>OX155899.1:16815263-17415263 GCA_944588485.1 Phosphuga atrata | reverse complement strand
TGTATGACTCGTGACCGGAGATCGGAAATCTCACCACGTGGTCGCGAGAAGAATGGCGTCGGCCTTACAACCCGACCCAATGGCGGCGGCCTTACAACCCGTCGCGAGACTTCTTTACGCGTCCATGTCAGACCGGTGCGATTAATAGAATCCACCGATCCTGCATTGGGCAAAGACTTAATATCATTATTCACAACTTATAATATTCATGTTATTCTCAATGCAACTGCTCAATTATTCTCTCAATTTACAACTCATTATTGTTCAACTTATTGTTAATTGCCTATTTTTATTTAATGTTCAATTAAAGCTTAGTTATTGTATTGTTATGAAATATCGCTATAGACTAGTTTTATTAATACCATTTTTATTCTGAATCCCTAAAAACATACAGTCCAAGAATACAGCTTGGGCGTGTAGAGTTAACAATCCACAAGGTCTTAGGCTTAACAAGTTAGCCACCAAATATAATCTTCAAGTAAGAGCACCAAATGAGTATAAATACTATCCATATCAAAATGACCGTCTGCCAGATAAACTAAACATAGCCATATGCAAAAATCTAAATATTCCAATACAACAAATAATTGCAGAACTCAATTCCGAACATGTTCTAGTATTATTAACCTTTCAATCCGTGAATTCTGAGTTCCGTTACTTTCAATCTGTGAATTCATTTCAATGAATTCTGTCAAACCGGTATACTTATAATATAAAAATAAAAAAAGCATCAGTGATTAACGCCATGCTGCAAACATGTGGAAAAGTGTTACATCCTTTTACCCTGACGTGACATCATTTAATCCATGCTGTGCATGTCACTGCAGAGGAAAATATAAATTGCATTTAATGAAGCATATATCGGCCACAGAACTCTCTATGATGTGGGATTTATTACCAAATGATATCCAGGAAGATAAGGATATTATCACATGCCTACCCTGACTGGTGTTTTTTTTATGGTTTGCGATTATTGCTTTTGTTTTCTTTTTTTATATATTGTTGGTTTTGTTTTTCTTTTTGTTGTTTTTTGGTATTATAAGAGGAAAGGTTTATGTTTTTATTTTTTAATTTTATTCATGCCAATAAAGGTTATTGTATGTATGTATGTATGTACCTGACTGGAAGATTACAATTTTCCGACGGAAAGCACCCATATTGATGGACCCTCACCACCTCGCTAGAGATGTTATAAATGTCTAAGCAACTAAACTCAAACATCTAGTTAGTGCTTGTTCTGCGTCGTCGCCATCAGCACCACCATAGATGTTGTTAAATTTTAAATGAATGGTTGGAATTTATGATAAAACTCTATTTTCCACCATACCTAGAAATATTGAAGAGTGCTACATTGCTGAGAAGAAGAACGATACCAGCACCACTGCAACATAAAAATGGATGATACTGTTGTCTGGTGCCGAGCCTCCAACCATTTAACTAAATGACGGCGCAGGAGAAGATGGTTTCATGCAATACAAATGTATGTTTGGGAAATGTATGTTTTACTTTAGGGGGCCCTAAAACGATGGAGTGGCCTAACTAAAGCTCCCTCTCCGTTAGCCGTGACCCTGAGCTCCACACGAGTTGGTTACCGCATCTCACTCAGGGTTGCCCAGGGTGCCCGACGGTTTCATGCAATACAAATGTATGTTTGGGAAATGTATGTTTTCCCAAATCGCTCATGATATGAAAATGATTGGTTAATATGGAGATTTGGAGGAAGATCGATTACTGAAGATGATATTATGCAAGTACTAGAATACAACCCGACTACCACTACTACCACCACGTCCTTGCCCGAAAAGATTATCTCCACCACGTCTGTTCCTGAAGAGAGCATCTCCATGACCACGTTTGAAGATTCGACGACGGCGAGAACAGCCCTGATAATTCCCAATCATTTGACAGTTGTTGCAAAATAGTTGGCATTATTTTACTCGTGCTCTCAGTAACAATAAATATACTTATATTTATTTATATAAGTTCGAAAGTGCTCTGCTCATAATATTATTCAATAAACTTTATCTATAGTGGGTTCGACTTTATAGTAATTTCTACAAATTTAACATCTGAACTAGTTATTCGTACTAAATATTGTATATAAGATAAATATTTACAATTTAAAAATCATCCAAGACTCCAGTTTCCCTTATTGAAACAGAATTTACGTTAAAACATTCCCAATGTAAAATAGATGTGCACAAAATTGATTTAATCATTAAATCAGAATGACTTAAATCTCAATGGCTTCAAATTTACACCAAATTAAAAGCTTTTAACAAGAAAATCACTGAAGTGCTGATTTTGCAATGACATCATATTTCTTCTTCTTTAAGCGATATTTAGTTCAACTTAGGGCGCTAGTCATTATATAGCAAGGCTTCTTTGAACTGTTCATTGGGCGGTACTTTTTGAAGTGATGGGGCCCAAACCCGAAACACAACCCAGTTCTAGGGAAGATTTTTTTGTGTATATCATATTTATATAGCGTAGACATATCATATTTATATAGGCAGACGGGATAATGTATACATCTTGAATCACATAGTAGGGAATGAGATAAAAAAGAAGGGCGGCAGGATGTATGCATTATTTGTGGACCTGAAGGCGGCCTTTGATAATGTAGCAAGAGAGGCACTGTGGGAATGCCTGAGAAAGAAGAGGATAAATGAACATCTGATAGCAAAATTAGAAGAGATTTATGAAGAAACAATAAGTAGAGTGAGAGTTGGGGAAAGGGTGAGCGAAGGTTTTAATACGCATAAGGGAGTGAGACAAGGCTGCCCACTAAGCCCCAGCCTGTTTGCAGCATTTATTGGAGATATAGAGGAGATGTTCAGCAAGGCGCAGACGGGTGGGGTCGTGGTGGGCAAAGAAAAAGTGTGGTCCCTAGCCTACGCGGATGATTTGGTGGTGCTAGCGAGAAACGAGAAAGGGATGAAAGAAATGATAAGAAACATGGAGAAATATATGAGGAGGAAAAAGCTGACAGTGAATGTGGAGAAGTCCAAGATGATGGTGTTTAGAAAAGGGGGTGGCAGGAGAAGAGTAATTGAGTGGAGATGGGAGAAGGAGAAAATTGAAGAAGTAAAAGAATTTAAATACCTAGGGTACGTGTTTAATGAGAGAAATACTGAAACAGCACACGTGAGAGAGTTAGTAAAGAAAGCCAATAAAATACTAGGAGTGGTATGGGGAATAGGAGAGAGAAAACTTGGACACGACTATAGAAGGAGGGTGATGATGTTTGATAGCCTGGTGAAAAGTGTGATGATGTATGGAGCGGAAATATGGGGGTGGAGAGAGCAAGAAGGACTGGAAAGGGTGCAAGAAAAATATTTGAAATGGGTGCTAGGACTAGGTAGAGAGACCCCGGGGTATATAGTGATGGAGGAAACAAAGAGAGATGGAATAAGAATAGAAGCAGGAAAGAGAGCAATAAGTTTTGAGGAGAGGGTGATAGAGAGAGGAGAGTGCAGAATTCTGCAAGAGTGCCTCAAAGAAAAAAGAAAAGAAATAGGAAAAGGGGTGTGGAAAGAGAGGGAAGCATATCTAGAAAGAAACGGGTATGCAGGAGCGGAGATAGAAAGAATGCGAGAGAGAGGTAGAGTAATGACAGAGGAATTGGTCCAGAGAGATAGAGATGTGCAAAGGCAAGAAAGGAGAGCAAGAATTAGGAAGTCTAGGTACAACGGGAAATATGAAAAAATAATAACGGAAGAACTGCCAAAGTATCTAGGAAGAGAAAGTAGAAAAGAGAGAGTGACAATAGCAAGATTCAGATGTGGAAATGAAGAGAGAGATAATAAATTTTGGATGGAGGATAGGAATAGAGTATGCAGGATGTGTGGAGAAAACAAGGAGACAATAGAACACTGGCTGAACGAATGTTCAGAAATGAGAGAAAGGGACGAGGGTAGAGAAGAGGTTTTAAACGAGGATGGAAGAGGGATAGATTGGATGAAGAAAGTTGAGGAGAGAAGAAGAGCAATATGTGGAGAGGGAAGCCGACAATCCACCCAACAACGGAATTCATCACTATAAGAAACAATATCGGTCCCAGAACAGATCCATGGGGGAACTACAGAAAATGATCTCAAGAGCTGAATTGGAATAGCAAGTTTAGGTTTTTAGTGATTTATTTAGTTCTTTTTGATTTATATACTATATTAGTTTTATTTATATATGTATTGTTTTATGTATAAAATTTTGGAATCCATTTATAAACCTGTAGAGGTAATAAATATACATAAGTAGTATAGGCAGACGTCCGCTTATAGCCGCACCTCCTGGTGAACAGACGCTGCATACTTTAGTGGGCCCTAAAAACGATGGAGTGGCCTAACTAAAGCTCCCTCTCCGTTAGCCGTGACCCTGAGCTCCACACGAGTTGGTTACCGCATCTCACTCAGGGTTGCCCAGGGTGCCCGACGCGGACGTAGGAGTAGGAATTGAGTGTGATAACCCTACAGTAACTACATACCCAGAAGACACTACCACAACAAAACCCCATTTGCAACACAAATTATTTACAGAAATAAAAATACGTAAAATGATAATTTAATCAATCCTCACTTTGAATCCTTATACATTTTTTTAATATCTCTTTTAGTTTTGATGAAAAAAGAATTATTTGTTCTAACATTTAAATTTTGATTAATATATATATATATATATATATATATATATATATATATATATATATATATATATATATATATATATATATATATATATATATATATATATATATATATAACTAAATTATAATAACATTACATTTGGAAAAAAATAGTTTGTTAAAGAACTAAAGGGTTTTTAACTTTAACATTGTCAACTCAAAACTACCATAGAATGACTATGCACGTTTTTTCTCTGGAGTCTTCATTTATTATCAGATTGTCGAACCGTTTCGGTTTATATATTCTCAAGAGTTAAAAAGATCAGCTCGTATTTTAACCACTATATAAATATCGAATGTTTTTGAATTCCTAAATATTTATTCTGAAATATCTTAAAACTATGTAGACATATATTAAGATTTATTATAAACTTCTCTAATATCGTCTATTTTATACAATCTCACCATTGTTTTCCTCCCTCTCTAGAAAAATGTGCGAGATGGACGGGGGGGTGAATAGACTTAAAAAATAAGGGGTATAGATGATATTCTCCACATTCATTTTCAATAAGTTCATATATCAATACCTAAGAAATGAATGAGAGACTTTCAATAGGCTTAAAAGCCCTAACCAAAACTGCAGTGGTAGAGTCAGAATATGGAGTTTTAGAAGAGATCCTTAAATTTCATATAAAAGTCACCAAAGTTTATATGGAAACCGAATCAGGATTCTGGTTAGTGCCATCGCATTATATGGGGTTAATAGACCCCACGATCATCCATTTTTATAATAATGGAAATATAAATCGAATGTGTATTTTCATTGAGACATTGTGGTCAACGACGTCCGTGTTAACGCAGGATTCGATCATCACAATTGTTAACAAGTGAGGTATGGTAATTTTGTATTCTCTCATATTTAAAATCTGTTTTATAATTAACTGTTTTTTCTTCTTCCTTCGGGTTCTATGAGTCCTAATCAGTAAAAAAATTTTGTATTCTTCATCTTATACTTTTTAATTATAATAAATTATATATTTAAAATGTATGTTTGCATTAGTGAGTGCTTTTTTATCCTTAAACATATCCATCCAAAGAGTAATTTAAATTATTATTAGATCCATAAATGTAGATATTGCAAATTGATGTTTTTATCCCTATCCTGATAGTATATCAAATCCTAAAAATTAGATCAAATCTTGATATTAATAAATTTTCACCAACTTTCAGAGTTAGTTTAAATATACGGTTTAATCTCATCTGTGAATATGCTTAGAGACCTTAAAATGCGGTTTCTTATTTCTTCTCTCTCACGCGTGTATTATAAACATTTCATGTGTTAAGAATATTCACGCTTGGCTGAAAAACAAGTGGGTAGTATAATAAAAAAGAGATTATGTTATATAGACATTTATTAAGCATTATTAACAATTGTTCCGGCCCGGCCGAATTGTATCTTTGGTTGCCGGGATGTGCTGACCTCTGGCGGAGCGGTTCGTGTAGCTCCGCTATATACGACGTATTTTGGATTGATTCGAGACACGCGCGGATATATCATTTTTTTGACCCAAGAAAAGAGAGATTAATTTCGCGATCTGGCTGAAACACGTGAGTCGTCGGTTCTCTTGGTTTGCTTGATCGCCATTGTAGTTTTTGGTTCACGAAAATTTCGTCGTCGTGGCCCTGGGTCTTTCCGATTCGACCTCTTCGAGCTGTTTTGCCTAAAACGGATCAAAATCGGTGGTAAGACATCCTTTCCCGAAATCCCGTCTTCGTTTCCGTTCTCTCCCTTCCTGGTGCCTCCCTTATTGAGATGGACGTCCGGACGCGAGCGAGCAGCGGAGGAAACGGTAAGATAAAACCCTATTTTTTGTATTATTAATACAGTCCATAAAATATCAAACATTTCTGGTCCATCGAACCGGATTTTCTTAATTGTAGAAAACCGAAATTTTAGTTTTTCGTTTTAGGTTTTCATTGTTTATTAAATATTATAACTTCAATCCAATCATGGATAAAGCGAAGTGCAACGAACAAAGAACGCCACAAACAGCCACGCCACAAACTGCTACAATGTCTCGAGTGCATTATATAAGTATCCTCGATATATACCAGATACTGCAGGATCCAGACGAACTTTCTGAAAGTGCATCGTGCACTTCCACGTAATAGATGAAGCCTTCACTTATCTTACAACACGCGACATTGTGCGCCCAGCACCAGCTTGTGGTGCATTGTACGACTTCCGTCAATTCCTTGACGTACCACAAGCCTGGCGAGACACGAATAATAACGTCAGTGCCTTAGAACCACTGAAACCACAAGAAATTGAATATAGCACGGTTCCCATCAACGTCCACTCACGTATGCAAGATGTGTTGGAAAGAACAAAGTCTTAAAAGCTAGATATGCTAAGACGAGTGTGGAAAGACACCTCCTGGAATGTTTTGTGTAAATTTTGGCGTAATATAGTTCACGGCTACCATGAATGAACCCGCAACCTTATGGGACTGCGAGAGAGGATCTGACCCCTGCCCAAGATCTTACTTCATATGGCTCACACCGCAACACCCGGGTACGGCACGGGAGGGGTCAGCATTATTGTGCACATTCTACTGGCTATTCTGAAGCAAGGTAATATGTCGACCTGTAATTAAACAATCAGTTGGTTCCGGTTGATCCAAAGCCACCTTCGCCTCTGTCGGTATCGGTCAGTTCTTGAACCTCTTCATGTCTAGACATTAGATTCGTTCACAGATCTAATTGAGCAATGCGGTCGCCTTTCTTCACTTCAAAATCTTGATCGGAGAAATTCAAAAGGATGACCTTCAAAAGCCCGCGGTAATCTTCATCGATAACGCCGGCTCCAACGTGAATGGAATGTTTAGCCGCTAAACCAGATCTTGGGGCAATCCTCCCGTAACAACCTTGTGGTAGTTGAATTTTAATTCCAGTATCGACCATTTCCTTGCCACGGGTCGGAATTTTATAGTCGTAGGCGCTTCTTAAATCATAACCTGCTGCTTTAACTGAGCCTTTGCTTGGAGCAAAGGCTTCAGGAATAGCTTTGGCAAATTTAAGAATGATTTTATCAGTGATATTTAGATTGTGATATTTAGAATTGTGATAAACTGTGATACGTGCTACACGAAAGTTTGGCAATGAATGCCAAATTTGCCAAAAAAAAAACATTATCCGAGTAAAAGAACGGGTTCTTGATCACTACCGTTGAAAGGCAGTTTTACCAAGATGTCATGGCATTCAATGCCTGAAAAAGAAATTGAAAAGGAAGAATCGAAAGCAGCATATGGTAAACGTATACAATGACGACAATTCCGATGTGAATAATCCCTTTAAGTATTCCCGCACACGCTAATTTAAATATTTTATTCTAAAAAAGCCATAACTTTTCTCAATATTAATACTCCATCTGTGCCTTCAACTTGCCATAGAAATAATATTGCGAATGCTATACAATCAAAAATACATATAGCCAAGAATATTTACGTGTTAACTAAACCTTTTAAAGACTTTGAAATTATTATTCATTTTACTCCTTTACCATATGTAAACGGGAATTTTCATGATTTCTATACCACAAGTGAACAAGCCCAGAAGTTAGCTAAACAATATAACACCTATCTCGGTTATCCTGCTGTAATTTCAGTAAATAGCTTTTCGTTCACTGATAAAGAGCATGATTTAATGTGATTTGAAAATATTATTACGCATTATTAAGAAATACCCTATTTTAATGAAATAAATACAACATTATTAGATGTTATGCAGCATAGCAAAAATCGAGGGTACAATGTTCACTTAATGATGTTAAATAAATCTTAATAATGTTAAATAAAATAATTAGGTAATCCTACCTAAAATTAACGGATGTGGAAAGAAAACTACATGAATTATCGAATTTAATGTGCAATGATCCAGATCATTCATATTTGATAAAACACGACAATTTTACACATAACATTCAATTCAAAGTTAAAAAAATTAAATCTGTAGGTTGGCAAACGCCAAATTATGGACCAATCAGGAGTAGATTGGCAGGAGCATCTCAAAATGACAGTGGACAAACGAACAATAATTCAGATTACAGTTTTATTGCCAAACTCTGCGACGACAGAGAAACTTTTATGAATGTAAATCAACCTTGTTTTTCTATGGATAATTGTAGTACGTCTTAACACTGCGAAGGGCGAGAGCAGAGAGAGCGTAGTCTCGTCTGCGATCATGTTATAATGGCTGAAGACAAATGTAAAGTAGCAATTAGTAGATTAAGATCTGGAAGCAATGATTTTTCCAGTATTTAATCCAGCAATGGAAGAGTTTGATCTTTTTGTAAAACGTCTATCCATGTTCCTAAATAGTGCAAAGTTTTCAGAGGAGTAAAAAATGTATCAGCATGTCAGGTGGTGTGCCATTTACTACACGGCTACAATTGGTGGAAGATGGGAATACTGCAACAGTATACACATTCCGCGATCAGAAGTATCGTACTTGCATATGTCCATCAGTAGAGCATATTATGGGTTTTTGCCCATTTAATGAAGTATTGGTTGCATACTCTTCAAATGTGTATGGTTCGTTATTACGTCAGATTGCAACAGGGAATCAAGTAATGCGGAAGCAAACGCCTAATTATGGACCAATCAGGGATAGATTGGCAGGAGCATCTCAAAATTACAGTGGACAAACGAACAATAATTCAGATTACAGGTTTGCTGCGAAACTATGAGACGACAGAGAAACTTTAATGAATGTAAATCAAGATTATTTTTCAATGGATAATTGTAGTACGTCTTGACACTACGGAGGGTAAGAGCATAAAATGGCATGACAAAAGAGATGTTCTGATGCTTTCAACAAACCATGCCGATGAGACAGTTACCGTTAACAGAAGGACTGGACCAATTCAAAAGCCTAAAGCTATAATGAACTACAATAATGGAAAATCTTCAATTGATTTGTCGGATCAGATGTTCAGTTACAGTAATGCCTTACGACAACATACGTAAGCGGTACAGAAAAGTAGCGATTGAGCTTTTACTGGGAACCACTTTAGTAAATGCTCATTTTATTTAAAATCATATAACTCTTTGTAAAATTTGTATAACTAAATTTAGGGAGAAGGTAGTAGGTTTGCTCAAGGCATAAGAAGAAAACCAAGAGACAGTTAACGAAAATAATTCTGGCAATGTTTCTATTCGATTGCTTAGGAATCACATAATGAAAAAAAAGAAGGGAAAGCCAAAGAAACGCGAAAATATTGTCGCGAGTGTTATAGAAAAAAAACAGAAGAATCAAATCACAAAAAATATGGTGAAGCAAGTACATACTGTGCAGATTGTGTTGGCCATCCGCATATGTGCCTCGACTGTTTCAACCACAAACATAATTGTGCAAAACATGACGAGAATAAAAATAAAACATTTTAAAGACTTAGTCACAGACTTTATGACTTAATCTATTCAAGTTGAAATTTGTTATCAATTAGGGGAGAACCGCTTTAGACGCTTAAAAAAATCGATTTTTTTTTTGCATAAATGTCTTCCTACACTATGCAAGAATGTGTCCTTAAAATTTCATTAGCAAATTCGAAATATTTTCCGAGTTACAGAAGAAATAGTGAGCAAGCGTCGAGCAGGTATACGAGCGGCCGGATCGCTTTATTGTAGGGATAAAAGATAAATAGGGATAAAATAGAGTTATGGTAGGGATAAAAGTATGTTTTATAACTGTACATATGAGCTGGCTGCGCCGGCTTGAGAAAAGCTACATTTAGCATTTAAGGGGGAGCCTGCTTCAGTTTTAATTTGTCTTTCGGAACATCTTGAAATCATGCAGAGCTATCCGAAAAGCCGCAAAACTTCAACTGAACGAACTGGAAAGTCACGGAAGCGCAGATTCCACGGCAATCAGTTTCATAATGTTTCGTTCTCGGACGATGAAGAAGCTAATACTAGCCGCAGAGGTCAAAATTTACGGCAGAAACAAACGATAACACTGAAACTAAAATCATGGCAGAAGCAAAAAGCCTTAACAAGAGTCTATCACCATTAACTAAGAAAATTCGCAAACTTAATGCTTTCTGATAAAATCAAAAACAAAGAAAAGTTAGAACGAACTGATATTGAGAGAATAACCGACGAACAAACTTTTGTTTCCTATTTAATCCAAACTATTAGGATAGCAGCTGCAAACACGGGTGCTGGGAACAAACAAAAAGATGTTATTGCAAAAAACCCAATACTTGACTACATTGAAGCCTCTTTTGTTAATTTCCCTTGTAAACAAATTGTATATGATCTAATGAATGACAGACATTTCCCCAGATATCCCTCAATATATGTTGCGCCAATCGCCTACATAATAATAAATGACTACAAAAATGAAATTGATGATGAATACAAAGAGCGTTTCATTGAGGAAATAAAACAAGGAGCTGCTCTTCAAACCACTGTTCCCGCTTCAGCCCCAACATTTAATGACCTTATAGAATCAGAAGATGACTCTGTACTGAAAGCAAATAAGATTTGCAAAGGAGCAGTAGCATATCAATCAGGTATTATTATTCGAAATTGATTTAGACGCCATTATTATAGTTCTCAAAATTATGAGTCAGTCAGTGAAGAAGATCCTTTGTGAAGACGTTGATGAGGAAGTGATTCCAATGACTGATACTATGGAGTTTGCTGCAAAAAATAATAATGTAAGCAAATTCCCTAATGTAGAATCTGATGTTCCAACCCTGACTCCTAATAATAGGAGAGACAAAAATGAAGAAAACCAGGAGGATACAGTTAGTCTCATAGACGAGTTAGATATTCCTACAATTGATAGTTCACCTAAGGTTGTAACTTTTGCAGAAATCTGTCATCCGTTATGCAATATTGATGATGATAATGATGAACTACAAGAGTATCCTTCAGGTACTAAATTATTTGATATTCCATTCTCAACTGACGAAGAATATTTAGAGTATTATACAAATATCATGCAAGATAAGACTCTGATGACAAAAGTATTTTGTACTAACCACGATTCTAAAGTACTTGAAGTTAAATTGAATGTATTACATGCATGTTTTACTGGTCAGGATGCTAGTCAAGTTAAGAATCAAGTAGACGTTACAGCACAGCTAAATAAGTATTCTGATAACTTAACAAAGTTGAGTGATGGTTATAAGAATATAAGTTCACAATATCTGGACCTTGGAAAGAATATATCTACCATGGCAAGTGCTTTCCAAAACATTGATAAAACTATGCAAAAATATATATCTACAATGAATGCTTTGTCAATTAAGATGCAATATGCTCTGACTGATTATGAACAATCTAAAGAGCAAGATAACAATGATAATTACAATCCTACTGGTGAGATTATGGTTATCCCTGATAATCTCCAGATTGAAATCGACACCCAATTGCCAAAGAAGATGCTAGATGACCCATCTGTCAAGAGAATTACTAAGATAATGTCATTGATAAAATCAAAAAATCCAAATGCACATATCAATATTGATCACTATGTTCAACTAATCTCTTGGAACTCAGTTGGGGATATTGAGAAGGTGGATTATATATTAGATCAATATTTAAATGCTGGAAGCCCATTATCTATCAGAATAATGCTAGATCAAGTGAATATTGATTCAAAAGATGCGCCTACGCAAATTGTCAATGTATACTCGGCTATAAGAAATAATCAGAAAACTGGTACTAAACAACCAGATAAAGCACATAATGCTGTTGAAATTAAGCAACAGAAAGTCAAATCATCTCCTCAACCCCATAGTGATGTTGACTTTTTGCTCTTAGCCAACGAGAGGGCGATGCAGAAAATAGAGAAAAGAGGGTACTTTGATTGCTAACCACTAATGACCCACATCTATAAATAAGATTACAGTTCCATATATTGACTTATTACACTCACATTTAAAGGATGGGCGCTTTAATCAAGCAGAGAAACCAATTGTACATAGAATTTTGAACCTATTAACTTCGTTTTACTCATTAGAAATGTACCACATGGAAGGTAGAAACACTATGTATTACTGCTTAAATGAAGTTGTTGTAATTTCGAAGAAGCTTGAGGATAAATGCTGGTCAGACTGGTTTTGTAACCTATATTCACAAGGCTGTAAAAATGGAAAGGATATTGTTTAACAATGGTAGGTTAGGTATCTAATAAAAATGTACATTCATTAATACCAAAAAAATTCATTTAGTTAACTTTCTTTACTAGCCGCAGTGAAATTAAATTGGCATCAGCGACTACGGACGATGTCATAATTTATCCGTCTCATTGCTATCGGATAATCGAGTTTGTCTCTGTTTTCAGCAATTTCTGAGTTAGTTATTTGCAATTCGTTTAAGCAGAGAATAACGTTTGCCGAAAGCGGCCATCGAGGTCATCGAGGATTCAAAATCGTTTTGTCGTGTAAATGCGGTAAACGAGAAATTCAATCCGGACCGTTAATTCACACCGGCTACGAAATCAACAGAAGAATTGTGTTCGCCATGAGGCTTTTGGGTGTCGCACGAGAAGGCGTTAACATTTTTTTGTGGCCTTATGGATATATCTCAAGGCTTAGCAAAGTCGACGTATGACAAAATCGTGCAACAACTGTATACAGCGTCAAAAACAATGTTTGAGAGCGCCTGCAAAGAAGCTGTCGAAGAGAAAAAAGAATTTAACCTACAAAATGAAACCATTTGATTTTCACAGATTATTATTACAGAAAATTCTGAAGATACTGATGAAAGTAGTGAAGAAGATGAAAGAAAACAAGATCGATTTAGATTCACCAATCTCGTACGAGAACTTTATAGAGCTCCTAAAAAGCAAAGAGCTCTACACGAAGTTATTTACTATCAAGATAGAACAGTCGCAATTAGATGCGTTAGCAGATGCCTTAAAATCCGAAACCACTCCAACATTACCATCATTGCCTGGCATAGCGACCACCTCCACTACATCCATGATTGCTCCTTCAACGAAAGTCGATGTCGCTGTGCGAGACCCCTTCAACTTAGAGGGGAACGAAATCCAAATCGAAGAAATGTTTGGACTCACCGGATCGATACCCGGTGGTGGAACAATCTCATCTCATATTTCACTCACCAAAAACGGGAATACCTAAGTTGAAATCGGAGGTAGACTCTGGTTTCGAAGTAGTGAAATTGGAGGTATATCCGTTTGCCGATTTGATCGATCTTCCCAAAGAGCAATGGTGGAAGAAGGCGAAGATGAGAAGTGTTTTGGTGATTCCGTCCCATGCAGACCGACTGAAGATGTTGTTGACGGAGGTGACCAGATTGGCAGCGAGCAGACTCAAAGAAAGAAATGCAAAATCCGAAGTAAAGAAGATAAGTTTATTTTATGGCTCAAGCAACTTCTTGTTCTTGTACATTCTACTCTTCTAACTAAGAGTAATAAACAGAATGATTCTTCTGCTCCTAATCTGAGAGCACATGCATCCTTACTGAAAGCTTGCAGAAAAATTATCACGCCCGAGCTCCGTCTCCGGTTCGATTCATGTTACAGAGAACATCTTTGTTCCTTCGACATGGAATTGTTTCTTTCAAATGCCTGTAAAATTCCATAAAATTCTTACTACAACGCATTGGATTCTGCCACAAGGGCCATCGTGTCATACATTGACGCACTGCCTGAAGCAGAAAAATCGAAACACAGCTCTGCACGCTACCAGCTTTCCGGACCTATTTTCGAGGCCGCGTTACACAATACCTTGCTAGCACAGCAGTGCAAGGGCTCCCAAACCCTACCATCCGCACCTAAGGTATACAGTCAGGATGAAATAGACAGCCAGTTATAAGTACTTTGCCACGCACGTACAAATATCGCGGTTGTCCTAACAAGAGCTTGGAAGAATGCAAGTCATGCTCTAGTGCTTACCAGCAACTAGATGTTACGCCCTGTAACCATCAGGGTCCAGCATGCTTGCCATGTCGACATTTCCCGCATTTTCCTGCTAATAAAAGACGAATCTGCTAGAAAATGGTTAATGAGTACATATAAACTAAGAGACAGTATGACATGGTACAATAAACAGACGAACTTAGAACTATTATTCCACGAAGAACAAAGAGACCCGAATACAAAGCTATTTCTTTTTCTCCTATTCCCACAATTTGCCTACGCGCGTTATGTAATTTTAAGAAGCACGCTGAAAGAAGTAATACTAATGTTCAAATTCTACATAGGATACATCTCACTATTAACGAAGTTGATGAAGTGTTATGTCCGTGCTTGGAATGTGGTAGGGTTTTTTTAATCCCGATGATATTGAACTAGAAAAAGATGATATTTTAACTTAACGAATAGTTACCCCATGTGATCATTCAATTTTAGCTTGGAGTTTGAGGACTCTTGATAATTATTATACATTATATGGTACATTCAATGGAGTTCTAACGTATGCTAAAACCTTAACTAAAGTCGAAACTGAGGCTCATAACGCTGTCAAGGACGGTTTCTTCTATGGGAATGCTCAATGATCAAAATTAACTTTTAGTCATGGATTTAATTGCAATTCTGGTTTGAAAATTCCGTTATTTGGCTCTTTTCCATGTGGACGATAATCTCGAGTATTCATTCGAAGGCTCGAAATTTTATCTTTTCAATCAGGAAAGTCATGCTAATGTTAGCGATAATTCTCCTTCTAATATTGCTGTTTCAGTTGGCATGAGTCCAATGTTTTATGGTAAAACTTATTTTGGTGACGATGGAATAGCTGGGGGTTATCATATTACACAAACGCCACTAAGCATTAGTTATATATTTAAATATCACAGAATATTGTACACGAAGGCACTTGGTAACACTTTTACACTAACAGATGTCTAGAGTTAAAACATACTCTACTATAGTTATAACTATAATCTTTGGAAGCCCGTGTCTCAGTCCACTTAACCGCTTAATGCACACCTCCGTGACATATACGGGCAACGTTTACTGGCAGAATTGTGCAGCTCCGTGAACGTCACGTCACGGTCACTGTAATTTTATATGTCTCAAAATATTACAGCTCCGTATGGGTCACGGTTAATATAGAAATATAATTTTCCAAATATTTTAAGTCCGTATCTGTCACGTTGGATGTAGATTATTGCTATTCTTGGAATTTGCGCTTGCTTATGCTAAGACTAGAGCCAGATGTTTATGACTCACAATACCATTCTAAAAGTTACCTTTTTTATGTGCGGACGTGTAGTATATGCAGTGATATTTGAAAATCCAAGACATTTTGCTAGAATAAGTTTTACGCTAGTATAAAAATATAATATATTTTATCTCGGGTAAGATTTTTTTTTAATTGTTGAATATTTATAAATTTATTTAGAAAAATTTGTTTATCCAAATGTCTGACCAAGAAGATTCTGAATTTGAGTATGCCAATTTATCAAAAAGCGGAAGTGACGATAGCGATGTAGAATCGGATTCGGAGGAAAGCGAGGATGATGACCAATCAAATAATATCTGGCAACAAATAAATACAGATATCCTGGATTCACCACCACCACGTTTCCAGTTTATTGGTGTCCCAGGTTGTACATTCAATGCAGATAATTTTGCAGTCTTGGATTATTTCCAATTATTTTTTGATAATGAATTGATAAACTTATTGGTCACCGAATCTAATCGCTATGCAGAACAACAACCACAAGATCGTCTGATGTTTTATTGCCTATAAAAACAGAGGAAATGCAAATATTTTTATGTATAAATATTTGGCCTATTTATGAAGCTCTAAATTGAAAATTTAGTACATTTTATATGCCTGAACGAGACATAAGTGTAGATGAAAGTTTGTTATTGTACAAAGGACGATTGGGTTGGATCCAGTACATCCCTCTAAAACGATCTCGTTTTGGGATAAAAATCTACATGCTCTGCGAATCTAAAACAGAGTATTTGTATTCGTTTATTATTTATACTGGAAAAGCAACTATAATATCCTAAAAATATAAAGACATGCCTATGACTTCATAAGTCGTATTGTCGTTAGCAGATTCTCTACTAGATATGGGATATTGTGTAACGACCGACAATTATTACACGTCCCCACAACTAGCAGATTTCCTTGTATCCAAAAAGACTGATTTATATGGTACTCTGCGCTCCAACAGAAAAGATTTACCACGACAACTGGTGACTAAAAAAACTAAAAAAGGAGAATCTATAGCATTCCAAAGAAAAAAAGTCATGGTAATGAAGTGGCATGACAAGAAAGAAATTGGTCTCTTGTCGACAATGCACAATCCCGAAAATGTCCTAACTGCGAAGAAAGATAAAGAAGGAAATCTCATAAAGAAACCTAAATTAGTTGTGGACTACAATAACACCATGGGAGGCGTCGATAGATTGGATCAACACTTACATGACTATCAACTAACTAAAAAACGGGGGAAAAAATATTATAAAAAAATATTTATGCATTTATCTGTTTTTGCTATGATCAACTCTTTTATTTTGTACAAAAAGAATGGAGGAGCAATGGATAATTTGGAATACAGAACAAAACTGATGCTGAAGAACTGAAGAAATGATAGAAAAATATCACTTGAGTACAAACGTCAAGAAGGCAGGGCGACAAAGACATATTGGGACCATTACGACTAACGGAACGACATTTTCCTGACTTTATTCCTCCAACTGAAAAAAGGCCGTACATACCTTATAGAAATTGTGCAGTATGTTGTTCAAGAAAAAACAGCACGGGCACAAAAATCAGAAAAGAAACAAGATATTGGTGCAGTGAGTGTGACGTGGGACTCTGCGTAGTACCTTGTTTTAAAATTTACCATACACAATAAGCATAAATAATAATTATTTGCAAAAAAAAAAAAATATTTTTTTTGTACCTAAATTCATTAAATAAATGTGCATTAAGGGGTTACATGAGATATTATGTGATGAGCTGGTTAGGAAGGCTAATACTGCCAGAAACATTCGAATGTTGCGAATGTTTCGCAATATGGTCATGATTATTTAGACCACTTATATGATAACGGTGATGTTGACCACAAACCGCAACTTAGTACTCATGATATTGAGTCACTATCATTCGGAAGACCATATGCTGTTAGTAATAATATGGATGAAAGGAGTACGAATGTCTTGCTTCGTATCATTAAGGACAACATTAGACCTGGGACCACGATAATATCAGATTGTTGGAGGGCGTATAGTTGTTTGGAGCATGAACGGTTCCACCACCTCGCCGTCAACCTCACCTACAATTTAAAAGATCCTGACACTGGTGCGCACACAAATTCTATAGAAGGGAGGGACATGGGCAGCCATCAAAAAAAATTACCAGACCATGGTGTAAAGGGACAGTTTGCTTCCTATTTGTCCGAACATTTTTGGAGAAGGCGACGTAAGTCCAGAAACTTGATGGAAGCTTTTCTGGCTGCAATCAGACAACTGTACGAACCCCCAGAAGCTGTGTTGAAGCAACTTTTTGAAGTCCCAAACCCGCAAAACAACCCTATTCAAGGGAAGATTTTTCTGTGTATCATATTTATATAGCGCGCCGCCTGCTCTAAGACAGGCGTCCGCTTACAGCCGCACCTCTTGGTGAACAGACGCTGCATACTTTAGTGGGCCCTAAAACGATGGAGTGGCCCAACGGAAGCTCCCTCTCCTTTAGCCGTAACCCTGAGCTCCACACGAGTTGGTTACCGCATATCACTCAGGGTTGTTCACGTTGCCCAGGGTGCCCAACGACGACGTAACAGTAGGAATTGAGTGTGATAGCCCGACTGTAACTGCATACCCAGAATACACTACCACGCCCCATTTGCACCAAAAATTATTTACTTATTATTAAATTATTATAAAAAGGTAACCAAGCCTCAGTTTGAATACTTATACAATTTCTTAAGATCTCCTTTAGTTTTTTTATGTAAGAAAAATTATTTGTTCTTACACATGAAAAGAAAATTACCACTATTGGCGATAAAACAAAAAGTTTCAATTTTTGAAGGCTGCTTTCAACTTTTCATTGGAAAATGGACAAATTTTCCACTACTCCAAAGGATATTTTTCCCATGTAACTCATTTAACACTTAGCCCACAAGAATTATTTTCTTTCACATTTAAACTAAACAATTTACTTATACTACGTTAGTAATTGGAATGTCTCGGATTCATTGATACACATTCAACAATGATTTTATCTTGCACCTATGGCTAATGTTCCAACATTTATTAACCACGGAAAAAGAAAATTTTATAAAAACTCCATTTCTATTTGTGATCAAAGTTTAATATATCCAAGACGAAACCCCAGAGAAAGAACAACAATTCAGACTGTAGTCACAGACTTTATGACTTGGTCTTTACATATTCAAATACTAAATTGAAGAAATCTGATCCAAAAGAAATTAGAAGTACCATAACTTTGCATGAAGGATAAATAGACTACATATTAATTTATAATATAGTACTATTATAAATGTATCCCTGTTGAGGTAAGCATTAGGCACATGGAACAATATTATCACGAACTTCCTATTGTTTAAAGAAACAGGTCCATGAATCTAACACCAAGGCCTAGATTGATATAGGGATATTGAACGGAAGTCTCATGTGATGTGTTGGTAAATCCCCAGTTCAGAATACACATTTGGCGAGAACAAGCATGAGGTGTAACCCCCACATGTACTGGAGCCAAAGCCTGTGAAGACCTGGGCCGTTAAGCCACTAAGACATCTTGCCGATGCTGGTATCTACTCGTATAAAGAATCAGAAAAGTTGCGGGAACGTATCATGCATCCCTATGAGAGAGATGCAGTAAACAACATCATAATACGAGGAGTGACTGACAATGGTTACGATGCTCAGGGGATATCTCTGTCTAATATGGTAGATGAGAAGATGGGCAACAAGATCCGAGACACGGTCTGGGGATGGTTCAGTGTCTGCATGGAAATGATTTCGCCAATCGCGGGGATTTCTGCAATTGGGCTTTGCAGAAGATCGACCGTGACCATTTATTCTTCCACCGAGTCCTGTTCTCCGAAGAGTGCACTTTCCAGAATACCGGGTTCGTCAACACCCACAACAGAGAAAAACAAGCTTGTAATGTTGTGAGTTTGTCTTAAGTAAGTCGATACTAAAGTTTGAAGTTCCCAGTGCAAAATAGTTGTGCAATAAATTGATTAAATCATCAAATCAGATTGACTTAAATCTCAAATTTCCACCCTATTAAAAGCTTTTAATAATAAAACCACTTAAATGTCGTTTTCCAATCACATCATATTTCTTCTTCTGTAGGCGATTTTTACCAAGTTCTACATACGGCGACACTCATTATAAAACAAGGCTTCTTTGAACTGTTCATTGAGCGGTACTTTTTGAAGTGGTGGCTCTCAAACCCGCAACACAACACTTAAATGTTTTTCCAATCACATAAAATTCCTTCTTCTTCAGGCGATTTCACAAAGTTCAACATAGGGCGACAGTCATTATATAACAAGGCTTCTTTGAACTGTTCATGGAGCGGTACTTTTTGAAGTGGTGGCTCCCAAACCCGCAACACAACACTTAAATGTAGTTTTTCCAATCACATCATATTTCTTCTTCAGGCGATTTTTACCAAGCTCAAAATAGGGCGACAGTCATTATATAATAAGGCTTCCTTCAACGGTTCATTGAGCGGTACTTCTTGAAGTGTTGGATCGCAAATCCGAAACACAACCCAATTGAAGATTTTTCTGTAAGATTTTTCTCTAAGATTTTTCTCTAAGATTTTTCTCTAAGATTTTTCTCTGTATATCATATTTATATAGCGCGCCGCTTACTCTAAGGCAGACGTCCGCTAACAGCCGCACCTCCCGGTGAACAGACAATACATACTTTAGTGGGCCCTAAAAACGATGGAGTGGCCCAACTAAAGCTCCCTCTCCGTTAGCCGTGACCCTGAGCTCCACACGGGTTGGTTACCGCATCTCACTCAGGGTTGCTCACGTTGCCCAGGGTGCCCGACGAGGACGTAGGAGTAGGAATTGAGTGTGATAGCCCGACTGTAACTGCATGCCCAGAAGACACTACCACACCCCATTTGCACCCCAAATTAATTCAAATTTACAGTTTATTTCTGTAAATTGTAAATTGATAATAATCAATAAAATGTAAATTGATAATCAATCCTCAGTTTAAATACTTATATTACATTTATGTGACATTTATTATATTACATTTATGTAATACATTTCTTTGATATCCTTTAGTGAAAAGGCTGGTCCTTTATAGTTTTGATGATTTCCATTAATTTTGACCAAAAGAAAAATGATTATCTCCTTCAGTTTTGATGAAAGAAAAATGATGATCTCCTTTAGTTTTGATGAAAGAAAAATTGTCCACTAATGGCGATAAAACCAAAATTTTCCAAAAGTTCTGTTTTCTTTTATCAAGATATTTTCTAAAAAATGAACACAAGAAATCAACACAGTCGCTGACTTTACGACTTTCATCCAAAAGTATCTCCATAAGAAATCAGAAAAAAGGTCGTCATTGATTGAACCAACATAATATTTACCTAAAAAAAAAATGTCAAAGGCAACTTATCTTAGTTAAGTCAAATGTCCTCATATTTGGAAAATCTTAAAACTAGTTTCATTTGTACCAATACTATTGGGGGTACAACAGATCTATAAAGGTCGCAGTACAAGTCGTCACCACAATATCTACAATCTACCAATACTATTTATGATCATAAATATTCAGGTTTTTAAACGTTCAGTGAGAATGCAAGTCAAGTACATCCCGTTTATATTAAATCTGGGCCAATTTAGAAACTTCTTCAAGCATCCTTACATACATTGGAACAGTTCGAGCGACTTTTTATTTCTTCTTAGACTTGTTCACTTCTTCACTTGTATCATATTCTCTCCAATTTTATTCAACTGTCTCAAAAACATCAATTTGATTCCAACCGATTCACTTTTCGAATTTGTTTCTATGCTAATGATATTGGTGCCATGAACAACCATTACCTTTATCGGACGAATGTTACATATATGTAACATTTAAAATGCGTTCCTCAATACGTATATTACATTTACTATCGATCAGAAAATCAGTACGATAAAGGTTAATACAGGGGGTTGGATCTATTCGCATGAACCAAACATTGTAGGGAAAGAAAAGAAGCCACAAGGCCGCAGTGTTTTTAGGGCTATACCTAGACCCACATCCACAGCCTAAAAAAAATCAATGTTTAACTGCAATTTGTAGCTTCAATAGGCGAGGAAACAATTCAACAAGTAAGTAAATAGAGGTACCATCCAATAAGTAATGGTACACTCAAAAATGAGCAATAAAGAAGAAACGGTACAATATCGGTTCATCTATGTCTCTTGTTGAAAATCTGAATCCATGTGTCCATGTCTAGAGAGAAATACTGTGGTAAGTAGAGTAATGATTGTGGCCTGGTGGATATTCTTCAGACGATCATTTTCAGAAACGAATTTATTCCAATATATTGTTTGGAACTTCAATTATCCTAAAACAAAAGAAACAAAAATTAGTCTCAACACCCATTATTTGCATCTACTTTTGTGTATCTAATCTAATCAATTTATTATTCTTGCCCATTAATCCCTTGTTACTAGTTAGAATTGGTGAAACCATCCTACGTTATAGAAAATCATACAAACTTGAAACAAACGGAACAAAGTCTGAATATATAAATATATTCAGCCTTTCCGGAGCTCTATAACAATTACCTACAATTATTATAGAGCCCCGGAAAGGCAGAATATATTTATATAGCCTGAATGGCTATATTGCCATGTGTTCCGTTTGTTTTAAGTTCGAATGATTAGTAATCGAGTGATTTTATAGTACATTCTGTAACTAGGGCGGTAGGTTGTCTATTGGACACGATCGTGATCGCTCGAGAGGGCATTTTGAATGAAATAAATGACTTTTATATAAATTCAGCGCCAGACATCAAGAGTGGTGAGGCAAACTATGGCAAACTAACCTACAACAAGAACAGCTGTAAGTTTAATTTAACAAATCAAACTGAAATAGTGGAAATAATCCAGTTATAAGGCCGAGGCCGCACTACGGTTTTTTCCGCCTAAACCGCTCGAGAAACACACAGTACGCTATGGCAAAAAAACGCAAGTGAGGCCGCTAGTAATAACTTACTTGACGCACAAAATCACGCGATTAAATACCGGGGCGATTTAGCCGTAGTACGGCCTAGTCCTAAGGGAGAAGATGAAATTCCAGTTAAACTTCTAAAAGCAACTGAGCATATATCAATTACCTTTATAACTCATCATAAATATATCTTTCTGAACATGAATATATCCCGAGGCATTGAAAGTGGGAAATATAAGATCTATTTACAAGAAAGGAAATAAGGACGATATGGCAAACGATATGACAAACTATGCAGATGTTTAGCGAGATTACTGTCGCTCATTATTTTCTAGAAGTTCTGCTCTCAGTGTACTTAATCCTACTACCTTATGCCCGCCATACACACAACGGTCCACCTCCGAGATCTACCTGTGCAGGTTTGCCTGCGCAGGTAGACCGGAGCGTATGTGGGAATAGACCTGTGCAGTTTCTTACGCACGGTTGACCTGCGCAGGCAAACCTGCACATCTAACCTCTCCGGTAGACCGTAGCGTGTATGGCGGGCATTAGGCGCAGAAAATAGGGAACCTCCCATTTTAAGAGATGAGGTAAGGGCCGCTATAAATCATCTCAAAAACGGTAAAGCAGTGGGCACTGACGAGATACCCATAGAGTTTAAAAAGTGCAATAACTATCGTTTGATTTTCCTGATATCACATAGCAGCAAAATTCTTCTACATATATGGAATACCAGACTTCAAGCTTACTTGAACAGCGAAATTGCACCAGAACAGGCATGTTTTGTCAAATATCGAGGAACTTGAGAGCAATTACTCATCTTGAGACAAATCATCGAAAAGGCCCGAGGACTTTAATAAAAAGCTGTCTTCTGCTTTATCGACTGCTGTTATCTGCTTTTTCGAGCTTAGCAAAGCCTTCGACACCGTTGTCTGGTCCAAATTATGGGAAGTACTACTGGAGATGGTCGTTCCGCGCCAATTAGTACATCTGATTGAGAGGCTCAGCATGTGTACGCTTGGAAGGAGTAGACGCTGAATCCCTTAAAACAGAAGCCGGTGTCAGACAAGGATGTATATTATCACCGTTACTTTTTAACATCTACACCGAATATATTTTGCGTATTGTTCTTGAGAAATGGGATAAAGGTGTATCGATCGGAGGTATGAACATATCTAATTTGAGGTATACTGACGACACAACACTTCTAGCTTCATCCAAGGACGATATCAGTAACATGCTGCGGATACTCGAAACCACTAGCCTAGAGTTTGGACTGGCCTTGAACCGCGAAAAAACAAAGATTATGATAGTTGATAGAGCCAATGAAAGCAATCCAGATACTTCACCCTTAGGGCTCCACTTGGGGCTCCACTATCACCAATA
This sequence comes from Phosphuga atrata, assembly GCA_944588485.1. NCBI lineage: Eukaryota > Metazoa > Arthropoda > Insecta > Coleoptera > Silphidae > Phosphuga > Phosphuga atrata. The sequence goes on along the minus strand of OX155899.1, from coordinate 17,391,097 downwards.
GCGGGGGATGCGACCTCGAGATTAAACGACGTTGCGGCATGACACGGTCCGCTGCGCAAAGGCTAGACAAGATATGGCGACCTCCGAATCACGAAAAATACCAAAATACGCCTTATGGACAGCCTGGTTTTTCCTATATTTTTGTATGGAGCGGAAACATGGACCTTGCGGATAAAGGATCGACGCAATGTGGTGTTGGAGACGCATGCTGGGAATCAGCTGGACCGCACACCGGACGAACGTGTCCATACTCAAGGAATTAAAAATTGACCAGCGTATCTCGTCGCTTGTTCAGTTACGAATCCTCAGATTCTTTGGACACGTTACCCGCAAAAGTGACCCAATGGAGCGGCGGGTGTTTCAAGGCAGAGTGGAAGGTAGCAGACCTCGTGGCCGATCAGCAACTCGATGGACAGACACCATCAAATCAAATCTGTCACTGAGACTCCTGTGGCAGAATGCGCGCGCCATGCGACCAACAGGAATCTATGGAGATTGGCGAAGGCAGCAGTGAAAAAGGCAGACGACTCCCCATGACCACGACCACTCTGTCAAGAGTGAACGACTCAGAAGAGAAGACAAACTATAGACCAGTTTCACCACTTTCAAATGTGTATAAAATATTCGAGAAAATATTCGAAAATAAACAATGGCTATTAACATTTTTGGACGTGAATGAGGTATTGATTAACATTGATTTATTGATTTAACATTTGATTAACATTGATTGATTGATGGATTAACAATACACTTTTAGGTAGGGAGAAATCACAACGAAGGCTGTTTATAAGACACTCTTCAAACATTTTGAATGCAATAGATAATGATAAAGCAGCAGCAGCATTGTGTCTGGTGACCTTTCCAAAGCTTTTGGCTCTTTTGAACATGATATACTGCTCTATTGCTCTTTTGAACATGATATACTGCAAAAAACTGGAAAGGGAGTACAACTCCATTTAATCAAATCTTATGTCACTGTGGGAAACGACAAGTCGATGTTGGAGTGCTTATGAATTCTAATGAAAAATATTCTTTACGCAGATGATACATCTTTAATATTAAGAACAGACAATAGATGACTGTGAAATACAAGTTAAAGATTCCCTAGGAAAACTCGAGACCTGGTTTACACCAATGCAGTCAAAAGGTACATGGAAGGCGACAGGGGATGTAAGTCACATAATTGCTGGCGACTTTAATATTAATCTGTTGACATCAAATAGTGCATCTGAAGAGGTTAAAACCCCTTGTGAACAAAAAAACTTCTTGGACGCGAGTTACATTCCATATTTTAACTGTATTACTAGACCTATAGTCCATTTTTTTAAGAATGCAGTAACTAAAAACATGATTTACACTATGACAAATGTTCAATCTAGTTACAAAATTTGGCGCTAAATTCAAATATAGTTACTTGAATATAAAAGCAAAAAATTACTTGAATATAAAAGAAAAATACAGATTAAGTACATACAATTACACACAACAATAGTAATAAAATACAAACAAATAAATAGAGAAAAACGCAAAAAATCTAAATAATACAAACAGATCAGATGACAATTGTGAATTGACACGGCAGCCATTGACAACTAACAGCTCAACACGCATTGGCGCACGAAAAAATTTCTCGCAGTTAATTAATTTTTTATCTTTAAATACAAAATCGAATATTAAATTATAATTAAAACATTGTATAATATGGTACTTATTAGCTGTAGTATAATTTAAAGTTCTATTATATTTAGAAATTATTCGTTGTATTATATTCATTTAATTACATCGCCAAATTCTACGCCAGTGTCTGCAAATGTATGTGAAACGAGACAGATGGAGAAGTAAATATCGTCGGTGTGAAATTCTCCTCGATTTTAGCCAATCAGAGAACAAGGTCAAATAAGCCTGATCTTCCCTGTACTGCATTCTTAAAAAAAATGGGCTATAGTTCTATAGACTATGGTGGCTCGTATATAGATATATGTTTGTGAAATCTAATATTAGGGATTTGAAATCGTAAATCTTTACTAATACTTTCAATGATTATTTGTCGATTTGCATTATTTTTGAAACTCAAAGTAGATAAACAAAGAAACAAATCAGTAAATTTTCCTAGTACAAATTACAATAAATTACGCTATGTAGGTGTTATAAAACTGATCGGAATGTGGCTCTGAATCCTCTAATTAGCAGAATAAAAATATGAATAAATAAACATATATACATGGGTCAAGAACAAAAGGAAAATGCGGTGGAATGAAATATGTGAAGAAGCTGTAGCAGAGAGGGCTAAAAAATGGAAAAAATGGAAATGCTCCAAGAAAATTGAAGATTATGATCAGTTTAAACAACAAAGAAAGGAAACAGCCAGATTAACCAGAAATACCAAACGAGCCTTTGAAAAGGACAAACTTTTGGAAATAGACCAAAATTTTGTAAAAAATAACACTCGCGACTTTTATCAAACTTTTAAGAAGAAATTGAAGGGGTGCCAAACAACAAATGTCTGTTTCAAAGATGAAAATGACATAATTGGACTGTTCTTTAACTTTGGACTTAAATTTTAGTAAGGTGAGAATATATGGGTGATGTGAGAGTGTATGGGTATGGGAGTAGGTGAGTATATGTAATATTACTATATGTTAATTTGTTAGATATTTATACGGTCATGTTATAATTAGGTTAGCTCTCTGTCAAAATTCTAGAAGTAACAGAGTTGTTTTTTATTGTAAATTACTGATTATTAAACAAATGAACATGTTGAAATTATAAATGTAATTATAAGATAGAAGACTTTAATTAACACTAATGCCAACATATTTGTGACTGAATTGTTTAATTTCGTAATAAAAGGTAAAACATAATGATAACAGAGTTGTATTTTTTTTACACCCTCACCCACAAAATCATGAAAAATTCATAAACCATAAGTTTAAAATCGCGGCGGACTATAACAAACCAAAGTTCAATTGTTTTAACAGACATAGACAAAAACAAGTGATGATGACCGTGATGAAAGTGATGAAGCAAGCAAGCCAGAAGTAATTATGTTCTACATAACATAACATAACTAAAAGTAACATAACTAAGGGTGGAGTCGATGTCGTTGATGAGCTTAAAAAAGATTACAGTGTATCATGAATTAGTTGTAGGTGGCCTCTCACAGTCTTTTTGCAGTTTTGAACATTGATAATTTATAAATCAAATACAGAAAGAGAACCGAAATCACTGAGTAGAAGACTATTTCTAAAAAATCTTGCATGTACTCTTATGACAAGATTTACGATAACTTCCATAAGTCTTAGTCGACGACAAATGATTCAACGTGTTGGACATTTTGAGCAAGTACAGTACAGTAAGTTACAGCAAGTACAAGCTCCTATTGCGGAAAATGGTGGATTTTGCTATGTGCCCAAGGAGAAAAAAATAGAAAAATCCAAAAAATTCTGTCATATTTGTATTACGCCAATTTGTTCAGAACATATCAAATACACATGCACTGCATGTGTAGCAAACAACGAAGACTCTGAATGATAAATTTGAATCAGTTCTTTTTTGTAAATATCATTATTTCATTGAAAATTTTTAATATTTTTTTTTTAAATTTTTGTTAGTCTTAAAAAACTTTTTTTTCAAAGTCATTCTATTCTACTTTTGATTTTGGTAATTAACTAATTAATAAATATATACTAATTCATAAATAAATATATACTGCTATTCAATTGGTAACATTTTTTCACGCCAAATGCAAAAAACGTGGGTGTGAGCAAAAAAACTCACACGCGACCACTTGCGTACTTTTCATAACGCGACCACTGTCGGGTTGAATATGACCCGTAAACTGAAGCTGTGTAATTTTTTTGCAGTGATAATAATTTGATAAAACTTGCGAAAAAGCAATTAAAAAAAAATCTTTATTTTGACACTATGGCTATGGCGTCTGTGTGTGCCGCACACACAGGTACCCGGCCATGCGTTGACTAGCAAAGACCGACATTTTGTTTCAAGTGGTTTTTCTACATAGTTCTCAATTTTGTTTAACACAAAATATAACTCCGAGATTATAATAATAACATCTATATACTGCCATGATCTATATGGTTTACTGAATCACAGCTCTCCACCTGTATCTAATACTCAAATAAAAATTCTGGATTCAATCCACTGTGATTATTGTTATTTTAACTAAATAGCGAATCTTGGTATAAATATATTAATTGCACCAAGTCCCCAAGTTCATAATTAATGATATATTAAATTCAATTAAACTTACCATTCATTTTCAACGACTAACGGCACAAATCTCACGGCTGTCCTGCTTTCCACGTCTTTACATATTTGTGTGTCACGTAGTCATTTTGCTCAAATGGCTCGGCTATGGTGTCCGATGCTGTCGGAGACTTGCGCAAAGACATCGTATCCGAGTAAGCCGGGTCGATTGCTGAACACCACTCCCTTCCTTATCTGACGGTAAGCAACATGGCAACAGCCGTTGTTCTTTTGACGCAGAGCTCGGAATTAATGTAAACTAAAATCAGATACTAAGCATTGAGTCATTTCAAATAATGTAAACTTATACCGCAAATGCAAATATTGCCGTGGAGGTTTTATTTAATTTCAATAATCGAGAAATTGCTTTATTAAACAAATTTTATGATCAGGTATATATTTCTAAGGGTTTCGCGGAATTGTATACTGCACAAAAATGGCAGCAAGTATTTAATACGACTGATAATTTTTCAAACTTGTATAAAGTAATTTAATTTTTACTGTCTAAAGGTTACTAGGTATACAGGAGTCACGCTATAGATGCACAAGTTTTTGTTAAGGCTGTCAAAAGATAAATGGAAGAGGACAGGGGATGTAGAAATCACATAATTTCTGGTGACTTCAATATTAATCTGTTGACATCAAATAGTGCATCTGAAGAGCTTCTTAAAACTTTTTGGACGCGAATTACATTCCATATTTTAACTGTATTACTAGACCTAGTTTTATAAATGATGGTGGCTCGTATATAGATAATATGTTTGTGAAATCTAATATTATGGGATTTGTATATCTAGACCAGAGGTCGCCAAAGTGGTCTATATAGACCCCAGGGGTCTATTTATCAAGCGAAGGGGTCGATTTGTGTCAAGGGGTCGAATGGGGGTTGATCCGAATGGAGGGGGGGTCGATTGGGGGTCGAAGGAAAAACAATTCTTAATACGCAAATCATACATATCTAATAACTGCGTATGTAAAATTTGTGAATGTTTTTATAATTGACTTAATATCAATTTCTTTATAGAAAATAAATTAATAAACGTACATTTATTCGGGTGAAACAAGTATATACGTAGCAGCGCGCAGCGGCGCTTCTCTGCACTTCTGGCTTCTGAGTCATATGCATATGTGCGCTTGTCCAAATGTCATGAGCGTTGATGTTACAAACGTAAATATCATACGGAATTCAGATCTTTGCAAATTGTGAACAGTGTTAAATATTTGCAGTGCTACTACTTTTATAGTATTGGATAATTAGTTATAGTTTCTATAAAAATATTCGTTTAGTTTAGGTCATTTTAATTAGGTCATTTTAATTAGGTCATTAGGTCATAATTATCATTTTAAATATCAATACATGTAAAAAAGAAGGTAAGCATTAATAATATGGAGTAGTATAGTATACCAACTTATTTTTAACTTATTTATAGAACCATATTTAAAAAATGGCACCTTCAGTTTCTAAAAAGAAATGTTGGTATTATTCATTGGATTATTTGAAATTTGGATTTATTTGTTCGCCGACAAATGAAACGATTCCTATGTGTCTTCTATGCGAAAAAACATTTGGAAATGACTACAAGAAACCATCAAAAATGAAAGATCATCTTGAAAGGGTTCATTCAGATAAAAAAAAATAAAGAACTTGATTTTTTCAAAAAAACTTAAAGAAAAAGTCACTTGTCGGCCAACTATAAAAAGTTTTATGAAGCAGTCTACTGAAGTTGAAACTGAAGGAGGATTAATAGCTTCGTACAAGATTTCGCTTAATATAGCAAAGAGGGGAAAACCACACACACTCGCTGAAGAAATTGTTATACCTGCAATTAAAGACGTCATTGAGGATGTAATGAAAAAAGACTCCGTTAATGTTTTAAAGTCCTTGCCATTAAGTGCAAATTCTGTAAAACGGCGTATTGACGAAATGGCAGAAGAAATAGAAAATACGGTAGTATCGGAGCTAAAAAAATGCAAGTTCTCTATTCAACTTGATGAATCTGTTTATTGCGTTTCTGGTGTACGTTAGATATTTCAGCAACATGAAAGGACAAGTTATTGATGAATTTTTATTTGCTAAATATCTTGAAACTGATGGAAAAGGAGTGACAATTTTTAGATGTTTACAAGAATATTTAAATAAATATGATATTGCGCTTGAAAATATAATAGCAGTAGCCACAGATGGCGCACCTGCTATGGTAGGGCGTTACCGAGGTTTTGCTACATTTCTCAAAGAAAAAGTGCCCGGTATACGTACTATTCATTGTGTGTTGCATAGAAACAACTTAGTAGCAAAATATCTCAGTCCAGAGTTACATAAAGCTTCACAGTTGTGTATTAAGTGTATCAATCAAATTAAAGCCCAACCTCTTAAATCAAGATCATTTTCCAAACTTTGTGAAGAAAACGACGAGGTATTTAACCAATAACTTCTGCACACCGAAGTTAGATGGTTGTCTAGAGGTCTATGCTTGCAACGGCTCGTGAGTTATTTGACTCCACGACAGAATTTCTCAGCGAAATAAATCCTGTTCTGAGTGATGAACTCCAAAACAATAAGAACCATATTTTTTATTTAGCGGACTTATTTGGAAAATTTAATGACGTCCAAACAAAGCTGCAAGGAAAAGATGTAACACTTATCCAAGCTCGGACAATACTATTAGGCTTCCAAGTAAAATTAAATTTATTTAAATCTTTATTGCTACGTAAGGATTATCAGTATTTTTCAAATCTGCGACAATTAGAAATAAGAGAAGACTTGAAAATATATACAAGTCATCTTCAAAAATTAAGCGACGATTTTAAACTGCGCTTTGTTGATTTGGAAAACATTGACATACCTGAATGGATTATTGCGCCATTTTCCGCTCAAATTGAAAACGTGGACATCAACCTGCAAGATGAGCTTGCTGAATTATTACCGGATCTTGAAGCAAAGACGCTTCTTAAAAATCTAACAAATTTTGGACAAATATAAATATAATGCAAAAATATGAAAAACTTTTCGAAATAGCTCAGCCATTTATGCTAGCGTTTCCAAGTTCCTATATGGTTGAAGCCGGTTTCAGTCACGTAAAATCAATCTTAACTAAGTACAGAAATAAATTAAATGTGGAGTTTCGAGGGGATTTAAGATTAAAATTGACCAATTTCGAACTCAATATCTCATCTCATTGATTAAGAAGCAATAAATCTGTAGTTACTTATTATTTTTACTTATTTGTAATTACTTATTATTTAATAAATATTAAGGTATTTAAATTTCAACATTAAGATATTTTTCACAAATTTTTCATATTGTTACACAATGTACTACTACTTTAATAAATGTTTAAAATCATGAAATAAATGTACATGTACAAACACAGTACTTAATATATAGTTTTATTTTAATTAACTGAAAATTACTTTTATGGGGGTCTATGGAGATTTCGAAATATTATATAGGGGTCGATGATCAAAAAAGTTTGGCGAGCTCTTATCTAGACTAATACTTTCAATGATTATTTTGCATTATTTTTAACACTCTAAATAGATAAACAAAGAAAAAAAATCAGCAAATTCTCCTAGTATAAATTACGCAATTTGATTTATAAAACTGATTGGAATATGGCTGTGAATCATCTAATTAGCAGGATAAAAATATGAATAAATAAAACATATAACATGCGTAAAGTTAAAAATAGAAATCAACCACGGAAAAATTGGATAACTAGGAGCATAATTAATTCATGTAATACAAAGGAATTATTATATATAACTTGGTCAAAACTTAGAAAAAATGAGCAATTAAAATAAGAATATAATAACTTTTTAAGATTCTTGAGAAAGTTTAAAAATTAGCTGTCATGGTTTGAACCAAATTAATAATAAAATTGAAAGTAGGAAATTATCATTACGATATTTACGAATTTATCAACAAATAGGTGGAAATACATATCTTCTGTTACTCTTTGGCACACTTTGCTCAAGATGCGTTCTGTGAGTCGTTCGCTACTTATCAAATATAAATATTATTATCAAAGATTTTCTAATGATAATCTCCTAGTTGCAATTTTATTTTTAATTTGATTCAAACCACGAGAACTAATTTTTAATCTTGTTATTTCTTCTGTAAATTGATTTGCTAACCACAATCCATGGTGGTCTTGCGATAATAATTCCAAAACCGGGATCTATTGTTTGTTTTAATTTACGTTATCTGTCAGTTTCCCTTCAGATAAGAATTTCCGTTGGATAAGGAGCCGGCGAGAATTCCTTAGACTCTAAGATATTAATTACACAACTTCTAACTTTATATTATTTACTCCTTTATATAATCTGTTGGCGTTCAGCCCCTGACAAAAGTTGGTCTTGACCGTTCCCGTTACTTGCTTTGACGTACCGAACGGCTCACACAACGCATCTTAAGCAAAGTGTGCCAAAGAGCAACAGAAGATATCAGTGTAATTCCACCTATTTAATAATAGATTCGAAGATATCGTAATGATAATCTAGTACTTTCAATTTTATTTTTAATAAAATTGTAAAACTAGCTAAACAATTATTTATTAACACAGAGGTCTCGGAGAAATGTAACGACAGTAAAAAATTTTGGAAATTTGTTAAAGAAAAAAATGTACAAAATCAAAACAAAAAGGTTGAGATAGATTATATAATGTATAATGGTGATAAAGTTGAGAACAAAGAACAAATTGCAAATAACTTGACTAATTATTTTAGTAACAATGAAGTTAACGTCTAAAATAGATAAAAGAGAGTTTAATAAAAACACAGTTAAAAAGAATCCAGTCAGAAACTATCTTTCTAAATCCTACAAATACATTGGAAATTGAGAAAACTATTAGGGAATTAAAAGATGGGGCGGGCGGTGTAGATGGAATTAATAGTAGGGTACTAAAATGTCTTGCCGATATAATTAGTAAACCGCTTAAGCACATTATTAATATATGAATAAATCAGGATATCTGGTCTAGTGCCTTAAAGTCAGCTGAAATTATTCCGGTACTGCAAGCAGGAGATAAACACTCTCCTACAAACTATAGACCGATATCTTTAATATCTAATATTGCTATTTCCTTTTTAACAAAACATGATGTAATCTCCGAAAATCAACACGGTTTTGTAAAAGGCAGAGGCACAGAAGAAGCTACTAATCTTGTTAAAAATTTCATATAATTTATCTCAGACAAAAATTATCTCACTATTATTGCAGTCTTAGATCTCGCTAAGGCGTGTGGCACGGTAAATCACGTTAGACTATTTGAAGCATAAAAACTTGAAGCATATTGAATAAGAGATGTTGCATATGGATTAATTAGGGATTACTGAATATGTAGGTCTCAATGTGCTAAACTGAAGAACTTTAACCCTTTGCACTCGTGTATATGTTCTTCTGTGTATATACTCTACTCGGACTATTATTTTATCTACTTATCCGTCTAGTCTGATTTTTTTTATATGGGTTTTTTTAAATGCGCTAAAATTGCGTAGTTGATACTCTTAGTGTAAAACAAAAGAAAAATGTGGAAATTTTTTTGTTTTTGAAAAAAAAAATCACTCAATGTCAAAAATTATGGGATGTTTTTTAAAAAATAATATTTTTTGCACAGATGTTTGCCATTTTTGGACAATTTTTTTTTGTGAAAAAATCAGTTTAACACTTGGAGAATATGCTCCTAAATTTTCAGATCGAAATTCGAAGTATTAACATCTCTATAGCGTATATACACTAGGTATCATGTTCCGAACAAGACCGAGCGTGTTATCGCTTCTAAGGTCGGGCGCTTGGAAGTTGGTCAGGTCTCACTAAATCTTCTGAAGTGAAGCTTCCGTAGTACGGTTAAATTGAATAAACATACCCGGTGTTAGCATTCGCCATTACATATATTCTGATCCCCCATATCGTAGTCTTGTTAGGGTTGTAAGTTAGAAATCTAGCACTTTCTTCACTGATATTACCACTATCCAATCTATCATTTTCAGGCGAGTCAATATAAAATTCATCGTCACTTGTTTGCAACTCATTTTCAATATATTACCATTAAGAAGGCGCCGCCCAACCCGCTGCAATGATAAGACATGGTGTGCCGCCTATACGGCGACATACGAGTGCAAACGATAAACGTATTCTGGCGACTATACGGCGGCATACGAGCGCAACGGTAAAACGCACCTTGCCGCTCCTACGGCGATACGAGTACAAAAAGTTAAACAAACTTTATGATCAGATATATAATGTTAAGGGTTTCGCGGAATTATCTACTGCACAAAAATTGCAGCAAGTATGATGATAATTTTTCAAACTTGTATAAAGTAATCTCATTTTTACCGTCTATTTCTGCCACGTTAGCATTCACAGAGCGAGTTTTTTTCCTGCGATGAATAGCAAATGGCGAGACGAAAGAAACAAACCGTCTCTGAATTTGATAAGAAACGAATTACTTATTTACTTGAACTTAAATATGAACTGTAAAGTGATGCTGTGCATTTTTTTAGCAGTGATAATAATTTGATAAAACTTTGCGGAAAAGCAATAAAAACAAAAAGTGGAATATGAAAAATTAATTGTGCTTTATTTTGATACTATGCATTTTTTTTACATTTATTAACCAATGTACTTTAATTGCAAAAAAAAGGTGGCAACCCTAGCTCCTAGTACCATGGCGACGTTGTGCGTTGCATACAAAGGTGATTTATGAATGTTGATTCTAGCAAAGACCGACATTTTGTTTCAAGTGGTTTTTCTACATAGTTCTCAATTTTGTTTAAATCACAAAATATAACTGCGAGATTATAATAATAACATATATATACTGCCATGATCTATATGGTTTGCTGAATTACAGCTCTCCACCTGTATCTAATACTCAAATAAAAATTTTGGATTCAATGCACTGTGATTTTTTGTTATTTAAAATAAACAGCGAATCTTGGTATAAATTTAATTGCACCTAGTTCACCAGTTCATAATTAATGATATATTAAATTCAATTAAACTTACCATTCATTTTCAACGACAAACGGCACAAATCTGAGGCTGTCCTGCTCTCCATGTCTTTAGATATTTGTGTGTCACGTAGTCATCTTGCTCAAATGGCTCAGCTATGACGTCGGATGCTGTCGGAGATTTGCGCAAAGACATCGTATAAGATTAAGTCGAGTCGATTCTGAACGCCCCTCCCTTCCTTATCTGACGATAAGCAATATGGCAACAGCCGCTGTTCTTTTAACGCAGAGCTTGTAATTAATGTAAACTAAAACCAGAGACGTAAACATTCAGTCGGTTCAAATAATAAACTTAAACCACAGATATAAATATTGTCTTGGAGGTTTTATTTAATTTCAATAATTAGCGCTGGTAAAGCCATGGGCCAACTAGGCCTACAGTGGTACAGATATACACGTATGTAATTAGCGTTGGCAATTTTAAGTAAATTAAGTATAAAGGGGGCCTTCGGCGCACCTAGTACCCAGGCTCCTGTGTGCCACGCACATAGGCGCCCATGATACTTAATAAATTGCTAGCGCGAATTATTAGATTTAAATAAAACCTTCAAGATAATACTCGGCTCGGCTCGGCCCAGTGTTGATTCTAGCATAGACCGACATTTTGTTTTAAACGGTTTTCCTACATAAAACAAAATTGATTTAGTGATTTAAACAAAATTGAGAACTAAGTGGTTTTTCTACATAGTTCTCAATTTTGTTTAAATCACAAAATCCAATTCCCAGATTATAATAAATCTATATAGTGTTCTCTATATGGCTTACGGAATTACAGCTCCCCAACTTTATCTAACAAGCCTTGCATGTACAATTTTGAACAATAAATAAAAATTCAAGATTCAATGCAGTGTGATTTTTGTTAATTAAACTAGGGAATTTTAACAGGGAATCTTGGTAAAGATATATTAATTGCACCAAGTTCCTCAGTTCATAAATAATAATATTAATTAATAACATTAAATTCAATTAAACTTACCATTCATTTTCGACGAATAACTGCACAAATATGCGGTCGCTGTCTGTCACGTAGGCACGTAGAGCATACCAGTGTTGCCAACTTTATTTCGTAGGGGGGTCTGAAAAATCGATTTTTTTTTAATATTTTGAATTTTCAATAAAAGAATAGTAAATGATTTAAATGCGTAATATTATTAAAACTTTAAATCATTATTTAACATTTACGGTACAACATATGGTATTTAAATACGAACAAGGAGTGATTTTCCGGACTTTGTTTACCAGAATCTGGACACTAAATTTTCAACTAAATTCACGGATTTTCTTCAAACTTTGTACACTTGTCCTAGTCTATTAGTCCATTAGGACAACATAATGTAAAAAAAGTAAGGTTTTTAACCTTAACCTAGCATAGCCTTAACCTACCTAGCTTAGCATTTCCGAGAAAATAGCAATTTTCTCTCTTCGAAATTTACCATATCGAATATATACATTTGCGTAGCGTCAACGTGTATAAGATGGCGATAGCCGAGTGGTCCGAGTGGTAACGTTCAAACGTCGTAATTGCTGGATTGGTGGATCGAATCCCATACATTGTATTTTTTTCAACGCTGGTCATATTTTTTCTTATAAGTAACAATTCAATGGTAATATAATGAAAAAATACGTGTATTTGCATGAATTTTGATTGAATTTCCAATGTTATTTGGCTGTTTACTGAATTTTATTATTACAAAAAATATATTTTTTTAAATTATCGACGAGTAATCGACCAAACGGATAAAGTTTTCTTGAAAATGTATGCTTGTACTAATTTGAGAAATCCCTCATCCCTGAAGTCGGGAAAAGGTACCCTGAACCGCCTCGTACCTGGAACCGTGTCTTACCGTTTCCCGGCATTTCTCCCGAATTTTTTTAACCCAAATTTGAAAATTAAAGCTTTGGAATTAACAAATTTCGGTGAAACAGGAATTCGGGACAAAAAGACGAATATCACCCTGCAACTTGTAATGTCGTAAGCACATCCGAAGATTAATTTACTTTATTACTTATATTATTAAATGTATGTATTATTAAATCCAGTTATTAATTGTCCAACCTTTATTTACGATGATTGACTTGGGCTTTCCAAGCTTGATGCCCTCCCCTTAACCCTCAGAACCCATTGGTGCAGGTTTTGTAATGATAAAATTCAGTAAACTGCCAAATAACATTGAAAATTCAATCAAAATGTATAAATTAAAAAAAAATTGTGAATTAAAAAAAAAAATTAAGGTAATATAAATAAATAAATACACGTATTTATTCATTATATTACCTATGAATTGTTATTTATAAGAAAAAAAAAATAAAGATCAGCGTTGAAAAAAAAAATAATGTATGGGATTCGATCCACCAATCCACCAATTACGAAGCTTGGACGTTACCACTCGACTATCGCCATCTTATACACGTTAACGCAACGCAAATGTCTTTATTCGATGTGGAAAATTTCGAAAAGAGAAAATTGCTGAGAGAAAATTCTCGGAAATGCCGGAATAGTGCGCCTTACTACTTACACATTATGTAGCCCCATAGGACTACTACAGGTATACAAAGTTTGAAGAAAATCCGTCTTCGAGACCGTCTTCGAAGTTCCCCTTGTAAGTTAATATTTATATAATTTTAAGAAAAATGTTCTTCTATTAATTGGGAAAAAATATGAACAAAAGTACTTATTTACTAATCTTCTGGGAGTTTTTAACACTAACAAGGCACTAAATTTAAATTGGACACAGAACAAACACTTATCAAAACAAAAGTATTAGATATTCAACTTAATAGAGTTAAAAATTTGGATATTCGTATCACTCAGCCAATGGAAGTGAAAGAAGTTTATATTTGGTCATAGGTCATTGCACAATACCATCTATGATTTTCTTGTAAAATCTGGCCCGGAAAGTGTAGTATTATTTGACAAGTATTATTTGAATATTAGTCGCTAACAGAGTCAATGAGCGCAGCAGTAGACGGGGAAGCCAATGTATTTATTCTTTTGTACATTTAATTTGCGCAACAACTAGTCAGATGGTTTAAAATCGAAAAAATGATCTAATGTTACTTGAAATCGATACATGATCCGTTCAAGTCTGTTAATCGCCAAAATGAACGCATCCATTTTTTTTTTCTTTCTATTTTGTTATGAAAATAAAAATATTTGGATAGATCGTATATTTTGTGTACGATTGCGAATACATGATCGTACATAGTATCAGCTCCAAAAATCGTATAAATCTTATATGTAGTACTATAGCATATTTATACCATATACATAAAGTGACCACATTTTCATTGAGACAAAGCGGGACAAATGGCACGAAATGATAATTATAATTTAGTTATGAAAGCAGACCTATGATTCGAAAAAATATATTTTATCCACTCACTCACCAAAATGAACACATTCATAAATACATTATTGTAAATGAAGCATTATTATAATCGTGTGTAAAAGTATCCAAATCGTGCGTAAAAGTTCAATGTAAATCAAATGGAGTTTCATTATTAAACGATTTCTGTTTGTTGTTACTATGACAACTTACGTCACTAAACAAAAATCATCAACTTCTCGAAGCAAGAAGTTTCGGCCTCTCAATCTGGATTTATCTGGCTTAAATATAACTTAACCTAACCAAATCTAGATTAAATCTACTCATTGCGATTAATCATGCACAAACGCCCTTCTTCACACACTTGTATCATAAACTACTATTATTAAATACATTCATATACTTGTCTATAAATATAGAAAATGTATTTGCATACATTTAAAATAAGAAATGCAGATTTTCTAAAAAGTGGGACATTTTTAAAAATCGGTGGGACGCGGGGCTGTCCTCCAAAAAGCGGGACTTTCCTGCCAAAATCGGGACATGTGCTCACTTTACAAATACAGTGTGTCCAATTAAGCCGGCATCTTATAGGAAACTTATTATTAATTTTAGGAAAAAAGTTATACTCCAAAAAAAGTTGTGCATGGTCTAAAACTTAAAATGCAACCATCAGATATCAATTCTTTTAGCCATTATTCATACATTACTTCCAGTCGTATACGAGTTTTGTCAAAAAATATGAATTTTAATCAAGTACCTTTATTTTTGAAAATATATGTTTTTTAAATTGTTATTATGAAAAGCTCATCATAATTGAAAACTATTGTCAGATATCCAATATTATCCATCCGACATGAAAAACGATCCCTAATAATTTTCGATATTGTAAATAATTTATGCAAATTTTGTAAATTACATATCAGCTATTTTATTGAAAAACATGACATGATAACCTTTCGGTTTATTAATAAGTTTTGTAACAATGTTCTATTGCATTTGAATAATTAATGCATACATATTGTTGAATTAAGTATTTAAATTTCCCGCCTTACCATCTTGTTTAAACGAATGGATATGTCGATAATTATCAAAGAAGTCTGTATAAATAAAAATAAATATAACGTCATTTATTTAAGAAATCAATAAGTGTTACTTAATTATTAATATAATTATTCTAATTAATAGTGAATTAATTAGAAAGTCAACACATATAATATTTTATTTTGCAAATGAAAGAATAAACAAGTTAACTAATACCTGATAAGTTTTAATAAATTGGTAATAAAATAATTTGTATTTTGTTTCAATGCACTAAAGCCTCAATATATCCACATCTCTTTCTAGACATGTAATGATTCGTTTGTCAAATACCCTTAATACATTCTCCATCATATCTTCAGTAATTTCCTGACATGCTTCTGCAATCCTTTCCAAATGATCAATATGTTGAAAAGGATCTTGCTGATAAACCCTACATTTTAACCCTTTCGCTGCTATGGACTGCTATAGCAGTTCAATTGATTTGATGCCCAGATGCTATAAGATGAACTGTTATAGTAGTCAAATTGATTGGGCGGTCAGATGCTATGGACTGCTATAGCAGTCTACAGACTTCATAAATTAATTGTAGCTTTTTTAAACTAAATCAACAACAAAAAAATTTCCTTTCTTGAAAGGAATCCGATTCTTATTGAAAGATTTCCAGAAAGAGCAACTACACTCTTGTGAAGATGAGAGTGATATTAAAAAGTGGTTGAGTTAAACATATGATTATTTATCAAAAATTAAATAACATATTAAAAGATCCAACTCGTGTTTTCAATGGTGATAAAACTTATTTTATGGTATGTCCAAAAATTAAAAAACATAATAGCCCCTTGTGGGGCACAAAATGTTTATGAAATTGATCATGGCAATTTCAAACTTAATGGAAAGACATGATCTTAAAAATAATGTTATATTTATGGTTTTTGTTGAGTGTCACGAAGTTGGACTGAAAGCTATTAAATAGCTGACAAATTTCACATGAGATTTATTTTGGTAGTCCTAAAAAGACTCAGTAATTGTTATATAGCTCCGGAAAGGTTGAATATATTTATATATTCAGGCCGTGTTTAAAGTTTGTATGATTATCTATAACAAATTTTTACCAATTCGAGAAAAAAACAAAAAAATAAAAGGAAAAGGGAAAGAAAAAAATCATAAAGTTGATTGAGGATCAAGAAAATATTGGTATCAATTAAATGAATAATCATCAAACAATGTCTCTTGATGAATCAAATATTTACCTACTTATTTTCTATAAAATATTAAATTTTTGATTCGAATTAATATTTAAATAGAAAAGTGACGTTTTTTTACAATTACTAGCTAGCACTGTAATAATTCGTAAATTCATTTTATACAAGCATACAATTTATTGTTTTCATTGTTCGATTTCTAAAATGACCGAGCACTGTACTGTTTACTCCTATATTAAATTCAATTAAACTTACCATTAATTTTCGAGGAGTAACGGCACAAATCTTACGTTGCTGACGCTGCTGTTCACACTGCTGTGTACGTTGCCATCTTGCTCAAATGATCAACAAGGACGCAGCCCCTGAAATACAGACTTACCAACATTTGTACAATTTTGGTTGAAAAATTTTCTTAAAAAAACATCACACCTTAAAAAATAAAGGAAATCAAAATACACTTGGAATATATCACAGAAAGATAATAACACAGATAACATCACATCCTAATCATTATTATCACCAGCTATTTTATTTTGATATTTCCATAGCGTGTTGTTTTCGTAGAAAATTGTTATGTCGCTGTGATATTTTCGCTGCGTTGTTTAATCGTGCGTCGTTATGTCAGAGAACCCGAAGAGTTCAGTATTTTATCTTATTCGCATATTTAAAATGTATTTATTTCTTCTAAATTTTAGTTTAATTAAATAAATATAAATTTGAAATTTTAATTGCGTTGTATATAGCATACAAACCATGGATCTATGAATACTATACTTCAAAATAACCTTGATTTCGGTATATTTTGTTTTCGGGGAAACGGCTATTATGAAATTTCATAAAATTTGTCGAAAAATTTCAAACAGTACAGACCACAGGACGGGGAACGGCCAAACCCGCAGTCCGGATAGAAAAAAGACCGGACTACACGGTTAAGGTGCCGGCTTTTGCGGGCGTGTTGAAAAAACGGCGAAAAATCTCGACGTCTTTGGCCCTGTGTAACTTGGTGCCGCGGCGCCCGCCGACGGCGTTTGTTCACTGCCACAAAGCCAAAGGTTCAATCTAAAGAACTGCATCGGAAAAATCGCGAGTCTCCGCGGCACGTTGAACGTAGACGGCGGTAAACTTGAATGTGCATTTTTACAGTGCACTCTGCACATTTATAGAGATATTTCCGACTCGGGGGGCCCTACGAAGGTGCGTATCGATTTTTCGATAGCGAGGAAGATGCTGAAACAAACCCGAATCCATGTTGGTTGGAGCAGGTGCCGAATATAAGAAAATTTTTCACCAAACAGATGCTTTAAGTGCCTTAGGCTTAGCCATGTGGCAGCGAAAAAATGTGGACAAAGTTATCACACAGCGAAAGACTGCAAAAAACCCGCGTAGGTGTTTCGAATGTAACACACAGGAACATAGAGCGGATAGTTTGTTATGCCCATAGCTGGGCACCGTTAATCAAATAGTTAACTTCGTTAATCGTTAATCCGCTACAAAAAAGTTAGCTTCGTTAAACGTTACATTTCGCAAGAATTAACGCAAGTTAACGTTAATCGCTAATCCGTTAATATGTGTAAAATTGCATTTTTAAATCGTTGCGTTATCACTAACGCAACGATTTTAAAATGCAATTTTACACACATTTTTACAATTTTTTTGTTCACACTTATAAAACCTGTTGGTTTATGTTCTGGAAGCTAGGAAGAAAACAAAATACTTGTTTAATTCAAATGTGTAATTTAATCGCCGGGCATAAGGTGCATATTCCCCTTCATGAACATTAACATATTGAAGTTCTCGTCTGAAAGCGAGGCTCGCTTTGGTGTTAAAATGTCTTTACCCGTGGAAATGTCTTTACCCGTTCAACTGCAGCGCTTGAGGGTACAGCAGTATTGTATTTGATGAATAGATTTATGAATATCTGTTCTCCGAGGAATGCAGCATCGTTGAACGAGTCTTTTGATTTCATGTCCAGCCACATTTTAACGAGACTTTGCGCTTTACTCTTTAAAGAGTTGGAGGTCTTTGGTTTTTCTATAGACTGAGTGACAGAATTGAAAAAGTTCTTGCTCCCTCCGCCACTTAAAATATCTTTCGAATTTTCCTCTGCTTCTTGTCGTAAGGCATCTTCTACCTTTTTTTCCATGCACTTTTTTACTGTATCCACTCTACTGCTGTCATACGTTTCCAGCCATATCAATCGGAACTTGGGCTGAAATGCCGCGGCAAGTTGGCACTGTTCATCATTCAGGAGTGGTCCAAATCTTTTCTCTATGCCATTTAATAAGGCATTGGCTAAAGCTGTGCAATTTACGGCTCTTAGAATTAATATTTTTTTAATTTATAGACAGTTGCTGCAATCGTCGGTAGTAGTGATCCGAGATATGCTTGAGCTTCTCCTTGGATACGATCGAGGGCATTCGCGACAGGTGCCATAACCTGTAAATAAGTATTTAATATAAGTATTGATATGATGTGGAAAGAAAATAACTTTACTAATACGTTAATTTAAACTATATACACATTTAAATTTACATTTGCGTACTCCTTTATTACAGTCACATCTTGGTCATTGAAAGTTGGAATTTTTAGTTGAGTCATAATCCTGTGAAGAGAAGGCCTTTTTGTTTCCAATATACCGTTGAGAACGACAATAGCATCATACAGAGAGTTCCACCTCGTCGTATTTGGAAGGACAAGTCGTCTGCCTAATTCAGCGTGAATGCTATCCGCTGCTACCTTACTACGTGATTGCTGATTCCAGAGAGTGCGTGCCTTGGCTAAGGCGTTTCTGTAGGGAGTCTTGAAAACAGTTATTTGTAGAGCAGCATCTGCGTCTTTGCTAGCGACCAAATTGAACGTATGTGCAGCACATCTCATGTGAACTGGCAAAGTATTAATATTAAAGTTTTCTATTTCTAATATCTGCTCATTGATTTCATTGCGCTGGAGACGATCAGGAGCATTCAGTATGTTTTCTACTGAAATAAATTCTAAGTCATCATCTTCTTCTGAGTTTGGATTTAAAAGGTTGTCAATATCGGGATCAGACTCAGACTCTAAATCACATGATGGCAACTCTGAAAATATGTCGATCTCCGAGCCGAATTGCACAAATGTCTTTACAAAGTTACTGCCATTATCCGTAGTAGTCCTAAAATAAAATTAAACCAGTAATATTAAAAAAAGTTTTTAACCAGAAAAACGAAAAAAATGTTGATAGTTCAAGTCTCGTCGAGATAAAAACCCGCTTTAGACTACTTTATTGACCATTTTTATAAAATATTTAACCAGCTTTTTAAGCTACCCTACGTGAAAGCGTAACAAAGGAACAAACTCACATTCACATTTCATTTGTAATGTTAAGTAAGGATTATATAACCGATCCACATCTCCGTACTCGTAGGTACATGGTTTCACTTGTATGTGTACGAAAATAAAGTAAAAAACGAAAAATAGACTTAACTGCCCTTGTGATTCTTTTATCTATGTGAAATTCATAGTGAATATCTATCATTGCTTGGGCCAGGATATCGTATGTATGATGACCTTACTGCATGCATTCTGGCTCTTGTGATAGGATCTAACCAGTGAACTGTCATGCCCAAATAACTTTTGTTGTGAGCTGACCAACAGTCAGTCGTCGTTGCCACCCAATCAATTTTTCCAAGTAAACTGAAATTAAAAATTATAAAATAAATACATCCTAAATATATCCTATATTTATATACATAAATACGTTTAAAAAAATCCTATAATAAGAAATGAAAATTATATACTTACTTATATATATATATATATATATATATATATATATATATATATATATATATATGTGTTGTATTGTTTTCTCGGGGATTCCGCGTTGATGTTGAGGGTTGGTTCTGAAAAGAACCGGATTCTCGACGTTTCGGCGAACTAACATTCGCCATTCTCAAGAGATATATGCGTCCGTGCGGGTCAACGGTTAGACGCATACTGAGAGCTCGTTCGTGCGGTGCGACTACTTATAGCTGTCTGGCTTCGGGTCATGCTATAAGTAGTCGCACCGCACGAACGAGCTCTCAGTTGCTCACTCCCACTTGCTCCTCCGCTGTCGCAAAATGAACACGTTCATTCCTACAACACCAAACGAAGCCCTCGCGGCAAAGTATTTCGACGACGACTACTTGGACACTCTAGACGAAAACCACCTCGACCAAATGATGAATTACATTACCCTACTGCTGCTGAAGAGACAAACCGCCAACGATAAACCCCAGGAAACTGCCGCCGAAAAAACAACCGATGCCGTCCCCGAGAAGAAAACAACCGATGCCGTCCCCGAGAAGAAAACAACCGATGCCGTCCCCGAGAAGACAAACGAAGCCGCCCCCGAGAAGACTAACGAAGCCGCCGCCGAAAAATCAAACGAAGCCGCCCCTGAAATGAAAACTGAAGCCGATGCCGAAAACACAACCGAAGCCGCCCCCAAGAAGACAACTGATGCCGCCCCCGAAAAGAAAACCGAAGCCGCCGCCGAGAAGAAAACCGAAGCCGCCGCCGAGAAGACAAACAATGCCGCCCCCGAAAAGAAAACTGACGCCGCCCCCGAGAAGAAAAACGAAGCCGCCGCAGAAAAGAAAACCGAAACCGAACCAAGGAGAAGAAATACACCAATGGACACTCACAGCCCCACCGAAGCCGCCCCCAAGCGCAAACCCGACCGAGAAGAAGAGCAACCCATCACCATCAACGAGAAGACTAAACACATCAGGACCACAGGCCCCTGGAGAACAACCACAGAAGACGAAACACTGAAGAAGCCGAAAGAAAACCGACAACCACACCAGGACAACAAGACGCAACTATAGCCAAGCAAATCCAAATGAAACCCAACGAAACACTGACAACACAGACAAACAAACAGACTAAAAAAAAAAAAAAAAAAACCAACGACAACCAAACCCCACGACGGCGGCATAGCTGGGCGAAAAGCTCAAAACCGCCAAACCAGCACAGGACACATGATTGAACGAGCTCTCAGTATGCGTCTAACCGTTGACCCGCACGGACGCATATATCTCTTGAGAATGGCGAATGTTAGTTCGCCGAAACGTCGAGAATCCGGTTCTTTTCAGAACCAACCCTCAACATCAACGCGGAATCCCCGAGAAAACAATACAACACAGGTATCTATCCGCGAAAACCTCAAATACAATATATATATATATATATATATATATATATATATATATATATATATATATATATATATATATATATATATATATATATATATATATATATATATATATATATATATATATATATATATATATATATATATAGAAAATAGGTACTTATTTTAGTTACTTACCTAATCAGGTGTTGCTTCAATTCAGTGTGTTCGTCAGTAATGCGTCTACTCAAAGTTCTTCTTGAAATTGAATTTTTGCCCGGGTTTAACGTTTTTATCAACGCACCAAAAGACTTGCTTTCGACAACATGTAAAGGAATCATGTTTGAAACAAAAAAAATTACTATACATTTGTCCACTTTGGCTTGGGGTAAACCGCTGCCAGTAGCTGCAATCCCGAATGATTCCCCGATGCTCAGCTGTCGACCGTGTTGTATTCTTCTTTTAACGGGAGTTGGATTACTGCTACTTGTGCTATCATCATTAATATTGTCAGAATGAGTTCTTCTTTTTATCTTTCACCGGTTAGAGCCCGCCTTAACAATCTCTTCAAACTGTACATTTTGTGACTCATGTACACTTCTTACATGTTGTTTCAAATTATTCAGGCTTGATACATGAACTTTTATTTTGGTGTCTTTCCGCAAGCATCGCTTACACGCAAAAAGTATTTGCTGGCCCGATCTGGATACAAATTCCACATACTCAGTCAAATGTGGCCATGGATTCTCGTCATCAGGACCACTGGAACCCGATTCCATGTCTTCCAACTTCCTTGATATGGTTTTAATTACTGCACTGCACAGTACACTTTTTCTATCTAACTGCACTCTTTTTTATCAACACGCAAATGATGAGTGACAGTAATAATTATAATAAATAATAACAACAAACAAAACACTCGTCACTCTAAGTACCGGCGCGGCGCTAAGTAATGAAATGATCAAACTAAACAAATCTCTTCGCAGTTTTCTCACTCGCACGCGCCGGCAAATTATATCTAGTTTTGTTTTTGTCTCACTCGCTGCCACGCGCCGCCCGGCACTTGTCTGAACCTGTTTTTCGCGCCGCGTTGCGATGCCGGCCGTGCGGTAAATAGTAGGTACCCATTGGATTAACGATTAACGGACTTCTGACTGATGTTAACGAAAGTTAACGTGTCCGTTAACATTTTTAAAAGTTAACTTAAAAGTTAATCCGTTAATCAAAATATTAACTTCGTTAATTAACGATTAACGGATTAACGAGTTAATGCTCAGCTATGGTTATGCCCAGTGTATGCGATATATGTTAACGAGATAAGGACTAAAAAAAGGACACGACAGCAAGGATCGGAGAGCTGACCTGCAATGATCATAAAAACTCTGTAGCTTAACACATCAAGAAGTACCGCCGCGATGGATTTGGCATGCAACTACGTAACGACACACGATGTCGATATACTATCTCCGAACCGAATAATAAAACAGTACGCAAGGCAGGATGGTTTACAGACAAATCTAGAGATGTCGCTATCAAAATAACAAGCCAAATAGTCGATATCGACGGCTTCCGACTGGATAATGAAGGATTTATCTGGGTTAAGGTGTGTGGAATAGCTTACTATTCATGCTACATCTCACCTAACTGTGAAATAAGCGAGTTTGAAGATTTCCTAAATAGACTCCAAAGCAATATAAAGCAAGTGGGAACCAAATGTATAGTAGGTGGGGACTTTAATGCTACATCTACTATATGGGGAAATGAAGCTGACGACAAGAGAGGTACTATTCTTCTCAACTGGATCGCAGGTAATAATTTTATACTGCACAACCAAGGGAATGAACCGACTTTTAGGAGAGGCACCATTCAATAATTGACCTCACGCTAACATCTGAAAACACAGCCATAAATATCAGTAAGTCCTAGAAGAAGAGAGTCTGAGTGATCACATGTATATCTACTACGAAGTAAAAGACGCTAACAAAAAAGGAAAGAAAAGCAGAGCTGGGAAAATTGTGGGTTGGAAAATAGATAGTTAAAGCATGGGTATCTTTACGCAAAATTTCAAGAATGGAATGAAAATAACGTAACTTTTTCCACGCACCGAAATGCCACCAATAAGGGAAGCTATACTACCAGACTGCCCACTGCCTCCAATCGATGCTGAATAGCTAACAACAGCAATATCTCAAGTGAAGAATAAAAAGGCTGCTGGTCCAGATAGAATACCACCAGAGGTAGTAAAGGCTGCAGCCCTATCGGAACTCTACACCCTTCTGGAAATCTATAATACACTCCTACAAAAGGGAATCTTTCCACGTCAATGGAAGATAGCGAAATTGGTTCTTATCCAAAGACATGACTCCACTAAATTTAGGCCAATTTGTCCACTGGACGTATTTGGGAAATTATTTAAAAGAGTTATTGCAAACAGGCTCTATTGCGAAATCAATGGGAAACTAAATAACCACCAATACGGATACCACTGATGCAATGCAAGAGGTACTGAAGATAGTGAATAGCATCAAATCAAAGGCACCAAATAACCGAGAACTCTGCATAATGGCTAATCTAGATATCCGCAATGCTTTCAACTCAGCACCGTGGGAAGGAATCATGCTGGCGCTCAAAGACGTGGGAGTATCAATGTACCTCCGTCGAATAATATCTGACTATCTCTCGGAGAGATCTATACTTGTTGGCCGGGGCATGAAGAAATGTGGAAACTGCAGATGGAATGTGGGGTACCACAAGGCTCCATTCTGGGACTTATCTTGTGGAATATTTTCTATAATTCTGTGCTTACAATAGAAGTACCTACAGGGACAACCATTATTGGATTCGCTGATGGCACAGCCGTTATCTACAAAGCAAAAACACAGCTGTAGCTAGTCAGTAACACTAACTGGGTCTTTGCCAAGCTGTCAGAAATCCGCAATAAGGGCCTGAAACTGGCAGCAGAAAAGACGGAAGCCCTAATACTTTACGGAGGCAGAAAATTTAAAAGAGCCACCTTGCAGCTGGAAAATGAAGTGATAGAAACAAAATCGCGGTTGAAATATCTCGGAGTAGTATTCGATCACAACTGTGAAATGAAGGAACATGTGGCGACATGCAGAATCAAAGCTGAAAAAGCCGTAATGGTACTAAGCAGAATTATGCCAAACCTAGGGGGACCAAAATCATCCAACCGGAAGATTTTAGCAAACGTGGCACATTCGATTCTCCTGTATGCAGCGCTTATATGGAGCCAAGCTACCAAGTGGGGAAAATACAGAAAACTCGTGGCAGGGGTACAACGTAGATTGGCGCTGAGGATATGCTGCAGTTTTCGAACTGTGTCTACGGAAGCTGCATTGGTACTGGCCGGAATTCCACCCATTGATCTCCAAATTAAAAAGAGGTGCCTTTGCCTTCAGTATCGAATTGCCAAAGGAATAGAAAGTAGCACCGACTGGGAGATACTTACCGAATGGCAGCGAAAATGGGCAACGGAAACCGAAAAGGGGTATGGACACGGTTACTGATACCAGATCTTACAAAGTAGATAGGACGCAAGCACGGAGAGATAAATTTCTATCTCTGCCAATTCCTGAGTGGACAAGGGTGGTTCAATAGTTATCGGAATCGCTTCCACCTCAGCGATAGTGACTTGTGCCGAAATGCATGGTGGTAGAAGATGCAAACCACGTGTTCTTCCATTGCGATAAATGGAGACAGCTAATAGACTCAGCACATAATGCAGCGGGAGTTACACTAACTAGCCATAATTGTGTTGAGTTCATGCTTATTAACCAGGATACGTGGAATATTGTGGATACTCTTGCGCGGAATATCGTGCAAGAACGACAAAGAGAAGAAACGGATATAAGTTGATTAGAACACTAGTTCTCTTTTCCCGAAGTAATGCTCACGCGGTTCCAGGAAAATGAGAAGTCGTAAGAGGAGGTTATAGTCGGGGCGGGTTCGACACTACCTTGGTGTGCATAATGCATTTCCTCCTCTCTGTGATATATATATATATATATATACATATATATATATATATATATATATATATATATATATATATATATATATATATAACCAAGAAACCGATCACCTAGCATACAAGGAATCCAGTAATCTCTTCAGAAGGTCCGGAGCCATCTTATCGTATGAGTATGAACACCATCCACAAATGTTATACATGATAGATATGTTATTTATTTTATTCTTGGAGTGGTTTTCTCCGTGGGTTATGATGTTGCTTACCGGCAGGAGTTTTCCGTCAGAGGTTTTCATATATGAGGTCTTGGGGTAGTTTGCGACTTAGACGTTGGTGAATATTCTATAGTCCTAGGTTGAAGTATTCTTCTAAGTTGTCATTGAGCCAATAATTTAATTTGTCCAGACTTATCAAAAATGCATTATCGGGAATATATTCATAATGATGTGAGTAGAGGAAAACAACATTTCCAATTTAAATATCTGTTTAAAAATGTCAATTAGCAAATGCCCAAAATGTTTTCACAATCTCCAGTTTTTGAAATAGCAACGTTTTCGGCGATTCTAAATCTTGTAGCATTCTGATTACTAATACGAGTCGCGAATGTACTATGAAACACTTCAACACGCAAACCAGGCAGTTGAAATACACTTGTAAGTTAATTGAAGCCATAAATAAAATAATGCGGCATGGAATCCTTCCACAGGTAAAAATCTGTGATGTACACTGAAAAGACGAACAAATTCATTAACGCAAATTTAACTGTAACGTGCTTCAAAGCTGGAACATTGACTCAGCAATTGAAATTCCTGAAAATTTCTGCCGGAAGATCGCGACCAAATTTGAAGTAGTACCGACGAGACTAGCGAATATCATCAGACCAGTCGGCAAATTCACTTTGAAAACACAGCGAAAACACTCAGATATATCAAAACTGCGAAGGAAATTTTGACTTTGCTCGCTCATAATTTATTGGATAATTTGTTAAACGTCGGAATTAAACCAAAGATAGTGCACCAATTCAAGACAGACATTTCTACTCCAACAGATATTTTAGTGACTAATAAAAAATATCGTTGCAGCGCAGCTGAACATTCAGGTATTACGTATATTTATTACCCTTCCGGGTTTATAAATTGATTCCAAAATTTACATATATAACTAAAACTAACATCGAACATAATATAAATAAGAATAATAATAAAAAGAGAAAAAGAAAAAATTAAAATTAAAAAAAAACAAACATATGCTGCTCAAACTAAAAACAAAAAATAGAAAGTCACTAAATTCCTATCCCTAAACCGATTACCAGCTTCCCCCCCACATATTGCTCTTCTTCTCTCCTCAAATTTCTTCATCCAATCTATCCCTCTTCCATCCTCGTTTAAAATCTCTTCTCTACACTCGTCTCTTTCTCTCATTTCTGAACATTCGTTCAGCAAGTGTTTTATTGTCTCCTTGTTTTCTCCACACATCCTGCATACTCTATTCCTATCCTCCATCCAAAATTTATTCTCTCTCTCTTCATTTCCACATCTGAATCTTGCCATTTTCACTCTCTCTTTTCTACTTTCTCTTCCTAGGTACTTTGGCAGTTCTTCCGTTATTATTTTTCATATTTCCCATTGTACCTAGACTCTGACATTGGACCTAGACTTTGCACATCTCTATCTCTCTGGACTAATTCCTCTGCCATTACTCTACCTCTCTCTCTCTCATTCTTTCTATCTCCGCTCCTGCATACCCTTTTCTTTCTAGATATGCCTCCCTCCCTTTCCACACCCCCTTTCTTATTTCTTTCATTTTTTCTTTGAGGGACTCTTGCAGAATTCTGCACTCTCCTCTCTCTATCACTCTCTCCTCAAAACTTATTGCTCTCTTTCCTACTTCTATTCTTATTCCATCTCTCTTTGTTTCCTCCATCACTATATACCCCGGAGTCTCTCTACCTAGTCCTAGCACCCATTTCAAATATTTTTCTTGCACCCTTTCCAGCCCTTCTTGCTCTCTCCATCCCCATATTTCCGCTCCATACATCATCACACTTTTCACCAGGCTATCAAACATTATCACTCTCCTTCTATAGTCGTGTCCAAATCTTCTCTCTCCTATTCCCCATACCGCTCCTATTATTTTATTAGCTTTCTTTACTAGCTCTCTCACGTGTGCCGTTTCAGTATTTCTGTCATTAAACACGTGCCCTAGGTATTTAAATTCTTTTACTTCTTCAATTTTCTCCTTCTCCCATCTCCACTCAATTACTCTTCTCCTGCCACCCCCTTGTCTAAACACCATCATCTTGGACTTCTCCCCATTAACTGTCATAGTTTTCCTCCTCATATATTTCTCCATGTTTCTTATCATTTCTTTCATCCCTTTCTCGTCTCTCGCTAGCACCACCAAATCATCCACGTAGGCTAGGGACCACAGTTTTTCTTTGCCCACCACAACCCCACCAATATATATCTCCAATAATCCAATAAATGCTGCAAACAGGCTGGGGCTTAGTGGGCAGCCTTGTCTCACTCCCTTATGCGTATTAAAACCTTCGCTCACCCTTTCACCAACTCTCACTCTACTTATTGTTTCTTCATAGATCTCTTCTAATTTTGATATCAGATGCTCCTTTATCCTTTTCTTTCTCAGGCATTCCCACAGTGCCTCTCTTGCCACATTATCAAAGGCCGCCTTCAGGTCCACAAATAATGCATACATCTTGCCACCCCTCTTTTTTATCTCATTCCCTACTATGTGATTTAAGATGTATACATTATCCATGGTCCCTCTCCCTTTCCTAAATCCCGCCTGTCCGTCTGGTATCACCCCCCGCTCTTTCAATTCCTTCGTCAATCTCTCTTCCACAATCATTGCATATATCTTATATGCCATATTGAGCATGGTGTCAATTACATCCCCCTGTAATTGCTTGCTGTTTCCCTTTCTCCTTTCTTATATATGGGGCATATTATCCCCTCTTTCCACTCCTGTGGGAAGCCCTCTCCCTTCCACACTCCATTCATTATCTCCAACAGCCTGTCAGCTTTCCTTTCAGTTCCATATATCCACGATTCATTCTGTATACCGTCCCTTCCCGGTGCCTTTTTCTTTTTCAGTTTACTCAGTTGTTGTTCTAATTCTTCCCTTGTTATCTCTTCTATTTCTTCCACCCTGTGTTGACTCTTTTTCTTTTCTTGTCTTTTTTCATCACCACCCAGCAGCTCACTGAAGTACTTTCTCCATTCCTCCATAGTAATTCTATTACTCACTCTTTCTACTTTTTTCTTTCTTTCCCTATTTATGTATTTCCATACCTCTTCTTCCGTCTTTATGCCTTTTTATCTTTAGTTCTTCTTCCATCCATTTCTTTTGCTTCTTCTCCTTGCATACTAATTTGTACCTCTTGCGTGCGCTCTTGTAATCCTCATTACTTGCTTTTCCTGTTTTCCAATTTCTTAATTTCTTTCTTACTGCTTGTTTCCCTTCCCTGCATTCTTTATCCCACCACTCGTTTTTCCAAGACCCCACCTTCACTCTTGTCTCTATCACTTTTTTTTTCTGTTGCATTTTTTACGTGATCACCCAGTTCTTTCACTTTTTATCGTTTATCCCTTCCTCTTCGTATCTAGCCTCCCTAAGTCTTGTTCTATAATTTTCTATTCCTTCTTCCGTCCAGATATTCTTCACAATTTTTCTTCTAACATCCTTTTCACTTCTTCTATCTTTCTCTCTTCCTTTTGTCTTCACTTCCAATGGCATATGATCCGACTCGACTCTTTCTCCCACCTTGAATTCTTCTATTTCATCCCATGCTTCTTCATTCGACATAACATAGTCAATAACTGTCTCCCCTCTTGGTCCTATATATGTGTACTCTCCTTTCTCATCTCCTATGCTGTTTCCATTAAGTATGTCTCGCCCTCTTTCTTCTACTAGACTAATCAGTAGTCTCCCTTCGGCGTTTTCTGTTGCGTCTTTTGTTGGTTTTCTTTCTATTGTTGTTTGTTCTTCTTCTAGCCGTTTTCTAGCGTTAAAGTGCCCCCCCCCCCCAATAACCAGAGTTCCCTCGTCTTGCTGTTTTACTCGCTCTTCTATCATTCTTTTCGTTTCTTTCATACTTCTGCTGTATATTGTTATAATTCTCCATTTTCTCTGTCTACTTTTCACCGTTCTTTCCATAATCCCTCTTTCTTCTTTTGCTTCGGTTCTGTTTTCTTCTTCCAAACCCTTTTTCACTCACATTATTATCCCCCCTTTAGCTCTCCCTTTGCTGCTTACCCTCTCTGCAAATTGACACTTCCACTTAAACTCTTTCGGCATTATTTTTTCCAATTTTTCCCACCCCTTCTCTTCCACCCACGTTTCTACCATGCAATATCATACCATTTCCCTACATCAAATTTTCCCAAATATTCCCAAAACTCATTGTCTTTGTTTTTTATCCCCGCTGTGTTCCAGTATACTATTCCTAATTGCTCCGTTTCTTTCTTATTCCTCTCCGTGTTCGTTTTCCGTTTTCTGTCCTGTCGTCTTGTCCTTGTGCTCTTATTCAAAAATGTGTTGTGTTTAACTCCCCCTTTTCATCATCTCACTTAAAGCCTTTTCCGTCTATCCATATCTTTTTATAACCGACTTTCACCCACCGTCCTTTTTGTCGCTCTTCTTTGGCTAGCGCTCTTAATTCCTTCTGTATGTCTCTTTCCTTCTTTGTCAGATCGTCTTCTATGTATACTCTCTGTTCCCTTTTTTCTCTTAGTTTCCTCTTATTTTCCATAACTTTCCGCTTTTCACCCCAGGACCCAAGTTCCGCCACCAACATTTTCCCTCCACTTACTTTATACATCTCTTTCACCGTCACTTCTACCTCTAATTCTGCCTTTATCCATTCTTCCAGATTCTTCTCGTTCTCACATTCCCCTTCGTCCAGTCCCGTTACAACAATATTCTTTTTTCTCATTATTTTTTCCTTCTCTTCCATTTTCTCCTCCAGTCTTTTAATTTTTTTATTTAGTTCCGTCTTTTCTCTTTACCATTTTTCTTCCTTTTTACGCATCATATTTTTCAAATGTTCCATTTCCCGGCTCATCTTCCGATTCTCTTCCTTTATCTCCCCTATATCTTCCATAATTTTTTCCAACATTTCCTCACCCATTTCCTTTTTAGCCGGTGATCTTTCCAGTTTCTTACTTTTTAGAAAGGGGTTCAACCTTTCTTCTGACTCTCTTCCCTCTTCTCTTTTTCTTTTATAATCTTCGTCTCGGTCGCTTTCACTGTCACTTTTCTCATTTTTTCTTTTTCTTTCTTTTTTTCCCTTATCGCGCGACGTAAAAACACGCGTCACAATAAAAAAAGTCAATCCATAAAACCCGCTTCACAAAACACGTCCGCTCCGATCAACCGCTCGAATTGGAAGCTGAACATTCAGAACAACTACTTACTGGTTTTAATTGGATTAGTTCTAATAATTAGTTAACCAACAGTAAATGACCAGTAAATAACTTATCAATAACAAAAATATTTATTTTAATCTGCTAATGCCTGTCAGTCAAGTACTTGTCTGGCTTTGTCTGGTATTGTCTGACTTTTTGTGGTTTTGTATGATCTTGTGTGGTTTAAACACACAAGGTCTTCTGGTCTTGTTCGCTCTTGCCTTTTCTTGCTTGTTCTTGTCTTGTCTGCCTGATTTTGTCTGGTCTTATCAGGTCTTGTCTAGTCGTGCCTGGTCTTGTTTTTCCTTGCCTGGTCTTGTTTGTATAGTCATATCTAATTCTGCCTTATTTTATAAGACAGAAAACTTATTCATAAAATCCCTGTTCAAGCTATTGATGATCCAATAATTACTAAAGAGATTATCAGATCGGCGATTGTAAGGTTTAGCATGGAAGGAATAGACAGATGTAAAATAATCAGGAGCAGAGGTCGGAACAGCCTCGCTGCCAAGATCACCTGGAAGGAAGTACCAAAGGCGAAATAGTATGCAAATTGCATTTCGAGAAAAACTAGAGCAATGTGTAGTAGTAAAGCCGATTGCAGCAGCCAAAACTCAATACATACAGAGAAAGGTTCTATCAAATGGTATACGGATGGCTCGCAGACAAAGGAAGGTCCTGGTTCAGGAGTGTTTGGACTTCGTACCAAATATTTAGAATCCATGGGAATCTACCCAAGTATCTTCCAAGCAGAGGTACATGCAATCAAAAGATGTGCAGAATTTAACCTCCACAGGAACTATAATAATAATAATAAAGTTTAATAACCCAACGAGCACCAGGGCCCATAAGGGCATATAAATACATTCAATTATTTGCAATAAATAACTATTACTACATAACATAAATACTTAAAAATACAACCAAAATATAGAAATATAGAAAGGAGAGATCACACAAACAATACATCAGAACACGAAGATCGAAATTGAGCAAGAGTACATGAAAATAAATCCAAGGATTGTCTATATTTATTATATACATGCGACATACGATGGACGGGGGAATTAAAATGTTGGTTACTTCTGGTCATTGATGTGCTAAATACTACGGAGTTACGAGCGTTTTCGCGAGATACATGCAAGTAAAATTAAGAAAGTATTTCACTATCCACAATAATGTCGTTAAATAGTTTATATAAAAACAATAAATAAGAAAAATCGCGTTTCAGTGCTAACTGCACTAAATTGCATTTGGCGAGCAATCTATCACGTGGGTAGTTACGTTCAGGATAGATTCCATACCTTCTCAGGTGTAAATATTTGCAAAATTTTCTCTCGACGCTCTCGAACAGTTTAACATGAACTTCATAGTGAGGGCATCAGACACCTGTGCAATATTCCAACACCGACCTTACATACGAACCATAGAGTTGCATCTAGCAATCGGTGTTATCAAATTCCCTGGTATTCCTCTTCACGAAGCCCAGCATACGCAAGGCCTTTGAATGTGTGGCTAGATAATGTGGCACAAACGACAAAGATGAGTCATTATAACACATAAGTCTCTGAAAACTTCGCATCTCTTCAGTTTGACAAAAACCTGGAGAGAACTTCCAGGGCTAAGACAATCCAAAGTAATGCTAGAATTTTTCAACTAGAAAGGTACAAAAGCTTGCCTGAAACTAAACTGGAAAAGGGTAAGAATTTCGACAGGAGTCCTGACAGATGCAGATTCTGCGGCACTGCAGAGGAAACCTCATATATCTGCTCAAAGACTATGTAGTACTGCTCCGCAAGAGACAAATGTACCTTGGTGCCCACTGCTTGAACGCAGAGGAGTTGCAGTCCTTGAATCCCACCCAGATCCTGGTATTCCTAAGGGTATCAGGACCAACTAGATGAGGCGCTTTAAATAGGGAAGTATATCAACGATTAGAGGAAGAGGGTGGGGTACAATTGATGAAGGTCGCTGTACAAGTCATCACCG
Organism: Phosphuga atrata; assembly: GCA_944588485.1. Lineage (NCBI taxonomy): Eukaryota > Metazoa > Arthropoda > Insecta > Coleoptera > Silphidae > Phosphuga > Phosphuga atrata. The sequence continues at coordinate 17,357,690 of OX155899.1, read as the reverse complement.
AAATCTATAAATCTTTTCTGTTCTTGTCAGATCTTGACTGGTTCTTCTCTGGCCTTTTCTGGTCTTATCTGGTCTTGCCTGGCCAAGTGTGGTCTGGTCTGGTCTTGTGTTGTGTGGTCTTGTCTAGACGTGTTTTGTCTTGTTAGGTTGGGTTAGGTTGTCTGGTATGGTCTGCATAGTCATATCTAATTCTGCCTTATTTCATAAGAAAGAAAAATTACACATAAAATCCCTGTCCAAGCTGTTAAAGATCCAATCATTTTTAAATTCAATTTGTCTCCATTTTCCAATAAGTTAATTATATTTCTCATTGGAAAATTTTATATCACAGTCGACCCAATTGCAAATTGTGTGGTGTAATTTGCAAATGTCCAAAATGTCTGCACCAATCTCCAATTTTCAAAACAGAAATGTTCTCGGCAATTCTAAATCTTCCAACATTTCATTAACTAAGACGAGTCGTGAATTCATTGAATGTGTTATGAAATATTTCAGAACACTAATTAGGGAAACAAAATAGCGATGCAAGTAGAAATTAAAGTATTAAACGTAATAATTCGGCTTGTAATCGCCCCACATATATGCATCCGGGAGATAAAATGAGCAGACAAGCAAATTTATAGACTCAAATTTGTAAATCTGTAACGTGTTTCAAAACAGGAGTCTTTATTCGGTTCCTTAACAAATACTTATCAATCGTGTTAAATCAGTTTGTGTTGGATGATTTTAAAGTCAGGTGCAAAGTTGAAGTTGTACTGACAAAATTAGCGAAAATTGTCAGACCTTCCGACAAATTCATCTAGACATTGCTACATCTTCCGTAATCCCATGTAGCGCAAATTTATCAAAACTGCGAAAGAAAGTTTTATTTTGCCCCCTACAAATTCATTGTAAAAGTTGTCGAACTTGGGCAAATTAAACCAAAGAAACCGCACCAATTCAACAGAGGAGAGTTCTACTCTCACAGACATTTTGCTGATTAATAAACAATTTATTTTATGACAAACTGAACATTTAGAACAACTACTTACCGGCTTCACTTAAATAAGTTTAACAGATTAGATAAAGAATTAGAAATTACTATCTACATATTAAACATTAAAAATTCCCATTTTTTATTTTAATACACTAATGGCTTATCTGGTCTTGCCAGGTCTTTTAAGGTGTTGCCTGGTCTTTTCTACCTTCTCTGATCTTCTTTGGTATTGTCTGGTCTTGTGTGGTCTTGTCTAATCTTGTCTGGTTTTGTCTGACGTTGTCTGGTTTTGTCTGGACTTCTCTGGTCTAGTTTGGTCTAGTCTGGCTTGTTTGGTCTTGTCTGGTCTTATCTGGACTTGTCTGATATTGTCTGGTCTTGGCGGGTGGTATCTGGCCTTTTCTGATCTTGTCTAGAGTTGGCTTGTCTTGAATAGTCACCTCTTGTCTTGTATGTTCTTTTTTCTGGAGTTGTCCTGTCTTGTCTAGTCTTGCCTGGTTTTGTTTGGTCTTGTCTGATCTGGTCTTGTGCGATCTATTAATAACGAAAAAACTTACACATAAACTTCCTATCCAAGTTGTTATGGATCCAATCATTAGTAAACTTAATTGGTCTGCATTTACCACATAATTCAAATACATCAATTTATTCAAAATGATGTGTGTAATGAAACCCAACGTTTCCCATTTAAAAATCTGATTAATACAGTCGACTAGATTGCAAATTGTGTAGTGTAATTTGCAAATGCCGAAAATATCTTCTTCAATCTCCATTTTGTACAATACTGATATTTGTGGCGATCCCAAATCTTTAAGCATTCCATTAACTAAAACGAGTCGCGATTTGATCGATTGTAAAATCATACACTTCAAAAAGGAAATTATCAAGATCAAATATAATTGCAATTGAAGATATGGAAGTAATAAATATAATAATTCGGCAAGAAATCCCTCATGTACGATTCTACGAGGTAAATTGCAAGGCCGAGAACATTTAAAAACGCTAATTTAACTGTAACGTGCTTCAAAATGGGAACCTTGATTCGGTTCCTAAACAGCCACTTATCAAACATTTTAAACAAGTCGAACAGCAGTTGATATCCTCCCAAATTTACACCCGAAGATTTTATAATTGTGAGCAAATGGTAGTTGTACTGACAAAGTTAGTCAATATCCTTAGATTTGTCGGAATATCTATTTCGAAATAGGTAAATCCTCCGTAAACCCACACGGTGAACGCGCACAGATTTAGCAAAATTGCAATGTAAAAATTAATTTTGCTCCCTCTAAACCCATTGGACAAAATGTCAAATCTCGGAAGCAAACCTAAGAAACCGCACCATTTCAACACAGGAGACAATTGTATTTCCACAGACATTTTACCAATGAATTTTAACTTCCATTATTAAACTACTGCACATTTGCAACAATTGCTTTCTTGTTTTACTAGAATTAGTTCTGATAATTACTTAGACAAGAAGTAATGACTATATAATAACCAATCAATAATTTTAACTTCTAATAAAAATTCTATAGTCTGTCCTTCTTTAGTCATGTTTGATCTTGTCTGGTCTTTTCTGGTTATCTCTGGTCTTGTCTGGTCTTGTCTAGTCTTGTATGATCTTGTCTGGCCTTAATCTAGTCTTGTATACCAGACTAGACTAGTCTTGTCTTATCTTGTCTGGCCTTAATCTAGTCTTGTCTTGTCTGGTTTATGTATGTCTAGTCCTCTGGTCTTGTCTAGTTTTGTCTTGTCTTGTCTGGTCTGCTCTTGACTTGTTTGATTTTGTCTGATCTTGTTTGGTCTGGTCTTGCCTTGTCTGGTCTTGTTTGGTTTTCTCTGATCTTGTCTGGTCTTGTCTAGTCTTGTCTGGCCTTAATCTAGTCTTGTCTGGTATGGCCTTAATCTAGTCTTGTATACCCGAGTAGTCTAGTCTTGTCTGATCTTGCCTGGCCTTAATCTAGTCTTGTCTTGTCTGATTTATGTATGTCTAGTCCTCTGGTCTTGTCTGGTTTTGTCTCGTCTTGTTTGGTCTGGTCTTGTCTTGTTTTGTCTTGACTTGTCTAGTCTGGTCTTGTCTTGTTTGGTTTTGTCTGGTCTTGTTTAGTCTGCTCTTGTTCTGGTTCTGTATTGTCTTGTCTGGTATGGTCTTGTCTTGTCTGGTGGTCTTGTCTTGTTTTGTCTTGTCTTGTCTGGTCTGGTCTTGTCTTGTTTGGTTTTGTCTGATCTTGTTTGGTCTGGTCTTGCCTTGTCTGGTCTTGTCTGGTTTTCTCTGATCTTGTCTGGTCTTGTCTAGTCTTGTCTGGTCTTGTCTGGCCTTAATCTTGTCTTGTCTGGTATGGCCTTAATCTAGTCTTGTATACCAGACTAATCTAGTCTTGTCTGGCCTTAATCTAGTCTTGTTTTGTCTGCTTTATATATGTATGTCTAGATCTCTGGTCTTGCCTGATTTGTCTTGTCTTGTCTGGTCTGGTCTTGTCTTGTTTCGTCTTGTCTTGTTTGGTCTGGTCTTGTCTTGTTTGGTTTTGTATGATCTTGTTAGGTCTGGTCTTGCCTTGTCTGGTCTTGTATGGTTTTCTCTGATCTTGTCAGGACTTGTCTAGTCTTGTCTGGTCTTGTCTGACCTTATTCTAGTCTTGTCTGGTATGGCCTTAATCTAGTCTTGTATACCAGACTAGTCTAGTCTTGTCTGATCTTGTCTGGCCTTAATCTAGTCTTATCTGGTTTATGTATGTCTAGTCCTCTGGTCTTGTCTGGTTTTGTCTTGTCTTGTTTGGTATGGTCTTGTTTTGTCTTGTCTAGTCTGGTCTTGTTTTTTTTGGTTTTGTCTGGTCCTGTTTAGTCTGCTCTTGTTCTGATTCTGTATTGTCTTGTCTGGTATGGTCTTGTCTTGTTTTGTCTTGTCTTGTCTGGTCTTGTCTTGTTTGATTTTGTATGGTCTTGTTTGGTCTGGTCTTGCCTTGTCCGGTCTTGTATGGTTTTCTCTGATCTTGTCTGGTCTTGTCTGGCCTTAATCTAGTCTTGTCTGGTAAGGCCTTAATCTAGTCTTGTATACCAGACTAGTCGAGTCTTGTATGATCTTGTCTGGCCTTAATCTAGTCTTGTCTTGTCTGATTTATGTATGTCTAGTCCTCTGATCTTGTCTGGTTTTGTATTGTCTTGTTTGGTTTTGTCTGGTCTTGTTTAGTCTGCACTTGTTCTGGTTCTGTAATGTCTTGTCTTGTATGGTCTTGTCTTGTTTTGTCAAGTCTTGTCTGGTCTGGACTTGTCTTGTTTGGTTTTGTCTGGTCTTGTTTGGTCTGGTCTTGCCTTGTCTGGTCGTATCTGGTTTTCTCTGATCTTGTCTGGTCTTGTCTAGTCTTGTCTGGCCTTAATCTGGTCTTGTCTGGTATGGCCTTGATCTAATCTTGTATACCCGACTAGTCTAGTCTTGTCTGCTCTTGTCTGGCCTTAATCTAGCCTTGTCTGCTTTATGTATGTCTAGTCCTCTGGTCTTGTCTGGTTTTGTCTTGTCTTGTTTGGTATGGTCTTGTTTTGTCTTGTCTAGTCTGGTCTTGTTTTTTTTGGTTTTGTCTGGTCCTGTTTAGTCTGCTCTTGTTCTGATTCTGTATTGTCTTGTCTGGTATGGTCTTGTCTTGTTTTGTCTTGTCTTGTCTGGTCTTGTCTTGTTTGATTTTGTATGGTCTTGTTTGGTCTGGTCCTGCCTTGTCCGGTCTTGTATGGTTTTATCTGATCTTGTCTGGTCTTGTCTGGCCTTAATCTAGTCTTGTCTGGTAAGGCCTTAATCTAGTCTTGTATACCAGACTAGTCGAGTCTTGTATGATCTTGTCTGGCCTTAATCTAGTCTTGTCTTGTCTGATTTATGTATGTCTAGTCCTCTGATCTTGTCTGGTTTTGTATTGTCTTGTTTGGTTTTGTCTGGTCTTGTTTAGTCTGCACTTGTTCTGGTTCTGTAATGTCTTGTCTTGTATGGTCTTGTCTTGTTTTGTCAAGTCTTGTCTGGTCTGGACTTGTCTTGTTTGGTTTTGTCTGGTCTTGTTTGGTCTGGTCTTGCCTTGTCTGGTCTTATCTGGTTTTCTCTGATCTTGTCTGGTCTTGTCTAGTCTTGTCTGGTCTTGTCTGGCCTTAATCTGGTCTTGTCTGGTATGGCCTTGATCTAATCTTGTATACCAGACTAGTCTAGTCTTGTCTGCTCTTGTCTGGCCTTAATCTAGCCTTGTCTGCTTTATGTATGTCTAGTCCTCTGGTCCTGTTTAGTCCGCTCTTGTTCTGATTCTGTATTGTCTTGTCTGGTATGGTCTTGTCTGGTTTTGTCTTATCTTGTCTGGTCTGGTCTGGTCTTGTCTGGCCTTGTCTGGTCTTGTCTGGTCTTGTCTTGTTTGGTTTTGTCTGGTCTTGTTTGGTCTGGTCTTGTTATGGTTCTGTCTTGTCTTGTCTGGTTTGATCTTGTCTTGTTTTGTCTTGTGTTGTCTGGTCTGGTCTTGTCTAGTCTTGTTTGGTCTGGTCTTGTTTAGTCTGGTCTTGCCTTGTCTGGTCTTGTCTGGTTTTCTCTGATCTTGTCTGGTCTTGTCAAGTCTTGTCTGGTCTTGTCTGGCCTTAACCCTTAAATGGACAATGTTGTTTTTAAACAACATACTAAACATCACAGATAAAATTATCTTTATTTTATTTTTTTGTTAATTTTGACAACTAGTTCTTATTTCTGAACGAATTTTGTACTTTTTTTTAATGTTGGCACTATCCAATATTTTTATGCATTAAAAATAAATGAATGTCAAATGTCACTTTGAAGAAAACTTTTCTAGTGGCTCGAAACTAAGTTTTGAAGCTGTGTTCGGACTTTGATAAAATATAATGTAAGTATATAACATATTTTTATTTGCTTGATTATATCTTCAATTACATGTTCATGTTGTAAAACATTGAAAATTACTTGATGCTACTGTCGAATTACGCGAAATCTGGTATGTTGTAGGAAAACTACAATGCGCATTGCCTGCTAAAGAAATGCATGTTTGGTGAAGGGTTTTTATTTTGCTTTTCAGCATGCCGCGATTACTAGAAAGCGAAATTACAAAGTATTTAGAAACTCTTGAAGATTCAGAAGATGGCTTAGACGGCTCGGACTCCGAAGTAGAGGATGAAGGTCACTATTATCAAACAGCTCGAGATGTTCTTCGGGACCTTGAAAATAGTGATGAAGGTGAGAATGCCCAGTCTGATGAAGTGGATGCTGATCCTCCTCTCGTAATTGACAACGATCAAAATATGCCAGACCCTCCTATTTTGGAAGCCGGAGAAGCAGTACCCCAGAGTAGATCACAAAAAATTTCTAAGCGACATCTGGTTTGGCGAAAACGGAATCTTGTTACTGCTAAAGACAGCCTTATTTTTAGGGGAGAAACTCAGATAACGGAAGCATTGATGTCTTGTAACACGCCGTATGATTTTTTTTCATTTTATTTTACATCAGATCTAAAAAAGCAAATTGTAGAACAAAGTAACTTATACGCGGCCCAGAAACAAATATCCAATCCTGAAATTATAAATGAAAATATCCTAAATAAATTCCTAGGCATTCTGATTTACACCTCAGTCATAAAATTTCCAAACACCAGGGCTTACTGGAGTGATAAATTTGGTTATGATCACATAAAAAATACGATGCCGTTAAAAAAATTTGAAAAAATAAGATCCACTCTCCATTTTGCCGACAATACGCTATGCTTACCCAAAGATCATCCAGACTATGACAGGCTATTCAAAATAAGACCTCTTGAGGAAATGCTCAACTCCCAGTTTGGAAAGGTTCCCTTAGACCAAAGGCTTTCCATAGACGAGCAGATGTGTGCAACCAAAATGAGCCATTACATAAAACAATACATGCCCAATAAACCCCACAAGTGGGGGTTCAAATTATATCTCATCTGCAGTCTACAAGGATATGCTCATAGATTTGAGGTTTACAGTGGAGGGGGCTCCAAAAATAACATCTTACCTGGTGAGCCAGATTTGGGAGAGTCTGGAAATACAGTCGTCAGGTTAGCTAGAATGGTACCACGCAATGTGAATCACATTATATACTTCGACAACTTCTATACTTCTGTGCCTCTCGTCACCTATTTAGCTAAGGAAGGAATTTTCTCACTGGGAACAGTAAGAGTAAACCGATTGAGAAACTGCAAATTGCCTGACAAAAACACTATAATGAAAAAGAACGTACCCAGAGGATTCTATGAGGAAAACGTGGCGACTGTGGATGATATTGACGTAAGTGCTGTTGTGTGGAAAGATAACAAGCCCGTTAACCTTCTTTCCACTTACGTAGGAGCAGAACCAGCAACCACAGTCACGCGCTTTGATAAATCGAAGAAAGAGAGAGTTGCTATTCCATGCCCCAAAGTCATCAAGGAGTACAATGCTCACATGGGGGGCGTGGACTTATTAGATTCATTTATAGGTCGTTATCACATCACAATGAAGAGCCGCAAGTGGACCATGCGCTTATTTTATCATTTCCTGGACCTCGCAGTTATAAATTCATGGGTTATGTTCAAGAAGGTAAATAATATAAAAGGAAATGATCAACTTCTCAATTTGGGTACATTTAGACTAGAACTTGCCGAAACCCTCTGCAAATTGGGTCTACCTGCAAATGGCGCTAAACGTGGTCGACCTAGTGGGAGCACAATACAAAGAGAACTTGTAACGAAGAAGTTCCGAGGACCAGCTCAAGCAATTCCTTTGAAAGACGTCAGATTGGATCAGACATGTCATTGGGCAGTTTGGCTGGATAAGCAGCAGAGGTGCAAATTCCCGAAATGTTCAGGATTTACGTTCAAAATGTGCCAAAAATGTCGTGTATCTTTATGTGATACGAAAAAAAGCAATTGTTTTTATAAATATCATAATTTAGAATAAATAAACACATTTCAAAAACAATATCCACTCTTATTTTACTTATACTTGCAAAATGTCATTGAATGCGCAATGTAGTTTATAAACAACACTCACATTATTGCAAAAAAAAAATAGTAAATTCATGTCTAGATTTTTTTACTCATTTTTCCTAGACAGTAATACATGTCTATTACACAAATATATTTTTACAAAACGTAAAAAAAAAATCGTCCATTTAAGGGTTAATCTAGTCTTGTCTGGTATGTTTTGTATGTTTTGTTCCTGGTATGTTTATTTTTGTCTAGTCCTCTGATCTTTTCTGGTTTTGTCTCGTCTTGTCTGGTCTGGTCTTGTCTTCTCTGTTCTTGTCTTATTTTGTCTGGTCTGGTCTTGTCTTGTCTGGTTTTCTCTGGTTTTCCGCCCCCCTTCCCACCAAAAAACTATAAGGGTATATATTCAACCGCATCAAATTGTTAAGTCACTTGAAAATGACCGTCAAACGTCGAAACTTGAGTCGTGATATGTCTAGAAATTTATATAACTGTGAATAATAAGTTATATATCATTTTGACATATTATAAGTGTGGTAAAACAAAATGAATTTTTCAATTCAATGTATGAATTACCACGTACTAACCATCATATTCATATTTTTCTGCGGGTGGCTATCCGGTTCGAACGTTGGCGATCATCATTGCAATCTGGATTTTATTTGCGGCTGTTCTAAATAATTCGGTTGTTGTTGAATTGAACCATTGCCTCAGGTTCTTCATCCAAGATATCCTTCTTCTGCCTGGTCCTCTGCGTCCTATTACTTTGCCCTGCAGTATGAGCTGCAGTAGTCGATATCGTTCTCCGTTTCTCATTATATGACCGAAGTATTCTAGTTTACGTTTTTTTATGGTAAACAGTAACTCTGGTTCCTTCTACATTTTTCTGAGTACCTCGATGTTCGCAACTTTATCCGTCCAATTAATATTTAGCAAGCGTCTATAACAATTACAAAGCCATATTTCAAATGCCTCTAATTTCTTGCAGGATGCTTCAGTTAAGGTCCACGAGTCAACACCATATAAAAGTATGGAGAAAATATAGCAACTAATATGTCTCATCTTGATGTTCCGTGAGGGATCATGACTGCTAAATAGTTTCTTCATTTTTATAAATGCGGCTCTGAATCTATTTCGATTCTTCTCCTTATCTCCAGCGAGTGGTCCCATTGGTCATTTACCATGCAACCAAGATATGTAGTTGTTGCTACACGTTCGACCACTTTACCGTCGATAAAGAGTTGGCCGGGTGGTGCTGGGACCTTACTTATTACCATATATTTGGTTTTGTTGATATTCAGTAAGAGACCATACTCTTTACTAGAGGCTACTACTTCCGACATCAACCGCTGAAGACCCTCGAGACTATCCGCGAAGGCTACCATATTATCGGCATTTCACCATTAACCACGACCCCTTCGTTGATATTTAAGAGTGTTTCTTTACATATTTCTTCAGAGTGGATGTTAAATAACAAAGGTGATAAAACACATCCTTGCCTTACTCCTCTCCTAATCTCAATATTGTCGGTGGTCTGGTCCTCTACATTTACCACAGCAGTCTGGTTCCAATATAAGTTGGCTATTGCGGGAAAATCTTTTTGATCTAGTCCAATCTTCTGAAGTTTATCGTGGTGTATTTTATCGAATGGTTTTTGATAATCTATGAAACAAGCGTATATATCATAATTCACATTCCTGCATCTCTGAAACAGTGCTTGGATGCAAAACAATGCTTCTCTTGTTCCTAGTGCGTTTCGGAATCCAAACTGCGTGCTGCTGATGTTTTCCCTGCATTTCTTATAGATTCTACCATGAATAATCTTCAGGAATAGTTTTAAGATATGGCTCATTATGGCTCATTTGGTTTTTTTGGCAGTGTCACAAAGGTAGATTTTAGCGAATCCCTTGGTATCACTCAGCTGTTGTAAATTCTATTAAATAGAGAAGTTATTACTGATATACTTTCATCGTCCAGCAGCTTCAAAACTTCTGCATGTGTGTTATCTGGACCCACTGCTTTACCATCCTTGCTTTGTTTGATGGCGTTCTTCACTTCACTTGTTATATTATTAGGACCAGTAGTTCCCGTAATTGTTGGTGGGTTTAATGGTCGATCATCTTCAAATAAAGTATTTATGTATTCTTTCCATATTGCAAGCTTCTCCGTAACATTTGATGCTATGTTCCGTTTTTGTCTACTAATTGATCATATACCCGTTTTCTAAGCGTGCCTGTTACCTTTTCACCTTTCTATGTACGTTGAAGACATCGTGTTTCTTTTCCAACTTCTCTATTTCCAAACATTTTTCATGGATTCTTCTTTCTCTTTTGCTTTTCTTATTAGCTGCCTAATGGTTTTGTTTAAATCCTTGTATTTGTCTGTATTTTTGTGTCGTCTTCTCTCTTCCATGAGCCTTAGGATATCGTCAGTCATCCAGCACTTTCTACGTTTTTTCGTTGTTTCGGGCTTTAGAAATTTTTCACTCGTTTTAACTATGCTGTTTTTTACCATTTCTCATTAGCTCTGAACTTCATGGTCGGAATTTTTCTTTATGTTTCTGAATTCTGTCGTTAACGCGGATCGTATTTGGTCTCTTATATCATCCTTCTTGAGTTGGGAAATATCTACTCTGTTACTATTGTTAGGTTTAAGGCTACTTCTCATTTTTAGCTTTAACGTTCCGACGAGGGGGTTGTGGTCTGATGATACATCTGCGCCAGGGTACGTCTTAACCGATTTAAATATATTTCTGAACCTATTATTGACAAGAATAAAGTCGATTTGGTTTCTTACAATTTTGCTTTTCTTGTCCGCGGGGGAGCGCCATGTATATAGTCTACGGTGGAAGTTTGAAGAGAGTGTTTAGTACGACACATTATTCATCTACGCAGAACTTATATAATCTATCCCCTCTTGGGTTACTATCACCCAGATCAAACGCGCTCACTATATTAGCTCGTTTTCCGCATTCTATTTTCGCGTTGAAATCTCCCATAATGATATTAATCTCGTTTTTCTTTAGACTCTGCATTGTTTTTAGCAAATCGCTGTAAAACTCTTCGTTCTCTTCGTCAGGTTTGTGAGAAGTTGGTGCATAAACCTGTATTAAGTTGATGTTTATTGGCGCTGTTGCTAGTTGTACCAACATTATTCGGTCAGAAACTGGTGTAAAGTTGCGTACCGCTTTTGCAAATTTCTGATTAAGAATTATACCTACGCCGTATTGGTGCCGGTTCTCATCTAACCCTGAGTAGTACACTGTGTGATCATCTACTATACATTTTCCCACTCCTATCCATCTCATTTCACTGATCCTCATGATTTCTACTTTCATGCGCTTCATTTCGGTAATCGTGTTTTGTATCTTACCCGCTGCGAACATACTTAGCAGCCTCTTAGCAGGAGATTCTTAGCAGCCTCTGACCATTTAAGGTCTGCCGGGAACTAAGGCCCATTATTTGATTGTTTTCAGCCATATTGATGATTATATTGATGCGCTGTGACCAGACCGGTTGGGAAGAATATTTCATCGTCGCCCTCGTCGTCTTGATTACAGCTGTACCGATTACACGTTAATCTCCACCTATAATCATACTGGAACGCAGCTGCCCATTCCAGGGGTGTGCTTATTTAATGGCAGCACTATTCGCCATGTCATGTTACCGTCGCCGGATTTCTGCAGAATTTGCTCAAGGTAGTCGTACCCACTGACTACCCCTCTGCATCCTGATAGTAACACCGCTTTATGGTCGGGGATTGCATAGTGGGTATTCGCAACTAACCTTTATATCTGAAGGCCTTTACCCACTATGCAATCCCCGACCATAAAGCGGTGTTACTATCAGGATGCAGAGGGGTAGTCAGCGGGTACGACTACCTTGAGTAAATACTGCAGAAATCCGGCGACGGTAACATGACATGGCGAATAGTGCTGCCATTAAATAAGCACACCCCTGGAATGGGCAGCTGCGTTCCAGTATTATTATAGGTGGAGATTAAGGTACAGCTGTAATCAAGACGACGAGGTCGACGATGAAATATTCTTCCCAACCGGTCTGGTCACAGCGCATGGAAAGCTACAGAAAACTACCATGTATCAATTTCCTAGTATAATCATCAATATGGCTGAAAACAATCAAATAATGGGCCTTAGTTCCCGGCAGACCTTAAATGGTCAGAGGCTGCTAAGAATCTCCGGGTCAGCCACTACAATAATTAGTACTTGGAACGTGAGAAGTATGTTCGCAGCGGGTAAGTTACAAAACACGATTACAGAAATGAAGCGCATAAAAGCAGAAATCATGGGGATCAGTTAAATGAGATGGAAAAGAGTGGGAAAATGTATAGTAGATGATCACACAGTGTACTACCCAGGGTTAGATGAGAACCGGCACCAATACGGCGTAGGCATAATTCTTAATCAGAAAATTGCAAAAGCGGTACGCAACTTTACACCAGTATCTGACCGAATACTGTTGGTACAACTAGCAACAGCACCAATAAACATCAACTTAATACAGGTTTATGTACCAACTTCTGACAAACCTGACGAAGAGAACGAAGAGTTTTACAGCGATTTGCTAAAAACAATACAGAGTAAAGAAAAACGGGATTATTATCATTATGGGAGATTTCAACGCGAAAATAGGATGCTGAAAACGAGCTAATATAGTGGGCGCGTTTGGTCTGGGTGAAAGTAAACCAAGAGGGGATATATTGTATGAGTTCTGCGTAGATGAAGAATATGTCGTACTAAACACTTTCTTCAAACTTCCACCACGTAGACTATATACATGGCGATCCCCCGCGGACAAGAAAAGCAAAATTGTAAGAAACCAAATCGACTATATTCATGTCAATAAAAGGTTCAGGAATATATTTAAATTGGTCAAGACGTACCCTGGCGCAGATGTATCATCAGACCACAACCCCCTCGTCGGAACGTTAAAGCTGAAAATGAGGAGTAGCCTTAAACCTAACAATAGTAACAGAGTAGATATTTCCCAACTCAAGAAGGATGATATAAGAGACCAAATATGATCCGCGTTAACGACAGAATAAGACCATGAAATTCAGAGCGAATGAGAAATGGTAAAAAACAGCATAGTTAACACGAGTGATAAATTTCAAAAAGCCCGAAACAACGAAAAAACGTAGAAAGTGCTGGATGACTGACGATATCCTAAGGCTCATGGAAGAGAGAAGACGACACAAAAATACAGACAAATACAGGGATTTAAACAAAACCATTAGCCAGCTAATAAGAAAAGCAAAAGAGAAAAGAATCCATGAAGAATGTTTGGAAATAGAGGAGTTGGAAAAGAAACACGATGTCTTCAACGTACATAGAAAGGTGAAACTGGTAACTGGCACGCTTAGAAAGCGTAACGTAAAGCGTAAAATGTAACGGAGAAGCTTGCAATATGGAAAGAATACATAAATATTTTATTTGAAGATGATCGACCATTAAACCCACCAACAACTACTGGTCCTACTATTATAACAAGTGAAGTGAAGAACGCCATCAAACAAAGCAAGGATGGTAAAGCAGTGGGTCAAGATAACACGCATGCAGAAGTTTTGAAGCTGCTGGACGATGAAAGTATATCGGTAATAACTTCTCTATTTAATAGAATTTACAACAGCTGAGTAATACTAATGGATTGGCTAAAATCTACCCTTGTGACACTGCCAAAAAAACAAATACGAAAAATGCGAAGATTATCAAACTATCAGTGTAATGAGCCATATCTTAAAACTATGCCTGAAGATTATTCATGGTAGAATCTATAAGAAATGCGAGGAAAACATCATCAGCACGCAGTTTGGATACCGAAACGCACTAGGAACAAGAGAAGCATTGTTTTGCATCCAAGTACTGTTTCAGGGATGTGAATTACGATATATACGCTTGTTTCATAGATTATCAAAAACCATTCGATAAAATACACCACGATAAACTTATCAACAAACTTCAGAAAATTGGACTAATAACCAACTTATATTGGAACCAGACTGCTGTGGTAAATGTAGAGGACCAGACCACCGACAATATTGAGATTAGGAGAGGAGTAAGGCAAGGATATGTTTTATCACCTCTGTTATTTAACATCCACTCTGAAGAAATATGTAAAGAAACACTCTTAAATATCAACGAGGGGGTCGTGGTTAATGGTGAAATAATTAATAACATCAGATATGCCGATGATACGGTAGTCTTCGCGGATAGTCTCGAGGGTCTTCAGCGGTTGATGTCGGAAGTAGTAGCCTCTAGTAAAGAATATGGTCTCTTACTGAAAATCAACAAAACCAAATATATGGTAATAAGTAAGGTCCCAGCACCACCCTGCCAACTCTTTATCGACGGTAGAGTGGTCGAACGTGTAGCTTGGTTGCATGGTAAATGACCAATGGGACCACTCGCTGGAGATAAGGAGAAGAATCCAAATAGCCAGAGCCGCATTTATAAAAATGAAGAAACAATTTAGCAGTCATGATCTCTCACTGAACATCAAGATGAGACATATTAGATGCTATATTTTCTCCATACTTTTATATGGTGTTGAGTCGTGGACCTTAGGTGAAGCATCCTGCCAGAAGTTAGAGGCATTTGAAATATGGCTTTATAAACGCTTGCTAAATATTAATTTTACGAATAAAGTTGCGAACATCGAGGTACTAAGAAAAATGAAGAAGGAACCAGAGTTACTGTTTACCATCAAAAAACGTAAACTAGAATACTTCGGTCATATAATGAGAAACGGAGAACGATATCGACTGCTGCAGCTCATACTGCAGGGCAAAGTAATAGGACGCAGAGGACCAGGTAGAAGAAGGATAACTGGGATGAAGAACCTGAGGCAATGGTTCAATTCAACAACAACCGAATTATTTAGAACAGCCGCAAATAAAATCCAGATTGCAATGATGATCGCCAACATTCGAACCGGATAGGCACCCGCAGAAAAATATGAATATGATGGTTACTACGTGGTAATTCATACATTGAATTGAAAAATTCACTTTGTTTTACCTCACTTATAATATGTAAAAATGATATATAACTTATTATTCACTGTTATATAAATTTCTAGACATATCACGACTCAAGTTTCGAAGTTTGACGGTCTTTTTCAAGTGACTTAACAATTTGATGAGGTTGAATATATACCATAATAGTTTTTGGTGGGGAGGGGGGCGGTGTCTGTCCGTAGAAGAGGACTTATCTGTTTGAGATTGGGTGAGTTTAAAAAGTTGAGAAAAGATTAGGTCGGTTTGCTCGTTTAGGAGATTAACTGAGGGATTACGGGTTTTTTGAAAATTTCCAATGACTAGGAGATAAGAGGATATGTGAAAAGTGTACAAGTATAACAGTGTAACAGTGTCAGAATTCTTTCAATTTTCATATTGACAATATTCGAAATGCGGCAGCAAGTCAGATATCGGCGGTGAAATGGCTTATGCAAGTGGACTTGATCGCAAATAATTTTATTTGTCCTGTGTGTGGGGCAAATATGAAATTGAACAAAGTACCAAAAATGGTGGCAAAGATGGTTATCGATGGAGTTGCAAAAAAGTTGCAGCAGAGAAACATGACGTTACAAGAAGCCTTTGGAAAGGAAGTTGGTTCGAGTTGAGCTATCTCTCCAAGTGTAACCTAGGTTAGATTAGGTTGCCCGTCGCGAAGCGAGCAGATAAAGTAAGACACTATACGCGCGGCAGCGCGAACTCTCGATCAGACATAGGATAATGTGGCAAGGACCGTTGGTTTAACCCCGGTTATATTAGGTTGTAATTTCATGCCTTTCCATTTCCAATCGAGAACAGTCAAAGATTGTATGGCTCACAGTATCGGTTTCTCTGCCATTTCTCTGTCATTCTTCAATTAATTGTTTCCTGGCCACTTTTTTTTAAGTTTGATGCCACCTGTCTCCTGCAGTTTTCTTTGCTCTTCCACAAGCATGTCTATTGGCGGGATACCCGCGATGGTAAAGACTGCCTCACTTGATATTGTGCGGTAAGCGCTACAGATTGTTAGAGCCATTTGTCTTTGCACTGCAAGGAGCTTTTGGATATTGCTCTGTTTTCCCAGTGCTCTGGCCCATATTGGTGCTCCGTACATCATAGTGGCCTGTACTGCGTAGCTGAGCAGTCGGCGTTTACTGTTCCTGGGTCCTCCAATGTTAGGCATTATTTGTTGTATTGCTCCCATTGTCCTCATCCCCTTTGCTGCAGCTTCTGCTATGTGAGGTGTGAAAGATAATGCCTTTTCTATTACTATGCGCAGCTATTTTATTTGACACTTTGGGATTATTTTCAGTTTTCCAGTTTTAAATTTTATTGGTTGGACCTTTTTTTTGTCCTATGAGAAGGACCGTCTCAGTTCTCTCTGGCGCTAGATTGAGGCTTTTGGATTTCATCCAGTTAATGATTTGTTCTATAGCGTGGTTTGCTGTCTGCATCAATCCTTATTCTGTTCTGGCTGTTACTACTAGAGCGAAGTCGTCTGAAAAGCCAATCACTGTCGCCTCCAATGGCAGTCTTAATCTCAGCACATTGTCATATAAGACGTTCCACAAGGTTGGGCCTAATGTCGATTCTTGTGGAACACCGCTGCTGATGCTTCTCTCTTCCGTTTTTCGAGCCCCTTTTAGTATAAACTTTCTATCGCTAAGGTAGCTCCTCACCATGCGTAGTAGATACGGTGATATACCTCTTGATGCTAGGTCTTCCATGACCTGCTTCCAGCTAGCGCTGTTAAATGCGTTTCTAACATCGAAGGTTAGCAGCGCACACAGTTTCCTTGATATCCGCGTGCCAGACTTTGCCTTTTCGACAATCTCTATATCAGATCTTAGCGCATCAATTGTGGATTTTCCTTGCCTGAAGCCAAATTGTTTTTCTGACAAACCATGCCCAATCTCAAGTTTTCCGTTTATTCTGCTTAGCAGAAGTTGCTCTAAGAGTTTTCTCGACACATCCAGTAGGCAAATCGGTCTATAGGATGTAGGGTTCCCTATTTCTTTATCTCCTTTTTTGATGAGAACGAGCTTTGTCCTTTTCCATCTGGCCGGAAAGTTTTCCGTTGTGAGCAATACGAAGTCGTATGTCCTATCGTGTCCAATACGAAGCTTGGTTGGTGCTGGGCAGCTATTTTTACAACTTCAGGTGGTATTCTATCTGGCCCCGGTGCTCTGTTGTTCTTAATTCGCCTACTTGCGAGCGATAATTCTTCGGCAGTGAAGAGAGGTATATCGGTGACTTCGGGCTGTTGCCAATCGAAAGGAATGTGGTGTGGAAAGAGCACATCAGCTACTCTACGTAATGCTTCTATTGTTAATGCAGGAATTTGTGAGCTAATTTTCATATTTCTTCTTATGATTTGAAAGGCTTAGTGTACTCCTGTTCATGAGTCGAGTGATGTCCAGTACTCCTGTTTGGTTTTGTTTATTAACTGACGCAGCTCCTTCCTTCGGCTCTTATATATCTGACTTGCCTCGTTGGTAACTTCGCTATCACCATGTTTTGTCCTAAGGCGTTGGTACTTCCTCCTGGCAGCGGTGCAAGCAGCTCTTATGTTCGAAATTTCCTCGGTCCACCAGTATGTTGTCTTGTTTATTTTTGTCGTCCTTCCCCAGTTATTGAGTTTTTACATGCTTTGTGCATCGCCTGAGCCAGTATATCTTCACTTTTTGTGTCGCTATTGCTTAGTTCTTGAGTTAGGCATTTTTTATTTTTTTCCTCATTCAGGTGCTTTATTGCTACCAGGAAGGTTGGTTTAACCCCGGTTAGATTAGGATACTCGCCGCGAAGCGGGCAGATAAATCAAGACAACACACGCGCGGAAGCGTGAACTCTCGATCGAATATAGGACAATGTGGCAAGAACCGTTGGTTTGACCCCGATTAGATTAAGTTGCCCGCCGCGTAGCTGGCAGATAAATCAAGACAACATACGGGCGGCAGCGCAAACTGTCGATCCAATATAGGACAATGTGGCAAGGACAGCTGGTTTAACCCCGGTTAGATTAGTTTGCCCGCCGCGAAGTGAGCAGATAAATTAA
Organism: Phosphuga atrata; assembly: GCA_944588485.1. Classification (NCBI taxonomy): domain Eukaryota; kingdom Metazoa; phylum Arthropoda; class Insecta; order Coleoptera; family Silphidae; genus Phosphuga; species Phosphuga atrata. Next base: position 17,339,698 of record OX155899.1, on the reverse strand, counting down.
GACAACATACGCGCGGCAGCGCGAACTCTCGATCCAATATAGGACAATGTGGCAAGGACAGTTGGTTTAACCCCGGTTAGCTTAAAGGATAAATCAAGACAACAAACCCGGATAAATCAAGACAATGTTGTCTTGATGTCAGCGCGAACTCTCGCTCCAATATAGGACAATGTGGCAAGTACTGTTGGTTTAAGCCCGAAAAAAAAGTTAATGAAATAAAGTTATGATGAAAGTTAATGAAAAAGCAAATATTAATTATTTTAAAAAATAATAAATTATATTAAATAAATTATTTTTTTAAATTTTAATTATTTTCTTTACTGTATTATAATTTTATTTTCCCACATCTTTTCCCATTTCTTGATTATTATTGAGAAAATAATCAGGACATGGGAAAAGGAGTTAGTGGGGCAAAGATGGGTAAATACAATTTCAAACTACTTTTCCCATGTCCTGATTATTTTCTCAAAACAGAATTAAATAGAATGTGTGAGAGAACATCTCCCTGTCCCACTCCTGTCTTGATTTCAAATGATTCCGAGACCTCTCCTATGAACGTCACTTTGGATGTTGTATTTGTTAATGTTGTCTATTTCGTCGTTTTATACGTGCGATGACAACAATTGTTAGAATTTGTGGGTATTCTAGGAAAACTTTCATTGAAATAAGGTGTGAGGATTCGCAAAAATATGTTCCATTGATTATTTATTTGCGATTTCTTGCAATTGAAAATTTCTGATCATGTTTCCACTTGTAAACGTTGTTTGATATAGGCCATATTATCTGGCTTAAAAAGCATAATGCATTTGACAATTATAGGTTGTTTTTCTTTTACGAAACTAATCATTTGGGCATTATGGTCCGAAATTTTGTAGCGTCTTGTCTATCTAGTTTTGTCTGTCTATTCTTGTCTGTCTAGTACCTAGGTGAAGTGATCGAACCACCAGGAAAATAGAAAATTGCGCAGAACACTAGGTTATTGAAAATAAAGAGAGCCTTATACAAAACACAGGGTATCTACAACAAGAAATGTCTGTCCACCTTCACTAAAATTCATCACTATAACACAATGATCATACCTGAGGTGCTATACGCCAGTGAAACACTGATGTTAAACACAAAGACCGACCTTGAGAACACCCTCACACAGGAAAGAAAAAGCCGTTAGGAAAATTATTTGACCAAAACTCACAGACGAAGGCTGTAGGCTTAACTACAGGAGTACCACAGAGAAGTTCTCAAACATCGCAGCGGACATACGAAAGAAGCGTCTAAAAATGTATGGACATATCAGCAGACTTCCACAGACCAGACTCAACAACAGAATAGTCAGGTACATCCAGGGGGTCAAGACCACTACACCCTGAAGTCAAAATTGATCTGGAAAGAGCACAGATAGATTCAGCGGATATCACAGACAAAGGCGTATTTAAAATTTAGGGCACAAGGTAAAAAAGTGGGAAGTTATGTCAGAGAAAACAGCACCTGAAGCCGAAAGGTCAAAGTGGACTTTAGAAAGGAAGAGAGAGCCTTTAATGAAACAAAGAAGAAGTACTGGAAGAACAGGAAGAACAAGAAGTCATGAATGTTTCGCGTGGTCTGATAAAAGGTATGTAACGTGGGTAATAATAATAATAATAATAAAAAAAATAGGCCGTGAAATTCAGACAATTTTTTCTGCAAATTTTCATTTTACTCCTCCCGAAAAAGGGGCGAAGGTAGTTACATAAACGAATAAAGATTTAATTTAATTCTACCGGCCAAACCATAGATCAACGACGACAATTTACATCTGCAGAAAATGAGACGTACTAGGAATACAAAGCGACCGCTGTCTGAGGATCACCAGATCCATATCTGGAGCTGATGCTGAGCATATCATATCATGATGCCCAGCATCAGCTCCAGATATGTCCTGGCGAACATATCGGCGACAGGGAGCTGACGAGACGGGCGTCTATCACACAAAAAGATACAGCCCAAATGAGTGAACACCTAGAGGTGACGAACCAACAGGCTACAACATCAAACGCCAACCTACCACTAAGCTTGTCCACTCCATGTTTACAGAGGACTGCTCAAGGAGGAAAACGCACGCGAATCAAGTGGACTCGTGAAATGAATCTTGAAATTGCAAGTGCCTGTAGTAGGCAAGTGCAGTGTTAGTAGACCACCTGGATATAGACAACTGCTACACGTAGAATTTAACAAAATAAGACCAGATCTAGCAATGTCTGAACAAAACGTAAGTGATCGTTGGAATACAATTGAAAAGAACGGCTACTTGATAGATGCTGAAATGCAAACAATCTACAGACAAGTTAGGTTTGAGCTACAGCAAACTGCGGTCAACGATTATATCAACCTCAAACACCCCGAAAACATACCAATCCTCAATCCTGCCCTAATTATACCACAGCAAGCAGAAGAAATAAACCAAAACCTGATAGATGAAACCCCTCAAGAAAACACCGAATTGAAAAACCGATTCTATAGTCTCTTAGAGTTTAATAGACATGCTGATCCATCCAGCAGACCAAGAATACCTAAGCTAGATAAGCCCAGAAAAGTTTCATGAAATCTAGTAATAATTAATAATATCCTAAATGAGCACCTGAAAAAAGAAGAACACATCAACGAAATACAACTGGCTATCTACTGCGCTGCCGTTACAATAATCGAATTAAATGGACAAAGGACATTCCAAAGAAAACAAGAAAACTGCATGAAATCAACTAAGAGAAAACCAGCATGAAAATGGAGACTGGAAAAGAGTATAGATCAACTCAGTTCGAAGACCTCCTTGATCAATGGCTTGCAGGAAAAAGATCCCGGAAGATGAAGAGAAAAGTTATTGGACTGTGTGTGGAATCAAAATTTAATCTGGACCAACCTTATGCTCAACGACAACTATTGGAATTGAAAGACACTTACAGGCAAAAAAACTAAGGTAAAGGGTGCAAGACTGCGACGATACAATGAAGCAACCAAGCGAAAAGAAGCAAAATACTAATTACTCTAAAAATCAACGTTCGTTCTTTAGACAGCTGTAAAGTCAAACGGATAACAACTGTCTTGGGACTGAGGTCAACTACGCTGACTTTAGGGATTACTGGAAGTCTATCTGGTGTGGGGATAAACATTTTATGCTGAGGCTCAATGGATCTGTAAAACTGCTGAAAAATACACGGACCTGCCGGAAGTGCCACACGCTGACTTCACGGAGCAAGATGCCACCGGTGCAGTTAAACGAACCAGCAACTGGAAATCTTCGGGTCCAGACGGAATCCAAAACTTTTGGATAAAATACTTACCTGCGGCACACAAACCGCTAGCGCGTGGCTTCACAGCTATATTGAAGGACCCAAACAGAGGCCCGGATTGGCTGACAGAAGGAATTACGCACTTATTACATAAAAAAGGTGAAGTAAATGACCCACGGAACTATAGACCGATTACCTGTCTATCAGTATTTTATAAGCTCCTAACTTCTGTAATGTTCGAAAAAATACACGAACATTGTGAAATTAATGGGATCATCGCAGAAGAACAGAAGGGAAGCGTCCGGAAGACCCTCTGCTGCAAACATCAACTAACAATAGATGCAGTAGGGCTGAAACAAGCCCAAATTAAGCGACGCAACCTGAGCTTGGCTTATATTGATTACGCTAAAGCTTTTGACAGCGTCCCTCATGACTGGCTGCTCAGTGTCCTTGATATATACAAGATCGCACCGAAAATTAAGCACCTCTTGGCTAGTATAATGAAAACATGGAGAACTCGATTGATGATCAATGGACAAGAAGCAGGAAGGATAAAAATTGAAAATGGAATTTTTCAGAGAGACACACTATCCCCCCTCTGGTTTTGCCTAGCTTTGAATCCACTTTCAGACTTACCACACAACACAAGGATTGGATATACCATCACTAGAAATGTTTCAAAAAAACTAAACCATCTACTGCTGATGGATGATCTCAAATTGTATGCTGAAAACTCTCATAAGAGGAGGATCCTTATCAGATCTTATCACAGTCGAAACGTTCAGCAGCGATATTATTAATATCAAAAAAGGCTCAGTCAATGGGGATGGGGATGGATCCCATGGGATTTGCGAGCTCGAGGATGGCACAGTTTATAAATATCTGGGAATATCGCAAAATGCCAAAATAGACCACACGCGGCTGAAGCAGGATTTCGGAGAGATACAAAAAAACGTCTGAGAAAAATCTGCATAACACAGTTAGCAGGCAAACGTATAGTTGACTTCATCAATACATAGGCTGTACCGGTCCTAACATACTCGTTTGGGATCTTAAAATGGTCCAATACGGAGAGATTGGACCTCCTTACTAGAACTACCATGACTAAGTTCCGTTTCATGCACCCAAACTCATCTACTATAAGACTTTATTTACCTAGAAAGGAAGGAGGGAGAGGGTTGATAAACATAATGAACCAATGCAGGGTCATTGAGTCCAAAATGAGACTCACATTGAGATCATCGAACTGGGAGCTCATGAAACTCGTGGTTAAGACTGATATGGGATACACACCCCTGAGACTCCAACAAGAGGAGCCTCCAATTGAACCAACATCGGTCCATGAAGAGATCCAAAAGTGGAGAGACAAAGAAATGCACGGAAGATTCCCGAAGTTGATAGACGACAGAAACGTATATCGACAGGCATCGCTGATAGATGGCTGCTGCAAGAGGACCTATATCCAGAGACGGAAGGTTTTATCCTCGCTATTCAAGATAGGGTAATGAAAATCCGAAATTACCAAAAACACATCCGAACACATCATGTCCGGCTGTTCGGCATTAGCGGACAACGCATACTTTGGGCGTCATAATTAAGTCCCTAAACCTATACACCAACAGCTGGCCATCAAATTTGAAATGTTAGGCTACGATACACCGCCCTACTAGAAATATGAACCACACGACGTGCTTGAAGGACCAAACCACTTGATGTATTGGGATAAACCCATTCTCACACATAAAAGAGTGGCATGTAACAGAGCAGATATTGTCCTCCTTAACAAAATCGAGAAGAGAGCTATTAATCGTCATCGCCATCCCTCTGACGCATAACATTAAGTCAACAGAGGATGAAGAATTAAGAAAATATGAAGACCTGGCAATAGAGATGAAAAACTTGTGGAAATTAAACAAAATCGCAATAATTTCCCTAGTAATATCTGCAGAGGCAGTTGTAACACACAACTATTTAAGCAACTTAGAGAAAATAGGCATGCCAAACTGGACCTTCAAAACCATCCAGTAGATTGTGATTCTACAGACATACCACATTGTAGGTAAATTCCTGAATTAAAACTATTGGAAACGTCATGCGGGCCAGGATGAATCTCCTTTCCGGATCGACCGAGCCTATTCCCAACCCATCCAAGGGATAGGTGAAAAACCAGCAGCAATGCTGTGAAAGTGCAACATAATAATAATTTGAAAAGTTTTTAATAACATCCACTTTGGGACAGCTTTACTAATTAAATCAAGGGATTTAATTTATTTGATGCTAAAGAGTAACAGAAGATTTCCGTGTCCCTCCCTTGATTTAATTAGTAAAGCTGTCCCAAAGTGGATGTTATTAAAAACTTTTCAAATTTGAGTAGGCATTGTCTATGTGACTGTTATAAATAGTTGTCAATTAGAATAATAATAATAATATATTATAAAGTATATGCAATAAACCAATTATAAATGACAGCTTTTTCATTAAAACTTTATTTTCATTACTTGATACCATTACACCATTTTCATAAAATGTATCCCAATTACATTATTTTTGTTAACATGTAATTTAATCTTCTCTTGGAGTTATATTAACCTTGAACCCCAATACAGGTTTTAACACTATACATTGCTTAAGCCTGATCTCTTCTACACTTTTATACTCAGTAGAAATAACATACTTTCTTAAAATCGAAGCTAATAAACATTTAACTAACATCATGCCATATTTGAGACCTTAAACACAAAACTTGGACCGTTAACAATTGTTACATTCAAAATTATTTTTTAATACTAACCAATGCAATTTCTCGGTCCTGCAGAAAACGGGAGGTAAGAATAAGGGTGGCGTGTGGCCACTTCTTCAGGGGTGAATCGCTCTGGGATGAATTTTAAAGGGTCTTTGTAGTATAGCGGATGACGGTGCAAAGTCATTGTGCTTAATACCAATCCCGCTTCTTTGGGAAGCGTACAAGTTTCTGAAATATTTATGCTTAGTGTGCTTTAATTATATAAAAAGCGGATAACAACAGAGACGGAATCGAGAAAAGCACTAAAACTCACGCAATTCCAAATCTTCATCTAGTTTTCTTAGAAATACGGGTACGGCAGGAAATAATCGCATGCTCTCTTTAATCACCATCTCTGTGTATTTCAGCTTGGCTAAATTGGAAGCCTCGACGTCTCTGTCCTTTCCCATAACGTCGATAATTTCTTCGTAAACCGTTTGCTAAACATGGAAGCAATTACATTTATCAAACAATCAAGAATATCCTATTTTGCAGTTGTATTACCTGCATTTCTGGGAATAACGCAAGACACGTTAGAGCAAAGGTTACCACTACTGCCGACGTTTCTGAGCCCTACAAATAAGTCAAAAATCAATAAATTATTCCAATTGAAACTTCAGAATATATAATTCGCCACAAACTTTTGAAAACTTAACTCAATAGTTAGACAAGGCTGGATAAATGTGGCTAGATAGATAAGAACAGACACACAAGTCAGGTCAGACACAAGTTTTGTCTAAACAGACAAAACTAAATAGACAAAACTAGACAGACAAGGCTAGACAGACCAGACTAGGCAGACAATACTAGACAGATGAGACTAGACAGACAAGACTAGAGATACAACACTAAATAAACCATACTTTTTTTTATATGTGGTTTGGGGGAAGCTCTACCAGCCTATGTGTGAGGCTCTCACTCACTAAACCCCTTCTTCCACTTAAAGTACGCTTAAAAGTACGCCACCCCGCTTCGCTTGCGCATTCCTTCAAGGTGAGCAGCCCGGACGACCTAGTTTTTCTGTTTTTCCTTTTATTTTGATCTTGAAGTTAGGATAGTTGTTGATTGATCTTATTTGGGCTTACTGGTGAATCATTCTATTGCGTCTCAGTTTTTCATCATTTTCCTTAGAGGAAGTAACAAATTTAACGAATTTGTTCATTTTATTAAATTTAGTTTTCTATATCTTGTAGCATGTAACCCATTACCTTTCTTGCGTTAAACGGTATCTTCATGTTGGCTGTTAGTTCGTCTCTTTCTGCTTCCCATCTCCAGCAGTCAAATATTATGTGTCTTACAGAGTCTACATCGCCACAGTATTCACACAAGTCATCTGTGGCAGCGCGTATTTGTTACAAGTAGTCGCGGAAGCAGCCATGCCCTGTGAGGAACTGAGTTAGTCTCGCCATTCTTCCTGTTGATCCATGTGGTAATATCTGGTATGATCAACTTCGTCCATTGGCCTTTTTCGGACGCCCACCATTTTTGTTGCCATTCTGCTACTGCGGCAGTTCTAGATTGCCTATCATATCTGGGCTCATGCAGTTCGGCTTTCTCTTTTACCAGGAGCTCTATTGGGGCTATACCAGCTATTACCAAAACTGATTCCCCCGATACAGTCTTATATGCGCCACAGATCCTGATTGCAGTTTTTCTTTGAATTTGCGCCAGTTTGTAAATATTGCTTTCTACTGCCATACTTTGAGCCCATATTGGCGCAGCATACAGCATTGAGAATTTTACTATCGTACCAAGGAGTTTACGTTTGGAGCTTTTAGGCCCACCTACATTGGGCATAATCATGTCCAATGCCGCCATTACCTTCATGCATTTAGCTGCTGCCTTCGTGTGGTGTGGACCGAATGACCTACCCGGAGGTATGTGATATGTATCGTTCTTTGGTCTTATATATGTATAATGTTGCACTTTAAACTGTATTGCGTTGAGTCTCCTTAGGCCGGTTAGTAACACTGCTTCAGACTTTTCGGGAGCAAGGCTCAGGTTGTTTGATGTCATCCAATCGGTTAATTGGCGAATTGTGCGGTTTGCCGTTACCATTAGCATGGATTCCGTTTTTGCAGAGACCACGAGAGCCAGGTCGTCCGCGAAGCCAATGAATGTGGCACTCTCCGGAAGTTTCAATCTTAGGACACCATCATACAAGATGTTCCACAAAGTAGGGCCTAAAACTGAACCTTGTGGGACCCCGCTACTCAGTTCTCTCTCTACCGAAACTCCATGTGCCTGTAGAAGCAGTGTTCTATTATCGAAGTAGCTTCTTACCATGCGCAGGAGGTATGGCGCTATTCCTCGTTCCGTTAGTTCCTTCATTATTATTTTCTATCTAGCACTGTTAAAAGCGTTTCTAACGTCAAATGTAATTAGAGCACATATCTTCCTTGTCTTTTTGGTACCACTTCTAGCTTCTTCTGCAAGTTTTAGGAACGCTTCTATTGCGCTGATAGTGGATCTTCCCTCTCCGAATCCAAATTGTCTCCTGGACAATCCGATGCCTGCCTCAAGTCCTCTTTTAAGTCTGTCCACCAGGAGCTGCTCTAACAGCTTCCCCGGCGTATCAAGTATACACAGGGGTCTGTACGATGATGGATCATCTAACGGTTTGTCACCCTTGCGGACCAAGGGTGACAAGCCTTGTGCACTTCCATATCTTGGGAAAGTTCCCGGCAGTTCTGCATTCATTATATCTAGAACAAATTTTGATTGGCCGAGGGCTGCGATTTTAATAACCTCAGGCGGGATTCCATCTGGGCCTGGAGTTCTACCGTTGTGGATGCGGTCTTTTGCTTTGGTGAGTTCCTAATAGGTAAATAGCGGTATATCATTAAACTCTGATTGTTCCCAGACAAAAGGTTCATGTTGTGGGAACACTACATCTACAACTCGTTTCAGGTCATTCATTGGCATTTGATTGTTTGGCGGTAGCACTTTAAGTTTCTTCTTGCATAGCTGGAAAGCATCTCTCCCCATATGCCCTTATCTAGGTCATCGCAGAGTTTTTATCAATGTGATTCTTTTGCTTTGGCTATGGCTTTTCTCAATTCAATTCTCTTTTTCTGCTTCTATATAGGTTGATTATCGTTTTGAGCTTTTCATCAACTTCTTTCAACGTCTTTTTAGGGTTCTGTACCGAAAACGGAACCCTTATAGGATCACTTTGTTGTCCGTCTGTCTGTCTGTCTGTCTGTCTGTCCGTCAGGAACGCGTAGAACTTTTTCTCAGGAACGCGTAGAGGTAACAAGTTGAAATTTGTATCAAATACTCGAGTCTGCGGTTTCTTTCAGCTGTGAAAAAATCAAACTTGTAAGTCAACGCGATCAAAAGATATGACCGTTTATGTCGCATATTTTGCGATTTCACGAGGGAATCAAAACCTATAGGGTTCTTCCCGTTGACCTAGAATCATGAAATTTGGCAAGAAGCGGTGTCTTACAGCACATGTCAAGGGAAACCGTAAATATGTTGTTTAATTACAAGAAAAATGCGAATTTACTATTAGAAACTTATGAAAATTCACTAATGTTGTCGTAGTGGTATTGTCAGGCTCCAGAAGCATATGGGTTGCATACAGTTAGGTCCTATTCTATGTTTTTTCTGAATTTTCTTTGTTTATATTCGTTATGCATTTCATCACGTACGCTTTATATACATAATATATACAGGGTATATATTATGTCTAAATTTTGCTTTTTTTATAACCGACATGCGACATACTCAAGTCACGTAACATCCTGTATATATTATATTTCGTCTAATTTTTCTTTATAATCTACATAATATGTTGATAATCTACATAATAATACTATACTATACAAGTTTGTACGGAACCCTCGGTGCGCGAGTCACAACTCGCACTTGGGCGTTTTTTTTTAGTTTTTGTCGCTGACATTTTCTTCTAGCAGCAACGCACGAGGCCCTCAGGCTAGATATTTCGTCTGACCACCAGTATACCAGTTTCCTCCTAGTTGCTCCACCTTTCTTGGGTAACGTTGAGTTACATGCCGTGACCATGACCTGAACAAGTGTATCAGCATTTTTAATTGTTGTACCTGAAATTTCCTGTGCCAGGCTAATTTTTAGTGCTTCTGCGTTAAGGTGTTTTGTACTCCATCCGTTCCTTTTTCCTTGTTGTATGTCTTTCCTAGGTGACTCTGCTTCTATTTTATATGATATGTATCGGTGATCGCTCATGGATTCTTGGTTGAGTACCTTCCAGTCTTGGATACTGTATCCGATGTTATGCGAACAGAAAGTCAGATCTATTATGGAACGCGCATTACCCCTAACTAGTGTATGCTGTATCCCTTGGTTCAGCAAAACAACGTACAGCTCCGCTGCCCAATCCATAACGATATCCCCTCTGTTGTCTATTAGTGGACAACCCCAGTAAGGAGACTTAGCGTTGAAATCCCCTGCTATGACCTTAGGTTTTTGTTTTGCTCTCTGATGTCATGGCTTAGCACCCCGAGTTCCTCCGCCAGCTGGTCTATGTGTTGGTTTGGTGAAAAATAACAGTTGTATACGGTGAAGTGATCCAATTCCACCCATACAAACCCTGTACCGCTTCCTGATCTTATTGGCATTTTATTCTTGTTCATGACCCTAATGGCGGTGTCTTTTCTCTCGTCTGTGAACCAATCTCCACTGCTAACAATTTTTTTATTTGGTTCGCTTATTACAATTATGTCCGACTTGTTTTTTATTGCCGCGGCAATGAGAAGATCGTGCGCTGCACGGCATCTCATTAAGTTTATTTGCAAAATATTAGTAATTTCGAACTTTGTTTGCCCCTCTCATTCTAAGCGCTTCCGGCAGGGCTCTTTTGTATTGAGAACAGGATTGAGTTTGCTTGATGCCCCGTCGTCTTGCAAATTGGACAGTTCATTTCTTCATGGCAGTCTTTTGCCTGGTGTCCCTCCTTGGTGCATAGTAGACACATCATCTGCCTATCTGGACCTTTACATTCGTTTGAATGATGGCTCGTTTCCCAGCATTTAAAACATCTCTCTACGTCAATCCTTTCTCTGATTCTGCAGTTTATCCATCCAATTTTTAGCTTTCCCCTGTCTAATAGTTCTTTTGCATGTTTTCTGGGAAGAGACACGGTGGCGATCTGACTGTCTCCAAACGCTGATACCCCTCCCTACCCCTTCTGCAGATCCGAGCACATATTTTATAGCTTCCTCTATCTCTTCTGGTGTAGTAACGGCATCTATATCCTTGATATTCATCGTGGAATCCACGTTTCTTGTGCGGATTCTATGTTTGGCAATTTATTTGTAATCGAGTCTTTCAGCTTACTCGCGCTCCCCCTTTCACTTCTAGTAAGAGTTCCCCGCTTCTAGTTTGCCTTATACCCGATAGCTGTATCCCTGATGATTCGGGGTCAACCTCCTTTTTAACCAGCCTAAGGAGTTCGGCGTAAGATTTCTCACTGGTTTTTAGAAATACCGCTTCCTTCATGTTCTACCCTTGCCTTTCCTTCCGATCTTGATCTTGTCTTTGGGCCTCTGTCCCTTTCTGCATGTTGTGTACTTTTATTTCTGGTATGGCTGAGTTTTGGGGTGTGTGCACTCCTATATTTATATCTGTATTCGTGAATGTGAACTCGATCATTTTATTCAAGGTTCGCCATTCTGGCACCGTGGGTTTGACAAATGCCAACTTATTCCTACCATGTTTTTTGAAGAGCTGTTTCAGGTGTTGCAAGCTATCGAACGTCTGTTTCAGGGTGACGGATTCCTCCACGCTTTCGCTTACCGCCTCATTGACTACAAGTTGGTATATGTACCGATCTGTCGATTCTATGTCGCCTTCTTCGGTTGGGACCCCTATAGTATGTTTAAGTTAGTCTGCACTTCCAGGTTTTTTTTCTGCACTCCTCGTTCACTAGGCCTCGTGTATGCGTTGCTGAGCGATTGTAGTACTCCTTGGTCGGGTTAAGTCGTCGGGCACACACCATGCTAAGTCTCAGTCTAGCGGTGCTAGCAGCGGTTTTCCTGTTCCTTTACTTACTCCTCTGTAGGCTGATGAGGGCCAGTCCTTATTGGCAACTTCTTGAAATTGCTCGTTAGAACTTCCCCTGTCTATTTTCTTCCATACTTCGTTCAGAATTTTCATTTCTTCTTTCATTTCCTCCGACAGATCGTGGCCGGTTAGGTCAGTTTGTGTGCTGCCTTCCTGAGTATTCCTTTTGTTATCTTGCATCACAGATGTAATTTCTTGTATATTTTTATACAGTTTACCCATTTTTGTCTGTTAATACCCACAGATCTTCTGCGGCACTTCGTATATCTGCCTCCGTGTTGGCATTGCCTTTCACCAGCCATCGTAGGTCTTGCGCTTTTGCTGCGACTTTTCTTATTAGAGCTCCCAAATCTTTGTCGCTTTCTGTGAGTTGTTGCTGGCTATTTGCTTCCATGCGTTTTCTTTTAGCACTTTGTTCACTTGGAGCAGCGTTTCCCGACGCCGAACCCAGTGTTAAGGCGACTTTGCTGCCTCAAATAGCTCCTATGAAGGATGCTGACCGTCTCATTTCTGTACTGGCTTGCTCTCTCTCAGGTACATCTTCTTCATTTTACGGTGGTGGAGTTCTTTTAAGTGATTCCCTTTTAAGGAATGGATTTCCACCATACAGGTTCATTTCTAGTGACTTCTGGGTCTTCCATTGTATAGTCGGGAACAAAAGATCTGAACGTCCGCTATATTCTTTCGGGTTTTAGAGGAGACTCGCCAGGAGAGGCACAAATATGGGGAAGTAACCTTCACAAGTTGGAATAAAATATAACAATCGCTATGTAGAGCTGATTTTTGTGTAAGTTCCTTAAATTTCGGTGAAAACATAATATCGTCGGGTAGGATTTAAACCCGGGCTGGTAGAATCGCCGACGCAGCCCACTACGCTACTAGACTGCTTTAAACGTGCCGCTTAATTTAGTAAACGGATCAAGAATAATTCTAAATAGCAATAAGTTCGTGTATTTGCAATTGAATTATTTTAGGTTATGTCCCTATCTACAGATAAATAATAGTGTAAAAGTAACTTATCTTAGTTCCAGTTGGCTCTTATGCATAGCCAACGGGTAAATGAGGCCCACCACCGCGGGGGTGGAATGTGGTGTCGAAAAGGTGAGGGTGGGGCTATTTACACAAATTACGGCACACGGCGTCTTATTTCCCACAAGAAAAGTATTAAAGCAGATTAAAGATACGAATCACTATTTTTAATTGGTCTTTAAACATGATTTTTTACCCAAAAAACACTAGCTGCAAGATAGCTCATACTCCGCCAACAACGTCGACGGATCCACAAACAAGACTATAAAGACATCATATAAATAATCATAATAAGACATCAAATAAACAAGACTTTTTTGTTTTTTTTTTCTGTTGGGGTCGTAGTAAGCACCTCACGGTTAACTAAGCAAGTGGACCCTCCGGAATAACACAAGCACCTTTGGACCGCTTTTCGCATAACTTTCAAGATGTTGCTGAATAGTGTAGCCCTTACATCCCCCCTCCACTTACAGTGATTAGGGGTTATTTATACTAACATTTTTTATCTTTTCGGCTTCTTTCGTTTTCCGCTCGTCTAGCATTTTTATTGTCTATGATGTCTTGGATCATGCTTGATGTATCTACCCATAACTCCTCCGAAGAGATCATTTGTTAAACCATACTTGATGGGTCTAGTGTTTGTCCAGTCTTATCCTTCCATTTATCTCTTTCAGGTATCTACCTGTCACACTCAAAAGCGGTATGCGCCGTGCTGTTTGTGAGTCCACAGTAAATATAGAGGCAATCTGGGGTTCTACGAAGAAAGATCCTGAAACAGGATTTTTGTTTCGCCGTGTTTTCTAGTTGCCCAACGCTTCACATCAGGGATTAGGATTCTGGTTCAGTATCCCTTAGTGGATAGGCTCCACTGGTTTTGCCAGGCCTGGTACATTCGGGCCTTCGCTAGAGCCTATTTGTCAGCCTGTGTGCCTTCGCCGTTTGATCTGCCATTGTAGACTTCTACCCTCTCTTCTGCCATAAGTTCTATGGGTGGTATGCCGGCCAACACTAGGGCAGCATCCCTAGAGACAGTCCGGTAAGCACAGCATACTCTTAGCGCCATTTTCCTTTGAACGGTTACCAAGTTTTGTCTAATCACATGTTTTCTCAAAGCCTTTGCTCAAATCGGGGCTGCGTAGAGTATTGAGGAGTGAACCACCGAGCAAAGAAGTTTTCGCTTACTACTGCGGGGTCCTCCTACGTTGGGCATTAATTTATCTAACGCTGCTGCAGTTTTTAGTGCTTTGGCTGCCACTGTGGTGATATGGCGATTAAAGGATAGGCTCTTGTCAAAGGTTACACCTAGATATTTTAGCGATTCCTTTGGGGTTATTTTTTTTCCTTTTATTTTAAATGTGATGGGTTTCGTTTTTCGTAGTCCAGTTAGCAATACAGCTTCTGTCTTTTCTGGGGCAAGCTTCAGATTCTTGATTTCCATCCATTTGTTCACCTGTTCAATTGCCCTGTTTGCTCTCGACATAGTTTCCATTTCCGTTTTCCCCGACACTACAAGTGCCAAGTCATCAGCGAAGCCCACGATGTCCACACCTTCCGGTAGCTTTAGGCTGAGTACGTCGTAAAGGACATTCCATAGTGTCGGTCCCAAAACAGAGCCCTGCAGCACCCCATTACAGACATCAGGCTCCACTAATTTGTTGTTTTCTTGGAAATCAACTTTCCTATTATGTAGGTAACTTCGTACCAGACGTAGAAGGTATGGTGAGATACCTCTTGCTGAGAGCTCCTCAAGAATGTTTTGCCAGGCAGCTGAGTTAAAAGCATTGCTTACGCCAAGAGTGATAAGGGCACATAGCTTTCTAGTTCTCTGTGTGCCCGCTTGCGATTTTTTTGTTACTTCAATGACTTTCGCTTTAGCGTCTACTGTTGTTTTTCCCTCCCGGAAGCCATATTGATTTTCTGAAAGTTGTTTATCTGAAGTTCTAATTTTAGTCTGCCAAGTATCAGGTGTTCCAAGAGTTTGCCCGAAACATCTAAGAGACAGAGGGGCCTATATGAGGAAGGTTCCTGTTGTACTTTATCATCTTTCTTAATTAGAACCAGCTTGGCTTTTTCCAGTCGTCGGGAAAGATCCCATCGCTAACTATAAGGTGCATTACGTTTAGGATATATGTTAGAACTTATCCACTGCGTCTTTTAGAGCCTCAGGTGGTAGTCCGTCTAGTCCTGGCGCTCTACCATTGCGAATATGTTGACTGGCTCTTATTAATTCATCTTCCGTAAATGGGACTACCTCCGTCACGTAAGGTTGCTCCCAGCTCCGCTCTTCATGAGTGGGGAACAGTGCGTCTACCACCTCCAACATCTTTTCCATCGGAACCTGTAAAATTTGGTGCCTTATTTTCAGCCCCCGCATTGCGCTTTTATACGCATCTCCCCAGGTATCTTCTTTAATTTTTTCGCACAGGTTTTGCCAGTGAAGACGTTTAGAAACCTTTATTTTTTGTCTGAGAGTTTTTGGCAGTTACATATTCTTGTCTGTATTTTTCCCTGAGAGCTAGGTCTGAATTCTTTCTTCCTTTGCGTAGAGTCATGCGTCTAGACGCAATGAAAGCTGCCACTGAGGAGACGATTTCATCGTTCCACCAATAGACACGCCTGGGTTTTACGAACCGCTTTTTTGTGGGAATGTTGCCTCATATGCTTTGCTTAGTGTCATTATAAACGACTCTGCTGTACGGTCTTATGGTTTTTTAATTCTGTTCTGGTGGGCCATCTCCTATTTCCCATGTACCTGGGGGAGATGCACGTTTGACAGGCTTTAATCGTATAGAAGATTCCCTCTGTAGGACTTCCCAGTTTCCTATTTTGTTCGCTAAATTATTAGTTGTGAGTGTGAGGTCAATAATCGACTGGGACTCCTTGCGCAAGTTTTTGGAAGTTGATTCATTACCTTCATTTTTTATATACAGGTCCATAGTAGAGATCCACTCCATTATAATATCGCCACGTGGATCCATTTTTGGTGAGCCCCAATATGGTGATTTAGCATTAAAAGCGCCGGCTATAAGTTTTGGTTTTCGTTGGCTTCGCACGGAGTCGCTCAGATCGTCCAATGCCTTTTGCAAGTGGTCCAGATTTTTGTTGGGCGAAAAGTAGCAGCTATAGAATATCATTTCTGCAGTCTCTATCCAAACGTAGCCCGTTCCACATCCACTGCCTAATATTGGAATAGTTTTCTTTATGGCTCTAATTGCGGTGTCTTTATTTTGGTCTGCACACCATTTTGTATTACTAATTATTTCTTTGTTTGGCTCTTAGTATTATTACATCAATATTTAGCTCAGACACTGTGACATGCAGCAGGTCATGCACCCCACGGGATCTCATTGAATTTAATTGGAGGACTTTCAACATTTTGAATTTTTTTGGTGTTGCCTTGCTACCGCCAGCGCTTTTTGGAAATTTGGGCACATGCCAGAATTTGCCCGGTGTCCCTTACTTTAACAAAACGGACAGAATTCTTCGCCTTGGCACTGTTTGGCAATGTGGCTTCTTGGCAGCATCTTAGACAGAGTTTTTGTCTGTCAGGTCCATTGCACTCTTTTGCGGTATGTCCTATCTTCCAGCATCTGTGGCACTTGGAAAGATTTATTCGTGGCCTTATTCTGCATTCAACAAGTCCAATTCTAATTCTGTTTCTTTCGAGTAGTTTTAGAGCTTGGACTTTTGGAAGTGCTACTGTTGCAATCTGGTTTTCCCCATAGCACGGTCTTAGATTTCTTACCTCCACATTTTTCTCATGTTCACCAATGTCGAGGTGTTCTCTTATAGCGTATTCTACTTCGGCTGCTGTAGTAACAGCGTCTAGGTCCTTGACGTGCAGTATTACGCTGTCAGTCATGGCACGCGCATTTGCTGTTGGGCACTTTTGTGCTATGCTTTTATCTCTACCACCTTTTATCTCTAGTAAAAGTTCTCCTGATTTGACTTGGCGCATCTTTGTGATGACTATTCCTGATGTTTTGGTGTCAATTTCATTTCGTGTCATCTTGACCAGATCAGGATATGATCGTCCTTCTCTTTTACAAAAACTGCATCAGTATTTTTTCCCTCTGTTCTTTTTTGACTAGGCTTTTTTACAATCTCTGTCCAATTTGTGTCGTTTTTCGAAGGCGTTGGGTCTATGTTTGTAGCAGTACGTACTTTATTGCTATAGATCCTCACTTCAATATTTGTACTGGTAAAGTTGAATTCAATTGCTTTTTTTCACTGTTAACCAGTTCTTTATGGTAGGCTTATAAATAGCGATCTTATTTCTACCGCTGTGCTGTATGAGTTTTTTCAATGTTTGTAGACAGCTAAAAATGGTTTGTATCTACACGGGTATCCATTTGATAAACATATCTGTCGTTTATTGTGGTGACACCGTCATCGGACGGTGCTTCCATCGTGTGCTTCAAGTATGCCAGTTTGCTTATTGTAATGTCTTGTTTAGACATTTATATGGGCCTGGAATACGCCTTGAGGAGAGCTTTGGATACACCTGCGTCGGGATTTAGGTTTTCGGCAATGCACCAGACAAAGCCCCATTCTGTCGATGTTAGCAGAGCGTTTCCTTGCCCTTCTTTCGCTGTACGAAAGGTTTTTGGGGCCATATTTTTTGTTCTACCTCTATGAATTCATCAAGGGTGCAACCATTGTTTATTTCCTGTAGTAATGTTTCCAGAAACTCTTTTTCTTTGTCGTTTTCCGATTATCCTGTCTGCGTGCTTGTCTCTTTGGTAACAGGCCCCTTTTTAGGACTCGATTCTTTCTCAGTATGTTGAGTCAAGAGCCCACTTATCCATATTCTCTCAAGGGGATCTGCCAATGTATACATCTCATCGGTAGCTTTCTTAACTTCAGGTTTTGTATTTGAGTTCGCCTTACCAAGCATCCTCAGTTCACTTGCTTTCGCTATTACTTCCTTAGTGATAGTTTCTAGCTCCTTTCTCATTCCTTCGCTAGGCTCGTGCCTGTTTATATTTTGCTCTTGGTAGGCTGCTCTATTGGGGAAGATTGTAGGTCAACTCTGTGGAGTGGTTCAGTTTTTTTGTTGTCTCGTTTTTCCGTAAAGGAGAAGGATCTTTCTCTGATCTTCGAATTGGCGGGTGGTGACCGTTTTACGCCTTCTCTCCTCAAGAATGGGTTACTTCCATCAGGTTTTTCGTTTCCTTCCATTATGTTGCACCCGTAAAGCGGCAGTTACAGATAAATTGAGCTTGTCTTATAACAAAGACCCGGTATATACTCTGGTTTTAAATCAAAGGGAATAGCATAAACATCCGTCAAAAAAGAGGTAAGGAAGGAATAGTATTCGTTAAAAGATGGACTGCCAACCGCGTGTATCGAAACAGGGTTGCCGGCGCAAGAGTTCGGTGCCTAGCGCTATGAGCTATTAGCTATTATAATTGTTCAAAATATTGTGCGCTCCACGTAGGTTTAATAAGATAAGATTTTTCGCGCGAAAGAAAGAATACGCAGGATAATTCTCGCCATGCGGTTACAAAAAAAATAAACAAGACTAGACAGATAAGACAAGAAAAATGTCTTTTTTTATGAGGTGTAGGAAGCACCGTAAAGTTAACTTGACAAGTGGACCACTGAACTTCCCGAGCATCTTGGAACTGCTTTTAACATAACCTCAAGATGTTGTTGCTACGTCTCCCTTCGACCGTCGGTGATTAGGGGTTCAGGAACCATTTTTTTTCTGCTTGAAGCCTTTCCAACTCGTCCTTTTCTTTTATAGACATGATATCTGTTATCATATTGCTAGGCATCTTCACTTGTAATCATTAGATCGATTAGGCTTGGCTGGTCTAGTGCATTCTTTGTTTTGTTTTCCCATGTATCTCCCTCCAATAGCCACCTGTGGCATTCAATCCCTGTATGCTGCTCGCTGTCTACGAGACCACAATATTCACAGAGATTGTGGTTTGCCTTTCCGATGCTGTACATGTAATTTCTGAAGCAACCGTGTCCGGTTAATACCTGGACGGTTAATACCATCGCTCAACGTCAGGGATTAGGATCCTTGTTCATTATATCAATGTTGTCAAATTCCATCTGCTTTACCATCCTCCATACAATCTTGCTCTGGCAGCTCTCTTCCTGACGCTGCCATCGTTACTCATTTGTTTTCCATTGAAAAGTTCTTGTCTAAGTGCTCCATTAGTTCGATGGGTGGTATATATCACAAGGGCAACATCAAGTGAGACGGTCTGGTATGCACTATACACACGCAACGCCATTTTTCGTTGGATAGATGATATCTTATGCCTATTCTTTTGCTACTATATAGCATTTGCCCAGACCGGAGCTGCGTAATGCGTAGTGGTATATACAACTGTAATTACAGCTGTAATTTCCATTCGCAAAAACATTCAGTTACCGAATTTTGTAACTGACGAATTTGATATGAAGAGTCTTAACGTTTCGCATTTAAAATTTAGTCTTGAAGAAAGATTCAAGTGATAAGATAGATAAGTGATCAGGTTGATATTGATAAGAACATTTGACAAGAATCAAATCAGTGGTTTTTAATTGAACCTAAAAAGGTAAAAGGGAAAGGCTGTTATCTTTCAGTAAATAAAGTGCCCTAACTACAGTTTTCTAGTTATCGAGTTTTGCCAGTAAATAGAAACATTTCTTACCGCCAAGACGAATGTTAGAGTTTCGGTAATTATTTCATCGTTGCTCAAATTATTGTTTTCAGCGGAAATTTTTATCAAGTGGTCCATGAAGGAGTTTTGTGTAGTAATATCTGAAATAAGATAACACAAAGTAAGAGCTAGAAAACATACATACATTGATAGTCTAATGACTAAATATAAAAGTCTTGTTACCACTGGGTTGTAGGTTAGCTTGCTTCTCCAATATTTGCGACTCACGAATATACTTATCTTGTTTTGCAACCAAAATCTAGACAACAGGAAGAAAAAATTGTAATTATTTACTGCCTTTCAGCCAAGTCTTGTCTGTTTAGTCCTGTCTGTCTAGTCTTGCCTAGCTTGTCTTGTCTGTCTACTCATGTCTGTATAGGCTTGTCTGTCTAGTTTTGTCTATCTAATTTTGTCTGTCCAGTCTTCTTTGTGTAATCATGTCTGTCTAGCCTTGTCTGTCTAGTCTTGTATGTTTAGTCTTGCATGTCTGCTCCTCTCTGTCTAGTCTTGTTTGTCTAATCTTGTCTGTCTACTCTTGTCTGTCCAGCCTTGTCTGTCTAGTCTTGTCTGTCTAGTCTTGTCTGTCTAGTCTTGTCTGTCTAGTCTTGTCTGTCTAGTCTTGTCCGTCTAGTCTTGTCTGTCTAGTCTTGTCTGTCTAGTCTTGTCTGTCTAGTCTTGTCTGTCTAGTTTTGTCTGTCTAGTCTTGTCTCTCTAGTCTTGTCTGTCTAGTCTTGTCTGTCTAGTTTTGTCTGTCTAATTTTGTCTGTCCAGTCTTCTTTGTCTAATCATGTCTGTCTAGCCTTGCCTGTCTAGTCTTGTATGTCTAGTCTTTCATGTCTGCTCCTCTCTGTCTAGTCCTGTTTGTCTAATCTTGTCTGTCTACTCTTGTCTGTCCAGCCTTGTCTGTCTAGTCTAGTCTGTCTACACTTGTCTGTCTAGTTTTGTCCGTCTAGTTTTATCTGTCCAGTCTTATCTGTCCAGTCATGTCTGTCTACACTGTTTGTCTAATTTTTTTTGTCTAGCTTTGTCTATTTAGTTTTGTCTGTCTAACTAGAATATATCATTACAATACATACTTTTTCAACAATCGCACTAATCGATTCTAACATTTGTTTTTGCTCCTTGCCTATGGAAGTTAAGTTAAAGATAAAATCCGGATGCAAAGGTAGAGTGACAACTCTCAACATTGAAATTTCCATACCCCTGCAATTACAAGTTTTCAATTGTAATTAATAAGAAATTTACTAAAACTGGTACCGTTTTACTCTACCTGGTAAACATCTTATTGATTCCATACATGTCTTTCCCTTGGCAATGAAAATTTGCGCCCATGGATGTTTCTTCAACGGAATATGAGTGTGATTGGTTATTGATCGACAAGCAGATAATAACATATTCAACGAATGTTGCTCAAATATTGAAATAATTTCGTTTAGACATTACACTAGACAGACAACACTAGACAGATAAGACTAAATAGACAAGACTAGACAGACAAGACTAGACAGACAAGACTAGACAGACACGACTAGACAGACAAGACTAGATAGACAAGACTAGACAAACAAGACTAGACAAACAAGACTAGACAGACAAGACTAGACAGACAAGACTAGACAGACAAGACTAGACAGACAAGACTAGACCGATAAGACTCAGTCGCGTTTGAACAGCCGCAGCGTGAGGCTGTACGTTTACAAGCTATATTAAATATTTCGATATAGTAATTTAAATTAAATTATTAAGTTTCCACGGAGACAATTAAAATGAAAAGAGAACTAAGGTCTAACGTAGCTAGTTCTAGTCCTACAGAAGAACAATCATCAGGGTACGATAAAGTTATATCATATCTGACGAGTCCCGATTTCCAAAGTCTGATAGAAGGGATTGTAAAAAAACAAGCGGTTTCTCTCAGTGTGATTTTTGAAGAGAAAATTATACAACTTCAAAAAATTCTAGAACTAACAATCCAAAATGAAAAATTGTTAAAGATGGTTCCTTCTACAATAAATAATGATTCCACTAAAAATCCACCGTGCGTAACAACAAAGGATACGTCGGTCTTCGAGCCCGGTACAAGGTCCCGTAAAAAGCAGTGTGATAAAATTCACGAACTACAACAGATATCTGAAAACACCGATAGCGAGCAGGTCACGGGAGATATGGAAGTAGGCAAGAACAAAAATAAAAATTTAGATAAAAATTCAATGAATAAAGAATGGAAAGTACAAAGAAATAAAGACAGGAGGAAGTCTAAGATTATATATGGGAATGCCGAAGCCACGGATATAAAGGCAGCGGATAGATATGCTCATTTACATATCTCTAAAACCTTCTATAGCAGAAACCGATATGGCTAATTACCTACAGGGGAAAAACATAACGCAAGTAAAGTGCAAGAAACTTGAGTTAAAGCGACCTGAAGAATGCTAATCTTTCAAATTATCAGCACCGTTTGATTTTTTAGGAGTGTTACAATTACCGGAAACCAGGCCGAAATACAACCGCGTTAATCGTTTTTTCCTAAGGCTGGAAACAACAAAATCTACAGAGTAAAAAATAAATTTAACGAAAGTACCGAGACAACTACCGTAAATAGAAATAGCGACACTAAGGAAGTAAATAAGGCATCAGTGAAAAATACCACACAAATTATCCAACTATTGAACCAAAATGCCCAGTCTATTCATTTTAGAAAAAAACAAAAACTGTAAATTCCTAATTTTAACTGAGCTCTGGCAGAGCGAAACCCAACTTGCAGAAAAATTTTAACTTAGCGGAGCATTTTTGCAGACAGGAAGGTGCACATGGAGGTGTTGCTATTTACAGTAAGGAAGACATATCCATTAAATCTAGGATTGATATTAACCGCATTGCTGTTCAGAAAATTTTTGAATGTGCCTCAATTGAAACCGTTTTTAATGGAGCTGTCTTAATAATTGTCGGAATATACAGAGCCCCATTCACAAGCTCCAATAGTTTCATGGATAAACTTCATGAATTACTACTGATCCTTGCTCGTGAAGGAAAACAATTTATAATTGGAGGTGACTTCAATATAAACATCTTAACAAGAACAAACTTTAGTCAACAATTTGTTTCCTAACTACAATCATTCAACGCAATTCCTTTAGCCAACGCAAAAAGTCTTCCAGAAACCGGGACATGTATTGATAATATTATTGTTAATATCAAATGTGAATACAATTTTAAAACAATGAATTATATTATATCAGATCACTATGCCCAAATTCTTAGTTTAGCTGTGGAAAGGGATACCAGAGTGAATTAGAAACAAATTAGATCCTTCAGTGATGATAACAGAAGATACCATAGGGAGCTTATGGAGAACGTGTCCTGGGACGATCTTCTTCTATGTGATTGCTGTAATATTAATTATCAATGGTATGTTTTTTCGAATATATTTGTAGGGACTCATTAATTTATCATTATTATGTTATGTTAATATTAATGTCATCCCAGACTGCAACAGAGATTCGGGTTTTCCGCAAACTAATCTTTTCGGTCTTTCCTCAAAGATTATTCCTATAATCTGGCCCAGACCGTTTTATGAGCGGGATGGAGCGGACCCAGGTGTTCGGTTTTCCCCGAATAACAACGCTGTTTTTTTTCCCTTGAATAACGAGGCCGGTTTTTCCTTGGTGTTACTTGGCGTCAGGACCAAGTAGTGGAGGGAAAAACGGATAACCAATCAGGACAACGAAAAGCCTCCCTCACCAAGTTCCCGGGAGGTAAGATGCGTTTTACCGAGGGCTCGACGAGGTAGAACGTCTCCGACAACTGAAAAGTACACATCTGACAACAAGCGCCGAACAATCGACAGTATATATAGTAGAGTAATAAACAGTTACACGTCTCCGAGTCTGTCGTTTTATTTACCCGCAACTACCCCGTTACCAAAGTGGTGACCCTGATGTGATCTGCGTAGTTTACAAGTGACGGTGGTAGTAACGTGCGCGAAGACACTCACGACAAGCCATGGCGAATAACAACTCCAACGGGGCGCAAGTGAGACTGCCCGCATTTTTACCAGAGGACCCGGAGATCTGGTTCCAACAAGTTGATTGGGCATTGAAAAACGCCGGTATTACTACCAGTACCGAGAAATTCGAGCACGTCGGTACGTCGCTCGAGTCGCGGTACGCCAAGGAGTTCCGCGACCTACTGCTCGACCCACCGAGGGAAGCAGACGACCCATATCAGAAGCTGAAGGACGAACTTCTCCGGAGACTTAGAAGATCACAGCAACAACGGACACGGCAGTTGTTGGAGCGCGAGGACATCGGCGACCGAACTCCGTCTCAATTTTCCCGGGAACCCGGGGCCCAGGACAGCATCAAGGCGCTGTGGATGAACCGCCTCGACGCGGTCGTGCGGGCCTACCTCGCGACGCAACGAGGAGACACCTCCCTCGACGAGTTGGCCAGAATCGCGGACAACATCACCGACTCGATCGGGACCCTACAGCCGCGAAACCAGGTATTCGCAGTGTCATCGTCCTGCGAGTCGAAGATCTTGGAGCAATTGACCAACCTCAAACGGCAATTGGCTGAGGTGCAGATCGACCACTGACGCGAAATTTTGGCCATTAGGTCGGAGCTCCAGCAAGCGCGCCGCAGCCGTTCAATCAGCCGAGACCGCTCGGATCGGTTACCGTCGAACCGCGGCCGCTCAGGTTCTCGCCTTCCAGTCCAGTACGACGGAATGTGCTGGTACCATTTTACGTTCGGTGACAGTGCGCGCAAATGCAACCCTCAGTGCAAGTTAAACGGCGTTCGCGGGCCATCGCTTATGGCGGCGTCGCTGCCCAAACGTACGCCGTTTGTTCGTGTCGGATCGCACTAGTGGCACGCAATTCCTGATAGACACTGGCTCGGATCTGTGCATTTTTCCCCATAAACTTGTGCGCGGTCGCCGGACAAGGACGAACTACGAACTTTCCGCAGCAAACAACACGCCGATTGCGACGTACAGCTCAGTGGCAATGACATTAGATTTCGGGTTGAAACGCGACTTCACGTGGAACCTTGTGATCGCGGACGTCTCACGCGCGATTATTGGCGCCGCTTTCCTGGCGCACTACGGCCTGCTGGTAGACGTGCGAAACAAAAATCTCGTGGATCGCCTGACGCAAATCAAGACAACCGGAAATAGGCCGAGTTTGGGTAAGATAGCGAGTGTCAAAATCGTCACCGGAAATTCCGAGTATCACGAGCTTTTGCAGCGCTACCCGGAAATCACGCGACCCGACGGGGCATGCAAGCCACCAACGGTGAAACACAGCACCGTCCACCACATACACCTTGCCCCAGACCGACTGTTGAACGCCAGAAAGGAGTTAGAGGCCATGCTGCGGTTGGGCATTTGCCGCCCGTCCGAGAGCAGTTGGGCTTCTCCGTTACACAGGGTGCCAAAGAAAGGCGACGAATGGCGTCCCTGTGGAGATGATCGCGCCCTCAACGCACGAACCATCCCGGATCTACCCGGCGCGCCACATCGAAGACTTCGAAGACACGCGCAGACGCTCACTGGGAAGAAGATCTTCACCTCGATCGATCTGGTAAGAGCTTATCACCAAATTCCAGTCGCTGAAGAAGACGTCCCTAAGACGGCCAATACCACACCATTCGGACTATTCGAGTTTCCGTCCATGAGCTTCGGGTTGCGAAACGCCGCGCGGTCCTCCGCGGTTTGGATTTCTGCTACGCTTACATAGACGACATCTTGGTGGCATCATCGTCCGTAATCTGCACATCATAATCATAACATCGTAGTCATCTGCAAATCCTGTTCGAACTCTTACGGCAATTTGGCGTCGTGATCAACCCCAACAAGTGCTGTTTCGGCGCAGCAACCATACACTTTCTGGGGTACCGCGTCTCCGAGAGAGGAACAGAACCGCTTCCCGAAAAAGTTGACGCTATCCGAGAATATGAGCAGTCGAAAACTGCCAAGGGACTACGGCAGTTCCTGGGGATGCTCAATTTTTATCGAAGGTTTCTACCCAAGGCTGCTAAAACACAGGCGACCACCAACGACCTTCTCAAAGGTAATATCAAGGTGAGCACGCCGATTCATTGGAACAACGGAGCCGAGGCAGCCTTCATGCAGTGTAAGGAGGAGCTGGCCGCCGCGGCATTCTTGTCGCACCCTCGACCCGGCGCAGACCTGTCCCCGGTGTGTGACACGTCGGACTACAGCATAGGCGCCGTCCTTCAACAACGAGTCGACGACCACTGGGAGCCGCTTGGATTCTTTTCAAAGAAGCTTAGTGTTCCGAGAACAAGTATAGCTTATACGATCGGGAGCTCCAAGCGATTTATTGTGCTGGCCAGCATTTCAGGAACATGGTCGACGGCCGTCCGTTCACCATTCTGACGGACCACAAGCCGCTAATTTTCGCTTTTCGCCAGAGGTCCGACAAATGCTCGCCACGCCAATTCTGTCACCTGGACTTGATTAGCCAATTCACAACCGACATCAAGCACATCGCGGGGTAAGACAACGTCGTCGCCGACACTCTATCCAGGGTCGACGAGATCACTGTTCCAATGGACTTCGAGGCTCTGGCGGCATTACAGCAACAAGATCCGGAACTTCAAGGATTCTTACAAGACGACAGCTCGGAGTTGAACTTGCGACAAATCCGCATTCCGGGTTCAGACGCCGCGATCTTCTGCGACGTCAAAACACCCAATGCCAGGCCTTTTCTCACGGCACCGTTCCGGAGGGCAGCCTTCGACGCCATGCACGGACTGTCTCACCCTGGGGTCAGGGCAACAACGAAACTGATGACACAGCTCTAAGTTCGGCCCTCCATCAACGTGAACTATCGCACCTGGGCACGAGTTTGTAGTGTCAACAAGCTAAGGTCACCAGGCATGTATCCGCCCCAGTCGGCTCATTTGCAGCACCTTCCCGCCGGTTCTAGCACGTTCATCTGGACCTGATCATCATACCGTACTCGCAAGGATACAGGTACTGCCTAACCTGCGTTAATCGCTTCTCGCGATGGCCGGAGGCAATCCCCCTACAGAACCAGGAAGCCGATACCGTGGCCCGCGCTTTCTACAACAGCTGGGTTGCACGTTTTGGCACACCTCTCCGGATCACCACCGACCAAGGCAGGCAGTTCGAGTCCCACCTGTTCCGCTGCCTCAACCAACTCCTAGGGACGACACACCTGTACACAACGGCGTACCACCCGGCGGCCAATGGCATGGTCGAACGTTTTCATCGGCAACCGAAAAGCTCAATCAAATGTTTGCAGGCTAATCGGTGGACTGAGATGCTCCCAACGGTGCTACTTGGCATACGCGCAGCCTGGAAGGACGACTTACTGGCAACAACAGCAGAGATGGTCTACGGTCAGCCCCTCCGCCTTCCCGGTGAACTCCTGGTGATCCGAGAGGTCAACAACTCCGCTGAATTCGTAAAAGAACTTCGTCAACGCTTCGAGACACTCCGTCCACTCCGACACTCAGTCAGTGGGTCCAGGCACGATGAGCGCAGAATCTTCATCTTCAAGGATCTCGTCACTGCTAACCACGTTTTTGTGCGCCACGACGCATCAAAGGGACCTCTCCAACTGTGAGTGATAACTGTGATTATAAGCGACCTTACAATAGACTACGCAGGGTTTACAATAATCTACTTAGAAAAGAAAAAAGAGACAATTTTAAGAGGCAACTAAAAATGCACCGAATATTCAAAAGACAATACCTCAACTCAAGACAATAAAAAAGAAAAATACCTCATTCTGCGACAGCTCTGAGGAACTAGATTCCATTGCTACACGTATCAACAATTTCTTTGTTGATAAAGCTGAAAGCCTATCTAGTGTACAACCTACGATAAAATATGTGAGATATTAAGTAATTAGAGATAATATGTATTAGATATTAAGTAATAGTCATACAATTTTCCTTAAACCAGTGACTGGAGGAGCTATACATTACGATAATTAGTTTAAAGAATAAAAAAAAGTGCGGGAAGCGACGATATTCCTTGTATTGTTATAAAAAATGTTCTGTCTAGAATACTTAATCCGTTGCTCTATATAATTAATAACTCTTTTAAATTTGGTGTATTCACGGATTCATTAAAAGTGGCGTTAATCACCCCAATCTACAAAACCGGTGATCATACGGATATTAATAACTACAGGCCGATAAGTATATAGTCATCGTTTCCAAAGATTTTTGAAAAATTGTTATGCGTCAGATTACTTTCTTTTATGAATAAGCACGACATAATAAGGCAACAACAGCATGGTTTTGTCAAGGGTAAAAGCATAGACACAGCATGCTACGAAATTATTTCAGCTATAACGGACAATCTCGAAGCAAAAAATATACCATATGCAAAAAGTGGATCTTTCTAAGGCTTATGACTTAGTAGACCATGTAATATTAAAAGATAAACTCTACAACTATGGAATTCGTGGAGTTGCACTTCTTATTCAATAGAATCCTTATTACAAAACTTGAAACATCATACGGTATAGTGAAATCTACTCCACGGTTGATTAATAGATGTATTCCGCAAGGAAGTACTATTGGCCCTTTACTTTTCACAATTTACATCAATGATTTGGCCCAATTACCAATCATTCCTCGACACTCATTGGTTAACTATGCTGATAACTATGCTGATACTACGTCTGTGCTAATAATAAACAATTATGTAGAGGATATCACTCACAATGCGAACCTGGTGATGTTGGCACTATTATCATGCTTCAATGAGAATAGATTGATCTTAAATAACCAGAAAACAAAGGTAATTATTTTCAAAACAAAAAGATGCTTAGCCACCAATCCCAGAAGATACCATAATTGGAGATGAAATAATTAAAGTAAAACAGTCAGCCAGGCTTCTAGGTATTCACATCGACGAAACATTGGACTGGTCCTGTCATATTAATCATATCTTAATAAAGCTCAATAGATCAGTGTTTGCAATAAGAGTCCTCAGTAGATATGTTGATCTAAATGTCTTGAGAATAGTATATTTTGCGAATTTTCACTCGCATATTAGATTTGGTATCATGTTCTGGGGAATTGGAATCCATACATAGAAAGTATTCAAAGTACAAAAACATGTTTTACGCATTTTACTTAATTTACCCTTTCGTGCGTCATGTAGGGGGCACTTCAAGAGAGCTAATATACTAACCTGTACGGGTATATACATATATGAAAGCACAATTTTTCTATTTTAACATAAACATTTGTTTGATGCTTCTATAAAACCTGCGGCACAGAATACAAAATATAATACAGAGCTCTATTAATTTCCAAGACATAATCTATCAATGACTGAAAGGAGCCCTCCTTACAGCATCTTGAGAGTCTATAACAGACTACCAAGGAAGATCAAACAAATTGACAATATCAAGAAGTTAAAGAAGGAACTGTTCACATATATAAAAGATATGGAAACTAACAATTTCGATGAATTTTTTGCCTCAGGAAACAATTCATAATGTTATTTTGAATTCACATTTTTATTGATTATGAACACATGTATTTGTTATATTTGTTCTACTTTTTCTATGAATTTCCTTTTGTTTTGACATATTTCATTAAGTGTATTGTTACCTGTAATAATGAAATAAATGATTTCATTGATTGACTAGACAGACAAAACTAGACAGACAGGACTAGACAGACAGGACTAGACAGACAAGACTAGACACATCCAATAATTGCGCATATAGGGAGAGATCAATTTCTTTAACGGAGAAACCGACCACCCCCAACATCGTTGAACAACAAGCCAAAATAAAGAGAAACGACTCGGGTTAACCAGAGCCAAGAACAGAAAACGATCTGGATGCAATACATCGGAAAATTATAGGCAGGGCTCTTCAACTGAGGACGCTCCTTAAATCAAGCTCCATTGCCAAAAAACGAGATTAAAAAAGTCTCGGAAGAACTATGAAACTTTACTAACAATATGGAACGACTATGGATAAGTGGCCAGCTTACCCATGTAACCCAGAAAGAGGAATCTTCTTCAACACCAAAACCGAAAATGTGCATTGCCAGCACACAGACCCGTCATGATAAGGAGGACGAATTTATTGACTCACTGCGCGAGAAAAGCAAACACCTATGAATACTTTATAGAGATAGCCAAGGAAGAATGGCCAATTCAGGCCTACTCAAAAGTCAAAAGTGCGACGGAAACACATACCCGGATCTTCTGAAAATGGTCAGAGCAGAGGTCGACCCGAAACTTCCAGGCGCTGAGATTACAAAAGCATGAAAGTCAAAATCGGGGGAGCTACTCCTTGAAGTTAAAGGAAATGGGCAGAGTCTCAGGGACCACATTGAAACGAAGTGCCCTAAAGCTGACGTCCGGCTAAAAACCGAAGAGATGGTCCTTCATATCAAGGGAATCGATGCCGTCACTACGGAGGAGGAGATTATGATGGTAATAAAAAAAGAATAAAAAAACTAGGGCACACCAGCTGCGAAGAAAAGATTTGCAACCTCAGACCTCCATATAGAGACAGCCAAGCAGCAACTGTCATTCTACCAAAGAAACAACCTACTATCCTGACCAACAAAGGAAAAATAACCATAGGTATGATGGTATGTAAAATTCAACAAAGAATAAATGTTATAAAATGCCACAGATACTGGCAATACGGATATGTGGCTAAGGTCTGCACAGGACCAGGCAGGCAATAGCTGTGTCTCCGCTGTGGGCAGGACGGGCACATTGCCCAAGAATGCCAGAGGGAGGAGTATTGTCCTATTTGCTCAACTGCTGGTCACCGGACAGATTCTGGGAAATGTCCATCTTTTAAAAAGGCGCTGGAGGAGGCAAGACGCTCACAGCTACAAAAATGTTGAAAGTTCTACAGATAAATGCTGTGTGATGTGCCGAGCAGTTCACGACCTACTAAATGCTATATGCTACCAACTTGGAATTGACATAATAATTATTAGCGAACCTTACAAAAAAAATGTTGAAACAATAGAGTGGTTTAAAGACCTAAAACGACACGACGGTCAAAATACTCCATAAAAGCATCGTAGTGTTGAACAGCGGAAGTGGTAGAGGCCTCGTATGGGTGGAATTAGAGGGAGCAATAATATACAGCTACTACTGTACTATTACTGGACCTAGTAATATAATAATACGTACCCCTTGAACATTTTTGGTAAACAATGGCACGGAGCCTAGCACCTGGGAAGAGTGCGGTGGATAGGACTCCTTAGCCCTAGTGAAGGCGACCTGTCTAGGGTTGACAACCCCGAATAATAAGCCTCCCAAGCTAACAACTTGGGTAGTATCTTGGACAGTGGCTCGCCACTGTCCCATGAAGAATATTCTTCAACTGAGCATGAAGAAAAATCTCGCTAAATGTACTACCCCAAGTGGTAACCAATCCACCGTCACCTATGGTGACGTTAGCGGACCTTGCTTAACATGCTTTAAGGATGAGTCGGAGCATCCTGATCAGTCACAGGATACTGGATTCAATCACCGACTTTACCTCCCCAAGTAGTCGTGTATCCATCCTCTCTCTCAAATGCGCAAACAAGGGCTACAGTATAGTCAATGTACATGCCCCAATCAACCAGGACAACAGACGCAATCCAGACAGAACTGATAAATTTTGGGAAGACTTAGAAGAGATTATCTCTAAACTTCCAGAGAGACACACCGTCATACTGCTTGGTGACTTCAATGCTCAATTGGTAAGAGAGAACAGAGACATAGTGGGCAATTATACGCCGCATAAGGAAACCAACCGCAACGGAGAACGATTGGTGGATATGTGTAGGACTTTTGGGTTGATCATGAAGTCTACAGCCTTCAAACACTTGCCAAGGAATCAGAAGACTTGGATTTCACCTAATACCCACCTGGGTGAATTCCAGATAGATCTTGTGGCCATTTCACGCAAATCTCAAAAGGAAATACAAAACGTGAAGGTACTAAGAAGCGCCAATCTGGACTCAGACCACTACCTCTCAATGATCAAAATAAGACTCCAACCTAGAAACACTAGATTACACAGAACCTCCAAAATGGTAAGATTTGACGTCGAGCGACTCAAGAACAGTCAAGAACTAAGTCAGAGACTGAACAACACAGACCTAAACAACTGGGACCAACTGAAGGAGACTCTTGTCAAGGCGGCCAATGAACTCGCCCCTCTCGCTAGAAGAAGGAAGCATCCGTGGTGGACTGAAGACTGTGACAATGCAATAGCCCAAAGACAGATAGCCTGGCTGAAGTGGAATTCTAAAAAGACCAAGGAAAATTGTCATAAATTTTTGTAACAAAGAAAGGTTACAGTCAAGATAATTCGAGGAACCAAACGAACCTTCACACAAAACCAACTAACCCAAATTGAAGAGAGCTTTGCTAAGAATAATTCCAGAGATTTCTTTGGGACCTTTAAGCAGGTACTCAGAAAATACGCTCCGCCAAGCCTCCACTTCAGAGACTCACGAGGCAAACTGGTTTATAACGACAAGGACAACTGCCACCTTTTGGCTCAGTACTTTAAAAATCTACTCAACTGTGACCCACCTAGCGAAGACTTCGACTATAAACAAACCACACCAAACCCGGAGTCGCTTCCCCCTTCATTGGAAGAAGTTGGCCAGATCATTCAACTTCTTAAGAATAATAAGGCAGCTGGAGAGGACTCTATCGTTGCTGAACTGTGGAAAGGAAATGAGATCATCCAGGATATCTGGGAAACAGAAATTACCACCCGATTGGAAATCTGCTCTGATCCATCCGCTTCACAAAAAGGGAGATTTTACGAATCTAAACAATTACTGTGGAATTTCTCTCGTCCCGGTAACATACAAGATTCTCTCGAAGGCGTTACAAACAAGGGCAGAAAATCAGTTGGATAGTCAACTAGGAGAATACCAGGGGGGCTTCAGGAAGACCCGATCCTGTGTTGAACAGATCCTCAACCTTAAAACTGTACTTGCATAATCCAAGATGAGAAACCGCAAGGTGGTCGTCACCTTTGTTGATTTTAGGAAGGCCTACGATTCCATCGATAGAGAAACGCTTAACAAAATACTCCAGGAACTAGCACTAGACAACAAAACCCGCAGACTAATCCTAGAAGCATTGACCAACACCCATTCCAAGGTTAAATTTAGAGGCGAGATTTCAGAAAGCTTTGAAATAAAAACTGGAGTGAGACAAGGAGATGGACTTTCCCCACTTCTCTTCAACTGTGTCCTTGAAAAGGTTAGGTTAGGTTAAGTTTTTACTACCTGGGACGTAAGAACGATGGACTGGCTGTAGATTGCCTGGCCTTTGCAGATGACATGGCACTGTTTGCTGATTCTCTTGAGATGGCAACAATGCAGGTAAACTGCCTCAGAAAACAGGCTGCCAAAGTGGGTCTTCAAGTGTCGCTGGAGAAAGCAGAATTCTTCACCAACATTAGAGAAGCAAACAGAGAGATGTTACTAGAACAGGGAAACATCAAGAGGACTGAGAAATTTAAGTATCTCGGCGAATGGATTGAGCCCAACTTATCAGAAAAAGCATCATTATCCAGGAGAGTCAGCAAGTTAGAACTAGCCTATTGGCTGACTAGGAACACTTACAATAAGAAATGCCTGTCACGCAGCCTGAAACTTAAGCACTACACATATGTCTTACGACCAGAAGCCCTTTATGCCATGGAGTGTCTTTCCTTGAACCGAAGGGGTCTAATAGAGAAATTGGAAATCAGAGAGAGGAGAATCCTCAGGAAGATCCTAGGCCCGGTAAAGGAAGATGGGGAATTCCGAAGACGGCATAACTCTGAGCTCTACGAACATATTGAGATGCTCTCTGACTGTGCAAGAAAAAGAAGGGTAGCTTTCTATGGCCACGTTGCAAGATTGCCTCCAAACCGACTAACGAACCGTCTATTCATCTTCTGGCAAAACAAGGAGCTTCGTACCACTTGGTTGACAGAGACCGAGAAGGATATTAAAGAACTGGGAATAACAGATCTCAAAAACAGACAGTCTGTGAGACGCACTCTAAAGGAAGTCCGTGGATTTCAGGAAAAACCTCGAAGGAAAGGTACCCCCTGGACAGAAGAGAGAAAGGAGTTACACCAGCAGAAGATGCGACAATACTGGACAAAGATCAAAGCCCAACAGTTGAACAAGCGTGCTCCAAAGTAGGCCGAAGAAGAATAAGATACAGCTACTACTTGCTCCCCAAACGAGCATCTCCAAACCCTTTAGTTCTCTCTAGAAGGACTAAAACTCAGCATTAGAGCACATAGTAAACCTAAGATTATTGCGGAAGACTTTAATGCGAAATTCCAAATCTGGGGGTGCAGACATACGAATTCCAGAGGAGTCATGGTTCTGGAATGGATATCCGATTGGAAAGTACTAGCTGAGGAAACACTCAGTGACCACAGATACATAACATTCCGCATCAGGGACTGAATCAGGAATAAGCCATGCTACATTAGCAAAACTGGCTGGACAACCAGGAGCATGAAGGTTAAAGAGTTCTCCAATAGATTAACAAAGGAAGTTAACATGCTTAGCCCACATACACCTGAGGAACTTATTACTGCACTAACCACCACCTGTGAAGCTGTCCTAAAAAGAAAGGTCAACTCTGGCAACACTAGGAGTGTTTATTGGTGGAGTGAGGAAATAGCTGCCCTTAGAAAAGCCTCCGTCGCCGCAAGACGCAAATGCCTTAGAGCAACAAAAAAAAAGCAGCGACCATATTCAACAATTAAAAGAATTGTACAAAGCCTCAGAGAAAATCCTACAAGGAGCAATAAACCAGGTCAAAAATCATCATTGGTCTTCGCTGTGCTGTAAGGTAGACGAAAATGTCTGGGGGGACGCGTACAAAATTACAACAAGTGGTCTGAGGCAAGCAAATGCTGAATTCGGTATGGACAGAGCACGGAAGGTGGTAGATGCTCTATTCCCATTAGATGTGGAACAAAACCAAAACTGGCCACAACTTACCACTCCCGCATCAACCGAAGAGTTCACTCTCCAGGGATTGGGGAGGGCAAGCAAAAAGCTACGCAGCGGCAAGGCTCCAGGTCCAGATGGTATCCCTTCGGAAGCCATCAAGATTGCTGTGGAAACTATTCCAGAATGCATCCTGGCAATATTGAACAAAGTGCAAATACTAAAGTGCTGCGAGATGTCTTCCCTGCTTGCTGGAAAATAGCAAAAATTTTAAGCTGCTGCTTATAAAGGGAGATAAACCCACCCAAGACTAACAACATATCACGAAATAAAACTGATAAACCAACGACAATGAACCTTTCGCAGAATGGTACCGCATCATTACCGCAGAAACCGAATCACGAACAATTCAAAGTGGCCAATAGTGAGAGGAGAAATCGCACATCGTTTGGAAGCGGGCAAATAGACGAAGAGGAAATTACACCGGATTCGCAGGCAGAGAACAGCAACCAAAAAAATTATGGCTATATATATCTTGGGCGAAAGACCACGTTACAGAGGAAATTGTGAAAAATTACTTAGTTAGGGAAACGGGTAAAGCAGAAGACAATATAATAGTTAAATAACTCAACCCGAAAGTACAAAGAGCTAATATCAAAAGTTTTAAGGTCGGAGTCGACTTGGACTTAATAGATCAAGTATATGATCAGACTTTCTGGCCGGAAGGAGTCCTCCGAGAGAGGCTAAATTTTCGTCTGCTGGACCGAAATCGATAGTCTACAAATTTTCCGATCCAATACAGAAATCCCGAGAACTTCAAACCAAAACACACAAAACCAAACAGTAAAAATTTGGCTCTGGAAAAATAAATCATTTACCTGAAATTAATCTAAGAAATCATTCTCATCAGGGGTAAATTTCCCTCTATAATAGCAGCGCTTATGCAAGAAGCATTGAACGAGGTGGAGAGTTGGTGCAGGGGGGTCGACCTTCGGGTCAATCCCCAAAAATCCACTCTAGTACCATTCACTAGAATGAGAAAACCGGATGGGCTAAAGCCCCCAATTTTCTATAACGAGCATCTAAAGGTGAGCGATGAAGTCAAGTATCTAGGTGTAATCCTGGATGCCAAACTGACTTGGAATCAACACCTAAAGAAAGCTACCAACAAGTGTAAAAAGGCACTTATGATGACCAAAAGAACACTTGAAAAAACATGGGGACTGAAACCAAGCATGATATACTGGCTATACACTATGGTAGTTAGACCCATTTTGACATATGGCTCCACAGTATAGTGGACCAAAGTGAAGCAAAAACAGGCCATGAAAGAACTCTCGTATGTTCAAAGACTGGCCTATTTAGCAATTACGGGAACGATGAAAACCGCCCCAACTGCGGCTCTAGAGGTGATCCTAGGCCTTCCTCCCCTGGATATCTTTATCATGGGCGAGGCAAGGATGGGAGCTTTCAGATGCATATGCAACGGCACATGGGAATCTCTGGCGAGGTCAGGACACACCATGATAACGAATCTACCCTTTCGATGTCATTCAATCTACCCTTCGAAACACATTCGATCTACCCTTCGAAACACATCTACGATGGACAGAAGGCAATCAAATAACTACTTGCCGAGGAGGACTGGACTGGTATACAGACGGCTCCAAGAAGGACAGTGGTACTGGTGCAGGAATCTATGGACTGTCCCTGGGGTGCAGCTTATCTGCACCCCTGGGGACACATGCCACAGCATTCCAAGCAGAAATACACGCTATCATGGCCTGTGCCCGTGAAAATTTGAGAATGGACTACAAAAGTAGAAACATCCGCATTTTTACGGACAGTCAGGCTGCGATTAATGCTCTAGCGTGTCACGAAATCAAATCCAAGACAGTTTGGAACTGTCTTCAAGACCTAAAAGCCCTGGCAAAGCATAACAAGGTCACACTCGCTTGGGTGCCTAGCCACACAGGACTGGTGGGTAACGAAATGGCGGATAAGCTAGCAAAAGATGGAGCCTGCAAGGGAAACATCATTGCTGAACGCGGACCCTACATTACAAAGACCACGACCCGAAATAAAATCTGTTAATGGGTAGCAACTAAGCACCGTCTACAGCGGGTCAATTTGAATGGTCTGACACACAGCAAACGAATGGTAGCCAAACCATCGGAAACTCTAACTGTTGAGATCCTGCAACTGCCATGGAAGCAGATCGCAATTGTGGTAGGCCTACTTACAGGACACTGCCCTCTACGAGAACACCTGCATAAAATAGGTATCTGGAAAGATGAACCTTTATGCAGGTTATGCTATGAGGAGGACGAAACTGCCGCCCATATAATCTTCCACTGTGAAGCAATTGCACGTAGGAGACACAAGCTTGATATTAAAGCTGAAAGAGTCCCCGTGATAAACATGGCACATAGAATCCTAGACCTAATAGAGGGACTGGACAACAATATCTATTATAATAACTATTATCTAATAATAATAATAATATCTATTTGCATGAACAAAACAATGTGGGGAAATACAATAGGCCAATGGGCCGCAGTGTTTTAAGGGCTAACCCCCCTGGACCCACATTGGTTAGTGAAAAAAAAAATCTACAAAATCAAAATACCTAATCGATAGGCAATTCAAATGACAAAATTGAGTTTATGCTAGAGGAAAATAAAAACTGTAGATATTTAATCCTGACTGAACACTGGAAGAGTAGTACCCAAATTGTGGCTTTTATGATCAAACATTTTACCTAGCCGTCCATTTTTCTAGACCAGAAGGGTTACATGGAGGAACAGCCATTTACTGCAAAGTAGGTATAGTCCGTAGCATTAGGCGCGATATTAGCCAAATTGCTGAATAATTAATTCATCTTAGAATGTTCGGCTCTTGAATAAAGAAAGTACCGTATTTGTTGCAGTTTACAGAGAACCGCTAACCAGCTCTCAAATATTTATACACAAACTGCATGAGTTATTGGTACTTTTATCAAACGAATTCAAAACGATTATAATAGCAGGCGACTTCAATTTTGATGTTCTAAAAAACACAAAACTATGTCAGCATTTTCTATCGCTGCTGAATTTGTTCAATGCTGTACCTCTGGCACATGAAGTAAGCCATGCTACTGTATCATGTATAGATAACACAATAGTAAGTATTAAATGTGAATACAAACTGAATACGATGAACTACCTAATATCGGATCACAATGCACAAATCCTAGACAAGGGGTTTTAAACAATTTAAAATAAGAGGTGTCATAAAAAACTAATGGATAAAGCGTCATTGGACGAGTTCTTCACAGTGGACTGTTGCGAAATTAACAAACGAGGGGAACTGTTCATGCAGATATTTTATACCAACTTCAATGTGGCATTCCCTATAATCCGCATCAACACCAAGCGTAGTATGCCTCGAGTTTTTACAAATCCTGAAATAGGTAAAATGGAAAGGTATGTTAATTTATTACAAACAATTGCACACTCTGATCCTCGATATAAGAAAGTATACAATTACGTGACAGGAGGTTCGGTAAACTGCCCAGAAATGTCAAAAAACCCTACTACGAAAATCAACTAAAAAAACTCTCAAATATAAAAAAAAACTTGGAAAAAAGTTTAACAAATAACACAGATTAAATCGACACAATATGTATATTGCAATTATACCCCATCACCACAAGAAGACGATAAATCAATAAATGACTTTTTTGCCAATAAAGCACAGAGCTTATCCAATGCACAGCCTTGGACGAAATATACGAACAATATTAAAGGAATTAATGAAACCATTTTCCTGGAACCGACTACCAGAGAGGAGCTTTTGACAAAATAATGAGCCTAAAGAACCAATTGAAACGATTAAATATCTAGTATCATTATCAAAAATTCAATTTCCAATTTGCTAGGCCCATTGCAACATATACCATAATTAACAACTCGTTTACATTTGGTATAAGTCATAAAGATTTCATAAATTTCCCCTATTTACAAATCTGGCGATAGAACTGATATTGGCAATTATAGACCAATCAGCATTCTGTCGACATTTTCTGAGATCTTTGAGAAGCTATTCTGCTCTAGAGTTCTGTCATTCTCAGACAGATATAAAATAATTAGCCAAAAACAAGATGGTTTTCTAGAAGGGAGAAGCATCGAGACTGCATGCTATCAACTTATGAGTGCTATAAGCGAAAACTTAGAAGCAAAAAAGATACCTGTAAGAATGCTAAAGGCCCTCTCCAAAGCCTATGACTTAGGTGACCATAATATATTGTTCGATAAGATGTATAATTATGGCATACGACGAGTCGCCTTACACTGGTTAAAATCATATTTGTCAAACAAATCACAAATAACTAAATTAACATCAGTGTGGTACAGTGTAATCACCACCAAGATAAATAAACATAGGCATTACTCAAGGAAGTTCCTTAGGCCCTCTGTTATTTATACTATCCATAACTGATTTACCTCAAGCGCCTATAGCTCCCCAATAGACTATGATTAACTATGCAGATAATACGGCCATTCTTATTATAAACGAAGCTACGCAAAATATTACTCGTAATGCGAATCTGGTAATGAGCTCAATGTTGTCCTGGTTCGCTGAAAATCGCCTAATAGCGAATAAAGAAAAGATAAATACAATTATTTTCCAAACAAAAAGATGTTCATCCATATTTTCAAAAGAATTCCTACTTCGAAATTAAACTATTCAAATTCAACAGGCTATGCGGCTCTTGGGAATTCACTTCGACAATACTCTAGACCAGGGGTGG
The DNA here is from genome assembly GCA_944588485.1 of Phosphuga atrata. Taxonomy (NCBI): domain Eukaryota; kingdom Metazoa; phylum Arthropoda; class Insecta; order Coleoptera; family Silphidae; genus Phosphuga; species Phosphuga atrata. The sequence goes on along the minus strand of OX155899.1, from coordinate 17,300,162 downwards.
CGAACCTTTTTCCGGCCGCGTGCCAATTTTTTTAAATTTTCACATTTTGAAATGCTGACGTGCCAGGTCTACCTTTACAATGTGATAGTGAAAATCAGTTACTGTATTAGCGTGAATATTTGACGTGTTTTGTGCGCCTTTTGAAATTACGGGTAAACCAATCGACAGATTTTGATAAAACGTTGTATAATTTGATATTCCTACGAGATCTCACAAATTCCCAAATTTGAAATTTGTAGCTTTGTAAATGTGGCTTTCGTGAATTTTTGAAATTTGTAAATTTTTGTTCGTCTTTTGCAATTACGGAAAACCAATAGACGGACTTTGACGAAACTTGGTATGAATTGATATTCTTACAAGATATCACAAATTACCAAATTTGAAAATTGTAGTTTTGTAAATACGGTTTGGTGAAATTTGGAAATGTTTGTGCACCTTTTGCAATTACAGGCAAACCAATCAACGAATATTGATGAAACGTGATATGATTTGATATTCTTATGAGATCCCACAAATTGCCAAAATTCAAAATTGTAGATTTATAAATACAGCTTTCGTGAATTTTGAAAATTTTTGTGTGCTTTTTAAATTATGGACAAACCAATCGGCCGATTTTGATGAAACTTGTATGATTTGATATTCTTGCGATATCTCACAAATTTACAATTTTCAAAATTGTAGCTTATACATATAAATACGGCTTTCGTGAATTTTGTAAATTTTTGTGCGCCTTTTGAAATTACGGGCCAAAACACCAATCGACGGATTTTGATAAAACATGGTATGATTTGATATTCTTTTCGAGATCATATATTCCCAAATTTCAAAATTGTAGCTTTGTAAATACGGCTTTGGCGAATTTTTTAAATTTAAAAATTTGTGTGCGCCTTTCGCAATTACGGGCAAACGTAAATTTTCGCAATCGACGGAGTTTGAACATGTCTTATATTTTACACCATTGATGTTGCACAAAAGTAGATTGGGAAACTTAAAAAAATATTTTAGAAAAGATAGTTTAGAACACTGTAGGAAAAGATCCACAAACTTATTGTCAGGGTGTATAATGAAGAGATTATGCCAAGTGACTCGAGAAAAGGCATTATTTTTCCCATACACAAGAAAGGAAACAAGAAAGAATGTTCCAATTACCGAGGAATTACTCTTCTCAACACCACTTATAAAATATTATCCAGCGTAATATACAATAGACTATCAATATATGAAGAGGAAATACTTGGGGACTACCAAGGAGGTTTTCGAAGGAATCGATAAACAACGGACCAAATACATCTAATAAGGCAAATGCTTGAAAAATGTTATGAGCATAACATATCTTTGTTCACCTGTTTGTTGACTACAAACAAGCTTTTGATAGCGTGTCTAGAGAAGAACTATTGTACCAGTTACTTGCCCTTGGAATTTCTCAAAAACTTATAAGAATGGTAAACTTAACTCTAACCAATACACGTGCTCTAGTATTAGTAGCATCCAAACTCACGGACGAATTCGACATCAGGACAGGGGTCAGGCAAGGTGATGCGCTATCTGCTATGCTATTCAACTTTGTACTTGAATCAGTTATTAGAAACATGCACATAACAGGCCACATACACACAAAATCTCAGCAGCTATGCGCATATGCCGATGATATAATTATATCAGCACGAACAGCAGAAAGCCTAAAAGAAGCTACTGCCTCCTTAGAACAGAAATCTAGCGTAGCCGGACTAGTAATAAATGTGAATAAAACCAAGTTCATGAGAAGTACCAGGGATCCAACAGCCTGGCTAGAGCCACTACAAGTCAACGCATTTAATTTCGAAGAAGTCGGAACCTTTTCTTACCTAGGGTCGAAAATAACTAACAACAACAGAATCAGCGAAGAAATCAGTGCGAGAATTGTAGCAGGAAAGAGAGCTTATTACGAATAAGAAGCTACTGGGAGAGAAGCTTCTATGTGTCAAATCAAATTTAAAGATCTATAACACACTCATTAGACCTGTTATAACATACGCGTGTGAAATATGGACCATATCTACGATCAACGAGTCTGCGAAAGAAGCATATTACGCAGAATCTTTGGCCCCGTACAGAAAAACGGTGGTACATGGAGATGCAGAATGAATCATGAACTGGACAGACTAATTGGAGGAGCGGACATCGTAAGGTATGTAAAGGCACTACGGTAACAATGGTTTGGACATGTTATGCGTACGGAATGCCCCCGAGGACCGAAAATACTGACAAACTGGAGTCCACATGAAAGAAGAGCTCGGGGTAGACCATGTAAGAGATGGCGAGATGACTGCATCGACGACCTAAAGATATTAGGTGTGAGAAACTGGCTGCAATTGGTTAATAGCAGTGAGAGATGGAAGGATGTTGTAACTCAAGCCAAGGCCCACCCAGAGCTGTAGAGCTATAGAACAAGAAGAAGATATGATTTGATATTCTTATGAGGTCCCACAAATTGCCAAATTTCAAAATTGTAACTTTGTAAATACGGCTTTTGTGAATTTTTGTAGTTTGTAAATTTTTGTTCGCTTTTTGCGATTACGGACAAACCAATCAACGGATTTTGATGAAACTTGGTATGATTTGATATTCTTGCAAAATCTCACAAACTGCCGAATTTCAAAAGTGTAGCTTTATAAATACAGCTTTCGTGAATTTTGAAAATTTTGGTGTGCTTTTTGACAACGGACAAACCAATGGACTGATTTTGATAAAATGTGGTATGATTTGATATTCTTTTTGAGATCACAAATTCCCAAACTTCAAAATTATAGCTTTGTAAATACGGCTTTGGCGAATTTTTTAAATTTAAAATTTTTTGTGCGCCTTTTGTAATTACGGGCAAACCAATCGACGGATTTTGAACACATCTTATTTTTTACACCATTGCTGTTGCACAAAAGTAGATTGGGAAACTTAAAAAAATATTTTAGAAAAGATAGTTTACAACAAGTTTAGAGGGCATGCTTGAGAAGTAGTTCGCGTGCCAATAAAATTTTCCTACGTGTCAGCTGTGACACGCGTGCCATAGGTTCGTCACAACTGCTCTAGACGATCTAGAAAATCTCGATGAAACTTAGCAACATTGTGTATGCCATAAGAATCCTGACTCGTTATTTAGAGACAAACATCAGAAACACATCATTTCAAGACAAACATCATTTTCAGACAAACATCATTTAGAGACAAAATGGTCTACTTTGCCAACTTCCAATCTATCCTACGACACGGGGTAACGGAGTTTACACAAAAAATGCATTTAGAGTGTAAAAACAAGTGTTGCGAATCCTATTAAACCTACCATTTAGAGAATCATGTAGAGAATATTTTAAAAAGACCAACATACTAACATGTACGTAAATATACATATTCGAAAGCATTGTCTTCTTAGTCAAGAACAAACATTTATTTGAGAAGTACATGAAACCGAGCCAAAGGGATACCAGGATTAACAAAGTGTCATATGAATTCCAATGCATAGTATGACGATGACTGACTGATAGCTACGATATATTAATATGCAAATATTTAATCATCACGAAAAGATCATGATAAAGGAACTGAATATACTTTTAAAAGAAATTTAGAGGAATTCTATATGTTAGTAAAAAATAGTTAATATTTACGATTAAGTGCAGATATATAGGTGCTTTGTGCGTGTATTTGGCAGATTTCTGACATATTTCATTGAGTGTTTCTGTTTATTATGAATTTCTTAAATAATGAAATAAATGATTTTAATTTGGACTTGACAGACAAGACTAGACAGACAATACTATACAGACAAGACTCGTCTTGTCTTGTCAGTCTGGCGGACGGAGAAGGTTGTACCGTGAGCCGTGCAGTTTCTTAGTGGCATACTCGTTATGAACTAATCAAAATAAATAATAGAAATAGTGTTATTAATCTGTGTTACCTTGTGTGTAAGGATTAATAAATTAGTGTTGTGAGATAGGACTCAGTTTTAGTGTAATAAATAATAGAGACAGACTCGTTATCGTGAACTTTTTTTTTTATCCACCTCGTGGATACAAAGTTTGTGGTTAAGAGATAGGACTCGTCCTGTATCAGTATAGTTTTTACTGGTCCAGAAATTGTGTATATAATTTAAGTGTACATAGCAAGAGACCGAACTCGTTATAAGTGTTAGATTAATTAAGGGAAAAAAAACTAAAAATTGAAAAAAAAAAGTGTTGTTTATCGACTTTCTATATCTTTTTAATAGATCTAACAATACGTGAATTTATTGATTACTCCGGCAACACAAAACCTTTTTCTTAAATTTGTATTCTGGAATTCAATATGCACTAATGCATACGTATAACTAAAATTTTTGTCTTTTAGTATACAACTTAAAGCGTTCAAATTGAATTCTAATCCATGGAAACTATAGGCTGTTTGGGTTTTTAAAAATGGAAACTCCAAAAGATTCCCCGAAAGAATTAACAGAAGGAAATCCCTTCGTCAAGAAAGAAACACTGAAAAGAACGCCCCCGTCAAAATATGGAAGCGTCGCACCAAGCTACGAGCGAGCATCACCTATCCGCCAAAATATCCGACAAAAAAGGTAGCTGCGAAAGCAATGGACCTCCGATGGCTGGCGAAAGCAAATAACAATGCAGACGTAAGAAGAACCACTGAAGAACTGTGGGTTTTAACAGACCAATTGAATAAAATATTCGAAAAACTACAAGAAGCTTCAGATATTAAAGAGGCGCCCATTGGGAAGCAGAAAGTTAGAAAAACTTGTGAAGCTAGTACACAAACTGAAATAACTAACCAAAATCCGCCAGAAGCAATTGAATTTGAAAGGAAGAGAAAGGATGAAAAAAGAGGGAACTCGTACCCAGAATTCCAAGAAGTTGCGGAAAAGAACTGGCTCCCGGCAGCTTTTGAAAGGGTAGAAAAGGAGACATGCTTTTAGCTGCACTCGATTGGGACTTGGCCTGGTCTGTGGCAGACAACATGAATCCCGTGCAAGGAGTACTCCAAATGCTATGTAACATATACACGAGACCAACTGAGTTAGAATCACAGATCAAGACGCCTGGCAACGTGGTATACGTAAGACATTCCATAGGACCTCCAACCGAAAATGGAGATATTAGCTCGACAGATCGCTACATATATCAACTGGTAGTTAAAAAAGCGGGCGAAGAAACAGTTGACAAAACCACCAGCTTCCAACACATGTTTGATAGCTTGCAAAAGCTGAAAGATCTATCAGTAACTCACCGCACGAAGAAATTGGCTCTCGCCAAAACTAAGGTGGCAGAATGGCCTACTATTCTAAAAATGATAGAATATACTTTTGCAAATACAGATACTGATATTAGATTATACTCTCACCAAGAACCAGCAATATCAGATGGTAAAATAATACCCGGGGCGCAAAAATGGACAGAAGTAATAAATCAAAAACAAAACAAGAAAGATTATCGAGATAAAAAGTCGAAAGAGGTAGTATTTCTAAAATCAAAAGGGAAATCATATGCTGAACTACTTAGGTCAGTCAAAAAGAGGTCAACCTAGAAGCATCAGGAACACGGGTCACGGGAATAAAAGAAACGAAAAGTAGTGAGCTTCTTCTCGAAGTGGATGACGGGAATGCTGAAAAATTGATACAATTGATCTCAGAAAAACTTCCAGATATAGATATCCGATCAAGTAATACAGATATCCTACTGAATATTAAGGACATAGATTACTTTACATAGATTGCGTTACAGCAATGGAAGAGATAAAAGACGCGGTAAAATCTGCACTTGATATTACAGAAGGAGACATTAAAATAAAAAAACATTAGACCTGGGTATGGTAACAGTCAAGCGGCAACTATAGCTCTTCCAAAAACACAGGGAAATAAGCTCCTAGAGAAAGGAAAGCTTAAGATTGGGTGGTTATACTGCAGAGTTAGGGAGAGGATAGACATAATGAGATGCTATAAATGCTGGGAGACGGGCCACTTTGCAAACTCATGTACAGGACCAGATAGGCAGAAGATGTGCCTTAGATGTGGTCAAGAGGGACATCAGGCAAAAGATTGCCAAGAAAAATTGTACTGCCCAATCTGTAAGTTGAAAGGACATCAGGCATATTCTAGAACTTGTTCTGCGTACAAAAAGCGCTGTCGGAGGCACTGAGATTGAGACGGCAAAAAGTAACCAAAAACGACTAAAATCATCCAAATCAACCTCATGAGATGTCGTGCCGCGCACGATTTCCTGACTGTCACGGCAATGGAAACCAAGGCAGATATTCTGATAGCGAACCTAAATAAAAATAATAGTGAGCGCGGGTGGCTGGTTTACTGATCAGTAAATACTGGAAGTGGACCAAGTTACGTATGGGTAGAGACCCAGGACTATGTCATATATAGCTGCTATCTCTCACTTGACGCCCAAATAGACTAGACGGATGAGTGCCTTGGAGCGCTCAGCCAAAGCCTAAGAGAACAAGACCAAGATTATAAAATAATATCTGGTGACTTTAATGCAAAGTCCCCTTACTGGGGATGCCCACATATCGATAAGAGAGGAGATGCTAATGAACTGGGCAGCAGAAATGGATGTCGTCCTATTAAACCAAATAGTGCAACATACATTCATGAGGGGGAACTCACTCTTCCATAATAGACCTTACCTTCTCTACTAGTGGTATTTCTAGCAACTTACTAAACTGGAGAGTATTGGATAAGGAAACAATGAGCGATCACCGATACATTTCGTACAAAATAGAAAAAATGAGGGAGTACAAACAAATAGCCCCGTACAGGAACACAGGTTGGAACATTAACATAGAGGAAGTAAAAATTAAACGCGTACTGTCAGAGGAAATAGCACGTTCAAATACCAAAAGCGCAGACGAACTTAATAAAATAAATGTTTCTGTTGTAAATGTTCTGATTAAAGTACGTGACGCAACGCTCAAGAAAAGAGGGAAACCCGTAAGGAAAAAAATGGTATACTGGTGGAGCGAAGAAATTGCAAGGTTAAGGACTTCATGTATCGCAGCGAGAAGAAAGTGCCAGCGACAAAAAACAATAAAGGGAGAAGAATAAAAGACGCTGTTAGGCAAATACCTATATCTCAAAAAACAACTGAGGTATGAAATAAATACGGCCAAGCAAAAACATTTGAAGAAACTTTGCAAAGAACTGAACTACGGCACATGGGGAGATGCTTTCCAAATCTGCAGGAAAAGGCTGAAGGTCCAACAACCAAATGTCAACATGCCTATGAAGGAAATCAAACGTGTAGCCGAAATACTCTTTCCACGTCAGGAGCCAGTGAGATGGCAGCAACCAACAGTAGAAGATGTACCGCTGTTCACGGAAGAAGAACTAAACGCAATAAAGCGCATGCTCAAAGGAAAAGCCCCAGGTCCGGACGGAATACCTACAGAAATAATAAAACTCTCCGCTGAGCAAGAACCGCAGTTCTTGCTAGACGTAATGAACGAGAATCTAACTGCCAGAAACTTTCCGAATAGATGAAAACGGGCGAAACTGGTGCTACTTCGAAAAAACGATAAACCAATAGGGGAGCCTACATCATACAGGCCATTATGCCTGTTAGATACTTTGGGGAAACTCTTAAAACATCTAATATTTTATAGGCTGAAAACAGATAATAAATCGGGATATGGATTGTCAAGTAACCAATACGGCTTCAGAGAAGGCAGATCCATCAACCATCCTATAGAAGCCGTCATGAAGATGGCAGAAAATGCTAAATCAGGCACCCAAAAATCCAGAAGAATATGTGCATTAATAACAGTGGACGTACGAAATGCTTTTAACACAGCCAATTGGAAACTCATTACCGATGATCTAATAGCAAAAAATATAGCTCCCTGATAAGAATTATTCAAAGCTTTCACCAGTAGAACGATCATTTTGCAAACAAATGACGAAACCGAGGAAATAATAGTTAGTAAAAGTGTACCACAGGGATCGGTTATGGGCCCCACTCTGTGGAACATACTTTATGATGGAGTCTTCAGGTTAAATCTTGCGGAGGGAGCTAGGCTAATAGGTTTGCTGACGATTTAGCTCTTGTAATAACAGCAAAATCGGAACAGACGGTGATGCTAACTGCAAACCAAGCAATATCCCAAATTAACTGTTGGATACAATCAAGAAAATTAAATCTGGCACCAGACAAAACAGAAATGGTCCTACTAACGGGACTGAGGAAGCTTACGCCCATAACGTTCCAAATAAACAACGTTAGCATCGCCCCAAAAGAGTCGTTAAAATACCTAGGTGTTATCATAGATGAAAGGCTCTCTTTCATTCCCCATCTTAACGAAGCCGCAGCAAAAGGTATGAGAGCAATGACAATGACGGAAAAACTCATGCGTAACGTGGGTGGGGGGGAGAGTTACTGGCCAAAGAGAGAAAGGACCTATATGAAGCAGGCTTTAGAAAAAATGCCAGGAAAATTGCTAGAGATAGTCTGCACGATGAATGGCTGCTAATACCCAAAATAGTTCCGCGGATAAGCAGAAAACACGGAGAAATTGATTACCATCTAACCCAATTTCTTACTGCGCTTGGCTGCTATAAAGACTATTTACAGAAAATACGAAGATCACTTGATAATCTGTGTGAATATTGCGGTGAAGAAGACTCAGTTAACCACACAATATTTGAATGCTGTAGATAGACCACAGAAAGGGAACTACAAAAATCAAATATGGACAAAAGCTTCGAACCCAGAAGTGTTATAGACTACATGTTAGAGAGCAAGGAAAACTGGGACAAGATACACAAACTTGTCAAATTCATTATCAGCACAAAAGAAGAAGACGAGAAAAAATGGCGCAAAAAATGAACTCTAGTTAGTTTATATATATATATATATATATATATATATATATATATATATATATATATATATATATATATATATATATATGTGTATTGTTTTCTCGGGGATTCCGCGTTGATGTTGAGGGTTGGTTCTGAAAAGAACCGGATTCTCGACGTTTCGGCGAACTAACATTCGCCATTCTCAAGAGATATAAGCGTCCGTGCGGGTCAACGGTTAGACGCATACTTTACGGTTAGACGCATAGTATGCGTCTAACCGTTGACCCGCACGGACGCATATATCTCTTGAGAATGGCGAATGTTAGTTCGCCGAAACGTCGACAATCCGGTTCTTTTCAGAACCAACCCTCAACATCAACGCGGAATCCCCGAGAAAACAATACAACACAGGTATCTATCCGCGAGAACCTCAAATACAACATATATATATATATATATATATATATATATATATATATATATATATATATATATATATATATATATATATATATATATATATATATATATATATATATATATATGTTGTATTTGAGGTTTTCGCGCATAGATACCTGTGTTGTATTGTTTTCTCGGGGATTCCGCGTTGATGCTGAGGGTTGGCTCTGAAAAGAACCGGATTCTCGACGTTTCGGCGAACTAACATTCGCCATTCTCAAGAGATATATGCGTCCGTACGGGTCAACCGTTCGACGCATACTGACAGTATATATATATATATATATATATATATATATATATATATATATATGTATATATATATATATATATATATATATATATATATGTATATATATATATATATATATATATATATATATAGTTAGTAATATAGTGTATATTAAATAATATTTTATTATAACCAGCACGCCGATGTCATACGCTGTTTCGTTCCGGTGTGCTTGGATGACGTCAAAAAAAAAAAAGACAGACAAGACTTTTTTTTGGGGAAATCTCACATTAAACCCCCTATTCCAATTTGGCTTTAAGTATGCGCCTATATCGCATATTACCCATTCACTCAGTGTCGGCAGCCCGGTCGGTTAGTAAAAACCGACAACAGCGACAGGACTAGACCGACTATATAATCAAGACTAAATAAACCTATGTCCTAATATTCAAGAATTGTTTAATTAATTTGATTTACCAAAGACGCAATCCAAAGTGCAATTCATAACTAAGTTGAATATATCGGATGCATTTCCGGCCTCCTTTCCCATCAAGTTTGTCATGATATGCGATTTCTCGTCGAAGATTTGCACTTGTCTGTTTAATATCCTCTGGTTTAAAGTTGGTCCAATTATTTTGCGATGGATTCGCCAAGTTTTCACTGCAATTTACCACAATAAATAACTTAATTACAAAGCGAAAATGACTCAAGTACAGTCTAAGTTTACCAAGCCATACCCTCGGCCAACCTTAAAAAACCTGTAGAGATTGTCCTTGGCCAAGGATTTGGAGCTGTTGAGGACCACTTCGATATCTTCCGGTCGCAGTATTAAGTGATACACCATGGGACCTATATAAATCGTCTTTGGCTGTGGAGATGTCATGTTTGTGTATGCCAACAGGTGTTGAATATGTTCTATACATTGAATAAATCAAATTTTTAAATTAAATAAACAAACAGTTATTAGCAATGAGTAAAGTAACAATTGTTGATCTACACTAGGTCTTCAAGGTTTCATCTAGACTACATTTCTGATAAACTATTCTGATTGTGTAGACTAAACTTGATCTTCAAGATTTCATCTAAACTAGATTATTTATAATTTAATTTGACTTTTTGAACATTTTTGAACAGACTGGACTTTCAAGATTTCATCTATTCAGGACTTTTCGTAATCTAATCTGATTAGATTACTTGGTCTTCAAGCTTTCATCTAGACAAAACGTTTTATAATCCAGTCTGAGTTTGCAGAGTAGATTAATGTAGCCTGATAGCTTCGACTATGCCATCAAAGTTGCATCTGCCCTAGATTTTATATAATCTAGTCTGAGATTGAAATCTAGACTAGCTCATCAAAAGTTTCATCTATAAACTAGATTTTTTTAGATCTGATTGTATGCCCAGACTTAGTCTTTAAGGTTTCATCTGGAATAGATTTTAAATAATCTAGTCTCAGTTTGTACACAAGACGTAATATTCAAGGATTTATCTAAATTAGATTTTTAATAACCTAGTCGGAATGTATAGACTAGCCAATTGAACCAATATTTTCGGAAATATTTTCATTTTTTTAAAGACGATTCCTATTTTAGCTTAGGTATATCTCACTTAATTCCAATGCAGATTTTTTGTATAATATCTCATTAAGTAGATAATTTATTCTAGTGTAAGTACCTTATTTACTATGTTAAATATATTTAATATTTTCGGAGACATAAAGACTTTACGAAATGGTTATGTCATAGTCCATTTTCATTTGTCGAATGTTATGTACGTGTTAATACTACTGATGTTTCATTTTAAAGCTCATATAGTTTATGGATTCTATTAAGTTATTATAAAATCCTGTACTATAGACTAGTTTAATTAGTTTAGTTTCGCGTGTCTAATCTATAGTAATAATAATAATTTATTCACGTTTGCCACATAATTATACAAACATATATAATGGTGATTTTTTAACCGTTTGGGTTTTGAAAATTGAAAAAAAACACAGAAAATTTGGCAAAGTGACTAAAACATTTATTTGGGCCGATAAATGAATGCCTGCAATTTACTATTTAAAGATTATTTCATGTAAACGTTGCCCGCGGCTACGCCGTTGGTGGTCCATCCGTGAGCTCCAATTTTGATATACCTTTTCCAGCATTTCGGCCGGTATCTCTCTCACCAATGGCAGCTGTAATGTTGTCTTCCATGGCTGGAATTGTGGCTGGCTTCTCGCTGTACACGAGAGACTTCACGTATCTTCACCAAAAATAGACTACTGGGGTTAAATCGCATGATTTTGTCGGCCAATGGACTGCTCCAAAACGTGAGATTTATTGCTCACCAAACTCGCCTCTCAATAGGTTCATGGTATCACGTGCTATGTGGCATGTGGCACCGTCTTGCTGAAACCACATAGCAAACAAGTCCAATTCTTCGATTTTAGGCAAAACAAGTTGGTAATCATCGCATGGTACCTTGCTCCATTCACTATAAAGTTGCGATTTTCATCGTTCTTGAAGAAGTGTGGTCCAATGATGCCGCCGGGCCACAAACCGCATCAAGCGGTGCATCTTTCAGGGTGCATTGGCAGCTCTTGAACTGCCTCTAGCTGCTCATCAGACCAAATTCGGCAATTCTATTTGTTGACGTACCCATAGAGCCAAAAATGAGCTACGTCGCTGAAGACAATTTTTCGATAGAAAAATGGATCTTCATCCAACTTTTCCAAGGGCCATTCACCAATCAAACGACGTTGTGGTACGTCACCTGGCTTCAGTTCTTGCAGCAGCTGTATTTTGTATGGTTTCATACCGAGGTCCTTACGTAAAATCTTGTGGTCGAATAATACAAGCCCAATTGTTGACAACGGCGACGAATTGACATATTGCGATCTTCATTGACACTCGCCGATACAGCAGCAATATTTTGTGGATTAATGTCCACATTAATGGTTTGGTGGATTAATGTCCAATAAAGTGAAACTGGTCCGAAATTTGGTCACAATAGCTTGACCATAAAATGGACGTAATTTACGAAACACAGAATTGAAAAAATTTGAAATTGAATTTTGATAATAATATTAAATAATTTCTAAACGTTGTTCGTTTGTTCCTTAATCTATTCATGGTGAAATGGCAAACTTTGCTGATCATTTTTGACATTGCCACATTTTTTTTTTGTCAAGTGACTCCGCTGAAACGGAAGGACAGAGTAATGCTATCAATAGAGCCAGTAATGCTATCGCTGGCGGTCCAGCGATAGCATTACTGGCTCTGCCCACTCTTCGAGTAAAAGTACAACAGGATTTACATGAATGTAAAATATGCTATACAATACTTTTACAATTGCATTTGCAATTGCATTTACAATTTACAACAACAATTACAACAAAAATAAAACAAAACGAAAACATACAAAAAATATCAAGAAAAATCCTACCGCCCTTGTTCCCACCCATGCAACTCCCGCATGCTTAGCCCGCATGACAGTAGCCGCGAATCGGCTTAAGGTCGCCCACACCCTGCGCCCCACCTCGCCAGCGAGGCCACCCGCCACGGCTTCGACCGTGACTTCCCCTTCCAGGGCCGACGCCAGGGCCTGTCGCTCCTTCTCCAAACGCGGACACGCCACGAGAGTGTGCTCCGCATCGTCGTGCACGCCCTCTCGACAGGATATGCACCTGTCGTCTGGGGCTTTCCCAATCCTATGGAGATACGCTTAGAAGGACCCCTGTCCGGTAAGAAGCTGGGTGAGGAAGTACGAACCTACCTCGTCCAGCCCTTGCCCCATCCACCGAATTAAATCAGGGATGAGACGACGAGTCCACGCGCCGTTTACGCCACGTGACCACCTCTCCTGACAGCAGGAAAGTAGTTGCTCCCGAGCAGCTCTCCTTGATTCCCCGCGGTTCCCACCAAAAGTTCTAGCGTCCCTCACCGACGCACGCTCCATAACAAGTCCGCGGGAGGAATCCGCGATATGACCTCCACGGCGTCACTGCTAACAGAGCGGTAAGCCCGGGCGACCCTGATGGCCACCGCGCGCAATGCCCGTCGTAAACGCTACCTGTTACGAGCGTTAGCCCTCACCGCCGTTGCCCACACCGGTGCGGCGTATAGGAGTCTGCTAGTGGCCACACTGGCCATAAGCCTCCTCTTACCCTCCCCAGGGCCGGTGGCCCTAGGCATGAGACGCGCCACCTGTTGTGACGCGCGTGCCGCGTTGCCGGCGGCGTGGCATACGTGTAATTCCCACTGTGTAATCCGCAGCCTCACACGGCTCCCCTCTGCGTCGCGCCCTCTGAAGTTGACGCCTAGACGCCACCGCCACGCGTCTCTCTTGCGCTACTTCTGGCGTCCATCAATAAACCGGCTTCCGCAACCCTGAGGATAGACGTGTTTGAGGGACGCCAGCCATGCACGCGCCAACCACCCTATTCACGAACGCCCCGGTAAGATCCTCCCCGACCAGCCCGTGCGGTGCATTTCCTCGAGCCATCTCCCGAGTAATAGCTTCCCGGTCAGCTCTCCCAACTATCAAACCAGCGCGCTGCTCGCGCAACTGCCCCTCGATGGTTTTACTGTCCATGTGAAAGGAAACGCATTGGTGGTCTCAGAGACTCCCAATCGTCCCTCACCTGCCAATGCCTGACTCTTCCCATCAGTCCCTGCGATGCGAAAGTCAAGTCCATGATTGATGTTCGCGGACCTCTCCTGAAGGTCGGAACCTTTCCCAGGTTGCAAATGCCGAAGTCCAGTGCCGACGCCCAGTCCAGGACCATCCTCCCTCTCGCGTCCGTGGTGTCGCCGACCCATTGGATTCCCCAAGCATTAAAATGCCACCCAGGGCTACCCCCCGACACGGCGACCCCAAGCCAGGACGCGCGGCGCCCCTGGATACAAACAGATGGCCGCATCCAGGTGCGCATCCGCGAATCAACCTGGACGCCGCCTTGAGTAATTCGACTCGTTAGCCAGAACCACGTGAACCCGGTTTTCCGCCGCGTACTCCTCGAGGGAGTCGTGCGCTCGGCCCGATCTGTTCAAATTTAGCTGAACGAACTCCGCCATTTATTGTTCTTTGCAGCCCCAAAGTGCGGGCAGTTAGCTGCGTCCGCCCTGTGCCCCTCTTTATCGCAGAAGGGACAGTAGGGTTTGGCCCCGCATTCCCGCGCTAGATGCCCTGGCTTTGCATACCGGTGGCAACAGTTACTACAGTCCACGCCTTCGCAGCGCGCCGCTTCGTGGCCGAGTTCCCAGCAGCGGTGGCAACGGTCTTGGCGAGTGCGCTCGCCGATGCGCGCCACTGAGAGCCCTACCCGGACCCTTTCGACCTTCAGCAGAGCGGCCGCCGTGCGCTTACTAGCCGTCACTGTTGTCATCAAGGTACCGTCGCGGTACTCCCGGAGCACACCGATTTCGATATGCCCGATGCCCCCCGCGTCCGCGCCAGCAGCGCTTAGGGCGTGCCGAAGGATGAGGTCCCCGTCCGCCGACTTCGTTACCGACTGCACATCATCCAGCGCTCCAGTTTCCGATGCGCTTTCTCTAACTCAGCGCACTCGGTCCGCGTAACTGCCATCCCCGGCCTTAATGACCAGAGTGGCTATGCTCGGTTGCACTTTAGGCGCCTTTCCTGCGCATCTTTGTTACCGTTGCCCCCTCTGAGATATATACACGCACGAGCATGTTGCTCGGCACCTTAAAATCCACGCCCCTTCTTCCCTGGCTCGCCAGTAGGTCTCTCACCGAAGTCAGCAGCAAGTACAGCCCTTCAACGTCCACCCCTGAAGTGCAGGACACCTTAGCCAACGTCCATTCCTTGGCATCCTCTTCTTTTTTTAAACACCACTGCCAAGTGCTGGATCGTTCCGCCTCTCTCGACGGTTCCGCCTCGTCCATGTGATAGCCGTCAAGCAGCCCCGTGCCCTCTCCCTCTGCGGTGAAAATCGCCACGTGCTGACAATCCTTTTGCGCCAGTGGGTTCCCCACGCGTCCCTCTGCTAGTTCCCACGCCGCCGGAGGCCACAACTCCCTGGCCAGCTCGCAGGCCGCTTGCGATGTGGTCGCACAGGCCACCCCGCAAGAAACGAGGCCGCGGCCTCCTCCGGGTCCTGCCGCCTGGTCTTCTGTATGGGCGGGGCCCTGTCCGTTTGGACGCACGCGTCCGTTTTCCTGGGTTTGGGCGCCGTGACCACCACTTCGCGTAGCTCCTCCATCTCCTCTATCGCCATGGCGTAGATCCTGTCCACATCGCGCGCGACCGCCTTAATTTCAACCTTGGTGTTCCTGGTGTTCCAGGCGACGAGGTCCAACAAATCAGCAATCTTCTTTCCCAATTGAGCGAAGTGGTCCGTCGCCTGCCTCTTCGTCACGTTAACGTACGGCGACGATGCGCACCGCCTGCGCTTGGTCGCGTCACTAACTTCGAAGTCCGGGTCCGCCATGTTTAGGTTTCCTCCACTGAACACGTTTTCGTTGCTCATAGCCTGTTTCGGTGCACCGTCCCCGGCGGAGGCCTGGCGTTGCCTGCCACTAATATGGCCGAGTTACCGGGAAGAAAATCCAGTAACGCGAAGGAAAGTCAAGAAGACCCGGGTACCTTTATGGTGGAGGCACCGAACAAAAATAGAACGGCGCCGAACGTCGGCGCACTAAAAATATAGGTACGGATCGACGCACTGGTTCGCGGGAAGTCTAAAGACACCACCCTCAACCCTATGCGGGCTAGGATGCCGCGGATGTCGACGGATAAAGTTATGAAGGTTTCGAAACACGTTTTCAACGAAAGTGCAGAAACTCACCCTAGTTGTTTACATTCTGAGCGTTTGCTTTTTTATGTAGTGGCACTACGAATGCGAAATTTTATTTAATCTGATGGATAGACTCCTCCGTCTATGGATTTATTGTAAAGATGTACTAGCGATTTTTCAATAGCTGTGACAATACATATTATGGTGTTAACTGAAAATCCGTCATTCCGTCAGCTGAGTTTTTTTAAGATATTTTGTAAATAATATTATGTATATTATCTACGTCTATGGGCGGCATGAAGAGGGATTTTCATATTGCACTATTTGCTGTACATTGCCGGGATAGTGATGGATAAACTCGTTTAATACATTCACGAGTAATTTCGCAGAAGTAATTAACAAATTATTCTGCAACCCCATTTTATTCACTATTTTGTTTTTAGTTATTATTAGAGAAATTTGGTTTGCTTAAGAGCATTTACCCAAATTTTTAATTAATATTTTCCAAGCGTCTCTCATTTTATTATTTGCTAAATTTATTGTATTGAAGAAGTAGGTAGGACTATTTAGTAATACTAACATTTATTGCGTGTTGACGTTTTTTTTTTTTTAATTTATTTGCATTAAGAAGATGCTGATCAACCGCCCTGCAACATGCCCAATACAGATCTCGAAACTTCTTACCCTCTATGATTGCAGTTGTTATCCATTTGTTGGTATGTTTAATAGCAATTCGTTTTATTTCCTCTGGCACGAAATGGTTACGTCCAAATGAGATTGTATTAAGGAATTCCTTAAAGCTTTCATCAACATTTTTTTGACGCACAAATCCAAAATGCAACTTGCAGAGTGAGTGTCGGAATTTATTGAAATTTGCTTCAAAATAGATCCCAGAAAGTTTATAAACGTATCTCTATTTTTTAATTCAAAAGCTTTCAACTTTAGGTGTAAAATTTGACTTAGATGATCAGCAAGAACAGGTTCAACTAAGCTGTATGTGAAAGTATTTCTATCTGGGTTGGTGGATATATAGTCTATTGCAGTACTTGTACATGAATCATTTGCTCTACCGCATATTCTTGCAGGCCCCATATTAATCACCGACATATCAAAACACCTTAAAAGATCTAGTAGAGTTCGTCTACCTATAGTATCTTTCATATGGTCACTGTTAAAATCACCACAGAGAACAAGATAATTATTGAGTTTTTGGACTTGGCTTAAGGTATTTTTGAGTTGATGAAGAAAAATCTTTAAATTTCTTTTAGTTGATCTATAGCCAGTCACTAACGAAATACGTGTATTTTGTACCATTATATTTATACCACAAGTTTCGAAATCTAGTTCAGTAGAAAACTTTTGAATATTAAGATCAGATGCTTGTAAATTTTCACGTACATAAATCGCAACCGCTCCATGTTTATGTAAGCTTCTGCAGAAGCTAGAAACGAAAACGAAGTTGCTTACCGCGACGAACCTTTTTACATTTGTGAACACCAGTGTTCGGATATACATAACACATTTATATTTTTATCGATAAAATGTGTAGATCCATAAGTTCAACTTTGTTTTTTATAGATTAAACATTAACATGTGGAATATTAAGCAATTTATTACATTTCTTCTGAAAGTGATCATTTCTAGTTTCTCCGTAGGCTTCTCTAGCCGTAGTAAAAAATGATTTACACAGCTATTTCTTGGCCATGTCTCAGGTTTCATTATGTTATCAAGGTCTTGTATTGGTACCGAAACCTTGAACGATGAGTAATCGTCTGGGTATTTTGAAATAAATTTTTTACACGTTACTTTATTATTTTTTTCTAATATTGAGATATTGTGTTATATAATTTACAGATAAGGTTTGGTCAAGCCGGTAAACATGCAGGTTGCATTTTCAGATGGCTGCTTTTATCTGGGTAGTTTCATCATTTGTACCTTGAATAATCTTCGATTTCCTTTTAACCCTTTACCTATAATGTTGTGTCTCCCATTTATCATTATCTATTTTGGGCCGTATTATCAGGCAGTTCACTCGAACCACTATTACTGTTTATCGAGTCCTCTTTTTTGGTTTAATTTCTGTGGAATGGTTGATATTTCTCACATAGTAGCACTATGCGGAATTCCTTAACTTCCTTAATTAAGTCTTGCAGTTTTCATAAATATATTCCAAACAAGTACAAGTTGAGTATTTGTGGGTGCTTGATGTGCGTGAGAGTGCTCGGCAAATTAATTGCTATTACGGATGTTTTAAGCGTGTGGGAAATGAAAGGCTGCAGGTGGTTTCACTATTTTCATCAGGCAGTTATTTTCGTCGGGAAAATCTTCGTTAACAGTAAGTCTTTATCTCAGCTATTGTGTTAAAAACTTTACGCAGGTGGTGATAAGTTGTGTTTGGGTGGTTGTGGCGCGATAGGGTAATCTCCCAGTCAACGCTTCAAACCGCATCTGGTGAGAGGTAGCGGAATTAGTAGCTAGGCTCCAAGACCGGATCCAACAGCGGCAGGTTTCTTCGCGGGAATAGACGAATGGGCGAGCAGACCAAAAGCGGGCAGGTTGAAAAAAGGAGATGTTAGATAAATGAAGAGGGGAGTGCAGTTCAGGCCAGAGTGATCATTTAGAAGAATGCTGCAGGAATTAAAAGAATTAGAAATTAAAAAGGAGTTCGCGACGGTAGACAGGAAGTTGGAGGAAATGAGACGGGAAAACAGAAGTTTATAGGAAAAATTGGAAAGGGTGGTGAAGAGACAAAAGGAGGAGGAAGAAGTAGAAAAAGACTGGATTAGGTCCTGAATTTGAGGACTGAAAAAGGAAATAAAGAATAAGTTATCAAAACTGGAGGAGGAAGCGGATGCAGTAAAGGAGGAGAAGAGAAGAACCGAGAGTAAGTGGGAGGAGGGACGTCAGGCAATGAGAGAGGAGCTGTCTAAAGTGAAAGATTCGGAAGAGAGGAGATTAAGGAGGGAATTAAGAAATAACATTGTAATTTATGGAATTAAGGGAGAAGATTGGCGGGAAGAGGCAAAGAACATATTTCGGGAAAAGTTAGGTTTAAACGAAGGTTTCGGGAACGCATACTGGCTTGGCTCGAATAGGGAAGAGAAAGTACAGCCCCTATTATTAATATAAAAGAGAAAGTACAGCCCCTATTATGTTATAATTAGACAGGTGGGAGGTAAGAAAGGACATAATGAGAAACAAACGCAAGCTTAGAGGTACAAACGTATTTTTTCAAGATGATTTTACCCCTAAGGAACAGGGAATCCAGAAAGAATTGGTAAGGAAGGCAAAGGTACTCAAGAAAATGAGCCACCAGATTAAAGTAGGATACCAAAGAATGGAAATAGATGGGAATTGGGTACCATGGGACAAGGTAGCAAAAAACGAGTAAACGACCAAAGAAGGAAGGGACAGTTATACAACGGTGGAACGGAAAAGGAAAATGTGAAGCCAATGTTTTGGAATGTTGCTGGGCTGTGTAAGAAATTGGAAAAGAGGGACGGGTCTTTTATAGGATTCTTGAGGAGATTCGAAACTGTTGGGTTAGTGGAGACCTGGGTTCATGAGAAGGAATGGAAAGCCTGTAAAGAGAGACTCCCCAACGAGAATAATTGGAGGATGCAACCGTTACGGAAAGAGAATTTGACTACGGAATGGCAAAGGGGGGAATAGTAACAGGGCTCAGAAGAGGTATCAAGGAATCGGAGAGAATTCTAGAAGAGGTGTAGGGTTTAGTTTTTAGGGAGGCAGAACGCACATTTTCCTACCACTTTCTGTTTCATAGGAGTTTGCTATCTAGTGTTTTACCCAAATACTTTATCTCCTGCTTGTATTTTACTGCCCTCCCAACAGTATGGTCTATAGGCTCATGGTTTTACCATGAGCCTACAGCCAGGTTTTACCATGTTGAGTTTTAGACCCACTATTTGACACCAACTATTAGTTACTTTGAGGATACTCTGTACGATTTCACAGAGCGATCCCTCAAACTTCGCTCTGGGTCACTAAGTCATCGGCGTAACCTTGACATTTGATGTCTAGGTCATTCAGCCTAGCTAGTAATTTATTAACCACCAGCCTCCACATCAATAATGATAACACCCCTCTGTGGGCACCCTCGAGTTGTGGCAATATTGATGGGGTGTTTTCCCACTTGTGCACCCGCCATTCTAGTTCTCAGCATTTCTCCCATCTACTTTGAGGTAATGCTGTCGATTCCATCTTGCAAGAGCCGATTTTACCGTTGTTAAAGGTTCCTTCTATGTACTATTTCCTTTGTATCTAGTGCTGCTTCTATTTCATTTGTCAGCTGATACATGACGATCTCTGTGCATTTTCCTGCTCTGTATGCATGCTTGTCCCAAGGTAATTGTCCTTCTCCATTGTCTTTAACATGTAAGATGTTAACATGTTGAGTGATGCCTTTTTCCCTACCTTCAGTATTAAAATCACATTAGCCCTTCTCCGTAGCTCCGGTATGTATCCAAGCGCTAAATTACTTCTAAAGATTCTTAGAAGATACAATATTAACTCTCTTCTTCCCTTTTGTAGGCAGGAATTAATACGTCCACACCTGGAACCTTGAATGGCTGGAAAGTGCCTATAGCCCATTTGATTCGGTTTTCCGTGTAAATGGACGTGCCCTCTTCCAGTCAGACTTGGTCTCTCTGGTTGCATAAAGCCCTCGGTCGTTTTGTATTTTCTTCTTCTTTATTTCAGATATTACTTAAGATTTATGAATATTGCATTTAAAACTACAATTAATATCTAAACATTTCATTCACTCTGTTGTGGCACGTAAAAATCTTCCACGTGCCACGCGTGACATAGGTTACCGACCGCTGTTCTACAGTAGATTCAATAATATTATCTAACTATGTAGACGATTAATTAACACAAGACATACTAGTTTAACTTGTGTTAACTCTAAGAAATATTTCTAATAAACTATTAATATTATCAGAACTTACTCTCTGTGTCGCCCATGAAGTGATGGGCATGGCCAATTATCGGATAGCAGGAAAAATTTTCAATAACTGGAATTTTAGCTGCCAACTGCAATAAATGTCTTCTCTTGAGCATCCATTGCCAATAAAATGCCAAACCAATTATAAACAACAGCAGCAAAAGAACATTTAGTACGCTTAATATATAATAGTTGTACATAGTTCCACACAGACTCAAATTTCAGAAATCAATTCTTTACTCAATCAGATCTAAACCATTAATAACTTGTTTTCCATTTATTTCGAAATTTAAGCTCGATAGAAATTTTCCCAGCATTCAGTGACACTAATTAATTTATTTTTTATATGTTTTCATTTTAAAATAATCGATTAGAAACACTTAAAACTTCTTTTAAATTGACTGAAAAATACTTACATATGATCATTATTTTGTGAACCAGTTTCACAACTAATGTGTAATGAGTTAATTGCGATAATTCAGACCTACAACAACAATGTATTTATATACCTACAACTCAGCTAGCTTGCTAAATATTATTATCTAGTTTCTACTTTTTATTATCACATTTAAATGGCATTCGAATACTGTGTTTGGTTGAATTCTAGACTGAGCAGTAAGTTTGCTACAGACGATCCATAATTTTTCCTTTAAGACAATTGAAATACTGTCGTCCAAGTTGAAAACAGACGAGTTTCAACACAGCGGAAGTTTGAAAGTTGATAGCATGAAACCTTTTCCTAGTAGAATAGTCTGGTTTAAAGAATTAATTAGATAATTGAATTAGCTACATCCAGTTTCAAGATTGGTAGTGTTGTCTGGTCTACTGAGTTAACAAAGATAATTCGCAACTATCTCAATGAATAGTTGACAAGATTTATAAGACTTTATCTAAGTTAGTTTACTAAGTAGGGTAGAGTTGCATGTAGCGTGCATAGCATTTAATCAATATCTAACTCTAACTATAGTCTATAGTCCATTTTTTTAAGAATGCTATGACAAATGTTGACAAATTTGGCGCTAAATTCAAATATAGTTATTTGAATATAAAATTGGTAGTTTATTAATGGTTTCATTGAATATCTTATTATTATTATTGATAAAATACTCCAAATGGGAACAATAGTAATAAAATACAAATGGAGAAAAACGCAAAAAATCTAAATGATATAAACAGATCAGATGATAATTGTGAATTGACATGGCAACCATTGACAACTAACAGCTGCAAATGTATGTGAAAAGAAAGAAAGAAAAGAGGTTGAGATGGAGAAGTAAATATCGTCGGTGTGAACTACTCCTCGATTTAAGCCAATCAGAGAACAAGGTCAAATAAGCCCTATCTTCTCTGTACTGCATTCTTAAAAAAATAGACTATAGGTAAACTAAATCCTCCAATCCTGCTCCAACATTAAAGACAAAATATTCAATGGCTGCGCCTGCGTTTTCATATGCAAAGAAGATGTCAAAAAGTGAGATAAGCGCGATGTGAATCTTGAGTGTGTTTCAATAGATGATTTTAAGCGCATAAAAACCTGTAGTTCTGGTCAGGTTAAGTGAGGTTAGGTTAAGTTTGGTTAGTTTACGTTAGGCTAGTTAGGTTAGGTCCCTCTCGGGGATTAACACTTTGCCGCAGTGAGAGGGCTCAGTATTTCCAAGGATCCTAAGAGCGATGCCAGCGAGAGCTTATGCTCCTGGTAGGGCCACCCTTGCTGGTAAGGTCAAAGGTGAGGAAGGAAGCCAAGTTAATCCACAGCACAGAGGGAAAACGCCTCTTCAACTAAAAAAGTTCACTAGGCCCATTGGCGCGGGTCTAGTTGGGTTCAGCCAAACAAAAATGAAAATGTCGAATCTAAATAACACATTACCCCGGGTGGGTAGGACCAGTGGTGATATCACGATAAATTATATCACGAGAAAGGAAGAAGTTGAGGCAGCTGTGACATCACTATTGGACGGAAACGAGGAAACCACCCCACAGGTGCAAAACCTATGGTCTGGGCCCGGCAGCAGGCAAACAGCTACAATACGAACCACACAGAAAACTGCACAAATCCCACCCTGAGTCTATCTCAGGCCGCTCCTCGGATTCTGGGGGGAGCAAACAATCGAC
Organism: Phosphuga atrata; assembly: GCA_944588485.1. Taxonomy (NCBI): domain Eukaryota; kingdom Metazoa; phylum Arthropoda; class Insecta; order Coleoptera; family Silphidae; genus Phosphuga; species Phosphuga atrata. Next base: position 17,276,821 of record OX155899.1, on the reverse strand, counting down.
AATTGAGGGACGCTCCTACAACAGCAGGCTGCCAAGACACGACAACAAGACACGACAAGACACGAACAAGCAGACGACACTTGCGGTCTTCGGCACTGTAGGGGCGGATGCCTCACGATTGCCGCACAGCAGACTAGGCACCACAGGTGTAAGACAGAGGTGCAGCTCTCTAAATGAATCGATGCTGAAAAAACGTAAAGTGGCGGACACGTCAATAGAAGCCACGGACAGGGAGTCCATCGAACCTATCAAAAGAAAAGAGTGCCCTACTGCCTTCAACATTATTGAGTCAGTACAGGCACAGTCCCTGTACACAACGGAGCTTACAAAGCTAATGGAGGACAACCCAAATACAAAAAGGGAAATTAAGACCGCGACATAGAAGCTGAGACGGCAAATATAGAAAATAAACAGGGATTCGGCACGGGAGTGGTTTGAATCCCACCGATGGGAAAAAATCGAGATTCCCACACACGATGTGGACATTCAAGTAGAAGAAAAACACCTTGAACACAACGGAGCAAGCACAGACAGCACACAAACTAGTACGGAGGGAACAGACGTTGAAGTGCTACTGAAGGAGTTACGGGCAGAGTATGAGGACCGCATCAAAACGGCTGGGAGTCGGATCAGGGACCTCGAGGAGGCCCTGGCAAAGGATAACACAGAAAACCAAGGAAATACCCTGTCTACCTTGCCACAAATGGCTACCCTAAATTAGTAGAAAGTAGTGGGAAAAAAAGAACTGTGCTGAAGAAGCATACGTAAACACTGAACTACATGTAGGAAATCCATTAGAGTCAAGTGACAGCGTAGTAAAAGTAGTGTTCTTAGAACCTGAAGATAGCAATATGGAAAAAAGCATCCAAAAGCAGTTTCTACAAAGGTTCCCGGAACTCTTAGAAGCCGAAGGGGACTTCGAAGTACTGGAGCAAACCACCAGAATTAAATCAAAAGGACTAGAGGATCAGAGAGGAAACAGGAAAATAATCAAAGTTGTTCACGACGGTACAGACGAGGACCTCTGGCAAAAATTTAAAAAATTAAAGAAGAATGAAAAATTTATTGCTATGCACCACGTAAGCGCCATGAGCCCCCAACGATTAAGGAAAATGGTCGAAGGCATTTTCCACAAAGCGGAACAAAAAGTAAGAATCTACACAACTCAACAAACTCAACGAGAGAAACGTCAGAGCAAAAACAAAACAAAAGAAAACAACTGGAGGAAACGAAAACACAACGCATAGAAGAAGGAAAAAAGAACAGAAGCCATCATTCTCAAAATCTCAAGGGTGTCAAGGAAATCGTCCAAGCAAACAACGACGAATCACAGATCTACACTGTCAGGGAGACACAAAACGGAAATCTTATGCTGACAATGGATAGAGAAACTAAATGCACAGATGAGGTGAAAGAAAGGTTGCAAACGCACTTAAAAGAAGCCAAACTGTCCTACTCGTGATTAGAGATATAGATGATATCACGACAAAGGAAGAAGTTGATGCAGCTGTGACATCACTACTAGACGTAAATCAGGAAACCGCCCCACAGGTGCAAAACCTATGGTCTGGGCCCGGCAGCAGGCAAACAGCTACAATACGAACCACACAGAAAACTGCAAAAATATTGTTGGATATAAATCGTGTAAAAATAGGCCTGGTGCAGTGCAGAATAAGGGAGAAACAGAAAACCAACAGATGTTTCAGATGCTGGGGAACAGGACATGAATCCAGACACTGCAAAGGAGAAGACAGGTCAAACCTGTGCCTGAAATGCGGACAAAGTGGACACAAGGTTAGACAGTGTGTCAATGGAGAAAAATGTCTAGAATGTTGGCTGGATGGCCACAGGACGGGAGCTGCTATATGCATTGAGAGTTCTCAAAGACACGATAGCGGAGGTGTGGTTAAAGGACAAAGAGTAACCCTGTAAAACAGAGGTACACACTCCAAAATGATCAAAATACTTCAAATAAATGCGATGCGATGCCAAGCGGCACACGACCTCCTAGACGCCACAGTTGTGGAAATGGGCATCGACATAACGATCTTAAGCGAGCCTAATAAAAACAAAATAAGTGGACACGAGTGGTACAAAGACGGGAAAATTGACACAGCGGTCAGCACAAATAATGCGGACATAATAATAACGGGTAGCGGAAGTGGAACAGGTTTTGTCTGGGTGGAAACTAGGAACCTGGTGATGTACAGCTGCTATTTCTCTCCAAACGAGAAACTAAAAGACCTGGAAAAATCTCTCGACGAAATCGGTGTTATGGTGAGAAAAAACACTAAACCCAAACTAATTGCGGGTGATTTTAATTCAAAATCCCCAAGCTGGGGAGGTACGACAATGGACGAGCGAGGTGACCTAGTCTCTAACTGGATCTCCCAACTAGATCTTCATATAGAAAACCAAGGAGATGTGCCCACCTTCGAACGAAGAACGTCGTGATCCATTATAGATCTTACTCTTACCGAAAAGCTTGGGGGAAGTGAACTGTTGGGAGGTACTCGACATGGAAACCCTAAGATACACAAACCCTAAACCCTAAACGACCATAGATACATATACTATACTATACAAATGGAAAACAGAATAAGACCAACTACGGCAAGGGTTACACAGGGCTGGTCAATCAAGCACCTAAACGAAGAGAAGCTGACAAAACGGCTGGAGACAGAAACTGACAGAACACAAGAAAATACAGCAGAGGGAATAGTGGCGGTCATCACCAGAGTTTGCAACGATATATTACCAAACCGAAAAAAGAACGGAAATTAAAGAAAAGGTTTATTGGTGGAACGAAAACATCGCCCAACTGAGAACAAAATGTATCGTACTAAGAAGAAAGTTCCAGAGGACCGTTAAAAAAAATCCTGAATCATCAAGGAAAAATCCTCAAGGAAGAGACAACTATATCCAGGGAAGAGTATAAGAATATGAAAAAAACCTTAAGAAGGGAAATAAATGTCTCAAAGAAGAAACATTGGAAGAAACTGTGCCAAATGGTAGATGATGACCCCAGGGGAGACACTTACGGAATAGCCACAAGAGGGCTAAAGGCGAAGCTCCCAATCGAAAAAATCAAGGAAATAACCGGCATTTTTTCCCAAACACAAGGTACCGAACTAGGTGCAGCCAACGGTAAGCGACATCCCTGAATTCTCGTTGGAGGAGCTAAAAATAGCAAAGGACCACATCCGAAATTTCAGGGCCCCAGGGCCTGACGGAATTCCACCGGAGATCATAAAACTCGCAGCGTGCAAAACGCCTGAATACATACTCGCGGTTATGAATAGATGTCTCAAACTTGGACACTTCCCAGAGATATGGAAAGTTGCGGAATTAGTTCTACTTCGGAAAAATTTAAATAACCCTAATGAAGCCGCCGGATATAGACCACTGTGCCTTCTGGATGTGGCAGGCAAACTGCTGGAACAACTGCTGGTAGGAAGACTAGGGGCGGAAACAAATATGTCAGAGAGACAGTTCGGTTTCAGGCCAGGAAGGTCAACGATAGACGCCATCGGAAAGGTGGTGGAAACGGCGAGGACAGCTAAAGCAGTAAAGTAGGGAAAGATTCGTTCTAAACCCACCACCTCCTTATGGGTTTTACATGCAATCTAGCCCCTTATGGGGAAATTACATGTAAAATCTAGCACGATGCCCCTTATGGAGATTTACATGTAAATCCAGCACGAAGCCCCTTATGGGAAACCTATGCAAAATAGTTCTGAACGCATCCGATAGTGAGGAAATTTAAAATGAGGGGTCAGGGGTGAAAATTAAGATAGGGGTTGATTCAATTGAGATTATGGGGGGATTTAGATTGACAAGACTACACAGACAAGACTAGACAGACAAGACTAGACAGACAAGACTAGACAGACAAGACTAGACGGACTAGACTAAACCATTTTAAACCATTTGATGAGAAAAAGCAAATCTGGTGTCAAAACAGCTCTAGCATGTACCCTAAGGGAGATACCGTCCGACCGCCTACCCCTCAGTAGATGACGTCATCCGCCGCGGCAGATATTACTAAACTAATTATCTCGATGCTAATGCTAATTGGTTGGTGTTTAATTTTATAAACGTAATAAGATTTTAATTTAAATAAAGTTTCAGTATTCGGTTTAGCATAGCCGGATGTTTATGCATATCAGTGTAATCAATTTCTTCGTTTTGTTTTTCGTATTTGTGTTTCGTTCAATCTACTGCCTGGGTTTTGCGATAAGACGCAGCTGGATGTTTTGTCAGACATAATTTCTTATCAGCGGTGCGCGAGCTGAGAAAATAATAAAATATGAAGTGCGGTCTAAATTCCCTGTTATTCGTTTTTATTTAATAAACACAATGGCTAGCGGGATATATAAGCAGCGAACTCTCTCATTCTATCAGTTCTTAAGTAAACCTCGTTACGACAAGTCGCCAACTTAAAAATGTTCTCCTGTATTAAGTGTGTGAAAGTGTTGGGAAGGAAGGATGCCCTCTCAAGACATCTGAAAACCTGTGGTAAGTTTAAAAATATATTATAAATATCCAATTCACAAGCTAATTTAATTTATAGAGGTGAAAACTAACCTCAAATGCGAATTGTGTGCTATAACATTCGCAAGAATGTACGGCTTAAAACGCCATATGAAACAACATCACAACATCGATACACCATCTTCCTCCAAGAGACCCCTAGAGGCCGACGATTCACCCTCCGCCTCGAAGAAGTTAAAAATGAGCCCACCAACCCCATCAATCCACCGCTGTGGTGTTTGCGATCAAGTTTTCCCGACCAGAGCCAAGTACGCTGGACATCTGCGCTCACAACAGCATCTCCAGGTGGCAACTAAACCATATCAGAAAGGTATCACTGAAATTTCTAGCAGTTTTAAGAAAAGGGTCGCAACATATAGAATTAATGGGTCAGGCGTAGATATAGATAACTTTATAATCAATTCGAGGGGCACTGTTGGTAGCGTGATTGAAAACGTTATCAGGTCGTATAATTCAGGGGTAAAATTTAATTTAATATTTAATAACTCTTTGGTATTTATATAAATGAAAAAAACCCCGCGGGCGAATTAAAGTCATTCAATACAAAGTATCGCGAATTAACCACTAGCATGCGCAACTTTTCCGAAATTTATGATGATATGGGTGCCAAAATTAAAACCAAATGTAGCGAGTTTCAGGAGAAAGATTCGGGTTGGTCATTAAGGGAGATTTCCCATTTAGAAATACGTGGGTCATCATTTATTGATTTACCGAAAGAAATTAGGGACCGGAGAGCATGTGTCAATGTTCAAAATGAAGACGAGTTTTGCTTTTTATGGAGTATTATATCCGCGTTACACCCAGTAGATGTTCACACAGAACGCCCGGCATCATATCCTCACTTTTCTCAAACTTTAAAATACGACAGACTAGAGTTTCCGCTTAAAATTAAAGACATTTCTAAATTCGAACAGACGAACAATATTAGCATTAACGTTTACGGTTTGGAATTTAATTTCAAATCTAAACAGCATGACGTAGTAGGACCAATTCATCATACTAATGAGACTAGGGAAAGACATGTAAATTTATTATATTTAGAAGAAGGGGTTAAGGGTCATTATGTATACATTAAAGATATTTCATGACTCGTAAGAAGTCAGATCTCATCTCGTCACTAGAAAAAATATCTATGTGATAGCTGTTAAACCTTCTTCTCAACAGAAACGACTTTTAAACAACATAGAACGAATGACTGTAACAAGATATACACTATTATGCCGACAGAATACCTTATAAAAGATAAGAGACGTAATATGATGCCGGGGAATGTATTAAAATTTCAAAATTTCGATAGAAAAATGCGTATACCCTTTGTTGTATACGCAGATTTTGAATCATTATTAAAACCAATTGATACATGTTTACCGAACCCTGACAATAGCTATACAAATCAAACACATATTCACGTACCATACAGTTTCGCCTATAATATAAAATGTTCATTCGATGATTCATTAAGTAAATTTTTCACTTATACCGGAGAAGATTGTCCAAAATTGTTTTGCGAGAACCTCTATGCAGATGTTAAGGAATTATACAGGAAACATTTAAGCGTTGTACTTCCGATGGTTAAATTAACTGCACTTGAGCAAAATACATACGATACGGCCACTTCTTGTCATATATGTAATAAATTATTACAAGTAACTGACAAAGTCGCCGATCACGATCATTTAACAGGCAAATTTCGGGGAGCCGCCCACTCAAACTGTAATTTGAATTATAAAATTCCTAAAATGATTCCTGTATTTTTCCATAACATGTCAAATTATGATGTTCATTTGTTTATTAAAGAATTTGGCTCCGACGAGGAAAATATTGACATTATTCCACAAAATAAGGAAAAATATATATCTATCACCAAAAATCTACCGGTCGGGGAATATGTAGATAGAAAAGGGGTAGAAAATAAAATTTATTTGAAATTGAGATTTATAGACTCATTAAGATTTATGGCTAGTTCTCTGGGGAAACTAGCGAAAAATTTGAGCGATGATCAATGCATAGAGGTTCGAAAATTTTTCCCCAACAATGAACATTTTGTATTATTAAGGCAGAAAGATGTTTTCCCATACAAACACATGGACACATTCGATAGGCTGACTGAAACATCTTTACCGCACAAGGACTGCTTTAACGATTCATTAAATAACTATGTCATAACCGACAAAGAATATAATTTTGCTCAGACTGTTTGGACTACATTCAACTGTCGAAATTTAAAAGATTACTCTGACCTATATTTAAAGACTGACGTATTGCTATTGACAGATATTTTCGAACAATTTAGGAACGTATGCATCACGACATATCAGCTTGATCCGGCCCATTATTATACGGACCCCGGACTGAGCTGGGATGCAATGTTGAAAATGACTGACATAAATTTGGAACTTTTCACGGACATAGACATGCACCATTTCATCTCCAAAGGCATTAGAGGGGGTATTTGCCAAGCCTCGCTGAGATACGCTAAGGCGAATAGTAAATACTTATCTGAGTATAATTCGAACCATCCCAGTACATATTTAGCGTACTGGGATGCGAATAATTTGTATGGCTGGGCACTTTCTCAACTAATGCCTTACGGTGAGTTTAAATGGTTGACGGAGACTGAAATTTTAGACTTTGACGTGACGAAAATGAGTGATGATTCACCTATTGGCTCACCTACAGGCCTCACATAATGATTTACCATTCCTCGTTGAAAGCATGATTCCACCAAATTCAAAATTTAATAACAGAAAACTTATTCCAAATTTAAACAACAAAGAAAAATATATTACTCACTACAGAACTTTAAAGCAAGCAATAAATCACGGACTGAAAATTACAAAAATTTATAGAATTATAAAATTTAAACAATCTGATTGGCTAAAACAATATATCGACCTAAACACTACTTTACGACAGACAGCTAAAAATGATTTCGAAAAAGACTTTTTTAAATTAATGAACAACAGTGTATTCGGCAAAACCATGGAGAATGTGAATAAACGAGTGGATGTAAAACTTGTTAATCATTGGAATGATATTGGTCGTAAACCTGGCGCGGAAACACTTCACGCTAAACCGAACATGAGAAGTGTTTCCACGTTTACGGAAAATTTAGTTGCGATCCAGTTTAACAAGTTAAAAGTTTGCTATAACAAACCGATTTATGTGGGGTTTGCCGTTTTGGATTTGTCGAAATTATTAATGTATGAGTTTTTTTACGATTTTCTGAAACCCAAGTATGGTGAAAAAGTTGCTCTATGCTACTGCGACACCGATAGTCTCATTTTATTAATCGAAACTGATGATATTTATATAGATATCAAGGAGGACATTGAAAAATTTGACACCAGCAATTTTAGAACAGATAACGTTTTCAATATACCACTGAAAAATAAAGCCATTTTAGGGTTAATGAAGGATGAGTTAGGGGGTAGGATTATGAATGAATTTATTGCGTTGAGACCGAAAATGTACGCGTATTGCACGGAGGAGGATAAAGCGAATTGGCATAAAAAGGCTAAAGGAGTTAAGAAGTGCGTAGTGGATAAAGATATCACTGGGGCCGATTATAAACAATGTATGTTTAGTGGCGAAGTTGTATATCGGCAACAGAATATTTTTAGAAGCTACAAACACACCATCTTCACAGTTCAGCAGAATAAAATCGCGCTAAGTAGTAATGACGATAAGAGATTCATCTGCTCAGATGGTCGCAGTACTTTAGCCTTTGGCCATACGCTTATCTCATAAAGTAATTTTCAATTTACTCCATAAAGTAGTTTTCCGTATATTTAAATGTTTATTATTTACCTTCAACCCAATAAATTCATTCATAATGCATATTTTTGTATTGTAGAGAATGTATATTTTTGTATTGTAACTATTAATAATGTATAAATGTTTATATATTTATTCTTGTAATTTTAAATAATGTATATTTTTTCTATTGTAAATAATATATATTTTTGTATTGTAACTATTAATTATGCATATATGTTTATATATTTATTCTTGTAATTTTAAATAATGCATATTTTTCTTATAATTGTTAATAATGTATATATTTTTACTTTCATTTTGTTATCTAAGTTTTCAACATAAACGATAGAGAAATATATTATTGATAAGAAAACACCTCGATACACAGGAAATAATAAACGTTGTCTAATCACAGAATATTTTCAATGTGTGACAAGGAGAAAACATGAAAAATAATCAAATTATATACGTTTTATTAATATATTTTACTTTAAACTGTAATAATATCTATATATTCTTTTATTATAATTGTTTATAATTGTTTAACATATTTTTTCCTTTTAATAAACGTCTATATAAAATATATTTCTATTTTCATTATGTCAACCTCTTTCTACATTTTCAGACTAAACACAAATTAATGATAAATTATAATATTCTCAATCGCAACCTCCTATTATGAACTAATCTCTAGGAAGATATGCGCGTCGGAACAGCTGTGAATAATAGATCAGAAATATTGCTTCTCAAGGATGGCGATAAGGTTATAAAATAAAGAAAACTCCACATAGAATTTACGGATCTATTAAATTTTAATAATAATACATTTAAATTTACATCAATACATTTAAATACTTATATAGTAATTCAATTCAAGTAGGCAATCGTAAATATTACTCGATTATATCGGCTTCTCTTAAAGCGTTTTCTATAGTTTGAATCTCATAATCCTTAGATGTGTTTCCAAATTTTTGTGACTTTCTTAACAGCCATAATCGTTCAACCAACTCGTTAGGATCATTCCATTCAATAAATGGATTAAACGACTTCCCGTTTGCAATTTTTTCATTGAGCTAAGGTATGCTCCCTTCGAAATCATAGTCTGTGAAAACACTTTCTTCATCTTCTTCTCTCTTGTTAATGCAATTTCTTGGAAATCCTGCAGGGGTATTCTGTTTGGATGTTTGAGAATTACTAATATCAAATCGATGTTCCAATAAATCCAGGTAATTTAGCAACTGTTTAAAGGAGTCAGCTAATATTGAGACGTTTATTCTGTTTTCTTTTATCCCCGCCATTAAGTCATTATCTATAGCATGATCTTTAGATATAGCTGCTTCAATATCTGTAGCATAGTCTTTAGATACATCTGCTTCAATATCTTCAGCCACACTTTTATCCAAACTGTTTTCTTCCATTAAGTCATTATCTATAACATGATTTTCAGATACTTTCGCTTCCACTTTCTTTACTTTCAATCAAGCTGTCATCGTTTTCCGATTGTTTAGCTCGCGGTACTTTCTTTAATATTATATCTCTAAATTCTTTCGATTTTGCATTTTCAATTACTAGACCATCATTGTCAAGTATTTTGATACGTTTTTCTTTCTGGATTATCTCGTCATCTCGCAAATTTCTAAATGCAGCTTCATTAAGAATGTCTTGCGATTGTTCTTCGAGATTCACCAGTTTACTCATCTTAGTTACATAATGTTTAGTCGACAAATGGCGATTATATATATCACGACGAGAAAATATTTTTGTACAATACTCGCATACAATTTTAAAGTTTTGGTTGTGACCTCTTTCATGTCTGCGTAAATTTTGAATCAATGAATATCGTTTGGTACACTCGTTACATTTAAACATGATGTATTCACACCAACGTCCAGTATTACAATGGAAGAATGATTAACAATCAAGTTATACAATTCAATAGATAGAGAAGAATAAAAAGTGGATGGAAAGTGGATGTAAGTGGATGGAAAGTGGATGCAAGTGAATGCAAGTGGATGGGAAGTGGATGCAAGTGGATGCAAGTGGATGGAATGTGGATGCAAGTGGATGCAAGTGGATGGAAAGTGGATGCAAGTGAATGCAAGTGGATGGGAAGTGGATGCAAGTGGATGCAAGTGGATGGAAAGTGGATGCAAGTGGATGCAAGTGGATGGAAAGTGGATGCAAGTGGATGCAAGTGGATGGAAAGTGGATGCAAGTGGATGGAAAGTGGATGCAAGTGGATGGAAAGTGGATGGAAAGTGGATGCAAGTGGATGGAAAGGTTATGTGTAGCGTGGGGTCACATAGACCTCACACCCTGTTTAGCGTGGGGTCACATAGACCTCACACCCTGTTTAGCGTGGGGTCACATAGACCTCATAGTTGGGGTAGGTTACAGATGCTAGGAATGAAGCGCCATTAGGGTGGGTTAGCATTAGATTAGTTGGATTAGGTTAGGGTAGGTTGTAGGTTAGTTGAGTTAACATTAGGGTAGGTTAGCATTAGATTAGTTGGGATAGGTTAGGAATGAAGCGAGCCTCATTCCTAACCTATCCCAACTAATCTAATGCTAACCTACCCTAATGTTAACTCAACTAACCTACAACCAACCCTAACATTAACATTAGGGTAGGTTAGCATTAGATTAGTTGGGATAGGTTAGGAATGAGGCTCGCTTCATTCCTAACCTATCCCAACTAATCTAATGCTAACCTACCCTAATGTTAACTCAACTAACCTACAACCTACCCTAACCTAATCCAACTAATCTAATGCTAACCCACCCTAATGGCGCTTCATTCCTAACATCTGTAACCTACCCCAACTATGAGGTCTATGTGACCCCACGCTAAACAGGGTGTGAGGTCTATGTGACCCCACGCTAAACAGGGTGTGAGGTCTATGTGACCCCACGCTACACATAACCTTTCCATCCACTTGCATCCACTTTCCATCCACTTTCCATCCACTTGCATCCACTTGCATCCACTTTCCATCCACTTGCATCCACTTTCCATCCACTTGCATCCACTTGCATCCACTTTCCATCCACTTGCAGGATTTCCAAGAAATTGCATTAACAAGAGAGAAGAAGATGAAGAAAGTGTTTTCACAGACTATGATTTCGAAGGGAGCATACCTTAGCTCAATGAAAAAATTGCAAACGGGAAGTCGTTTAATCCATTTATTGAATGGAATGATCCTAACGAGTTGGTTGAACGATTATGGCTGTTAAGAAAGTCACAAAAATTTGGAAACACATCTAAGGATTATGAGATTCAAACTATAGAAAACGCTTTAAGAGAAGCCGATATAATCGAGTAATATTTACGATTGCCTACTTGAATTGAATTACTATATAAGTATTTAAATGTATTGATGTAAATTTAAATGTATTATTATTAAAATTTAATAGATCCGTAAATTCTATGTGGAGTTTTCTTTATTTTATAACCTTATCGCCATCCTTGAGAAGCAATATTTCTGATCTATTATTCACAGCTGTTCCGACGCGCATATCTTCCTAGAGATTAGTTCATAATAGGAGGTTGCGATTGAGAATATTATAATTTATCATTAATTTGTGTTTAGTCTGAAAATGTAGAAAGAGGTTGACATAATGAAAATAGAAATATATTTTATATAGACGTTTATTAAAAGGAAAAAATATGTTAAACAATTATAAACAATTATAATAAAAGAATATATAGATATTATTACAGTTTAAAGTAAAATATATTAATAAAACGTATATAATTTGATTATTTTTCATGTTTTCTCCTTGTCACACATTGAAAATATTCTGTGATTAGACAACGTTTATTATTTCCTGTGTATCGAGGTGTTTTCTTATCAATAATATATTTCTCTATCGTTTATGTTGAAAACTTAGATAACAAAATGAAAGTAAAAATATATACATTATTAACAATTATAAGAAAAATATGCATTATTTAAAATTACAAGAATAAATATATAAACATATATGCATAATTAATAGTTACAATACAAAAATATATATTATTTACAATAGAAAAAATATACATTATTTAAAATTACAAGAATAAATATATAAACATTTATACATTATTAATAGTTACAATACAAAAATATACATTATCTACAATACAAAAATATGCATTATGAATGAATTTATTGGGTTGAAGGTGAATAATAAACATTTAAATATACGGAAAACTACTTTATGGAGTAAATTGAAAATTACTTTATGAGATAAGCGTATGGCCAAAGGCTAAAGTACTGCAACCATCTGAGCAGATGAATCTCTTATCGTCATTACTACTTAGCGCGATTTTATTCTGCTGAACTGTGAAGATGGTGTGTTTGTAGCTTCTAAAAATATTCTGTTGCCGATATACAACTTCGCCACTAAACATACATTGTTTATAATCGGCCCCAGTGATATCTTTATCCACTACGCACTTCTTAACTCCTTTAGCCTTTTTATGCCAATTCGCTTTATCCTCCTCCGTGCAATACGCGTACATTTTCGGTCTCAACGCAATAAATTCATTCATAATCCTACCCCCTAACTCATCCTTCATTAACCCTAAAATGGCTTTATTTTTCAGTGGTATATTGAAAACGTTATCTGTTCTAAAATTGCTGGTGTCAAATTTTTCAATGTCCTCCTTGATATCTATATAAATATCATCAGTTTCGATTAATAAAATGAGACTATCGGTGTCGCAGTAGCATAGAGCAACTTTTTCACCATACTTGGGTTTCAGAAAATCGTAAAAAAACTCATACATTAATAATTTCGACAAATCCAAAACGGCAAACCCCACATAAATCGGTTTGTTATAGCAAACTTTTAACTTGTTAAACTGGATCGCAACTAAATTTTCCGTAAACGTGGAAACACTTCTCATGTTCGGTTTAGCGTGAAGTGTTTCCGCGCCAGGTTTACGACCAATATCATTCCAATGATTAACAAGTTTTACATCCACTCGTTTATTCACATTCTCCATGGTTTTGCCGAATACACTGTTGTTCATTAATTTAAAAAAGTCTTTTTCGAAATCATTTTTAGCTGTCTGTCGTAAAGTAGTGTTTAGGTCGATATATTGTTTTAGCCAATCAGATTGTTTAAATTTTATAATTCTATAAATTTTTGTAATTTTCAGTCCGTGATTTATTGCTTGCTTTAAAGTTCTGTAGTGAGTAATATATTTTTCTTTGTTGTTTAAATTTGGAATAAGTTTTCTGTTATTAAATTTTGAATTTGGTGGAATCATGCTTTCAACGAGGAATGGTAAATCATTATGTGAGGCCTGTAGGTGAGCCAATAGGTGAATCATCACTCATTTTCGTCACGTCAAAGTCTAAAATTTCAGTCTCCGTCAACCATTTAAACTCACCGTAAGGCATTAGTTGAGAAAGTGCCCAGCCATACAAATTATTCGCATCCCAGTACGCTAAATATGTACTGGGATGGTTCGAATTATACTCAGATAAGTATTTACTATTCGCCTTAGCGTATCTCAGCGAGGCTTGGCAAATACCCCCTCTAATGCCTTTGGAGATGAAATGGTGCATGTCTATGTCCGTGAAAAGTTCCAAATTTATGTCAGTCATTTTCAACATTGCATCCCAGCTCAGTCCGGGGTCCGTATAATAATGGGCCGGATCAAGCTGATATGTCGTGATGCATACGTTCCTAAATTGTTCGAAAATATCTGTCAATAGCAATACGTCAGTCTTTAAATATAGGTCAGAGTAATCTTTTAAATTTCGACAGTTGAATGTAGTCCAAACAGTCTGAGCAAAATTATATTCTTTGTCGGTTATGACATAGTTATTTAATGAATCGTTAAAGCAGTCCTTGTGCGGTAAAGATGTTTCAGTCAGCCTATCGAATGTGTCCATGTGTTTGTATGGGAAAACATCTTTCTGCCTTAATAATACAAAATGTTCATTGTTGGGGAAAAATTTTCGAACCTCTATGCATTGATCATCGCTCAAATTTTTCGCTAGTTTCCCCAGAGAACTAGCCATAAATCTTAATGAGTCTATAAATCTCAATTTCAAATAAATTTTATTTTCTACCCCTTTTCTATCTACATATTCCCCGACCGGTAGATTTTTGGTGATAGATATATATTTTTCCTTATTTTGTGGAATAATGTCAATATTCTCCTCGTCGGAGCCAAATTCTTTAATAAACAAATGAACATCATAATTTGACATGTTATGGAAAAATACAGGAATCATTTTAGGAATTTTATAATTCAAATTACAGTTTGAGTGGGCGGCTCCCCGAAATTTGCCTGTTAAATGATCGTGATCGGCGACTTTGTCAGTTACTTGTAATAATTTATTACATATATGACAAGAAGTGGCCGTATCGTATGTATTTTGCTCAAGTGCAGTTAATTTAACCATCGGAAGTACAACGCTTAAATGTTTCCTGTATAATTCCTTAACATCTGCATAGAGGTTCTCGCAAAACAATTTTGGACAATCTTCTCCGGTATAAGTGAAAAATTTACTTAATGAATCATCGAATGAACATTTTATATTATAGGCGAAACTGTATGGTACGTGAATATGTGTTTGATTTGTATAGCTATTGTCAGGGTTCGGTAAACATGTATCAATTGGTTTTAATAATGATTCAAAATCTGCGTATACAACAAAGGGTATACGCATTTTTCTATCGAAATTTTGAAATTTTAATACATTCCCCGGCATCATATTACGTCTCTTATCTTTTATAAGGTATTCTGTCGGCATAATAGTGTATATCTTGTTACAGTCATTCGTTCTATGTTGTTTAAAAGTCGTTTCTGTTGAGAAGAAGGTTTAACAGCTATCACATAGATATTTTTTCTAGTGACGAGATGAGATCTGACTTCTTACGAGTCATGAAATATCTTTAATGTATACATAATGACCCTTAACCCCTTCTTCTAAATATAATAAATTTACATGTCTTTCCCTAGTCTCATTAGTATGATGAATTGGTCCTACTACGTCATGCTGTTTAGATTTGAAATTAAATTCCAAACCGTAAACGTTAATGCTAATATTGTTCGTCTGTTCGAATTTAGAAATGTCTTTAATTTTAAGCGGAAACTCTAGTCTGTCGTATTTTAAAGTTTGAGAAAAGTGAGGATATGATGCCGGGCGTTCTGTGTGAACATCTACTGGGTGTAACGCGGATATAATACTCCATAAAAAGCAAAACTCGTCTTCATTTTGAACATTGACACATGCTCTCCGGTCCCTAATTTCTTTCGGTAAATCAATAAATGATGACCCACGTATTTCTAAATGGGAAATCTCCCTTAATGACCAACCCGAATCTTTCTCCTGAAACTCGCTACATTTGGTTTTAATTTTGGCACCCATATCATCATAAATTTCGGAAAAGTTGCGCATGCTAGTGGTTAATTCGCGATACTTTGTATTGAATGACTTTAATTCGCCCGCGGGGTTTTTTTCATTTATATAAATACCAAAGAGTTATTAAATATTAAATTAAATTTTACCCCTGAATTATACGACCTGATAACGTTTTCAATCACGCTACCAACAGTGCCCCTCGAATTGATTATAAAGTTATCTATATCTACGCCTGACCCATTAATTCTATATGTTGCGACCCTTTTCTTAAAACTGCTAGAAATTTCAGTGATACCTTTCTGATATGGTTTAGTTGCCACCTGGAGATGCTGTTGTGAGCGCAGATGTCCAGCGTACTTGGCTCTGGTCGGGAAAACTTGATCGCAAACACCACAGCGGTGGATTGATGGGGTTGGTGGGCTCATTTTTAACTTCTTCGAGGCGGAGGGTGAATCGTCGGCCTCTAGGGGTCTCTTGGAGGAAGATGGTGTATCGATGTTGTGATGTTGTTTCATATGGCGTTTTAAGCCGTACATTCTTGCGAATGTTATAGCACACAATTCGCATTTGAGGTTAGTTTTCACCTCTATAAATTAAATTAGCTTGTGAATTGGATATTTATAATATATTTTTAAACTTACCACAGGTTTTCAGATGTCTTGAGAGGGCATCCTTCCTTCCCAACACTTTCACACACTTAGTACAGGAGAACATTTTTAAGTTGGCGACTTGTCGTAACGAGGTTTACTTAAGAACTGATAGAATGAGAGAGTTCGCTGCTTATATATCCCGCTAGCCATTGTGTTTATTAAATAAAAACGAATAACAGGGAATTTAGACCGCACTTCATATTTTATTATTTTCTCAGCTCGCGCACCGCTGATAAGAAATTATGTCTGACAAAACATCCAGCTGCGTCTTATCGCAAAACCCAGGCAGTAGATTGAACGAAACACAAATACGAAAAACAAAACGAAGAAATTGATTACACTGATATGCATAAACATCCGGCTATGCTAAACCGAATACTGAAACTTTATTTAAATTAAAATCTTATTACGTTTATAAAATTAAACACCAACCAATTAGCATTAGCATTAGCATCGAGATAATTAGTTTAGTAATATCTGCCGCGGCGGATGACGTCATCTACTGAGGGGTAGGCGGTCGGACGGTATCTCCCTTAGGGTACATGCTAGAGCTGTTTTGACACCAGATTTGCTTTTTCTCATCAAATGGTTTAAAATGGTTTAGTCTAGTCCGTCTAGTCTTGTCTGTCTAGTCTTGTCTGTCTAGTCTTGTCTGTCTAGTCTTGTCTGTGTAGTCTTGTCAATCTAAATCCCCCCATAATCTCAATTGAATCAACCCCTATCTTAATTTTCACCCCTGACCCCTCATTTTAAATTTCCTCACTATCGGATGCGTTCAGAACTATTTTGCATAGGTTTCCCATAAGGGGCTTCGTGCTGGATTTACATGTAAATCTCCATAAGGGGCATCGTGCTAGATTTTACATGTAATTTCCCCATAAGGGGCTAGATTGCATGTAAAACCCATAAGGAGGTGGTGGGTTTAGAACGAATCTTTCCCTACTTTACTGCTTTAGCTGTCCTCGCCGTTTCCACCACCTTTCCGATGGCGTCTATCGTTGACCTTCCTGGCCTGAAACCGAACTGTCTCTCTGACATATTTGTTTCCGCCCCTAGTCTTCCTACCAGCAGTTGTTCCAGCAGTTTGCCTGCCACATCCAGAAGGCACAGTGGTCTATATCCGGCGGCTTCATTAGGGTTATTTAAATTTTTCCGAAGTAGAACTAATTCCGCAACTTTCCATATCTCTGGGAAGTGTCCAAGTTTGAGACATCTATTCATAACCGCGAGTATGTATTCAGGCGTTTTGCACGCTGCGAGTTTTATGATCTCCGGTGGAATTCCGTCAGGCCCTGGGGCCCTGAAATTTCGGATGTGGTCCTTTGCTATTTTTAGCTCCTCCAACGAGAATTCAGGGATGTCGCTTACCGTTGGCTGCACCTAGTTCGGTACCTTGTGTTTGGGAAAAAATGCCGGTTATTTCCTTGATTTTTTCGATTGGGAGCTTCGCCTTTAGCCCTCTTGTGGCTATTCCGTAAGTGTCTCCCCTGGGGTCATCATCTACCATTTGGCACAGTTTCTTCCAATGTTTCTTCTTTGAGACATTTATTTCCCTTCTTAAGGTTTTTTTCATATTCTTATACTCTTCCCTGGATATAGTTGTCTCTTCCTTGAGGATTTTTCCTTGATGATTCAGGATTTTTTTTAACGGTCCTCTGGAACTTTCTTCTTAGTACGATACATTTTGTTCTCAGTTGGGCGATGTTTTCGTTCCACCAATAAACCTTTTCTTTAATTTCCGTCCTTTTTTCGGTTTGGTAATATATCGTTGCAAACTCTGGTGATGACCGCCACTATTCCCTCTGCTGTATTTTCTTGTGTTCTGTCAGTTTCTGTCTCCAGCCGTTTTGTCAGCTTCTCTTCGTTTAGGTGCTTGATTGACCAGCCCTGTGTAACCCTTGCCGTAGTTGGTCTTATTCTGTTTTCCATTTGTATAGTATAGTATATGTATCTATGGTCGTTTAGGGTTTAGGGTTTGTGTATCTTAGGGTTTCCATGTCGAGTACCTCCCAACAGTTCACTTCCCCCAAGCTTTTCGGTAAGAGTAAGATCTATAATGGATCACGACGTTCTTCGTTCGAAGGTGGGCACATCTCCTTGGTTTTCTATATGAAGATCTAGTTGGGAGATCCAGTTAGAGACTAGGTCACCTCGCTCGTCCATTGTCGTACCTCCCCAGCTTGGGGATTTTGAATTAAAATCACCCGCAATTAGTTTGGGTTTAGTGTTTTTTCTCACCATAACACCGATTTCGTCGAGAGATTTTTCCAGGTCTTTTAGTTTCTCGTTTGGAGAGAAATAGCAGCTGTACATCACCAGGTTCCTAGTTTCCACCCAGACAAAACCTGTTCCACTTCCGCTACCCGTTATTATTATGTCCGCATTATTTGTGCTGACCGCTGTGTCAATTTTCCCGTCTTTGTACCACTCGTGTCCACTTATTTTGTTTTTATTAGGCTCGCTTAAGATCGTTATGTCGATGCCCATTTCCACAACTGTGGCGTCTAGGAGGTCGTGTGCCGCTTGGCATCGCATCGCATTTATTTGAAGTATTTTGATCATTTTGGAGTGTGTACCTCTGTTTTACAGGGTTACTCTTTGTCCTTTAACCACACCTCCGCTATCGTGTCTTTGAGAACTCTCAATGCATATAGCAGCTCCCGTCCTGTGGCCATCCAGCCAACATTCTAGACATTTTTCTCCATTGACACACTGTCTAACCTTGTGTCCACTTTGTCCGCATTTCAGGCACAGGTTTGACCTGTCTTCTCCTTTGCAGTGTCTGGATTCATGTCCTGTTCCCCAGCATCTGAAACATCTGTTGGTTTTCTGTTTCTCCCTTATTCTGCACTGCACCAGGCCTATTTTTACACGATTTATATCCAACAATATTTTTGCAGTTTTCTGTGTGGTTCGTATTGTAGCTGTTTGCCTGCTGCCGGGCCCAGACCATAGGTTTTGCACCTGTGGGGCGGTTTCCTGATTTACGTCTAGTAGTGATGTCACAGCTGCATCAACTTCTTCCTTTGTCGTGATATCATCTATATCTCTAATCACGAGTAGGACAGTTTGGCTTCTTTTAAGTGCGTTTGCAACCTTTCTTTCACCTCATCTGTGCATTTAGTTTCTCTATCCATTGTCAGCATAAGATTTCCGTTTTGTGTCTCCCTGACAGTGTAGATCTGTGATTCGTCGTTGTTTGCTTGGACGATTTCCTTGACACCCTTGAGATTTTGAGAATGATGGCTTCTGTTCTTTTTTCCTTCTTCTATGCGTTGTGTTTTCGTTTCCTCCAGTTGTTTTCTTTTGTTTTGTTTTTGCTCTGACGTTTCTCTCGTTGAGTTTGTTGAGTTGTGTAGATTCTTACTTTTTGTTCCGCTTTGTGGAAAATGCCTTCGACCATTTTCCTTAATCGTTGGGGGCTCATGGCGCTTACGTGGTGCATAGCAATAAATTTTTCATTCTTCTTTAATTTTTTAAATTTTTGCCAGAGGTCCTCGTCTGTACCGTCGTGAACAACTTTGATTATTTTCCTGTTTCCTCTCTGATCCTCTAGTCCTTTTGATTTAATTCTGGTGGTTTGCTCCAGTACTTCGAAGTCCCCTTCGGCTTCTAAGAGTTCCGGGAACCTTTGTAGAAACTGCTTTTGGATGCTTTTTTCCATATTGCTATCTTCAGGTTCTAAGAACACTACTTTTACTACGCTGTCACTTGACTCTAATGGATTTCCTACATGTAGTTCAGTGTTTACGTATGCTTCTTCAGCACAGTTCTTTTTTTCCCACTACTTTCTACTAATTTAGGGTAGCCATTTGTGGCAAGGTAGACAGGGTATTTCCTTGGTTTTCTGTGTTATCCTTTGCCAGGGCCTCCTCGAGGTCCCTGATCCGACTCCCAGCCGTTTTGATGCGGTCCTCATACTCTGCCCGTAACTCCTTCAGTAGCACTTCAACGTCTGTTCCCTCCGTACTAGTTTGTGTGCTGTCTGTGCTTGCTCCGTTGTGTTCAAGGTGTTTTTCTTCTACTTGAATGTCCACATCGTATGTGGGAATCTCGATTTTTTCCCATCGGTGGGATTCAAACCACTCCCGTGCCGAATCCCTGTTTATTTTCTATATTTGCCGTCTCAGCTTCTATGTCGCGGTCTTAATTTCCCTTTTTGTATTTGGGTTGTCCTCCATTAGCTTTGTAAGCTCCGTTGTGTACAGGGTCTGTGCCTGTACTGACTCAATAATGTTGAAGGCAGTAGGGCAGTCTTTTCTTTTGATAGGTTCGATGGACTCCCTGTCCGTGGCTTCTATTGACGTGTCCGCCACTTTACGTTTTTTCAGCATCGATTTATTTAGAGAGCTGCACCTCTGTCTTACACCTGTGGTGCCTAGTCTGCTGTGCGGCAATCGTGAGGCATCCGCCCCTACAGTGCCGAAGACCGCAAGTGTCGTCTGCTTGTTCGTGTCTTGGCAGCCTGCTGTTGTACGAGCGTCCGTCAATTGTCGATTGTTTGCTCCCCCCAGAATCCGAGGAGCGGCCTGAGATAGACTCAGGGTGGGATTTGTGCAGTTTTCTGTGTGGTTCGTATTGTAGCTGTTTGCCTGCTGCCGGGCCCAGACCATAGGTTTTGCACCTGTGGGGTGGTTTCCTCGTTTCCGTCCAATAGTGATGTCACAGCTGCCTCAACTTCTTCCTTTCTCGTGATATAATTTATCGTGATATCACCACTGGTCCTACCCACCCGGGGTAATGTGTTATTTAGATTCGACATTTTCATTTTTGTTTGGCTGAACCCAACTAGACCCGCGCCAATGGGCCTAGTGAACTTTTTTAGTTGAAGAGGCGTTTTCCCTCTGTGCTGTGGATTAACTTGGCTTCCTTCCTCACCTTTGACCTTACCAGCAAGGGTGGCCCTACCAGGAGCATAAGCTCTCGCTGGCATCGCTCTTAGGATCCTTGGAAATACTGAGCCCTCTCACTGCGGCAAAGTGTTAATCCCCGAGAGGGACCTAACCTAACTAGCCTAACGTAAACTAACCAAACTTAACCTAACCTCACTTAACCTGACCAGAACTACAGGTTTTTATGCGCTTAAAATCATCTATTGAAACACACTCAAGATTCACATCGCGCTTATCTCACTTTTTGACATCTTCTTTGCATATGAAAACGCAGGCGCAGCCATTGAATATTTTGTCTTTAATGTTGGAGCAGGATTGGAGGATTTAGTTTACCTATAGTCTATTTTTTTAAGAATGCAGTACAGAGAAGATAGGGCTTATTTGACCTTGTTCTCTGATTGGCTTAAATCGAGGAGTAGTTCACACCGACGATATTTACTTCTCCATCTCAACCTCTTTTCTTTCTTTCTTTTCACATACATTTGCAGCTGTTAGTTGTCAATGGTTGCCA
The DNA here is from genome assembly GCA_944588485.1 of Phosphuga atrata. NCBI lineage: Eukaryota > Metazoa > Arthropoda > Insecta > Coleoptera > Silphidae > Phosphuga > Phosphuga atrata. The sequence goes on along the minus strand of OX155899.1, from coordinate 17,255,085 downwards.
TGTCAATTCACAATTATCATCTGATCTGTTTATATCATTTAGATTTTTTGCGTTTTTCTCCATTTGTATTTTATTACTATTGTTCCCATTTGGAGTATTTTATCAATAATAATAATAAGATATTCAATGAAACCATTAATAAACTACCAATTTTATATTCAAATAACTATATTTGAATTTAGCGCCAAATTTGTCAACATTTGTCATAGCATTCTTAAAAAAATGGACTATAGACTATAGTTAGAGTTAGATATTGATTAAATGCTATGCACGCTACATGCAACTCTACCCTACTTAGTAAACTAACTTAGATAAAGTCTTATAAATCTTGTCAACTATTCATTGAGATAGTTGCGAATTATCTTTGTTAACTCAGTAGACCAGACAACACTACCAATCTTGAAACTGGATGTAGCTAATTCAATTATCTAATTAATTCTTTAAACCAGACTATTCTACTAGGAAAAGGTTTCATGCTATCAACTTTCAAACTTCCGCTGTGTTGAAACTCGTCTGTTTTCAACTTGGACGACAGTATTTCAATTGTCTTAAAGGAAAAATTATGGATCGTCTGTAGCAAACTTACTGCTCAGTCTAGAATTCAACCAAACACAGTATTCGAATGCCATTTAAATGTGATAATAAAAAGTAGAAACTAGATAATAATATTTAGCAAGCTAGCTGAGTTGTAGGTATATAAATACATTGTTGTTGTAGGTCTGAATTATCGCAATTAACTCATTACACATTAATTGTGAAACTGTATAAATATTTTTCAGTCAATTTAAAAGAAGTTTTAAGTGTTTCTAATCGATTACTCTAAAATGAAAACATATAAAAAATGAATAAATTAGTGTCACTGAATGCTGGGAGAATTTCTATCGAGCCTAAATATCGAAATAAATCGAAAACTAGTTATTAATGGTTTAGATCTGATTGAGTAAAGAGTTGATTTATGAAATTTGAGTCTGTGTGGAACTATGTACAACTATTATATATTAAGCGTACTAAATGTTCTTTTGCTGCTGTTGTTTATAATTGGTTTGACATTTTATTGGCAATGGATGCTCAAGAGAAGACATGTATTGCAGTTGGCAGCTAAAATTCCAGTTATTGAAAATTTATCCTGCTATCCGATAATTGGCCATGCCCATCACTTCATGGGCGACACAGAGAGTAAGTTCTGATAATATTAATAGTTTATTAGAAATATTTCTTAGAGTTAACACAAATTAAACTAGTATGTCTTGTGTTAATTAATCGTCTACATAGTTAGATAATATTATTGAATCTACTCTAGAACAGCGGTCGGTAACCTATGTCACGCGTGGCACGTAGAAGCCACAACAGAGTGAATGAAATGTTTAGATATTAATTGTAGTTTTAAATGAAATATTCATAAATCTTAAGTAATATCTGAAATAAAGAAGAAGAAAATACAAAGGGACCGAGGGCTTTATGCAACCAGGGTCCATTTACGCGGAAAACCGAATCAAATGGGCTATAGGCACTTTCCAGCCATTCAAGGTTCCAGGTGTGGACGTATTAATGCCTGCCTACAAAAGGGAAGAAGAGAGTTAATATCGTATCTTCTAAGAATTTTTAGAAGTAATTTAGCGCTTGGATACATACCGGATCTACGGAGAAGGGCTAATGTGATTTTAATACTGAAGCTAGGGAAAAAGGCATCACTCAACATGTTAACATCTTACATGTTAAAGACAATGTAGAAGAACAATTACCTTGGGACAAGCATGCATACAGAGCAGGAAAATGCACAAAGATCGTCATGTATCAGCTGACAAATGAAATAGAAGCAGCACTAGATACAAAGGAAATAGTACATAGAACGAACCTTTAACAACGGTAAAATCGGCTCTTGCAAGATGGAATCGACAGCATTACCTCAAAGTAGATGGGAGAAATGCTGAGAACTAGAATGGCGGGGGCACAAGTGGGAAAACACCCCATCAATATTTCCACAACTCGAGGGTGCCCACAGAGGGGTGTTTTCATTATTGATGTGGAGGCTGGTGGTTAATAAATTACTAGCTAGGCTAAATGACCTAGACATCAAATGTCAAGGATACGCCGATGACTTAGTGACCCAGAGCGAAGTTTGAGGGATCGCTCTGTGAAATCTTACAGAGTATCCTCAAAGTAACTAATAGTTGGTGTCAAATAGTGGGTCTAAAACTCAACATGGTAAAACTGGCTGTAGGCTCATGGTAAAACCATGAACCTACAAACCATACTGTTGGGAGGGCAGTAAAATACAAGCAGGAGATAAAGTATTTGGGTAAAACACTAGATAGCAAACTCCAATGAAACAGGAAGTGGTAGGAAAATGTGCGTTCTACCTCCCTAAAAACTAAACCCTACCCCTCTTCTAGAATTCTCTCCGATTCCTTGATACCTCTTCTGAGCCCTGTTACTATTCCCCCCTTTGCCATTCCGTAGTCAAATTCTCTTTCCGTAACGGTTGCATCCTCCAATTATTCTCGTTGGGGAGTCTCTCTTTACAGGCTTCCCATTCCTTCTCTAAGCTTGCGCTGTCTAATTATAACATAATAGCGCCTGTACTTTCTCTTCCCTATTCGAGGCAAGCCAGTATGCGTTCCCGAAACCTTCGTTTATACCTAACTTTTCCCGAAATATGTTCTTTGCCTCTTTCCGCCAATCTTCTTTTTCAATTCCAAAAATTACAATGTTATTTCTTAATTCCCACTTAATCTCCTCTCTTCCGAATCTTTTACTTTGGGCAGCTTCTCTCTCATTGCCTGACGTTCCTCCTACCACTTACTCTCGGTTCTTCTCTTCTCCTCCTTTACTGCATCCGCTTCCTCCTCCAGTTTCGATAACTTTTTCTTTATATCCTTATTCAGTCCTCAAATTCAGGACCAAATGCAGTCCTTTTCTACTTCTTCCACCCCCTTTTGTCTCTTCACCACCCTTTCCAATTTTTCCTATAAACTTCTGTTTTCCCGTCTCATTACCTCCAACTTCCTGTCTACCGTCGTGAACTCCTTTCTAATTACTTTTAATCCCTGCAGTATTCTCTCTAAATGATCACTCTGGCCTGAACTGCACTCCCCTCTTCCTTTATCTAACATCTCCTCTTTTTCGACCTGCCCGCTCTCGGTCTGTTCACGCATTCGTCTATTCAGGGCAGTGGCTGCGGAAACTGCTTTCTTGGCGACCCAGTTGACGTGCGCGGTCATGTTCACATTTCTGCCCAGTTGAACTCCAAGGTATTTCACGGATTCCTATGTTGGGATTCTCGCTCCCATGATCTCTATGGTCATTTTGGTCAGTTTGCGCCGCCCGACAAGGATTACCAGTTCTGTCTTGTGGAGCGCCAATTTCAGTTTTTTTGACTCCATCCAGCGATGAACCTGGTCTAGTGCCTCGTTTATGTTCGTTCCCAGTGCCTCTTTAGTCCCGGCCATGGCAACCAATCGCAGGTCGTCTGCGAATCCAACCAGCGTTATCCATTGTAATTGGGTAATTGGGTAATAGGCATTGGGATGTCTAGAACCGCGTCGTAAAGGATGTTCTATAGAGTGGGGCCCAATACTGATCCCTGAGGTACTTCGCACGTCACCTCGTACTCCTCGTTGTCGTCAAGGATGAGTTTCCAGTCTGACAAGTAGTTCTGGATTGCTTTCAGGAAGTAGCTTGGGAATTTTTTGATTGCCTCCATTATGCAGTCCCATGTTGCCGAGTTGAAGGAATTTTGGACGTCTAGCGTCACCAGCGCACAGAGTTTTCTGGTGTGGTAGGTTCCGGTGTTGGCCTCATGGGCTAGCCTCTTGACCTCGAGTAACGCATCCACCGTGCTCCTTTTCTTTCTAAAGTCGTACTGGTGGTCAGATAGCCCCTCTCCTGCTTCCAGCGCCACGTTTATCCGTGCCAGCAACAGGTGCTCGTAGAGTTTACCTAGGGAGCTTATAAGACGTAAAGGGCGTTAGCTTTTCGCGAGGGTAGAGTCTTTCTGCTTCTTTTCTATCAGAGCCAGTCGCGCCCTTTTTCACAGCCAGGGGACGATCCCCTCTGTCAGTAACTTGTTCATGACTCTGTTGATGAACTCTGGATAGGTTGCTGTTGCGGTCTTTATCAGTTCTGCGGAGAACCCGTGTGGTTCGGGAGCTTTTTTCGCCTTTAGTTTTTTAGCTGCGGTTAACAGTTCTTCTTCCTCAAACCTAGGGATACCTGCTTCAGAAACTCGTGGGTATACCCATTTTATTTTTTCCCGGGGAATAAAGTTTGTACGATTTCTTTCTTCTCTTCACAGTTTCTTTCTCAGGCTCATCTGGAGCGAGAACTCCTGCCTCAGCTTCTTCGTGACGATTTTGAACCCCATGCCCCAAAGGTCGCTGTCAACTTGTGCGGTTAGCTGTCTCCACGGTTCCGCTTTGGCGTTCTTTATTACCGTTTTTAGGTGTCTTTTGGTTACCTTGTAGTTCTCCTGGTGCCCTTCTTTGGCTTCCTTTGTTAAGTCTCGGGTGTTGTTTCGCACTGCGATCTTCTTTTTGCGGATGGTTTCTCTCCTTGTTACAGCCACCTCCTCCGTCCACCAGTCAGTAGGTCTGTGGTTTTGCGCCGTAGCTGATCTGTTGTTCTTATTGGCTTGTTTAAGTGCTTCTTGCAGTATTTGTATGCACCTGTCTGCGTTGCATACGTAGTCACCTCCTTTTTCTATGAGCGTTTTCAGAGCTTGCATCTGCCATCTTTTTTCCGCTAAGGTTCCAGATCTTCAATTTCTTTGTTTTGGGAGTTCTCTCGTTTGCCTGCCCGACCCTGAATGTGATGTACTGATGGTCGCTTAGAGACTCTTCGTCTCTGACCCGCCAATCGGTGATGGTTTTGGACGCATCTTCCGTGCTAAAGGTCAAGTCTAGGAAAGAGACGCTGTCCCGTCTCACATAAGTCGGATTCTCTCCCGTGTTCTGCAGGACCAGAGATCGTCTTCCAGCCACTCCACCAACACCTTACCCCCCCCCCCCTGGGGTCTTGTCGGCTGTTTCGCCAAGGCCTGGCCTTAGCGTTGAAGTCGCCCCCTACTATGCTGCTCCGTAGTCAAATTCTCTTTCCGTAACGGTTGCATCCTCCAATTATTCTCGTTGGGGAGTCTCTCTTTACAGGCTTCCCATTCCTTCTCTAAGCTTGCGCTGTCTAATTATAACATAATAGCGCCTGTACTTTCTCTTCCCTATTCGAGGCAAGCCAGTATGCGTTCCCGAAACCTTCGTTTATACCTAACTTTTCCCGAAATATGTTCTTTGCCTCTTTCCGCCAATCTTCTTTTTCAATTCCAAAAATTACAATGTTATTTCTTAATTCCCACTTAATCTCCTCTCTTCCGAATCTTTTACTTTGGGCAGCTTCTCTCTCATTGCCTGACGTTCCTCCTACCACTTACTCTCGGACCTGTTTGTTTTGGTTGTCGAGCTTTCCCGTAGGTAGTTTAGAAACTGTAGGAACTGTGTGTGGTCTTTGTTTGGTTTTTTCCAAGTATCCAAGGTCCTTTGGAGGTTGGGCGTATGTTGGGCTCCGATAGGAGCGATATATCTATCGTCCATTCATAGATGTTTAGGTAGAGCAGGTCCGTGGCCTGTTTGCATCTGTTCATGTTAATTTGGATTACTGCGAATTTGTCGCTGTGTCGCCTTGCCACTTCTGCAGGTAGCGCGGATTGGCCATTTCGACGCAGTTGTGGGGTCTTTCTTGTTGCCTTTAGCCTGTTTACTTGGGCTCTGTATATTGCGCACCCCATTTTTCCCGCTTGGTGCCCTTCCAGTAGGCAATCATTGCATTTTTCTCCGTTTGTGCATTCTCGCGAAGTGTGGCCCTCTAGTGTACATTTCATACAGCGCCCTGTCAGGTCCCTTTTAGGCTTTATGGTGGGCTCTATCATTTCGTGGACACGCAGGCCCATCCTATTCTCAATTTGCTCGTCTGGCTGAATTTGCGGGCCAAGTTCAAGTCCATGCTCACGACGGCGACCAAGGAATAGCCGTCCCTGCTATTTTTCAGCGTATGTACCTTGATGTATGTTGCCTTGTTCCTTGGAGCCTTCTGTAGCTTTCATCATTGGGTTCACCACTTTACCTCCCGGAATTTTTGGGTGGGAGAGAAACCAAGGCTTGCGTGGGCAGGCTCGCATCCCTGAAATAGGTCTATCCCTGCAGGGTCCGCAAGGAGTACCTACCCGCCACCTGGAACTTATCACCACCTGCGTAAAATTTTTAACACAATAGCTGAGATAACGACTTACTGGCAACGAAGATTTTGCCGACGAAAATAACTGCCTGATGAAAATAGTGAAACCACCCGCAGCCTTTCATTTCCCACACGCTTAAAACACCCGTAATAGCAATTAATTTGCCGAGCACTCTCGCGCACGTCAAGCACCCACAAATACTCAACTTGTACTTGTTTGGAATATATTGATGAAAACTGCAAGACTTAACTAAGGAAGTTAAGGAATTCCGTATAGTGCTACTATGCGGGAAATATCAACCATTCCACAGAAATTAAACCAAAAAAGAGGACTCGATAAACAGTAATAGTGGTTCGAGTGAACTGCCTGATAATACGGCCCAAAATAGATATTGATAAATGGAAGACACAACATTATAGGAAAGGGGGTAAAAGGAAATCGATGATTATTCAAGGTACAAATGTTGAAACTACCCAGATAAAAGCAGCCATCTGATATTGCAACCTGCATGTTTACCGGCTTGACCAAACCTTATCTATAAATTATATTACACAATATCTCAATATTAAAAAAAATAATAAAGTAACATGTACAAAATTTATTTCAAAATACCCAGACGATTACTCATCGTTCAAGGTTTCGGTACCAATACAAGACCTTGATAACATAATGAAACCTGAGACATGGCCAAGAAATAGCTGTGTAAATCATTTTTACTTTCAGAAGAAATGTAATAAATTGCTTAATATTCCACATGTTAATATTTAATCTATAAAAACAAAGTTGAACTTATGAATCTACACATTTTATCGATAAAAATATAAATGTGTTATGTATATCCGAACACTGGTGTTCACAAATTTAAAAATATTCGTCGCGGTAAGCAACTTCGTTCTCGTTTCTAGCTTCTGCAGAAGCTTACATAAACATGGAGCGGTTGCGATTTATGTACGTGAAAATTTACAAGCATCTGATCTTAATATTCAAAAGTTTTCTAATGAACTAAATTTCGAAACTTGTGGTATAAATATAATGGTACAAAATACACGTATTTCGTTAGTGACTGACTATAGATCAACTAAAAGAAATTTAAAGATTTTTCTTCATCAACTCAAAAATACTTTAAGCCAAGTCCAAAAACTCAATAATTATGTTGTTCTCTGTGGTGATTTTAACAGTGACCATATGAAAGATACTATAGGTAGACGAACTCTACTAGATCTTTTAAGGTGTTTTGATATGTCGGTGATTAATATGGGGCCTGCAAGAATATGCGGTAGAGCAAATGGTTCATGTACAAGTACTGCAATAGACTATATAGCCACCACCCCAGATAGAAATACTTTCACATACAGCTCAGTTGAACCTGTTCTTGCTGATCATCTAAGTCAAATTTTACACCTAAAGTTGAAAGCTTTTGAATTACAAAATAGAGATACGTATGTTAAACTTTCTGGAAATAAACTTTCTGGGATCTATTCTGAAGCAAATTTCAATAAATTCCGACACTCACTCTGCAAGTTGGATTTTGGATTTGGGCGTCAAAAAAATGTTGATGAAAGCTTTAAGGAATTCCTAAATACCATCTCATTTGGACGTAACCATTTCGTGCCAGAGGAAATAAAACGAATTGCTATTAAACCTACCAACAAATGGATATCAACTGCAATCATAGAGGGTAATAAGTTTCGAGATCTGTATTGGGCATGTTGCAGGGCGGTTGATCAGCATCTTCTTAATGTAAATAAATTAAAAAAAAAACGTCAACACGCAATAAATGTTAGTATTACCAGAGAGTAGGTATATCTAGAGATCCAACCCTGGGCAAATGTTTGAAACCGGATGACAAACCCCAACACCAGGGGTCGCTATCAAAGCCATCTAACCGCGAGGCATATAACTAAAAGCAATAGCAGTCGGCCGTCAGCTCTGCGGTCAGTGATTTGCGGATAGTAGCTGAAGCGCTGAAGCTCAAGCTACATTAAGTTGAGCAGAAAACTGCATGTTTGCCGCATATTTCTTAATTCAAACTACCCAACCAAGTTCGACGCGTCCCTCGCCAGCATTATGGCTAGGGCTTATATTATAATTGGAAGATGCCCATTTCATACTATTTGTCTTCAACCGCCGTGAGTGCCACAAATTTAGTACAATTAATTAGAAGCAATTTGTATTTTTTAATTGAGTCGGGGCTCGATGTAAAAGCAATCGTCTGCTATCAAGGGTCAAATAACCGAAAAGCGCATAAAATCCTCGGCGCAACACAAGGCGCGTTTTTATCGGGGCTTTTGTTTATCAGTCAAAAAAGATTTTAGCAGCATTTGTCGCCCACATTTAATTAAAATCGTAAGAAATGTGCTACTTAAACGGAAGGACTTTTTGGTTGCTGGAAATCAAGTACTTTGGGATGACGTTATTCGCACGTATGAAATAAATAAAACAAATAGATTGTCTGATGCTCTAAAAAAAAATACAGATAAACACATGAGACCCAACCATTTTGAAAAAATGAACGTCAGCCTAGCTACACAAGTGTTCAGCAAAACATTTTATGCTGTTATGATAACGTGTGTAGCAAGCAAAAAATTAATATCACCTACCGCGAACAATACCGCCAAGTATGCAACCAATGCAAGCAAAATTGAATTCACACAGACAAAATATTAAACGATCAGAAATAAATTCTAATTTTAAATCGAGATTTTTCTAAAGAAAATGATAAAATTGAATTCCTCTTTAGACCTCGGGAAGAAACATATCGCGTTGCCCTTAATCTTGTATGACAAAATTATAACAAAAACGCCACATAGACGCAATATAAAAACGTATATTTTAAATAGGGTTAATCAAAATATAGTTGTGTCCGATTGGTTAAGTAGATCAGATTGTTCGGTACACCGACAATTTTTTTTGAATATATTAATCCTAACTAAATTGCACAGCATAAAAAACTATTAAAACAAAATGTAACCTCGGAGGGTCCCCCTCGAAAGCGACCCAGATTGCAATAAAATATTAACAATTTTACAAGTTACTATACAGGGTGGGCCATTGAAAACGAAACAGAGGGATTTTCGGATAGTTAAAGACGAGTTCTCAAAAAACGCTCGGACACATCAACATTGTTTGTGAGGAGGGCACATTTTACAAGAAAATTTGTAGACAAATCACTTAACCCCTTCGTGCTGGGACCACAAGCCCTAAAATTTTAAATGGCACGGTGGGGTAAGTGATACCTCATTGGAATGCTCTTTTTGCCCTGAATACTAAGCGGTTAACATTTTACAAATTTATCCATTTGTTGTCGAGATTATTTAGTTTCAAGTAATGAACGCGTTCTTTCAAAAAACCACGTGGTGCGGTCCCCAGGTGAAATTTAGGAAACGCTATGCCTCAGTCGTCTCGGAATCGATTGAAATTTTCGATTCCGTCGTGATCTGGCGGTTTCGACTTGACCTCTCTCCACACGAACTCCAAAACTCGGCCACAAAAAAATGGACCGCTTTTTCGGAGGCCACGGCGATGCTCCCCAGGCGAAAAGAATTTCTCTTTCTGAGGAGCATCGCCGTGGCCTACGAAAAATCGGTCCATTTTTGTTGCGGCCGACTTCTGGGGTTCGTGTGGAGAGACGTCGAGTCGAAACCGCCAGGTTACGATGGAATCGAAAATTTCATTCGATTCCGAGACGATTGACGTGTAGCGTTTCCTAAATTTCACCTGGGGGACCGGACCACTTGGTTTTTAGAAAGAACGCGTTCATAACTTGAAATTAAATAATCTCGACAACAAATGGACAAATTTGGAAAATGTTAACCGTTTAGTATTCAGGGCAAAAAGAGCTTTCCAATGAGTTATCACTTACCCCACCGTGCCATTTAAATTTTAGAGGTTGTGGTCCCAGCGCGATGGGCTTAAGTGATTCGTCTACAATTTTTTTGGTAAAAGGTGCCCCCCTCACAAACAAAGTCGACGTGTCCGAGCGTTTTTTGAAAATTCATCTTTAACCATCCGAAAATCCCTCTGTATCGTTTTCAATGGCCCACGTTGTATATGTACATAGTTGATATTTTTAAGCAAATTATTATTACATATTTTGTTTTACCTCTTATTGTAGATTGGTTATTCGCTGTTTTTCAGCTATGCTGTTAATAATAATTATACTTCTGTGAATAGGAATTCTACTTACTTTTTATACCTTATTACTTAAATAAACTTCCATGTATCACAATAAATTAAAAAGAAGTCCTATCTCGTAATTTTATTTTTCAAGTATACCCATGCACCACTATTCCGATGAAATAAAAACGTAACTCGCAGTGCCGGAATAATTCGGCGCTAAAATGTATCCATAAAAATAGGTTCCGTGGGGGTTTTATTGTTACAAGCTGAATTATATATAAAATTGAAGCACCGGTGAGAAACTGGCAATAACTTTCAGCAATAAAAATTTTGCGTAAAATTTTTATTTCAAAAGGCTATAACTTTCTTATTGATAGGGATTTTTCAAAATTTTCTTCACAGAACTGTTGCACAGTAAGTCACCTCATAAAATATTCCAAAATTTAATTTTCTTTTTACACGTAGGCATAATAATCATATTAAAGATCAAGAAATATTCATATTTACTCACTTCTTAAACCCGGAACGTCAAAGTGTATTATTTTCCAAAATTTTCCAACACAATTTCCACCATCTATTAGGCCACAGTATTACCTTCATTTCTTAAGCAGGAATTTTTCCAAAATTCCTAATAATAAGCGCACAGCGATTATTTAAAAAAGTGCATTCCACGCAGTTGCCATTTAATAGAAAGGTAGTAATTTTCAACATTTCTCAATTTTTCTTTCAAATATCACTAGAGAATGAATGTACCTAACAACGAAATAAAACATTTTTCGAAATATAAAAAACAATTGAATAACGACCAAACTTAAAATGCAGCTGCTCCACGTAGCACCGTTTCATAGCCAGAACGTCAAATAGCAGTAAATTTTAACTTTTCTCAAATTTTCTTTCACACATCACTTGTGAATAAATGTACCTAGACATGTGTAAAAGCTTTTGCAAAAATTTCCAAAAGTAAATGTATTCCACCCCACTTTCGTTCGCCGGGCACTGTTTTATTGCAATAGGGGTAAATAGAAGTAAATTTTACATTTTCTCACATTTTCTTTCAATTTCCACTACGGGATAAATTTATCTACTTGTCTAACGAAGCATTAAAAAAAAGCGTACAAATAATACAATTTCACCAAGACTTAAAATACACCATCTCGACGCAGCACTGTTTTATTGCTGGACCGTCAAATTGCTCTAAATTTTAACTAAATTTTTCTCACATTTTCTTTCATTTCCTACTAGGGGATGAATATATCTACTTAACTGTATAAGCATTTGAAAAAATTCGCAAAAATAATTGCATTTGACGATGACTTAAAATGCACCCACTCGACGCAGCACTGTTTTATTGCTCGACCGTCAAATTGCTCTAAATTTTAACTTTTCTCAAATTTTCTTTCATTTCCTATTAGGGGATGAATATATCTACTTAACTGTACAAGCATTTAAAAAACTTCGCAAGAATAATTGCATTTGACGATGACTTAAAATGCACTAACTCGTCGCAGCACTGTTTTATTGCTGGACCGACAAATTGCAGTAAATTTTAATTCTTCTTAAATTTTCTTTCACATGTCACTAGAGAATGAATCTACGGAAGCATGTGTGAAAGATTTTTGCAAAATCGTAAAAGTGCACTTTTAATGTTCCTCAGATTTACCTCAGTTCTTGTATTTTCAAAAAAAAAATTCTGTGTCATCAAAGGTAAAGCTTTTTTATCATTTTTTTAGAGCATAATAGTTTAGTTTACTATACTTTTGTGAATAGGGTCTTGTCAAAGTGTATATTTGTAAAATTTAGAGCAATTTGACGGTCCAGCAATAAAACAGTGCTGCGTCGAGCTGGTGTATTTTAAGTCTTGGTGAAATTTTATTATTTGTACGATTTTTTTTTAATGCTTCGATAGATAAGTAGATAAATTTATCCCCTAGTGGGAATTGAAAGAAAATTTGAGAAAATGTACAATTTACTTCTATTTACCCCTATTGCAATAAAACAGTGCCCGGCGAACGAAAGTGGGGTAGAATACATTTACTTTTGCGAATTTTTGCAAAATCTTTTACACATGTCTAGGTACATTTATTCACTAGTGATGTATGAAAGATAATTTGAGAAAAATTAAAATTTACTGCAATTTGACGTTCTGGCTATGAAACGGTGCTACGTGGAGCAGCTGCATTTTAAGTTTGGTCGTTATTCAATTGTTTTTTTATATTTCGAAAAACGTTTTATTTCGTTATTAGGTTCATTCATTCTCTAGTGATATTTGAAAGAAAAATTGATAAATGTTGAAAATTACTACCTCTTAGGATTTTTCTATTAAATGGCAACTGCATGGAATGCATTTTTTTAAATCATCGCTGTGCGCTTATTATTAGGAATTTTGGAAAAATTCCTTCTTGAGAAATGAAGGTAATACTGTGGCCTAATAGATGGTGGAAATTATGTTGGAAAATTTTGGAAAATAATACACTTTGACGTTCCGCGTTTAAGAAGTGAGTAAATGTGAATATTTGTTGAACTTTAATATGATTATTATGCCTATGTGTAAAAAGAAAATTAAATTTTGTTGAAATATTTTATGAGGTGACTTACTGTGCAACAGTTCTGTGAAGACAATTTTGAAAAATCCCTATCAATAAGAAAGGATGATAGATAATAATACATAATATAATATACATTATACATAACAGACTATATAACAGCTCAACCTAGATGAGATAAAGAAATATAATTATTTTTGTTTTCAAATTTGACCAAGGCTTAGATTTTAGGCTTATTTAATTAGATTGGCAGATATGACGATGTAAACGCTAAAAAAGACAAATGATTTGTTTCAGATTTTTTTTCAAAATAAAAAGGTCTGCACAACAGAAAAATGTCGTAAATAGCCATTTCGTAGGTAGAATTTTTTTACTTTGTAAAATGTATATAGTTTCATCTGGTTCTACGCCCAATTTTTTTTGAGAACCGAGCTGCTTTTCTTGTCTATATCGCTCCACTATATGATTTTGGCGAAGTTTCAAACCTAAGATTTTATTGAGTAGCAGATGACAAAGTTTCCTTTAATCAATTCAGTGAGTTTTGCAATAGACTCATGGTGTCGCCACTTTCTTAGTCCAAAGTGGGGCAAGAGCGGCGATCACAAGATTATGCCGTTGTTGGGTCTCTATATTATACCTACTCTCTGGTATTACTAAATAGTCCTACCAACTTCTTCAATTCAATAAATTCAGCAAATAATAAAATGAGAGACGCTTGGAAAATAATAATTAAAAATTTGGGTAAATGCTCTTAAGCAAACCAAATTTCTCTAATAATAAATAAAAACAAAATAGTGAACAAAATGGGGTCGCAGAAGAATTTGTTAATTACTTCTGCGAAATTACTCGTAAATGTATTAAACGAGTATATCCATCACTATCCTGGCAATGCACAAAAGCAAATACTGCAATATGAATATCCCTCTTCATGCCGCCTATAGACGTAGATAATATACATAATATTATTTACAAAATATCTTCAAAAAACTCAGCTGACGAAATGACGGATTTTCAGTTAACACCATAATATGTATTTTCACAGCTATTGAAAAATCGCTAGTACATCTTTACAATAAATCCATAGACGGAGGAGTCTATCCATCAGTTTTAAAAGTCGCATTCGTAGTGCCACTACATAAAAAAGCATACGCTCAGAATGTAAACAACAATAGACCAACTTCGTTGACATTCTCAAAAATATTTGAGCGCCTCATATTTGATCGCATGATGATATTTTCAAATAAATATGAACTGTTATCAGAATGTCAGCATGGATTTCGACCAAATAAATCGGTAGAAACAAATGCCGGCAGTTTCGTTAAATTAGTCATACAAAACCGAGATTAAGGAAACCATGTTATTGGACTATTCTTTCATTTAGCCAAAGCACTTCATACTGTCAATATTTTATAGTTGACAAGATTGAATGTTACGGCTTTCGAGGCACCTTTCCAAACCTTCTACGATCATTCTCAACAGAACGAAAATTAATTGTAAAATTAAACAACTACATCTCTAACCCAAAGGATATCAGAATTGGTATGAAATGGCAAACTTTACTGATCATTTTTGACGTTGCCACATGTCAAGAATCTTTTTTTTACACAGAAAATCCAAATAGCAAAAAAATCTCCTTATATATATATATATATATATATATATATATATATATATATATATATATATATATATATATATATATATATATATATATATATATTATTACTATCGTAAATCCCTTTAAAGAGAGCGTGTAAACTTGAACAAAAATTATGTCAACTCAGTCATGCGGCGACGTTCTGCCCAAATCCTCTTCATTCGTGCACTATGTTCTTTCTTCCGTTCGTCCGTCCACTTTTTTCCTGGTATCTTTGGGAGCAATTCTTTATCAAATTTATGGTGCATTATGGTGTTTCTAAATTTAACCCGATCATTCATGTCGTGTATGTTTAGCTGCTTGAGGTCTTCTTCAGTTTCCTGTATCCATTTCGACCTATTTTTACTGTTAAAGGTAATTTTGAAAATTTGTTTCGTAATTCTGTTCTGGTCCATTCTGTATATGTGACCAAACAATTTAGCTCGTCTCTTTCTGAAAGGGTCAGTGATAGGTTCTACGGTTTTATATATTTCTGACGATGATCTCTTAATCCATATTCCCTCTTTATTCACCGGTCCAAAAATTTGTTGGAGAATTTTACGTTCTTGTTTCTCTATTTCTTTGATTTTTGAGTGACCATGAATTAATGTTGTTTCTGCGGCATAAAGTGCTTCAGGAAGAACGACTGTTTTGTAATGTTGTAATTTTGCATTAAGAGATATTGATTTTTTGTTATAATGATTCCAAGTAAGTCGGTAGGCTCTCTGTAATTTTTTTACTCGTTCTTGATTTGCTATTATATTTAGGCCGGACGATTGGATGATTTCTCCTAAGTATTTAAACTGGGAAACTCTGGATACAGAACCATATTGTGTCTTGATGGGTAGATTGTCGGACGGGGATCGTTCTATATACTGTGTTTTTTTTCATAAGATATCAGGAGACCAGCCTTTTGTGAAATTTCGTGTAGTTTTTCAAGTGCATGCTTTGCTTCGTCTCTGGTATTCGATATTTTTGCAAGATCATCAGTAAACGCCAAACATTTGATATTAGCTCTATAATCTCTTCTCTTACCAATGTGTAATCTCTTTTTCCCAATCTCTTCCTCAAAATCCTCAATCTCTTTTTCCCAAGTTCTGATTATTTTTTCCAGGACCATATTACAAAGGATGGGTGAAAGTCCATCTCCCTGTCGAACACCCGTATATATTTCAGAAGGTTGAGAAATTGCTCCACCAAACTTAACCTTTGATGTAGTATTAATGAGAATTTGTTGAATTAATGCCCTGGTTTTTCTATCAACTTTGAATTCCTCCAGAATACTGAAGAGAGTTGGTCTGTCGACGGAGTCGTAGGCTTTTTTGAAATCAACAAAGGTAACCACAGTGTTTCTACAAGATCGTATTTGTAAGATTGTCTTTAGATTCCAATTTTTTTCCGTGCATGAGCGCCCTTTACGGAAACCTGCCTGATATTCTCCTATCTGTGGGTCTACTTGAGGTTCAAGTCTATTCAAAAGAGCTTTCGAAAGAATTTTGTACGTTACTGGTAGAAGTGAAATGCCTCTATAATTGTTCGGGTCCCTTTTATCACCTTTTTTATGAAGCGAGTGTATAAGTGCACATTTCCATTCTGGGGGGATTTGTTCGGTCAGCCAAATATCACATATTATATTGTGTATTCTGTGAATGAGGTTGTCGTCAGCCAGTTTCCATAACTCGGCAATGATTCCAACTTCCCCAGGTGCTTTGTCGTTTTTCAATGAATGAATGATGTCAGTTATCTCCTGGAAGGAAGGCGGCACGGAATCTGGATAGGATTCAGATTGTTCAAAAATAAACTTGCTGGATGGGGGCTCACAGTTGAGAAGATTGTTGAAGTACTCAGCTAAAATTTGACAATTCGCATTAGTGTTTGTCTCCATTGAACCATCAGATCGACGAAAGCATAGGCTGGATGGTCGATATCCCGTCAGGTTCTCTTTAAAAATTCTGTAAAAACTCCTAGTATTATTCTTTGTAAATTCTTGTTCTATTTCCTCCAGTCTTGTTTTTTCATAGCTACGTCTTTCTTTTCTAATTAGTTTTGATGATTGTTTCCGAATGTACAGAAACTCCTGCCATTTGTCTGGCGTTTTGTTGCTATGAAATTTTTTCCAAGCGTTAAGTCTGTCTTCTATTGCTTGGTCGCATATACTGTTCCACCATCTGTGCTTACGTTTACGTGGGGGCTGGCCTATCCTCATAGCGTTCCTGAGAACATCCGATAATTCTGTCCAGTTTAACGAGTTTGTTTCGTTGATTCTTTGCAAAATACTATCCCTGTTTATTTTTAAATATTCAGGGTCAGGCTTAAAAATTCGTGGTTGTCGTGGTCTTCTCCTATTGGGTTGGAGTGTAATTTTAATTTTTAACAAGTAGTGATCAGAATCGAAGAAACCTTTCCTTGTTTTTACATTAAGGACTTCCTTTTGGTTTGTATGAGAGATGGCCACATGGTCGATTTGAAATTCACCCATATTGATGTTGGGTGCCCTCCACGTGCAAAGCTTGTGTCTGGGTTTTCTAAATTGTGTTGACATGATTTTAAGTTGGAAATTTTCACAAAAAGTTATTAGTCTTTCACCATTTTTATTTGTTCTTTTATGTGCTGTGTGAATACCTGTTGTTTTCCTAAATTGTTTCTCTATACCCAACTGGGCGTTAAAATCGCCTAACAGAATCTTGACGTGGTGCGGTGGAATTTGGTTGGTGACCTCTTCTAACTGTTCCCAGAAGGTATCTGATGCTTTAGGATCTTTCTTATTATAGTCGTTTGTGGGAGCGTGTGCGTTGATGAGAGTATACGCTTTGTTCGCCGATTTCAGTGATAGAGTGGAGATGCGTTCCGATGTAGACGTAAAGTCAATGAGTGAGTCTACAATTGATTTGTGGATGGCAATCGCTGTACCAAATTGCCTGGGGCCCGTCCTAATTTTTATAGAGGGTTTCCCTTTGTATATATATATATCCGCGAAAACCTCAAATACAACATATATATATATATATATATATATATTAACATATTGTATTGAAGAAGTAGGACTATTAAGTAATATTAACATTTATTGCGTGTTGACGTTTTTTTTTTAAATTTATTTGCATTAAGAAAAATGTTTGTATAATTATGTGGCAAACGTGAATAAATTATTATTATTATTATTATAGATTAGACACGCGAAACTAAACTAATTAAACTAGTCTATAGTACGGGATTTTATAATAACTTAATAGAATCCATAAACTATATGAGCTTTAAAATGAAACATCAGTTCACGTATAATATAACACGTACATAACATTCGACAAATGAAAATGGACTATGACATAACCATTTCGTAAAGTCTTGATGTCTCCGAAAATATTAAATATATTTAACATAGTTAATAAGGTACGTACGTACAATAGATTAAATTATCTACTTAATGAGATATTATAAAAAAAATCTGCATTGGAATTAAGTGAGATATACCTAAGGTAAACAAAATAGGAATCGTCTTTAAAAACATGAAAATATTTCCGAAAATATTGGTTCAATTGGCTAGTCTATACATTCCGACTAGGTTATTAAAAATCTAATTTAGATAAATCCTTGAATATTACGTCTTGTGTACAAAGTGAGACTAGATTATTTAAAATCTATTCCAGATGAAACCTTAAAGACTAAGTCTGGGCATACAATCAGATCTAAAAAAATCTAGTCTATAGATGAAACTTTTGATGAGCTAGTCTAGATTTCAATCTCAGACTAGATTATATAAAATCTAGGGCAGATGCAACTTTGATGGCATAGTCGAAGCTATCAGGCTACATTAATCTACTCAGAAAAACTCAGACTGGATTATAAAACGTTTTGTCTAGATGAAAGCTTGAAGACCAAGTAATCTAATCAAATTAGATTACGAAAAGTCCCGAATAGATGAAATCTTGAAAGTCCAGTCTGTTCAAAAATGTTCAAAAAGTCTAATTAAATTATAAATAATCTAGTTTAGATGAAATCTACACAATCAGAATAGTTTATCAGAAATGTAGTCTAGATGAAACCTTGAAGACCTAGTGTAGATCAACAATTGTTACTTTACTCATTGCTAATAACTGTTTGTTTATTTAATTTAAAAATTTGATTTATTCAATGTATAGAACATATTCAACACCTGTTGGCACACACAAACATGACATCTCCACAGCCAAAGACGATTTATATAGGTCCTATGGTGTATCACTTGATACTGCGACCGGAAGATATAGAAATGGTCCTCAACAGCTCCAAATCCTTGGCCAAGGACAATCTCTACAGGTTTTTAAAAGTTGGCCGAGGGTATGGCTTGCTAAACTTAGACTGTACTTGAGTCATTTTCGCTTTGTAATTAAATTATTTATTGTGGTAAATTGCAGTGAAAACTTGGCGAATCCATCGCAAAATAATTGGACCCACTTTAAACCAGAGGATATTAAACAGACAAGTGCAAATCTTCGACGAGAAATCGCATATCATGACAAACTTGATGGGAAAGGAGGCCGGAAATGGATCCGATATATTCAACTTTGTTATGAATTGCACTTTGGATTGCGTCTTTGGTAAATCAAATTAATTAAACAATTCTTGAATATTATGACATAGGTTTATTTAGTCTTGTTTATATAGTCGGTCTAGTCCTGTCGCTCTTGTCTTGTCGGTCTAGCCATATTGGTATTGTCTTATCACTCTAGTGTTATCTTTCTAGTGTTGTCTGTTTAGTCTTGTCTGTCCACATGCCTGGCAATGCTGGAGAGATCCGTGTTCGATTCCTGGTCGGGGAAGCAACAACTAGGGCGGTTTTTACTAACCGACCGGGCTGCCTACCCTGAATGAATGCGAAATATGCGATATAGGCGCATACTTAAAGCCAAATTGGAATAGGGGGTTTAATGTGAGATTTCCCCAAAAAAAAAGTCTTGTCTGTCTTTTTTTTTGACGTCATCCAAGCACACCGGAACGAAACAGCGTATGACATCGGCGTGCTGGTTATAATAAAATATTATTTAATATACACTATATTACTAACTATATATATATATATATATATATATATGTGTGTATGTCATATACGCATATCAGTATGCGTCTATCGGTTGACCCGCACGGACGCATATATCTCTTGAAATGTTAGTTCGTCGAAACGTCGAGAATCCCGTTCTTTTTAGAACCAACCCTCAACATCAACGCGGAATCCCGCGTGGAATCCCGCGTGGAATAAATATATATATATATATATATATATATATATATATATATATATATATATATATTTATTTTTTGCACCATTTTTCTCGTCTTCTTCTTTTGTGCTGATAATGAATTTGACAAGTTTGTGTTTCTTGTCCAAGTTTTTCTTGCTCCCTAACATGTAGTCTATAACACTTCTGGGTTCGAAGCTTTTGTCCATATTTGACTTTTGGAGTTCCCTTTCTGTGGTCCATCTACAGCATTCAAATATTGTGTGGGTAACTGAGTCTTCTTCACCGCAATAGTAACACAGATTATCAAGTGATCTTCGTATTTTCTGTAAATAGTCTTTATAGCAGCCATGCCCAGTAAGATATAAGGTTAGATGGTAATCAATTTCTCCGTGTTTTCTGCTTATCCGCGGAACTATTTTGGGTATTAGCAGCCTCGTCCATTGCCCCTTATCTGACGCCCACCAGTTTCTCTGCCATTCATCGTGCAGACTATCTCTAGCAATTTTCCTGGCATTTTTGCTAAAGCCTGCTTCATATAGGTCCTTTCTCTCTTTGGCCAGTAACTCAAGAGGTGGTATACCAGCAATTACTAGTTTTCTTTGGACTATCGAGAGTTTATCGATAGATAGCTTAGATGTAAGGTGATGTGAGCATATTGGGGCCCTATATAGCATCACTGACTGGACCAAACAACTGAGTGCTCTTCGTTTACAGCTCTTCGGACGTTACGGCGTTACGGATGTTAAAGCATTTCGTACGTCCAGTGTTATTAATGCACATATTCTTCGGGATTTTTGGGTGCCTGATTTAGCATATTCTGCGATCTTCATGACGGCTTCTATAGCATGGTTGGTGGATCTGCCTTCTCTGAAGCCATATTGGTTACTCGACAATCCATATCCCGATTGAATATCTGTTTTCAGCGTATACAATATTAGATGTTTTAAAAGTTTCCCCAAAGTATCTAACAGGCATAATGGCCTGTATGATGTAGGCTCCCCTATTGGTTTATCGTTTTTTCGAAGTAGTACCAGTTTAGCCGTTTTCATCTATTCGGAAAGTTTCTGGCACTTAGATGTTCGTTCATTACGTCTAGCAAGAACTGCGGTTATTGGTCAGCGAAGAGTTTTATTATTTCTGTAGGTATTCCGTCCGGACCTGGGGCTTTTCCTTTGAGCATGCGCTTTATTGCGTTTATTAGTTCTTCTCCCGTGAACAGCGGTACCTCTTCTACTGTTGGTTGCTGCCATCTCACTGGCTCCTGACGTGGAAAGAGTATTTCGACTACGCGTTTGATTTCCTTCATAGGCATGTTGACATTTGGTTGTTGGACCTTCAGCCTTTTCCTGCAGATTTGGAAAGCATCTCCCCATGTGTCGTAGTTCAGTTCTTTGCAAAGTTTCTTCAAATGTTTTTGCTTGGCCGTATTTATTTCATACCTCAGTGGTTTTTTGAGATATAGGTATTTGCCTAACAGTGTATTGGTCTTTTCTTCTTCTCTCTTTCTTGTTATTTGTCGCTGGCTCTTTCTTCTCGCTGCGATACGTGAAGTCCTTAAGCTTTCAATTTCTTCGCTCCACCAGTATACCATTTTTTTCCTTGTGGGTTTCCCTCTTTTCTTGAGCGTTGCGTCACATACTTTAATCAGAACATTTACAAGTTCGTCTGCGCTTTTGGTATTTGCACGTGCTATTTCCTCTGACAGTACGCGATTAATTTTTACTTCATCTATGTTAATGTGTCAACCTGTGTTCTTGTACGGGGTTATTTGTTTGTACTCCCTCATTTTTCCTATTTTGTACGATATGTATCGGTGATCGCACATTGTTTCCTTATCCCATACTCTTCAGTCTAGTAAGTTACTAGAAATACCACTAGAAGAGAAGGTGAGGTCTATTATGGAAGAGTGAGTTCCCCCTTATGAATGTTGGTTGCACTCCTTGGTTTATTAGGACGACATCTATTTCTGCTGCCCAGTTCATTAGCATGTCTTCTCTCTTATCGATATGTTGGCATCCCCAGTAAGGGGACTTTGCATTAAAGTCACCAGATATTATTTTTGAATGTTGCTCTTGTTCTCTTGGGCTTTGGCTGAGCGCCCCAAGGCACTCATCCATCTGGTCTATTTGGGCGTCAGGTGAGAGATAGCAGCTATATATGACATAGTCCTGGGTCTCTACCCATACGTAACTTGGTCCACTTCCAGCTTTTACTGATCAGTAAACCAGCCACTCGCGCTCACTATTTGTTTATTAGGTTCGCTAACTATCAGAATATCTGCCTTGGTTTCCATTGCCCTGACAGTCAGGAAATCGTGCGCGGCACCACGTCTCATGAGGTTGATTTGGATGATTTTAGTCATTTTTGCCGTTACTTTTTGCCGTCTACATCTCAGTGCCTCCGACAGCCCTATTTTGTATGCAGAACAAGTTCCGGAATATGCCTGATGTCCTTTCAGCTTACAGATTGGGCAGTACAATTTTTCTTGGCAATCTTTTGTCTGATGTCCCTCTTGACCACATCTGAGGCACATCTTCTGCCTATCTGGTCCTGTACATGAGTTTGCAAAGTGGCCCGTCTCCCAGCATTTATAGCATCTTATTATGTCTATCCTCTCCCTAACTCTGCAGTATAACCACCCAATCTTAAGCTTTCCTTTCTCTAGGAGCTTATTTGCCTGTGTTTTGGAAAGAGCTATAGTTGCCGCTTGACTGTTACCATACCCAGGTCTAATGTTTTTTATTTTAATGTCTCCTTCTGTAATATCAAGTGCAGATTTTACCGCGTCTTTTATCTCTTCCATTGCTGTAACGCCATCTATGTCCTTAATATTCAGTAGGATATCTGTATTACTTGATCGGATATCTATATCTGGAAGTTTTTCTGAGATCAATTGTATCAATTTTTCAGCATTCCCGTCATCCACTTCGAGAAGAAGCTCACCACTTTTCGTTTCTTTTATTCCCGTGACCCGTGTTCCTGATGCTTCTAGGTTGACCTCTTTTTGACTGACCTAAGTAGTTCAGCATATGATTTCCCTTTTGATTTTAGAAATACTACCTCTTTCGACTTTTTATCTCGATAATCTTTCTTGTTTTGTTTTTGATTTATTACTTCTGTCCATTTTTGCGCCCCGGGTATTATTTTACCATCTGATATTGCTGGTTCTTGGTGAGAGTATAATCTAATATCAGTATCTGTGTTTGCAAAAGTATATTCTATCATTTTTAGAATAGTAGGCCATTCTGCCACCTTAGGTTTGGCGAGAGCCAATTTCTTCGTGCGGTGAGTTACTGATAGATCTTTCAGCTTTTGCAAGCTATCAAACATGTGTTGGAAGCTGGTGGTTTTGTCAACTGTTTCTTCGCCAGCTTTTTTAACTACCAGTTGATATATGTAGCGATCTGTCGAGCTAATATCTCCATTTTCGGTTGGAGATCCTATGGAATGTCTTCCGTATACCACGTTGCCAGGCGTCTTGATCTGTGATTCTAACTCAGTTGGTCTCGTGTATATGTTACATAGCATTAGGGGTACTACTTGCACGGGATTCATGTTGTCTGCCACACACCAGGCCAGGTCCCAATCGAGTGGAGCTAAAAGCATGTCACCTTTTCCTACTTTAACCCTTTCAAAAGCTGCCGGGGGCCAGTTCTTTTCCGCAAATTCTTGGAATTCTGGGTACGAGTTCCCTCTTTTTCTCATCCTTTCAAATTCAATTGCTTCCGACGGATTTTGGCTAGTTATTTCAGTTTGTGTACTAGTTTCACAAGTTTTTCTAACTTTCTGCTTCCCAATGGACGCCTCTTTAATATCTGAATCTTCGTGTAGTTTTTCGATTATTTTATTCAATTGGTCTGTTAAAACCCACAGTTCTTCAGTGGTTCTTCTTACGTCTGCATTGTTATTTGCTTTCGCCAGCCATCGGAGGTCCTTTGCTTTCGCAGCTACCTTTTTTGTCGGATATTTTGGCGGATAGGTGATGCTCGCTCGTCGCTTGGTGCGACGCTTCCATTTTTTGACGGGGGCGTTCTTTTCAGTGTTTCTTTCTTGATGAAGGGATTTCCTTCTGTTAATTCTTTCTGGGAATCTTTTGAAGTTTCCATTTTTAAAAACGCAAACAGCCTATAGTTTCCAAGGGTTAGAATCGAATTTGAACGCTTTAAGTTATATACTAAAAGACAAAAATTTTAGTTATACGTATGCATTAGTGCTTATACTGCTTATTGATTTCCAGAATATAAATTTAAGAAAAAGGTTTTGTGTTGCCCGGAGTTGAACCGGCGCTCTCGGCGTACGAAGCGCGCTCCTAGTAAAAAGAAACACTAGCGGATATATAGTAATCAATAAATTCACTTATTGTTATCTCTATTAAAAAGATATAGAAAGTCGATAAACAACACTTTTTTTTCAATTTTTAGTTTTTTTTTCCTTAATTAATCTAACACTTATAACGAGTCCTGTCTCTTGCTATGTACACTTAAATTATTTACACAATTTCTGGACCAGTAAAAACTATACTGATACAGTACGAGTCCTATCTCTTAACCACAAACTTTGTATCCACGAGGTGGATAAAAAAAAAAGTTCACGATAACGAGTCTGTCTCTATTATTTATTACACTAAAACTGAGTCCTATCTCACAACACTAATTTATTAATCCTTACACACAAGGTAACACAGATTAATAACACTATTTCTATTATTTATTTTGATTAGTTACAACGAGTATGCCACTAAGAAACTGCACGGCTCACGGTGCAACCTTCTCCGTCCGCCAGACAGACAAGACAAGACGAGTTTTGTCTGTCTAGTATTGTCTGTCTAGTCTCGTCTGTGAAGTCCAAATTAAAATCATTTATTTCATTATTTAAGAAATTCATAATAAACAGAAACACTCAATGAAATATGTCAGAAATCTGCCAAATACACGCACAAAGCACCCGTATATCTGCACTTAATCGTGAATATTAAATATTTTTTACTAACATATAGAATTCCTCTAAATTGTAGGGTTCATTTTCTTTTAAAAGTATATACAGTTCCTTTATCATGATCTTTTCGTGATGGTTAAATATTTTCATATTAGTATATCGTAGCTATCGTTCAGTCATCGTCATACTATGCATTGGAATTCATATGACACTTTGTTAATCCTGGTATCCCTTTGGTTCGGTATCTTGTACTTCTCAAATAAATGTTTGTTCTTGACTAACAAGAAGACTTGTAAGAAGACAATCTTTCGAATATGTATATTTCTGTACATGTTAGTATGTTGGTCTTTTTAAAATATTCTCTACATGATTCTCGAAATGGTAGGTTTAATAGGATTCGCAACACTTGTTTTTGCACTCTAAATACATTTTTTGTGTTAACTCCGTTGCCCCGTGTCGTAGGATAGATTGGAAGTTGGCAAAGCAGACCATTTTCAGGATGTTTGTCTCTAAATAACGAGTCAGGATTCTTATGGCATACACAATGTTGCTAAGTTTCATCGAGATTTTCTAGATCGTCTAGAGCAGTGGTGACGAACCTATGGCACGCGTGTCACAGCTGACACGTAGGAAAATTTTATTGGCACGCGAACTACTTCTCACGCATGCCCTCTAAACTTGTTCTAAACTTCTTCTTCTTCTATAGCTCTACAGCCCTGGGTGGGCCTTGGCTTGAGTTAAAACATCCTTCCATCTCTCCCTGCTATTAACCAATTGCAGCCAGTTTCTCACACCTAATATCTTTAGGTCGTCGATGCAGTCATCTCGCCATCTCTTAAGTGGTCTACCCCGAGCTCTTCTTTCATGTGGACTCCAGTTTGTCAGTATTTTCGGTCCTCGGGTGCTTTCCATACGCATAACATGTCCAAACCATTGTAACCGTAGTGCCTTTACATACCTTACGATGTCCGCTCCTCCAATTAGTCTGTCCAGTTCTTGGTTCATTCTGCATTTCCATGTACCACCGTTTTCTTGTACAGGGCCAAAGATTCTGGGTAATATGCATTTTTCGCAGAGTCGTAGTGCGTTTTCGTTGATCGTAGATATGTCCATGTTTCACACGCGTATGTTATGACTGGTCTAATGAGTGTATAGATTTTTAACTTTGATTTGACACTTAGAAGCTTCTCTCCCAGTAGCTTCTTATTCGCGTAATAAGCTCTCTTTCCTGCTACAATTCTCGCACTTATTTCTTCGCTGATTCTGTTGTCGTTAGTTATTTTCGACCCTAGGTAAGAGAAGGTTCTGACTTCTTCGAAATTAAATGCGTTGACTTGTAGTGGCTCCGGCCAGGGTGTTGGATCCCTGGTACTTCTCATGAACTTGGTTTTATTCACGTTTATTACTAGTCCGGCTACGCTAGATTTCTGTTCTAAGGAGGCAGTAGCTTCTTTAAGGCTTTCTGCTGTTCGTGCTGATATAATTATCTCATCGGCATATGCGCATAGCTGCTGAGATTTTGTGTGTATGTGGTCTGTTATGTGCAGGTTCCTAATAACTGATTCAAGTACAATGTTGAATAGCATAGCAGATAGCGCATCACCTTGCCTGACCCCTGTCCTGATGTCGAATTTGTCCATGAGTTAGGATGCTACTAATACTAGAGCACGTGTATTGGTTAGAGTTAAGTTTACCATTCTTATAAGTTTTTGAGAAATTCCAAGGGCAAGTAACTGGTACAATAGTTCTTCTCAAGACACGCTATCAAAAGCTTGTTCGTAGTCAACAAACAGGTGGAACAAAGTTATGTTATGCTCATAACATTTTTCAAGCATTTGCTTTATTAGATGTATTTGGTCCGTTGTTGATCGATTCCTTCGAAAACCTCCTTGGTAGTCCCCAAGTATTTCCTTATTTCCTCTTCATATATTGATAGTCTATTGTATATTACGCTGGATAATATTTTATAAGTGGTGTTGAGAAGAGTAATTCCTCGGTAATTGGAACATTCTTTCTTGTTTCCTTTCTTGTGTATGGGAAAAATAATGCCTTTTCTCCAGTCACTTGGCATAATTTCTTCATTACACACCCTGACAATAAGTTTGTGGATCATTTCCTACAGTGTTCTAAACTATCTTTTCTAAAATATTTTTTTAAGTTTCCCAATCTAATATTGTGCAACATCAATGGTGTAAAATATAAGACATGTTAAAAATCCGTCGATTGGTTTGCCCGTAATTGCAAAAGGCGCACACAAATTTTTAAATTTTAAAAATTCGCCAAAGCCGTATTTACAAAGCTACAATTTTGAAATTTGGGAATATATGATCTCGAAAAGAATATCAAATCATACCATGTTTTATCAAAATCCGTCGATTGGTGTTTTGGCCCGTAATTTCAAAAGGCGCACAAAAATTTACAAAATTCACGAAAGCCGCATTTATATGTATAAGCTACAATTTTGAAAATTGGCAATTTGTAAGATTTCGCAAGAATATCAAATCATACCAAGTTTCATCAAAATCCGCCGATTGGTTTGTTGGTTTGATTGCAAAAGGTGCACAAAAATTCACAAACTTCAAAAATTAACGAAACCCGTATTTACAAAGCTACAATTTTTAAATTTAGCAATTTGTGGGACCTCGTAAGAATATCTAATCATACTACGTACCATCAAAATCCGTGGATTGGTTTGCCTGTAATTGCAAAAGGCGCACAAAAATTTCCAAATTTCACCAAAGCCATACCAAGTTTCATCAAAATCCGTCGATTGGTTTGTCCGTAATTGCAAAAGACGCCAAAAAATTTACAAATTTCAAAAATTTACGAAAACCGTATTTACAAAGCTACAATTTGGGAATTTGTAAGATCACGTAAGAATATCATATCATACCACGTTTTATCAAAATCCGTCGATTGGTTTGTCCGTAATTTAAAAAAGCACACATAATTTTTCAAAATTCACGAAAGCCGTATTTATAAAGCTACACTTTTGAAATTTGGCAGTTTGTGAGATTTCGCAAGAATATCAAATCATACCAAGTTTCATCAAAATCCGTTGATTGGTTTGTCCGTAATCGCAAAAGGCGAACAAAAATTTACAAACTACAAAAATTCACAAAAGCCGTATTTACAAAGTTACAATTTTGAAATTTGGCAATTTGTGGGACCTCATAAGAATATCAAATCATATCTTCTTCTTGTTCTATAGCTCTACAGCTCTGGGTGGGCCTTGGCTTGAGTTACAACGTCCTTCCATCTCTCCCTGCTATTAACCAATTGCAGCCAGTTTCTCACACCTAATATCTTTAGGTCGTCGATGCAGTCATCTCGCCATCTCTTACGTGGTCTACCCCGAGCTCTTCTTTCATGTGGACTCCAGTTTGTCAGTATTTGCGGTCCTCGGGTTCTAACCATTCTAACCGTAGTGCCTTTACATACCTTACGATGTCCGCTCCTCCAATTAGTCTGTCCAGTTCATGATTTATTCTGCATCTCCATGTACCACCGTTTTCCTGTACGGGGCCAAAGATTCTGCGTAATATGCTTCTTTCGCAGACTCGTTGATCGTAGATATGGTCCATGTTTCACACGCGTATGTTATGACAGGTCTAATGAGTGTGTTATAGATCTTTAACTTTGATTTGACACTTAGAAGCTTCTCTCCCAGTAGCTTCTTATTCGCGTAATAAGCTCTCTTTCCTGCTACAATTCTCGCACTGATTTCTTCGCTGATTCTGTTGTCGTTAGTTATTTTCGACCCTAGGTAAGAGAAGGTTCTGACTTCTTCGAAATTAAATGCGTTGACTTGTAGTGGCTCCGGCCAGGGTGTTGGATCCCTGGTACTTATCATGAACTTGGTTTTATTCACGTTTATTACTAGTCCGGCTACGCTAGATTTCTGTTCTAAGGAGGCAGTAGCTTCTTTTAGGCTTTCTGCTGTTCGTGCTGATATAATTATATCATCGGCATATGCGCATAGCTGCTGAGATTTTGTGTGTATGTGGTCTGTTATGTGCAGGTTTCTAATAACTGATTCAAGTACAATGTTGAATAGCATAGCAGATAGCGCATCACCTTGCCTGACCCCTGTCCTGATGTCGAATTTGTCCGTGAGTTAGGATGCTACTAATACTAGAGCACGTGTATTGGTTAGAGTTAAGTTTACCATTCTTATAAGTTTTTGAGAAATTCCAAGGGCAAGTAACTGGTACAATAGTTCTTCTCTAGACACGCTATCAAAAGCTTGTTCGTAGTCAACAAACAGGTGGAACAAAGTTATGTTATGCTCATAACATTTTTCAAGCATTTGTTATATTAGATGTATTTGGTCCGTTGTTGATCGATTCCTTCGAAAACCTCCTTGGTAGTCCCCAAGTATTTCCTTATTTCCTCTTCATATATTGATAGTCTATTGTATATTACGCTGGATAATATTTTATAAGTGGTGTTGAGAAGAGTAATTCCTCGATAATTGGAACATTCTTTCTTGTTTCCTTTCTTGTGTATGGGAAAAATAATGCCTTTTCTCCAGTCACTTGGCATAATTTCTTCATTACACACCCTGACAATAAGTTTGTGGATCTTTTCCTACAGTGTTCTAAACTATCTTTTCTAAAATATTTTTTTAAGTTTCCCAATCTACTTTTGTGCAACATCAATGGTGTAAAATATAAGACATGTTAAAAATCCGTCGATTGGTTTGCCCGTAATTGCAAAAGGCGCACACAAATTTTAAAATTTTAAAAATTAGCCAAAGCCGTATTTACAAAGCTACAATTTTGAAATTTGGGAATATATGATCTCGAAAAGAATATCAAATCATACCATGTTTTATCAAAATCCGTCGATTGGTGTTTTGGCCCGTAATTTCAAAAGGCGCACAAAAATTTACAAAATTCACGAAAGCCGCATTTATATGTATAAGCTACAATTCTGAAAAGTGGCAATTTGTAAGATTTCGCAAGAATATCAAATCATACCAAGTTTCATCAAAATCCGCCGATTGGTTTGTTGGTTTGATTGTAAAAGGTGCACAAAAATTCACAAACTTCAAAAATTAACGAAAGCCGTATTTACAAAGCTACAATTTTTAAATTTAGCAATTTGTGGGACCTCGTAAGAATATCTAATCATACTACATTCCATCAAAATCCGTGGATTGGTTTGCCTGTAATTGCAAAAGGCGCACAAAAATTTCCAAATTTCACCAAAGCCGCATTTACAAAGCTACAAGTTTAAAATTTTGTATTTTGTGATATCTTGTAAGAATATCAAGTCATACCAAGTTTCATCAAAATTTTGTAATTGCAAAAGACGCCCAAAAATTTACAAATTTAAAAAATTTACGAAAGCCGTATTTACAAAGCTACAATTTGGGAATTTGTGAGATCTCGTAAGAATATCAAATCATACCACGTTTTATCAAAATCCGTCGATTGGTTTGTCCGTAATTTAAAAAAGCACACAAAATTTTTCAAAATTCACGAAAGCCGTATTTATAAAGCTACAATTTTGAAATTTGGCAATATATGAGATTTCGTAAGAATATCAAACCATAACAAGTTTTATCAAAATCCGTTGATTGGTTTGTCCGTAATCGCAAAAGGCGTACAAAAATTTACAAACTACAAAAATTCACAAAAGTCGTATTTACAAAGTTACAATTTTGAAATTTGGCAATTTGTGGGACCTCATAAGTATATCAAATCATATCACGTTTCATCAAAATTCGTTGATTGGTTTGCCTGTAATTGCAAAAGGTGCTCAAAAATTTCCAAATTTCACCAAACCGTATTTACAAAGCTACAATTTTCAAATTTGGTAATTTGTGATATCTTGTAAGAATATTAATTCATACCAAGTTTCATCAAAGTCGATACGTTTGTCAAATTTCAAAAATTCACGAAAGCCATATTTACAAATTTCAAATTTGGGAATTTGTGAGATCTCGTAGGAATATCAAATCATACAACGTTTTATCAAAATCTGTCGATTGGTTTACCCGTAATTTCAAAAGGCGCACAAAATACTTCAAATATTCACGCTAATACGGTCACGGTCACGGTCACGCTAATAACTGATTTTCACTATCACATTGTAAAAGTAGACACGGCACGGCAGCATTTCAAAATGTGAAAATTAAAAAAATTCCCAAGAGCCGCACAGTCTGTTGAATTTGAATAGTTTAATTTCCAAGTAGGAATTTTTTGAAAATATAGATGAACTTCTTTTTGTTTGGAAAATAATTGTATTTGTCTTTTCTTTATTCACTATTAGGCGATTTTCAGCGAACCAGGACAGAATTGAGCTCATTACCAGATTCGCATTACGAGTAATATCTTGGGTAGCTTCGTTTATAATAAGAATGGCCGTATTATCTGCATAGTTAATCATACTCTATTGGGGAGCTATAGGCGCTTGAGGTAAATCAGTTATGAATAGTATAAATAACAGAGGGCGATTGGTGGTGATTTCACTGTACCATACTTTGATATTAATTTAGTTATTTGTGATTTATTTGACAAAAATGATTTGAACCAGTGTAAGGCGACTCCTCGTATGCCATAATTATACATCTTATCGAACAATATATTATGGTCACCTACGTCAGAGGCTTTGGAGAGGTCCTTTAGCATTCTTACAGGTATCTTTTTTGCTTCTTTTCGCTTATAGCACTCATAAGTTGATAGCGTGCTGTATCGATGCCTTTCCCTTCTAGAAAACCATGTTATTTTGGGCTAATTATTTTATATCTGTCTGAGAATGACAGAACTCTAGAGCAGAAAAGCTTCTCAAAGATCTCAGAAAATGTCGACAGAATGCTGATTGGCCTATAATTGCCAATATCAGTTCTATCGCCAGATTTGTAAATAGGGGAAATTAATGAAATTTTTATGACTTCTGGGAAAATACCAAATGTAAACGAGTTGTTAATTATATGTTGCAATGGGCCCAGCAAATTGGAAATTGAATTTTTGATAATGATACTAGATATTTCATAATTACCAGCACTATTTTTGTTCTTTAAGCTCGTTATTTTGTCAAAAAACTCCTCTCTGGTAGTCGGTTTCAGGAAAATGGTTTGTTTCATTAATTCCTTTAATATTGTTCATATATTGCGTTCAGGGCTGTGCATTGGATAAGCTCTGTGGTTTATCTCTCTGTGCATTTATTGATTTAGCGTCTTCTTGTGGTGATGGGGTATAATTGCAATATGTACATTATGTCGATTTAATCTGTGTTTTTTGTTAAACTATTTTCCAATTTGTTTTTTTTATATTTAAGGATTCTTTGAGTTAATTTCGTAGTAGGGTTTTTTGACATTTCTGGGCAGTTTACCGAACCTCCTGTCACGTATTTGTATACTTTCTTATATCGGGCATCAGAGTGTGCAATTGTTTGTAATAAATTAACATACCTTTCCATTTTCCCTATTTCGCCTATTTTTTAGGCATACTACGCTTGGTGTTGATGCGGATTATAGGGTATGCCACATTGAAGTTGGTATAAAATATCTGCATGAACAGTTCCCATTGTTTGTTAATTTCGCAACAGTCCACTGTAAAGATCTCGTACAATGACGCTTTATCCATTAGTTCTTTATGATACCTCTTATTTTAAATTGTTTAAAACCCATTTGGGTTTCACTTTCAATTTTTATGTCTAGGATTTGTGCATAGTGATCCGATATTAGGTAGTTCATCGTATTCAGTTTGTATTCACATTTACTACTTACTATCATGTTATCCATACATGATCCAGTATCATGGCTTACTTCATGTGCCAGAGGTACAGCATTACACGAATTATTTACATTACACATACACACACGAATTCAGCAGCGCTAGAAAATGCTGACATAATTTTGTATTTTGTTAGGACATCAATATTGAAGTCGCCTGCTATTATAAACGTTTTGCCTTCGTTTGATAATAGTACCATGCATAATATATGTTTGATAATAGTAACTCATGCAGTTTGTGTATAAATATTTGAGAGCTGGTTAGCGGAGCTCTGTATACTGCAACAAATACGGTACTTTATTTATACAAAAGAGTTTCTATCGCTGAACATTCTAAGATGAATTATTCAGCAATTTGGCTTATATCCCGCCCAATACTACTGATTAATCCTTCTTTGCAGTAAATGTCTGTTCCTCCAATGGCTGTAACCCTTCTGTCTACAAAAATGGACGGCTAGATAAAATGTTTGATCCTCAATTTCCTCTGTAACGTGGTCTTTCGCCCAAGATATATATATATATATATATATATATATATATATATATATATATATATATATATATATATATATATATATGTATATATATATATATATATATAGCCATAATTTTTTTGGTTGCTGTTCACTACCTGCGAATCCGGTGTTATTTCCTCCTCGTCTATTTGCACGCTTCCAAGCGAGGTGCGATTTCTCCTCCCTCTATTGGCCACTTAAAATAGAAATTTGAATTAGAATTATTCGTGGTTCGGTTTCTGCGGTAACGATGCGGTACCATCCTGCGATAGGTTCATTGTCGTTGGTTTATCAGTTTAATTTCGCGATGTGTTGTTGTTTGCGCATTGTTTCTTGTCCATCGAGGTCTGGACCTCGGACGGGTTTTTATTATTGTAATATCGATACAACATTTGCGTTTGATTATCAGCGTCGAAAAGTTGGATATTATTACTGTTTTTATTAGGATTCTCTTTGATGCGTGAGTTCAAGGTTGTATTTGTTGTTATTAGTTTTTCTAGATTGTTTTTTAAATATTGATTTGCTCTTTAAGTACCTGTACGTAATCTTTGAGTATATTATACTTGTCTGTCATTTCTTCTAATAAGATGTTGATGTCATTTTCTTCTTGACTATTCGCCAAATTGTGATCAATTCAATTTATTTTATTTCATTATAAAGCTATGCATAACAGATATAAATACATTTGTAAAACTTAATGACATATGTCCAGACAGAATAATTTAGGTTGGGTGGGTTTTTATATTTTGTCTAGTCTTGTCTGTCTAGTCTTGTCTGTCTAGTCTTGTCTGTCTAGTCTTGTTTGTCTAGTCTTGTCTGTCTAGTCTTGTCTGTCTAGTCTTGTCTGTCTAGTCTTGTCTGTCTAGTCTTGTCTGTCTAGTCTTGTCTGTCTAGTCTTGTCTGTCTAGTCTTGTCTGTCTAGTCTTGTCTGTCTAGTCTTGTCTGTCTAGTCTTGTCTGTCTAGTCTTGTCTGTCTAGTCTGGTCTGTCTAGTCTTGTCTGTCTAGTCTTGTCTGTCTAGTCTTGTCTGTCTAGTCTTGTCTGTCTAGTCTTGTCTGTCTAGTCTTGTCTGTCTAGTCTTGTCTGTCTAGTCTTGTCTGTCTAGTCTTGTCTGTCTAGTCTTGTCTGTCTAGTCTTGTCTGTCTAGTCTTGTCTGTCTAGTCTTGTCTGTCTAGTCTTGTCTGTCTAGTCTTGTCTGTCTAGTCTTGTCTGTCTAGTCTTGTCTGTCTAGTCTTGTCTGTCTAGTCTTGTCTGTCTAGTCTTGTCTGTCTAGTCTTGTCTGTCTAGTCTTGTCTGTCTAGTCTTGTCTGTCTAGTCTTGTCTGTCTAGTCTTGTCTGTCTAGTCTTGTCTGTCTAGTCTTGTCTGTCTAGTCTTGTCTGTCTAGTCTTGTCTGTCTAGTCTTGTCTGTCTAGTCTTGTCTGTCTAGTCTTGTCTGTCTAGTCTTGTCTGTCTAGTCTTGTCTGTCTAGTCTTGTCTGTCTAGTCTTGTCTGTCTAGTCTTGTCTGTCTAGTCTTGTCTGTCTAGTCTTGTCTGTCTAGTCTTGTCTGTCTAGTCTTGTCTGTCTAGTCTTGTCTGTCTAGTCTTGTCTGTCTAGTCTTGTCTGTCTAGTCTTGTCTGTCTAGTCTTGTCTGTCTAGTCTTGTCTGTCTAGTCTTGTCTGTCTAGTCTTGTCTGTCTAGTCTTGTCTGTCTAGTCTTGTCTGTCTAGTCTTGTCTGTCTAGTCTTGTCTGTCTAGTCTTGTCTGTCTAGTCTTGTCTGTCTAGTCTTGTCTGTCTAGTCTTGTCTGTCTAGTCTTGTCTGTCTAGTCTTGTCTGTCTAGTCTTGTCTGTCTAGTCTTGTCTGTCTAGTCTTGTCTGTCTAGTCTTGTCTGTCTAGTCTTGTCTGTCTAGTCTTGTCTGTCTAGTCTTGTCTGTCTAGTCTTGTCTGTCTAGTCTTGTCTGTCTAGTCTTGTCTGTCTAGTCTTGTCTGTCTAGTCTTGTCTGTCTAGTCTTGTCTGTCTAGTCTTGTCTGTCTAGTCTTGTCTGTCTAGTCTTGTCTGTCTAGTCTTGTCTGTCTAGTCTTGTCTGTCTAGTCTTGTCTGTCTAGTCTTGTCTGTCTAGTCTTGTCTGTCTAGTCTTGTCTGTCTAGTCTTGTCTGTCTAGTCTTGTCTGTCTAGTCTTGTCTGTCTAGTCTTGTCTGTCTAGTCTTGTCTGTCTAGTCTTGTCTGTCTAGTCTTGTCTGTCTAGTCTTGTCTGTCTAGTCTTGTCTGTCTAGTCTTGTCTGTCTAGTCTTGTCTGTCTAGTCTTGTCTGTCTAGTCTTGTCTGTCTAGTCTTGTCTGTCTAGTCTTGTCTGTCTAG
Organism: Phosphuga atrata; assembly: GCA_944588485.1. NCBI lineage: Eukaryota > Metazoa > Arthropoda > Insecta > Coleoptera > Silphidae > Phosphuga > Phosphuga atrata. The sequence goes on along the minus strand of OX155899.1, from coordinate 17,219,815 downwards.
TCTTGTCTGTCTAGTCTTGTCTGTCTAGTCTTGTCTGTCTAGTCTTGTCTGTCTAGTCTTGTCTGTCTAGTCTTGTCTGTCTAGTCTTGTCTGTCTAGTCTTGTCTGTCTAGTCTTGTCTGTCTAGTCTTGTCTGTCTAGTCTTGTCTGTCTAGTCTTGTCTGTCTAGTCTTGTCTGTCTAGTCTTGTCTGTCTAGTCTTGTCTGTCTAGTCTTGTCTGTCTAGTCTTGTCTGTCTAGTCTTGTCTGTCTAGTCTTGTCTGTCTAGTCTTGTCTGTCTAGTCTTGTCTGTCTAGTCTTGTCTGTCTAGTCTTGTCTGTCTAGTCTTGTCTGTCTAGTCTTGTCTGTCTAGTCTTGTCTGTCTAGTCTTGTCTGTCTAGTCTTGTCTGTCTAGTCTTGTCTGTCTAGTCTTGTCTGTCTAGTCTTGTCTGTCTAGTCTTGTCTGTCTAGTCTTGTCTGTCTAGTCTTGTCTGTCTAGTCTTGTCTGTCTAGTCTTGTCTGTCTAGTCTTGTCTGTCTAGTCTTGTCTGTCTAGTCTTGTCTGTCTAGTCTTGTCTGTCTAGTCTTGTCTGTCTAGTCTTGTCTGTCTAGTCTTGTCTGTCTAGTCTTGTCTGTCTAGTCTTGTCTGTCTAGTCTTGTCTGTCTAGTCTTGTCTGTCTAGTCTTGTCTGTCTAGTCTTGTCTGTCTAGTCTTGTCTGTCTAGTCTTGTCTGTCTAGTCTTGTCTGTCTAGTCTTGTCTGTCTAGTCTTGTCTGTCTAGTCTTGTCTGTCTAGTCTTGTCTGTCTAGTCTTGTCTGTCTAGTCTTGTCTGTCTAGTCTTGTCTGTCTAGTCTTGTCTGTCTAGTCTTGTCTGTCTAGTCTTGTCTGTCTAGTCTTGTCTGTCTAGTCTTGTCTGTCTAGTCTTGTCTGTCTAGTCTTGTCTGTCTAGTCTTGTCTGTCTAGTCTTGTCTGTCTAGTCTTGTCTGTCTAGTCTTGTCTGTCTAGTCTTGTCTGTCTAGTCTTGTCTGTCTAGTCTTGTCTGTCTAGTCTTGTCTGTCTAGTCTTGTCTGTCTAGTCTTGTCTGTCTAGTCTTGTCTGTCTAGTCTTGTCTGTCTAGTCTTGTCTGTCTAGTCTTGTCTGTCTAGTCTTGTCTGTCTAGTCTTGTCTGTCTAGTCTTGTCTGTCTAGTCTTGTCTGTCTAGTCTTGTCTGTCTAGTCTTGTCTGTCTAGTCTTGTCTGTCTAGTCTTGTCTGTCTAGTCTTGTCTGTCTAGTCTTGTCTGTCTAGTCTTGTCTGTCTAGTCTTGTCTGTCTAGTCTTGTCTGTCTAGTCTTGTCTGTCTAGTCTTGTCTGTCTAGTCTTGTCTGTCTAGTCTTGTCTGTCTAGTCTTGTCTGTCTAGTCTTGTCTGTCTAGTCTTGTCTGTCTAGTCTTGTCTGTCTAGTCTTGTCTGTCTAGTCTTGTTTGTCTATTGTTGTCTGTCTAGTCTTGTCTGTCTAGTCTTATCTGTATAGTCTTGTCTGTCTAGTCTTGTCTGTCTAGTCTTGTCTGTCTAGTCTTGTCTGTCTAGTCTTGTCTGTCTAGTCTTGTCTGTCTAGTCTTGTCTGTCTAGTCTTGTCTGTCTAGTCTTGTCTGTCTAGTCTTGTCTGTCTAGTCTTGTCTGTCTAGTCTTGTCTGTCTAGTCTTGTCTGTCTAGTCTTGTCTGTCTAGTCTTGTCTGTCTAGTCTTGTCTGTCTAGTCTTGTCTGTCTAGTCTTGTCTGTCTAGTCTTGTCTGTCTAGTCTTGTCTGTCTAGTCTTGTCTGTCTAGTCTTGTCTGTCTAGTCTTGTCTGTCTAGTCTTGTCTGTCTAGTCTTGTCTGTCTAGTCTTGTCTGTCTAGTCTTGTCTGTCTAGTCTTGTCTGTCTAGTCTTGTCTGTCTAGTCTTGTCTGTCTAGTCTTGTCTGTCTAGTCTTGTCTGTCTAGTCTTGTCTGTCTAGTCTTGTCTGTCTAGTCTTGTCTGTCTAGTCTTGTCTGTCTAGTCTTGTCTGTCTAGTCTTGTCTGTCTAGTCTTGTCTGTCTAGTCTTGTCTGTCTAGTCTTGTCTGTCTAGTCTTGTCTGTCTAGTCTTGTCTGTCTAGTCTTGTCTGTCTAGTCTTGTCTGTCTAGTCTTGTCTGTCTAGTCTTGTCTGTCTAGTCTTGTCTGTCTAGTCTTGTCTGTCTAGTCTTGTCTGTCTAGTCTTGTCTGTCTAGTCTTGTCTGTCTAGTCTTGTCTGTCTAGTCTTGTCTGTCTAGTCTTGTCTGTCTAGTCTTGTCTGTCTAGTCTTGTCTGTCTAGTTTTGTCTGTCTAGTCTTGTCTGTCTAGTCAATCAAATCATTTATTTCATTATTACAGGTAACAATACACTTAATGAAATATGTCAAAACAAAAGGAAATTCATAGAAAAAGTAGAACAAATATAACAAATACATGTGTTCATAATCAATAAAAATGTGAATTCAAAATAACATTATGAATTGTTCCCTGAGGACAAAAATTCATCGAAATTCGAAGGTTCCATATCGTTTATATATGTGAACAGGTCTTTCTTTAACTTATTGTCAATTTGTTTAATCTTCCTTGGTAGTCTGTTATAGATTCTCAAGATGCTGTAAGGAGGGCTCCTTTCAGTCATTGATAGATTATGTCTTGGAAATTGATAGAGCTCGGTATTATATCTTGTATTCTGTGCCGTAGGTTTTATAAAAGCAGCAAACAAATGTTTATGTTTAAATAGGAAAATTGTGCTTTCATATACGTATATACCCGTACAGGTTAGTATATTAGCTCTCTTAAAGTGCCCTCTGCATGACGCACGAAAGGGTAAATTAAGTAAAATGCGTAAAACTTGTTTTTGTACTCTGAATACTTTCTTTGTATGGATCCCAATTCCCCAGAACATGACACCAAATCTAATGTGCGAGTGAAAATTCGCAAAATACACTATTCTCAAGACATTTAGGTCAACATATCTACTGAGGACTCTTATTGCGAACACTGCTCTATTGAGCTTTATTAAGATATTATTAATATGACAGGACCAGTCCAATGTCTCGTCAATGTGAATACCTAGAAGCCTGGCTGACTGTTGCACTTTAATTATTTCGTCTCCAATTATGGTATCCTGTGGGTAGGTAGCTAAGCATCTTTTTGTTTTGAAAATAATTACCTTTGTTTTCTGGTTATTTAAGATCAATCTATTCTCATTGAACCATGATAATAATGCCAACATCACCAGGTTCGCATTGTGGGTGATATCCTCTACATTCTTGTTTATTATTAGCACAGACGTATCATCAGCATAGTTAACCAATGAGTGTCGAGGAATGATTGCTAATTGGGCCAAATCATTGATGTAAATTGTGAAAAGTAAAGGGCCAATAGTACTTCCTTGCGGAATACCTCTATTAATCAACCGTGGAGTAGATTTCACTATACCGTATGGTGTTTCAAGTTTTGTAATAAGGATTCTATTGAATAAGAAGGATTCGAGCAAATCCAGTGCAACTCCACGAATTCCATAGTTGTAGAGTTTATCTTTTAATATTACATGGTCTACTAAGTCATAAGCCTTAGAAAGATCCACTAGCATTGCATATGGTATATTTTTTGCTTCCAGATTGTCCGTTATAGCTGATATAATTTCGTAACATGCTGTGTCTATGCTTTTACCCTTGACAAAACCATGTTGTTGTTGGCTTATTATGTCATGCTTATTCATAAAAGAAAGTAATCTAACGCATAACAATTTTTCAAAAATCTTTGAAAACGATGACAATATACTTATAGGCCTGTAGTTATTAATATCCGTATTATCACCAGTTTTGTAGATTGGGGTGATTAACGCCACTTTTACTGAATCCGGGAATACACCAAATTTGAAAGAGTTATTAATTATATAGAGCAACGGATTAAGTATTCTAGACAGCGCATTTTTTATAACAATACAAGGAATATCGTCGCTCCCCGCACTTTTTTTATTCTTCAAACTAATTATCGTATTGTATAGCTCCTCCTCAGTCACTGGTTTAAGAGAAATCGTATGACTATTACTTAATATCCTGTTCACATATTTTATCCTAGGTTGTACACTAGATAGGCTTTCGGCTTTATCAACAAAGAAATTGTTTATACGTGTAGCAATGGAATGTAGTTCCTCAGAGTTTTCGCAGAATGAGGTATTTTTCTTTTTTATGCCTGTGATTTGTCGAACAATGTTCCATGTTGTCTACTGAATATTCGGTGCATTTTTAAGTTGCCTCTTAAAATTGTCTCTTTTTTCGTTTCTAAGTAGTTTATTGTAAACCCTGCGTAGTCTATTGTAAGGTCGCTTATAATCACAGTTATAGTATGATATAGTTTGTAAAAATTCAAGATGCTTCTTCATGCTGATTAATTTGGGATTTGAGAAAATCTGAGGCATTTTCCGTTTCATATTGATTGTAAATAATGGGAATGCCTTATTAAACTGAGTAAAAAATATATTCGAAAAAACATACCATTGATAATTAATATCACAGCAATCACATAGAAGAAGATCGTCCCAGGACACGTTCTCCATAAGCTCCCTATGGTATCTCTTGTTATCATCACTGAAGGATCTAATTTGTTTATAATTCACTCTGGTATCCCTTTCCACAGCTAAACTAAGAATTTGGGCATAGTGATCTGATATAATATAATTCTTTGTTTTAAAATTGTAGTCACATTTGATATTAACAATAATATTATCAATACATGTCCCGGTTTCTGGATGACTTACTGCGTTGGCTAAAGGGATTGCGTTGAATGATTGAAGTAAAGACACAAATTGTTGGCTAAAGTTTGTTCTTGTTAAGATGTTTATGTTGAAGTCACCTCCAATTATAAATTGTTTTCCTTCACGAGCAAGGATCAGTAGTAATTCATGAAGTTTATCCATGAAACAATTGGAGCTTGTTAACGGGGCTCTGTATATTCCAACAATTATTAAAACATCTCCATTAAAAACGGTTTCAATTGAGGCACATTCAAAAATTTTCTGAACAGCAATGCGGTTAATATCACTCCTAGATTTAATGGATATGTCTTCCTTACTGTAGATAGCAACACCTCCATGTGCACCTTCCTGTCTGCAAAAATGCTCCGCTAAGTTAAAATTTTTCAATTTAGCGACTGCAAGTTGGGTTTCGCTCTGCCAGTGTTCAGTTAAAATTAGGAATTTACAGTTTTTGTTTTTTTCTAACATGAAATCCAATTTGTCCATTTTGTTTCCAATAGACTGGGCATTTTGGTTCAATAGTTGGATAATTTGTGTGGTATTTTTCACTGATGCCTTATTCACTTCTTTAGTGTCGCTATTTCTATTTACGGTAGTTGTCTCGGTACTTTCGTTAAATTTATTTTTTACTCTGTAGATTTTGTTTTTTCCAGCCTTAGGAAAAAACGATTAACGCGGGTGTATTTCGGCCAGGTTTCCGGTAATTGTAACACTCCTAAGAAATCAAATGGTGCTGATAATTTGAAAGATGAGTATTCATCAGGTCGCTTTGACTCGAGCTTCTTGCACTTTACTTGCGTTATGTTTTTCCCTTGTAGGTAATTAGTCATATCGGTTTCTGTTACAGAAGGTTTTAAATTAGATATATGTAAATGAGCTAATCTATCAGCTGCCTTTATATCCGTGGCTTCGGCATTCCCATATATAATCTTAGACTTCCTCCTGTTTTTATTTTTTTGTACTTTCCATTCTTCATTCATTGAATTTTTATCTAAGTTTTTATTTTTGTTCTTGCCTACTTCCATATCTCCCGTGACCTGCTCGCTATCGGTGTTTTCAGATATCTGTTGTAGTCCGTGAATTTTATCACACTGCTTTTTACGAGACCTTGTACCGGGCTCGAAGACCGACGTATCCTTTGTTGCTACGCACAGTGGATTTTTAGTTGATCCAATATTTATTGTAGAAGGAACCATCTTTAACAATTTTTCATTTTGGATTGTTAGTTCTTGAATTTTTTCAGTAAGTTGTATAATTTTCTCTTCAAAAATCACACTGAGAGAATCCGCTTGTTTTTTTACAATCCCTTCTATTAGATTTTGGAAATCGGGACTCGTCAGATATGATATAACTTTATCGTACCCTGGTGATTGTTCTTCTGCAGGACTAGAACTAGCTACGTTAGACCTTAGTTCTCTTTTCATTTTAATTGTCTCCGTGGAAACTTAATAATTTAATTTAAATTAATATATCGATATATTTAATTTAGCTTGTAAACGCACAGCCTCACGTTGCGGCTGTTCAAACGTAGTCTTGTCTGTCTAGTCTTGTCTGTCTAGTCTTGTCTGTCTAGTCTTGTCTGTCTAGTCTTGTCTGTCTAGTCTTGTCTGTCTAGTCTTGTCTGTCTAGTCTTGTCTGTCTAGTCTTGTCTGTCTAGTCTTGTCTGTCTAGTCTTGTCTGTCTAGTCTTGTCTGTCTAGTCTTGTCTGTCTAGTCTTGTCTGTCTAGTCTTGTCTGTCTAGTCTTGTCTGTCTAGTCTTGTCTGTCTAGTCTTGTCTGTCTAGTCTTGTCTGTCTAGTCTTGTCTGTCTAGTCTTGTCTGTCTAGTCTTGTCTGTCTAGTCTTGTCTGTCTAGTCTTGTCTGTCTAGTCTTTTCTGTCTAGTCTTGTCTGTCTAGTCTTGTCTGTCTAGTCTTGTCTGTCTAGTCTTGTCTGTCTAGTCTTGTCTGTCTAGTCTTGTCTGTCTAGTCTTGTCCGTCTAGTCTTGTCTGTCTAGTCTTGTCTGTCTAGTCTTGTCTGTCTAGTCTTGTCTGTCTAGTCTTGTCTGTGTAGTCTTGTCTGTCTAGTCTTGTCTGTCTAGTCTTGTCTGTCTAGTCTTGTCTGTGCAGTCTTGTCTGTCTAGTCAAATTCAAATTAAATTTATTTCAATATTCAAGCATATAATAATAATATATAAAAATATATACATATGTAAAGCTAAAAGAAATATGTCAACACTCTTTAAGTTTACAATAAATTCACTTTCTGCAATATAACTTTGCAATTTTTTATGCTCTGTAAAATTCTTCCATTGTATATGGTTCTATGTTCGTGAGGTATTTGTAGATTTGTTCTCTGTATGATTTACCAGACTTAATTTCCTTTAAATGTTTGGTTAGCATATTATATAATTTGCCGCAGGTGTAATATGGTCCTTTTTGTGTAATAGTTAGATTATGACATGGCAGAATATAGGTCATTTCTTTCCTTCTGCTTTCACTTTTCCTGAAGAAATTTTTGTGTTTGAACAGAAAAATTAAACACTCATATATATATATATATATATATATATATATATATATATATATATATATATATGTTGCCACTACAGTCAATATATTATTAGCTTTAAAGATTCCTCTGCATGATTGTTTAAAGTTCAGGTTGAAGAATATTCTGTTTGCTTGTTTTTGTAGTATGAAAATATCTAAAACATTTTTACAACTCCCCCAAAATATAATTCCAAATCTCATATGGGAGTAGAAATTCGAAAAGTATAAAATTTTGAGTACTTCTGTATTAACACATTTTTTTAAAATGCATAGAGCATAAATCGTTCTGTTTAATTTTATACCCAATTTATTAGTATGGTTATGCCAATCTAAATTTTGGTCAAAATGTAATCCCTTCTCTTTGCTCAAAAATCGGAATTTTCTGTGGATAACAAATTTGTGATCTTTTTGTTCTGAATATGAATATATTAATTTTGTTTTCGTTTATAGTCAGTTTTTTTTTTTTTGAACCACTCTTTGATCTACTACTTGTGTTTATTGCTGCATTTGATTTTGTTGATATATCATCAATTGCTTTGCAAGCTATTAGTAAGGTGGTATCATCTGCGTCCCAAAATATTTCCCTGTGATATCCCTAATCTGATGTCTGTAATGTTGGATTTCCTAAAGCCATATCTAGAACTTGGTAGTTTAGTCTGTTGTGTTTTACCTGTGAGGTATGATCTAAACAGATCCAAAGCAGTCCCTCTTACTCTATATTTCTCTAATTTTTCAAAGAGAATGTGATGGTCAACCGTATCATATGCTTGATTGACAATGCTTGACAAATCGATTAAGATACCACAAGGTATTTCTTGCCTGTCTAGTATTTCTAAGACGTTATTTATGAGTACGAAGCATGCTGTCTCTACTGTTTCCTTCAATATAGCCATGTTGTGTTTCACTTAATAGCCTGCATTTATTTAAAAAACATATAGTTCTATTGGCTATTACTTCCCAGGAATTTTTGAAAAGGAGGACAATATTGAGATAGGTCTATAGTTCTCCAATAGATTTTTGTCTTCTTTTTTATATACCGGTGTTATTATTGATCGCTTGAGCTTGTTTGGAAAAGTACCACATTGTATTGATTTATTTATAATATATATCAAGGGTTCATTAATTTCTGGGAATACATTAGATATTAGATTTAATGTGATCTCATCGACGTCAGCACATTTCTTATTTTTAAATTTAGTTACTTTATGTTGAAGATTTCTTCAGCAGTAACCGGTTCCATAAATATAGAGTTACTGTTTTGTGGAATTTCATCACTATATAATGTGTTTGGAATTCTTTTTGATAATTCAATTGGATTATTTGTATAATAATTATTTAATTTATTAGCAATCTCGATGATTGGTCCTGATGAAAAGATTAATTCTTTCCCTCTTTTTTCATTTAAATTTACGATTTGCGTCACAACGCTCCAAGTTGCTTTCATTTTGTTTTCAGAAAATCTTATTTGATTTTCCAGATGCTTTCGTTTATTCTTTTGTACTAGAATATTAAAAATTCTACGTGCTTTATTATGTTCTTTTTTACACCTGTCATTGCGATGCGATAATATTTGCATAATTTCCATGTAGTTTCGGAATCGTGTTAGGTATGGGTCTTTGTATTTGAGTTTATTTTTACATGTTTTACTGCACTTGATGTGAGAAAAACTGCTATTAAAGAGTACTAAGAATGTCTTCAAAAAGAAATTCCATTGCATATTTATATCACTATGTTCTGCTAAATAAATATGGATCCACGATTCCTCTTGCAGCAATACCTTAAATTTACTTATATTTTCTTCAGAATATATTCTCTTAATTTTATAGCTGGGTTTCCTTGATTTGATTTCCAGAAATGTGATGAGCCGTGCACTATGGTCTGAGATTTCATAATCTTTTGTTTCCACATAATATTTACAGATTTTTTTTAATAAAATATTGTCTATGCATGTTGAAGAGAAGTTACGACTCGGTTTTTTCATTGTCATTATTGTTCCAAATGACCTTAGTAGTGATTTAAGCTGATTTGTTTTCCTATTTGATTGTAGATTGTAGATTGTCTGTCTAGTCTTATCTGTCTAGTCTTGTCTGTCTAGTCTTGTCTGTCTAGGCTTGTCTGTCTAGTCTTAACGGTCTAGTCTTGTCTGTCTAGTCTTGTCTGCCTACTCTTGTTTGTTTATTCTTGTCCATCTAGTCTTGTCTGTTTAGTCTTGTCTGTCTAATCTTGTCTGTCTAGTCTTGTCTATCTAGTCTTATCTGTCTAGTGTTGTCTGTCTAGCGTAATATCCAAACCAGATTATATCAATATTTGAGCTACATTCGTTGAATATGTTATCATCTGCTTGTCGATCAATAACCAATCACACTCATATTCCGTTGAAGAAACATCCATGGGCGCAAATTTTCATTGCCAAGGGAAGGACATGTATGGAATCAATAAGATGTTTACCAGGTAGAGTAAAACGGTGCCAGTTTTAGTAAATTTCTTATTAATTACAATTGAAAACTTGTAATTGCAGGGGTATGGACATTTCAATGTTGAGACTTCTCACTCTACCTTTGCATCCGGATTTTATCTTTAACTTAACTTCCATAGGCAAGGAGCAAAAACAAATGTTAGAATCGATTAGTGCGATTGTTGAAAAAGTATGTATTGTAATGATATATTCTAGTTAGACAGACAAAACTAAATAGACAAAGCTAGACAAACAAAACTAGACAAACAGTGTAGACAGACATGACTGGACAGATAAGACTGGACAGAAAAAACTAGACGGACAAAACTAGACAGACAAGTGTAGACAGACAAGACTAGACAGACAAGGCTGGACAGACAAGAGTAGACAGACAAGATTAGACAAACAAGACTAGACAGATAGGAACAGACATGCAGGACTAGACAGACAAAACTAGACAGACAAGACTAGACAGACAAGACTAGAGAGACAAGACTAGACAGACAAGACTAGACAGACAAGACTAGACAGACAAGACTAGACAGACAAGACTAGACAGACAAGACTAGACAGACAAGACTAGACAGACAAGACTAGACAGACAAGACTAGACAGACAAGACTAGACAGACAAGACTAGACAGACAAGACTAGACAGACAAGACTAGACAGACAAGACTAGACAGACAAGACAAGACAGACAAGACTAGACAGACAAGACTAGACAGACAAGACTAGACAGACAAGACTAGACAGACAAGACTAGACAGACAAGACTAGACAGACAAGACTAGACAGACAAGACTAGACAGACAAGACTAGACAGACAAGACTAGACAGACAAGACTAGACAGACAAGACTAGACAGACAAGACTAGACAGACAAGACTAGACAGACAAGACTAGACAGACAAGACTAGACAGACAAGACTAGACAGACAAGACGAGACAGACAAGACTAGACAAACAAGACTAGACAGACAAGACTAGACGGACAAGACTAGACAGACAAGACTAGACAGACAAGACTAGACAGACAAGACTAGACAGACAAGGCTGGACAGACAAGAGTAGACAGACAAGATTAGACAGAGAGGAGCTCTTAAACAAGACTAGACAGAGAGGAGCAGACATGCAAGACTAGACATACAAGACTAGACAGACAAGGCTTGACAGACATGATTAGACAAAGAAGACTGGACTGACAAAATTAGACAAACAAAACTAGACAGACAAGCCTAGACAGACAAGAGTAGACAGACAAGACAAGCTAGGCAAGACTAGACAGACAGGACTAAACAGACAAGACTTGACTGAAAGGCAGTAAATAATTACAATTTTCTCTTCCTGTTGTCTAGATTTTGGTTGCAAAACAAGATAAGTATATTCGTGAAAAGCAAATATTGGAGAAGCAAGCCAACCTAGAACCCAGTGGTAACAAGTCTTTTATATTTAGTCATTAGACTTTCAATGTCTGTATATTTTATAGGTCTTACTTTGTGTTATCTAATTTCAGATATTGGAGCACAAAACTCCCTCATAGACCACTTGATAAAAATTTCCGCTGAAAAAAATAATTTGAGCAACGATGAAATAATTTCCGAAACTCTAACTTTCGTCTTGGCGGTAAGAAATGTTTCTATTTACTGGCAAAACTCGATAACAAGAAAATTGTAATTAGGGCACTTTAATTACTGAAAGATAACAGCCTTTCCCTTTCAACTTTTTAGATTCAATTAAAAACCAGTTATTTGATTCTTGTCAAATGTTCTGATCAATATCAACCTGATCACTTAACTATCTTATCCCTTGAATCTTTCTTCAAGACTAAATTTTAAATGCAAAACGTTAAGACTTTTCATATCAAATTCGTCAGTTACAAAATTTGGTAACTGAATGTTTTTGCAAATGGAAATTGCAGCTGTAATTACAGTTGTATATACCACTACGCATCATGCAGCTCCGGTCTGGGCAACTGCTATACAGTAGCAAACGAATAGGCATAAGCTATCATCTATCCAACGAAAAATGGCGTAGCGTGTGTATAGTGCATACCAGACTGTCTCACTTGATGTTGCTCCTTTGATAGCAAATATACCACCCATCGAACTAATGGAGCACATAGACAAGAACTTTTCAATGGGAATCAAATGAGTAACGATGGCTGCGTCAGGAAGAGAGCTGTCACACCACGGTTGTACGGAGGATGGTAAAGCAGATGGAATTTGACAACATTGATATTATGAACAAGGATCCTAATCTCTGACGTTGAGCGATGGTATTAACCGCCCAGGTATTAACCGGACTCGGTTGCTTCAGAAATTACATGTACAGCTTCGGAAAGGCAAACCACAACCTCTGTGAATAATGTGGTCTCGTAGACAGCGAGCAGCATACAGAGATTGAATGTCACAGGTGGCTACTGGAGGGAGATACATGGGAAAACAAAACAAAGAATGTACTAGACCAACCTAGCGTAATCGATCTAATGATTACAAGTGAAGATGCCTAGCAATATGCTAACAGATATCATGTCTATAAAAGAAAAGGACGAGTTGGAAAGGCTTCAAGCAGAAAAAAAATGGTTCCTGAACCCCTAATCACCGACGGTCGAAGGGAGACGTAGCAACAACATCTTGAGGTTATGTTAAAAGCAGTTCCAAGATGCTCGGGAAGTTCAGTGGTCCACTTGTCAAGTTAACTTTACGGTGCTTCCTACACCTCATAAAAAAAGACATTTTTCTTGTCTTATCTGTCTAGTCTTGTTTATTTTTTTGTAACCGCATGGCGAGAATTATCCCGCGTATTCTTTAATCTTATTAAAAATCTTATCTTATTAAACCTACGTGGAGCGCACAATATTTTGAACAATTATAATAGCTAATAGCTCATAGCGCTAGGCACCGAACTCTTGCGCCGGCAACCCTGTTTCGATCCACGCGGTTGGCAGTCCGTCTTTTAACGAATACTATTCCTTCCTTACCTCTTTTTTGACGGATGTGTATGCTATTCCCTTTGATTTAAAACCAGAGTATATACCGGGTCTTTGTTATAAGACAAGCTCAATTTATCTGTAACTGCCGCTTTACGGGTGCAACATAATGGAAGGAAACGAAAAACCTGATGGAAGTAACCCATTCTTGAGGAGAGAAGGCGTAAAACGGTCACCACCCGCCAATTCGAAGATCAGAGAAAGATCCTGCTCCTTTACGGAAAAACGAGACAACAAAAAAACTGAACCACTCCACAGAGTTGACCTACAATCTTCCCCAGTAGAGCAGCCTACCAAGAGCAAAATATAAACAGGCACGAGCCTAGCGAAGGAATGAGAAAGGAGCTAGAAACTATCACTAAGGAAGTAATAGCGAAAGCAAGTGAACTGAGGATGCTTGGTAAGGCGAACTCAAATACAAAAGTTAAGAAAGCTACCGATGAGATGTATACATTGGCAGATCCCCTTGAGAGAATATGGATAAGTGGGCTCTTGACTCAACATACTGAGAAAGAATCGAGTCCTAAAAGGGGGCCTGTTACCAAAGACACTAGCACGCAGACAGGAGAATCGGAAAACGACAAAGAAAAAGAGTTTCTCGAAACATTACTACAGGAAATAAACAACGGTAACACCCTTGATGAACTCATAGAGGTAGAACAAAAAATATGGCCCCAAAAACCTTTCGTACAGCGAAAGAAGGGCAAGGAAACGCTCTGCTAACATCGACAGAATGGGGCTTTGTCTGGTGCATTGCCGAAAACCTAAATCCCGACGCAGGTGTATCCAAAGCTCTCCTCAAGGCATATTCCAGGCCCATATAAATGTCTAAACAAGACATTACAATAAGCAAACTGGCATACTTGAAGCACACGCTGGAAGCACCGTCCGATGACGGTGTCACCACAATAAACGACAGATATGTTTATCAAATGGATACCCGTGTAGATACAAACCATTTTTAGCTGTCTACAAACATTGAAAAAACTCATACAGCACAGCGGTAGAAATATGATCGCTATTTATAAGCCTACCGTAAAGAACTGGTTAACAGTGAAAAAAGCAATTGAATTCAACTTTGCCAGTACAAATATTGAAGTGAGGATCTATAGCAATAAAGTACGTACTGCTACAAACATAGAGCCAACGCCTTCGAAAAACGACACAAATTGGACAGAGATTGTAAAAAAGCCTAGGCAAAAAAGAACAGAGGGAAAAAAATACTGATGCAGTTTTTGTAAAAGAGAAGGACGATCATATCCTGATCTGGTCAAGATGACACGAAATGAAATTGACACCAAAACATCAGGAATAGTCATCACAAAGATGCGCCAATTCAAATCAGGAGAACTTTTACTAGAGATAAAAGGTGGTCAAGGACAAGAACTGAGGAAAAGCATAGCACAAAAGTGCCCAACAGCAAATGCGCGTGCCATGACTGACAGCGTAATACTGCACGTCAAGGACCTAGAAGCTGTTACTACAGTAACCGAAGTAGAACACGCTATAAAAGAACACCTCGACATTGGTGAACATGAGAAAAATGTGGAGGTAAGAAACCTAAGACCGTGCTACGTAGAAAACCAGATTGCAACAGTAGCACTTCCAAAAGTCTAAGCTCTAAAACTACTCGAAAGAAACAGAATTAGAATTGGACTTGTTGAATGCAGAATAAGGCCACGAATAAATCTTACCAAGTGCCACAGATGCTGGCAGATAGGACATGCCGCAAAAGAGTGCAATGGACCTGACAGACAAAAACTCTGTCTAAGATGCTGCCAAGAATGCTACCAAACAGTGCCAAGGCGAAGAATTCTGTCCGTTTTGTCAAAGTAAGGGACACCGGGCAAATTCTGGCATGTGCCCAAATTTCCAAAAAGCGCTGGCGGTAGCAAGGCAACACCAAAAAAATTCAAAATGTTGAAAGTCCTCCAATTAAATTCAATGAGATCCCGTGGAGTGCATGACCTGCTGCATGTCACAGTGTCTGAGCTAAATATTGATGTAATAATACTAAGTGAGCCAAACAAAGAAATAATTAGTAATACAAAATGGTGTGCAGACCAAAATAGAGACACCGCAATTAGAGCCATAAAGAAAACTATTCCAATATTAGGCAGTGGATGTGGAACGGGCTACGTTTGGATAGAGACTGCAGAAATGATATTCTATAGCTGCAACTTTTCGCCCAACAAAAATCTGGACCACTTGCAAAAGGCATTGGACGATCTGAGCGACTCCATGCGAAGCCAACGAAATCCAAAACTTATAGCCGGCGCTTTTAATGCGAAATCACCATATTGGGGCTCACCAAAAATGGATCCACGTGGCGATATTATAATGGAGTGGATCTCTACTATGAACCTGTATATAAAAAATGAAGGTAATTAATCAACTTTCCAGCGCAAGGAATCCCAGTCGATTATTAACCTCACACTCACAACTAATAATTTAGCGAACAAAATAGGAAACTGGAAAGTCCTACAGAGGGAATCTTCTATACGATTAAAGACTGTCAAACGTGCATCTCCCCCAGGTACATGGGAAATAGGAGATGGCCCACCAGAACAGAATTAAAAAACCACAAGACCGGACAGCAGAGTCGTTTATAATGACACTAAGCAAAGCATATGAGGCAACATTCCCACAAAAAAAGCGGTTCGTAAAACCCAGGCGTGTCTATTGGTGGAACGATGAAATCGCTTCCTCAGTGGCAGCTTGCATTGCGTCTAGACGCATAACTCTACGCAAAGGAAGAAAGAATTCAGACCTAGCTCTCAGGGAAAAATACAGACAAGAATATGTAACTGCCAAAAACTCTCAGACAAAAAATAAAGGTTTCTAAACGTCTTCACTGGCAAAACCTGTGCGAAAAAATTAACGAAGATACCTGGGGAGATGCGTATAAAAGCGCAATGCGGGGGCTGAAAATAAGGCACCAAATTTTACAGGTTCCAATGGAAAAGATGTTGGAGGTGGTAGACGCACTGTTCCCCACTCATGAAGAGCGGAGCTGGGAGCAACCTTACGTGACGGAGGTAGTCCCATTTACGGAAGATGAATTAATAAGAGCCAGTCAACGTATTCGCAATGGTAGAGCGCCAGGACTAGGCGGACTACCACCTGAGGCTCTAAAAGACGCAGTGGATAACTTCTAACATATGTCCTAAACGTAATGCACCTTTGCACCAATGCACCTACATAATAGGAAAGTTGATCTCCAAGAAAACAACAAATTAGTGGAGCGTGATGTCTGTAATGGGGCGCCGCAGGGCTCTGCTTTGGGACCGACACTATGGAATGTCCTTTACGACGGAGTACTCAGACTAAAGCTACCGGAAGGTGTGGACATCGTGGGTTTCGCTGATGACTTGACACTTGTAGTGCCAGGGAAGACAGAAATCGAAACTATGTCGAGAGCAAACAGGACCATTGTACAGTTGAACAAATGGATGGAAATCAAGAATCTGAAGCTTGCACCAGAAAAGACAGAAGCCCTATTGCTAACTGGACTAAGAAAAACGAAACCCGTCACATTTAAAATAAAAGGAGAAAAAATTACCCCAAAGGAATCGCTAAAATATCTAGGTGTAAAAACCTTTGTCAAGAGCCTATCCTTTAATCGCCATATCACCACAGTGGCAGCCAGAGCACTGAAAACTGCAGCAGCGTTAGATAAATTAATGCCCAACGTAGGAGGACCCCGCAGTAGTAAGCGAAAACTTCTTTGCTCGGTGGTTCACTTCACAATGCTCTACGCAGCTAAGATTTGGGCAAAGGCTTTGAGAAAACACATGATTAGGCAAAACTTAGTAACCGTAACCTTAGTACCTTAGTAAGGAAAATGGCGCTAGGAGTATGCTGTGCTTACCGGACTGTCTCTAGAGATGCTGCCCTAGTGTTGGCCGGCATACCACCCATAGAACTTATGGCAGAACAGAGGGTAGAAGTCTACAATGGTAGATCAAACGGCGATGGCACACAGGCTAAAAAAAGGCTCTAGCGAAGGTCCGAATGTACAAGGCCTGGCAAAACCAGTGGAGTCTATACACTAAGGGACACTGGACCAGAATCCTAATCCCTGATGTGGAGCGTTGGGCAACTAGAAAACACGGCGATACAAAAGTCACCCAAGTTTTGAGCGAACATGGCTGTTTCAGGAACTTTCTCCATAGCATCGGCAGGGCCCCAGATTGCCTCTGTATTTACTGTGGGCTCACAGACAGCGCGCCGCATACCGTTTTTGTGTGTGAGAGGTGGATCCCTCAAAGGGATAAATGGAAGGATAAGACTGGACAAACACTAGACCCATCATACATGAAGCATGATCCAAGACATCATGACAATAAAAATGCTAGACGAGCGGAAAGCGAAAGAAGCCGAAAAGATAAAAAATGTTAGTACTTGAACCCCTAATCACTGTAAGTGGAGGGCGGATGTAAAGGCAACACTATGCAGCAACATCTTGAAAGTTATGCGAAAAGCGGTCCCAAGATGCTTGTGTTATTCCGGAGGGTCCACTTGCTAAGTTAACCGTGAGGAGCTTACTACGACCCCAGCACATCTTGTTTATTTGATGTCTTATTATTATTATTTATATGATATCTTTATAGTCTTGTTTGTGGATCCGTCCACGTTGTCGGCGGAGTATGAGCTGTCTTGCAGCTAGTGTTTTTTGAGTAAACAATCGTGTTTAAAGACCAATTAAAAATAGTGATTCGTATCTCTAATCTGCTATAAGCCGTAGTGAATTCTTTTATATACTTTTCTTGTGGGAGATAAGACGCCGTGTGCCGTAAATTGTGTAAATAGCCCCACCCCCACCTTTTCGACCCCACCTTCCACCGCCGCGGTGGTGGGCCTCATTTACCCGTTGGCTATGCATAAGAGCCAACTGGAACTAAGATAAGTTACTTTTACACTATTATTTATTTGTAGATAGGGACATAACCTAAAATAATTCAATTGCAAATACAATAATTTATTGTTATTTAGAATTGTTCTTGATGCGTTTATTAAATTAAGCGGCACATTTTAAGCAGTCTAGTAGCGTAGTGGGCTGCGTCGGCGATCTCTATTCTACCAGCCCGGGTTCAAATCCTGCCCGACGATATTATGTTTTCACTGAAATTTAAGGAACTTACACAAAAATCAGCTCTACGTAGCGATTGTTATATTTAATTCCAACGTGTGAAGGTTACTTCCCCATATTTGTGCCTCTCCTGGCGAGTCTCCTCTAAAACCCGAAAGAATCTGGCGGACGTTCAGAACTTTTGTTCCCGACTATACAATGGAAGACCCAGAAGTCACTAGAAATAAACCTGTAGGTGGAAATCCATTCCTTAAAAGGGAATCGCTGAAAAGAACTCCACCACCGAAAAATGAAAAAGATGTACCTGGCGTCGAGCCAGCACCAAGAAGATAGCAAGCCAGTACAGCAATGAGACGATCAGCATGCTTCACAGGAGCTATTGGAGGCAGCAAAGTCGGGATTACACTGGTTCCGACGTCGGGCAAGGCTGCTCCAAGTGAACAAAGTGCTTTTGGAAGCTCTAATAAGAAAAGTCGCAGCAAAAGTGCAAGATCTACGATGGCTGGTGAAAGGCAACACCAACACGGTGTATACGAAGTGCCGCAGAAGATGTGTGGGCATTAACAGACAAAATGGGTAAACTGTATAAAAATATACAAGAAATTACATCTGTGATGCAAGATAACAAAAGGAATACTCGGGAAGGCAGCACACAAACTGACCTAACCGGCCACGATCTGTCGGAGGAAATGAAAGAAGAAATGAAAGTTCTGAACGAACTGTGGAAGGAAATAGACAGGGGAAGTTCTTACGAGGAATTTCAAGAAGTTTCCAATAAGGACTGGCTGATGAGGCCTACAGAAGAGTAAGTAAAGGAACAGGAAACCCGCTCCTGGCACCGCTAGACTGGGACTTAGCATAGTGTGTGACCGACGACTTAAGTCCCGACCAAGGAGTACTACAATCGTTCAGAAACGCTTACGCGAGGCCTAGTGAACGAGGCGTGCAGAAAAAAAAACCTGGAAGTGCGGACTACCTTAAACATTCTATAGGGGTCCCAAACGGAGAAGGCGACATAGAATCGACAGATCGGTACATATACAAACTTGTACTCAACGAGGCAGATAGGGAAAGCGTGGACGAATCCATCACCCTGAAACAGACGTTCGATAGCTTGCAACACCTGAAACAGCTCTTCAAAAAACATGGTAGGAAGAAGTTGGCATTTGTCAAACCCACGGTACCAGAATGGCGAACCTTGAATAAAACGATGAGTTCACATTCTCGAATGCAGATAAAGATATAGGAGTGCACACACCCCAAAACTCAGCAATACCAGAAATAAAAGTACACAACATGCAGGAACGGACAGAGGCCCAAAGACAAGATCAAGATCGGAAGGAAAGGCAAGGGAAGAACATGAAAGAAGCGGTATTTCTGAAATCTAGTGAGAAAACTTACGCCGAACTCCTTAGGCTGGTTAAAAAGGAGGTTGACCCCGAATCATCAGGGATCGGGTATAAGGCAAACTAGAAGCGGGAAACTCTGACTAGAAGTGAAAGAGGGGAGCGCGAGTAAGCTGAAAGACTCGATTACAAATAAATTGCCATAAATAGAAATCCGCACAAGAAACATGGATACCAAGGTGAATATCAAGGATATAGATGCCGTTACTACACCAGAAGAGATAGAGGAAGCTATAAAATATGTGCTCGGAACTGCAGAAGGGGTAAAAATAAAGAATATCAGACCAGCGTTTGGAGTCAGCCAGATCGCCACCGTGTCTCTTCCCAGGAAACTGCAAAAGAACTATTAGACAAGGGAAAGCTAAAAATTGGATGGATAAACTGCCGAATCAGAGAAAGGATTGACGTAGAGAGATGTTTTAAATGCTGGGAAACGGGCCATCATGAAACGAATGTAAAGGTCCAGATAGGCAGAAGATGTGTCTACGATGTACCAAGAAAAACCTTACTGGGGTTGTCCACTAATAGACAACAGAGGGGATACCGTTATGGATTGGGCAGCGGAGCTGTACGTTGTTTTGCTGAACCAAGGGGCACAGCACACACTAGTTAGGGGTAATGCGCGTTCCATAATAGATCTGACTTTCTGTTCGCATAACATCGGAAACAGGATCCAAGACTGGAAGTTACTCAACCATGAATCCCTGAGCGATCACCGATACATATCATATACAATAAAAGCAGAGTCACCTAGGAAAGACATACAACAAGGAAACAGGAACGGATGGAGTACAAAACACCTTAACACAGAAGCACTAAAAATTAGCCTGGCACAGGAAATTGCAGGTACAAAAATTAAATATGCTGATACACTTCCTCAGGTCATGATCAGGGCATGTAACTCAACGTTACCCAATAAAGGTGGAGCAACTAGGAGGAAACTGGTATACTGGTAGTCAGACGAAATATCCAGCCTGATGGCCTCGTGCGTTGCTGCTAGAAGAAAATGTCAGCGACAAAAACTAAAAAAAGACGTTGAAAGAAGTTGATGTAAAGCTCAAAACGATAATAAACCGATATAGAAGCAGAAAAAGAGAATTGAGGAAAGCCATAGCCAAAGCAAAAGAATCACATTGACAAAAACTCTGCGAGGACCTAGACAAGGGCATACGTGGAGATGCTTTCCAGCTATGCAAGAACAAACTTAAAGTGCTACCGCCAATGATCTGAAACGAGTTGTAGATGTAATGTTCCCACAACATGAACCTTTTGTCTGGGAACAATTAGAGGTTAATGATTTACCGAGGAGGAACTCACCAAAGCAAAAGACCGCATCCACAACGGTATGGAACCCCGCCTGAGGTTATTAAAATCGCAGCCCTCGGCCAATCAAAATTTGTTCTAGATATAATGAATGCAGAACTGTCGGGAACTTTCCCAAGTTATGGAAGTGCGCAAGGCTTGTCACCCTTGGTCCGCAAGGGTGACAAACCGTTAGATGATCCATCATCGTACAGACCCATGTGTATACTTGATACGCCGGGGAAGCTGCTAGAGCAGCTCCTGGTGGACAGACTTAAAAGAGGACTTGAGGCAGGCATCGGATTGTCCAGGAGACTATTTGGATTCGGAGAGGGAAGATCCACTATCAGCGCAATAGAAGCGTTCCTAAAACTTACAGAAGGAGCTAGAAGTGGCACCAAAAGGACAAGGACAATATGTGCTCTAATTATATTTGACGTTAGAAACGCTTTTAACAGTGCTGGATGAAAAATAATAATGAAGGAACTAACGGAACGAGGAATAGCGCCATACCTCCTGCGCATGGTAAGAAGCTACTTCGATAATAGAACACTGCTTCTACAGGCACATGGAGTTTCGGTAGAGAGAGAACTGAGTAGCGGGGTCCCACAAGGTTCAGTTTTAGGCCCTACTTTGTGGAACATCTTGTATGATGGTGTCCTAAGATTGAAACTTCCGGAGAGTGCCACATTCATTGGCTTCGCGGACGACCTGGCTCTCGTGGTCTCTGCAAAAACGGAATCCATGCTAATGGTAACGGCAAACCGCACAATTCGCCAATTAACCGATTGGATGACATCAAACAACCTGAGCCTTGCTCCCGAAAAGTCTGAAGCAGTGTTACTAACCGGCCTAAGGAGACTCAACGCAATACAGTTTAAAGTGCAACATTATACATATATAAGACCAAAGAACGATACATATCACATACCTCGGGGTAGTCATAGACAAGAGCCTGTCATTCGGTCCACACCACACGAAGGCAGCAGCTAAATGCATGAAGGTAATGGCGGCATTGGACATGATTATGCCCAATGTAGGTGGGCCTAAAAGCTCCAAACGTAAACTCCTTGGTACGATAGTACAATTCTCAATGCTATATGCTGCGCCAATATGGGCTCAAAGTATGGCAGTAGAAAGCAATATTTACAAACTGGCGCAAATTAAAAAAAAACTGCAATCAGGATCTGTGGCGCATATAAGACTGTATCGGGGGAATCAGTTTTGGTAATAGCTGGTATAGCCCCAATAGAGCTCCTGGTAAAAGAGAAAGCCGAACTGCATGAGCCCAGATATGATAGGCAATCTAGAACTGCCGCAGTAGCAGAATGGCAACAAAAATGGTGGGCGTCCGAAAAAGGCCAATGGACGAAGTTGATCATACCAGATATCACCACATGGATCAACAGGAAGCATGGCGAGACTAACTCAGTTCCTCACAGGGCATGGCTGCTTCCGCGACTACTTGTAACAAATACGCGCTGCCACAGATGACTTGTGTGAATACTGTGGCGATGTAGACTCTGTAAGACACATAATATTTGACTGCTGGAGATGGGAAGCAGAAAGAGACGAACTAACAGCCAACATGAAGATACCGTTTAATATATATATGTTTAATATATATGTTTAATAACATGAAGATACCGGGTTACATGCTACAAGATATAGAAAACTAAATTTAATAAAATGAACAAATTCGTTAAATTTGTTACTTCCTCTAAGGAAAATGATGAAAAACTGAGACGCAATAGAATGATTCACCAGTAAGCCCAAATAAGATGAATCAACAACTATTCTAACTTCAAGATCAAAACAAAAGGAAAAACAGAAAAACTATGGCGGTAAAAAATAGTCCGGGCTGCTCACCCTGAAGGAATGCGCAAGCGATACCGGGGTGGCGCACTTTTAGGCCAAGTGGAAGAAGGGGTTTAGTGCATGAGAGCCTCACACACAGGCTGTTAGAGCTTCCCCCAAACCACATATAAAAAAAAGTCTTGTTTATTTAGTCTTGTATCTCTAGTCTTTTCTGTCTAGTCTAATCTGTCTAGTCTTGTCTGCCTAGTCTTGTCTGTCTAGCCTTGTCTGTCTAGTTTTGTCTATTTAGTTTTGTCTGTTTAGACAAGACTTGTGTCTGAACTAACTTGTGTGTCTGTTCTTGTCTATCTAGTCACATTTATCCAGCCTTGTCTTACCATTAAGTTTTATTTTTCAAAAGTTTGTGACGAATATTATATATTCTGAAGTTTCACTTGGAATAATTTATTGATTTTTTAATTATTTGTAGGGCTCAGAAACGTCGGCAGTAGTGGTAACCTTTGCTCTAACGTGTCTTGCGTTATTCCCAGAAATACAGGTAACACAACTGCAAAATAGGATAAACGTGATTATTTGATAAATGTAATTGCTTCCATGTTTAGCAAACGGTTTACGAAGAAATTATCGACGTTATGGGAAAGGACAGAGACGTCGAGGCTTCCAATTTAGCCAAACTGAAATACACAGAGATGGTGATTAAAGAGAGCATGCGATTATTTCCTGCCGTACCCGTATTTCTAAGAAAACTAGATGAAGATTTGGAATTGCGTGAGTTTTAGTGCTTTCCTCTATTCCGTCTCTGTTGTTATCCGCTTTTTATATAATTAAAGCACACTAAGCATAAATATTTCAGAAACTTGTACGCTTCCCAAAGAAGCGGGATTGATATTAAGCACAATGACTTTGCACCGTCATCCGCTATACTACAAAGACCCTTTAAAATTCATCCCAGAGCGATTCACTCCTGAAGAAGTGGCCAAACGCCACCCTTATTCTTACCTCCCGTTTTCTGCAGGGCCGAGAAATTGCATTGGTTAGTATTAAAAAATAATTTTTAATGTAACAATTGTTAACGGTCCAAGTTTTGTGTTTAAGGTCTCAAATATGGCATGATGTTAGTTAAATGTTTATTAGCTTCGATTTTAAGAAAGTATGTTGTTTCTACTGAGTATAAAACTGTAGAAGAGATCAGGCTTAAGCAATGTATAGTGTTAAAACCTGTATTGGGGTTCAAGGTTAATATAACTCCCAGAGAAGATTAAATTACATGTTAACAAAAATAATGTAATTGGGATAAATTTTATGAAAATGGTGTAATGGAATCAAGTAATGAAAATAAAGTTTTAATGAAAAAGTTGTCATTTATAATTGGTTTATTGCATATATTTTATAATATATTATTATTATTATTCTAATTGACAACTATTTATAACAGTCACATAGACAATGCCTACTCAAATTTGAAAAGTTTTTAATAACATCCACTTTGGGACAGCTTTACTAATTAAATCAAGGGAGGGACACGGAAATCTTCTGTTACTTTTTAGCATCAAATAAATTAAATCCCTTGATTTAATTAGTAAATCTGTTCCAAAGTGGATGTTATTAAAAACTTTTCAAATTATTATTATGTTGCACTTTCACAGCATTGCTGCTGGTTTTTCACCTATCCCTTGGATGGGTTGGGAATAGGCTCGGTCGATCCGGAAAGGAGATTCATCCTGGCCCGCATGACGTTTCCAATAGTTTTAATTCAGGAATTTACCTACAATGTGGTATGTCTGTAGAATCACAATCTACTGGATGGTTTTGAAGGTCCAGTTTGGCATGCCTATTTTCTCTAAGTTGCTTAAATAGTTGTGTGTTACAACTGCCTCTGCAGATATTACTAGGGAAATTATTGCGATTTTGTTTAATTTCCACATGTTTTTCATCTCTATTGCTAGGTCTTCATATTTTCTTAATTCTTCGTCCTCTGTTGACTTAATGTTATGCGTCAGAGGGATGGCGATGTCGATTAAGATAGCTGTCTTCTCGATTTTGTTAAGGAGGACAATATCTGCTCTGTTACATGCCACTCTTTTATCTGTGAGAATGGGTTTGTCCCAATACATCAAGTGGTTTGGTCCTTCGAGCACGTCGTGTGGTTCATATTTCTAGTAGGGCGGTGTATCGTAACCCAACATTTCAAATTTGATGGCCAGCTGTTGGTGTATAAGTTTAGCGACTTAATTATGACGCCCAAGGTTTGCGTTGTCCGCTTATGCCTAACAGCCGGACATGATGTGTTCGGATGTGTTTTTGGTAACTTCGGGTTTTCATTACCCTATCTTGAATAGCGAGAATAAAACCTTCCGTCTCAGGATATAGGTAATTTCGGGTTTTCATTACCCTATCTTGAATAGCGAGGATAAAACCTTCCGTCTCTGGATATAGGTCCTCTTGCAGCAGCCATCTATCAGCGATGCCTGTCGATCTACGTTTCTGTCGTCTATCAGCTTCGAGAATCTTCCGTGCATTTCTTTGTCTCTCCACTTTTGGATCTCTTCATGGACCGATGTTGGTTTAATTGGAGGCTCGTCTTGTTAGAGTCTCAGGGGTGTGTATCCCATATCAGCCTTAACCACGAGTTTCATGAGCTCCCAGTTCGATGTGAATGTGATCTCAATGTAGGTCTTATTTTGGACTCAATGACCCTGCATTGGTTCATTATGTTTATGAACCCTCTCCCTCCTTCCTTTCTAGGTAAATAAAGTCTTATAGTAGATGAGTTTGGATGCAGGAAACGGAACTTAGTCATGGTAGTTCTAGTAA
The DNA here is from genome assembly GCA_944588485.1 of Phosphuga atrata. Lineage (NCBI taxonomy): Eukaryota > Metazoa > Arthropoda > Insecta > Coleoptera > Silphidae > Phosphuga > Phosphuga atrata. The sequence continues at coordinate 17,194,665 of OX155899.1, read as the reverse complement.
GGCGGTCCAATCTCTCCGTATTGGACCATTTTAAGATCCCAAACGAGTATGTTAGGACCGGTACAGCCTATGTATTGATGAAGTCAAACTATACGTTTGCCTGCTAACTTTGTTATGCAGATTTTTCTCAGACGTTTTTTTGTATCTCTCCGAAATCCTGCTTCAGCCGCGTGTGGTCTATTTTGGCATTTTGCGATATTCCCAGATATTTATAAACTGTGCCATCCTCGAGCTCGCAAATCCCATGGGATCCATCCCCATCCCCATTGACTGAGCCTTTTTTGAAATTAATAATATCGCTGCTGAACGTTTCGACTGTGATAAGATCTGATAAGGATCCTCCTCTTATGAGAGTTTTCAGCATACAATTTGAGATCATCCATCAGCAGTAGATGGTTTAGTTTTTTTGAAACATTTCTAGTGATGGTATATCCAATCCTTGTGTTGTTGGGTAAGTCTGAAAGTGGATTCAAAGCTAGGAAAACCCAGAGGGGGATAGTGTCTCTCTGAAAAATTCCATTTTCAATTTTAATCCTTCCTGCTTCTTGTCCATTGGTCATCAATCGAGTTCTCCATGTTTTCATCATACTAGCCAAGAGGTGCTTAATGTTCGGTGCGATCTTGTATATATCAAGGACACTGAGCAGCCAGTCATGAGGGACGCTGTCAAAAGCTTTAGCGTAATCAATATAAGCCAAGCTCAGGTTGCGTCGCTTAATTTGGGCTTGTTTCAGCCCCACTGCATCTATTGTTAGTTGATGTTTGCAGCAGAGGGTCTTCCGGACGCTTCCCTTCTGTTCTTCTGCGATGATCCCATTAGTTTCACAATGTTCGTGTATTTTTTCGAATATTACAGAAGTTAGGAGCTTATAAAATACTGATAGACAGGTAATCGGTCTATAGTTCCGTGGGTCATTTACTTCACCTTTTTTATTTAATAAGTGCGTAATTCCTTCTGTCAGCCAATCCGGGCCTCTGTTTGGGTCCTTCAATATAGCTGTGAAGCCACGCGCTAGCGGTTTGTGTGCCGCAGGTAAGTATTTTATCCAAAAGTTTTGGATTCCGTCTGGACCCGAAGATTTCCAGTTGCTGGTTCGTTTAACTGCACCGGTGGCATCTTGCTCCGTGAACTCAGCGTGTGGCACTTCCGGCAGGTTCGTGTATTTTTCAGCAGTTTTACAGATCCATTGAGCCTCAGCATAAAAATGTTTATCCCCACACCAGATAGACTTCCAGTAATCCTTAAAGTCAGCGTAGTTGACCTCAGTCCCAAGACAGTTGTTATCCGTTTGACTTTACAGCTGTCTAAAGAACGAACGTTGGTTTTTAGAGTAATTTGTATTTTGCTTCTTTTCGCTTGGTTGCTTCATTGTATCGTCGCAGTTTTGCACCCTTTACCTTAGTTTTTTTCCTGTAAGTGTCTTCAATTCCAATAGTTGTTGTTGTGCATAAGGTTGGTCCAGATTGATTTTTGATTCCACACACAGTCCAATAACTTTTCTCTTTATCTTCCGGGATCTTTTTCCTGCAAGCCATTGATCAAGGAGGTCTTCTAACTGAGTTGATCTATACTCTTTTCCAGTATCCATTTTCATGCTGGTTTTCTCTTAGTTGATTTCATGCAGTTTTCTTGTTTTCTTTGGAATGTCCTTTGTCCATTTAATTCGATTATTGTAACGGCAGCGAGGTAGATAGCCACTTGTATTTCGTTGATGTGTTCTTCTTTTTTCAGGTGCTCATTTAGGATATTATTAATTATTACTAGATTTCTTGAAACTTTTCTCGGCTTATCTAGCTTAGGTATTCTTGGTCTGCTGGATGGATCAGTATCTCTAATAAACTCTATCAGACTATAGAATCGGTTTTTCAATTCGGTGTTTTCTTGAGGGGTTTCATCTATCATGTTTTGGTTTATTTCTTCTGCTTCCTGTGGTATAATTAGGGCAGGATTTAGGATTGGTATGTTTTCGGGTTGTTTGAGCTTGATATCATCGTTGACCACAGTTTGCTGTAGCTCAAACCTAACTTGTCTGTAGATTGTTTGCATTTCAGCATCTATCAAGTAGCCGTTCTTTTCAATTGTATTCCAACGATCACTTACATTTTGTTCAGACATTTCTAGATCTAGTCTTATTTTGTTAAATTCTGCGTGTAGCAATTGTCTATATCCAGGTGGTGACTGGCGTCTACTAACACTGCACTTGGTGGCTCGGTAGTAGGCACTTGCAATTTCAAGATTCATTTCACGAGTCCACTTGATTCGCGTGCATTTTCCTCCTTGAGCAGTCCTCTCTAAACATGGAGTGGACAAGCTTAGTGGTAGGTTGGCGTTTGATGTTGTAGCCTGTTGGTTCGTCACCTCTAGGTGTTCACTCATTTGGGCTGTATCTTTTTGTGTGATAGACGCCCGTCTCGTCAGCTCCCTGTCGCCGATATGTTCGCCAGGACATATCTGGAGCTGATGCTGGGCATCATGATATGATATGCTCAGCATCAGCTCCAGATATGGATCTGGTGATCCTCAGACAGCGGTCGCTTTGTATTCCTACTACGTCTCATTTTCTGCAGATGTAAATTGTCGTCGTTGATCTATGGTTTGGCCGGTAGAATTAAATTAAATCTTTATTCGTTTATGTAACTACCTTCGCCCCTTTTTCGGGAGGAGTAAAATGAAAATTTGCAGAAAAAATTGTCAGAATTTCACGGCCTATTTTTATTATTATTATTATTATTATACACGTTACATACCTTTTATCAGACCACGCGAAACATTCATGACTACTTGTTCTTCCTGTTCTTCCAGTACTTGTTCTTTCTTTCATTAAAGGCTCTCTCTTCCTTTCTAAAGTCCACTTTGGCCTTTCGGCTTCAGGTGCTGTTTTCTCTGACATAACTTCCCACTTTTTTACCTTGTGCCCTAAATTTTAAATACGCCTTTGTCTGTGATATCCGCTGAATCTATCTGTGCTCTTTCCAGATCAATTTTGACTTCAGGGTGTAGTGGTCTTGACCCCCTGGATGTACCTGACTATTCTGTTGTTGAGTCTGGTCTGTGGAAGTCTGCTGATATGTCCATACATTTTTAGACGCTTCTTTCGTATGTCCGCTGCGATGTTTGAGAACTTCTCTGTGGTACTCCTGTAGTTAAGCCTACAGCCTTCGTCTGTGAGTTTTGGTCAAATAATATTCCTAACGGCTTTTTCTTTCCTGTGTGAGGGTGTTCTCAAGGTCGGTCTTTGTGTTTAACATCAGTGTTTCACTGGCGTATAGCACCTCAGGTTTGATCATTGTGTTATAGTGATGAATTTTAGTGAAGGTGGACAGACATTTCTTGTTGTAGATACCCTGTGTTTTGTATAAGGCTCTCTTTATTTTCAATAACCTAGTGTTCTGCGCAATTTTCTATTTTCCTGGTGGTTCGATCACTTCACCTAGGTACTAGACAGACAAGAATAGACAGACAAAACTAGATAGACAAGACGCTACAAAATTTCGGACCATAATGCCCAAATGATTAGTTTCGTAAAAGAAAAACAACCTATAATTGTCAAATGCATTATGCTTTTTAAGCCAGATAATATGGCCTATATCAAACAACGTTTACAAGTGGAAACATGATCAGAAATTTTCAATTGCAAGAAATCGCAAATAAATAATCAATGGAACATATTTTTGCGAATCCTCACACCTTATTTCAATGAAAGTTTTCCTAGAATACCCACAAATTCTAACAATTGTTGTCATCGCACGTATAAAACGACGAAATAGACAACATTAACAAATACAACATCCAAAGTGACGTTCATAGGAGAGGTCTCGGAATCATTTGAAATCAAGACAGGAGTGGGACAGGGAGATGTTCTCTCACACATTCTATTTAATTCTGTTTTGAGAAAATAATCAGGACATGGGAAAAGTAGTTTGAAATTGTATTTACCCATCTTTGCCCCACTAACTCCTTTTCCCATGTCCTGATTATTTTCTCAATAATAATCAAGAAATGGGAAAAGATGTGGGAAAATAAAATTATAATACAGTAAAGAAAATAATTAAAATTTAAAAAAATAATTTATTTAATATAATTTATTATTTTTTAAAATAATTAATATTTGCTTTTTCATTAACTTTCATAACTTTATTTCATTAACTTTTTTTCGGGCTTAAACCAACAGTACTTGCCACATTGTCCTATATTGGAGCGAGAGTTCGCGCTGACATCAAGACAACATTGTCTTGATTTATCCGGGTTTGTTGTCTTGATTTATCCTTTAAGCTAACCGGGGTTAAACCAACTGTCCTTGCCACATTGTCCTATATTGGATCGAGAGTTCGCGCTGCCGCGCGTATGTTGTCTTAATTTATCTGCTCACTTCGCGGCGGGCAAACTAATCTAACCGGGGTTAAACCAGCGGTCCTTGCCACATTGTCCTATATTGGATCGACAGTTTGCGCTGCCGCCCGTATGTTGTCTTGATTTATCTGCCAGCTACGCGGCGGGCAACTTAATCTAATCGGGGTCAAACCAACGGTTCTTGCCACATTGTCCTATATTCGATCGAGAGTTCACGCTTCCGCGCGTGTGTTGTCTTGATTTATCTGCCCGCTTCGCGGCGAGTATCCTAATCTAACCGGGGTTAAACCAACCTTCCTGGTAGCAATAAAGCACCTGAATGAGGAAAAAAATAAAGAATGCCTAACTCAAGAACTAAGCAATAGCGATACAAAAAGTGAAGATATACTGGCTCAGGCGATGCACAAAGCATGTAAAAACTCAATAACTGGGGAAGGACGACAAAAATAAACAAGACAACATACTGGTGGACCGAGGAAATTTCGAACATAAGAGCTGCTTGCACCGCTGCCAGGAGGAAGTACCAACGCCTTAGGACAAAACATGGTGATAGCGAAGTTACCAACGAGGCAAGTCAGATATATAAGAGCCGAAGGAAGGAGCTGCGTCAGTTAATAAACAAAACCAAACAGGAGTACTGGACATCACTCGACTCATGAACAGGAGTACACTAAGCCTTTCAAATCATAAGAAGAAATATGAAAATTAGCTCACAAATTCCTGCATTAACAATAGAAGCATTACGTACAGTAGCTGATGTGCTCTTTCCACACCACATTCCTTTCGATTGGCAACAGCCCGAAGTCACCGATATACCTCTCTTCACAGCCGAAGAATTATCGCTCGCAAGTAGGCGAATTAAGAACAACAGAGCACCGGGGCCAGATAGAATACCACCTGAAGTTGTAAAAATAGCTGCCCAGCACCAACCAAGCTTCGTATTGGACACGATAGGACATACGACTTCGTATTGCTCACAACGGAAAACTTTCCGGCCAGATGGAAAAGGACGAAGCTCGTTCTCATCAAAAAAGGAGATAAATAAATAGGGAACCCTACATCCTATAGACCGATTTGCCTACTGGATGTGTCGGGAAAACTCTTAGAGCAACTTCTGCTAAGCAGAATAAAAGGAAAACTTGAGATTGGGCATGGTTTGTCAGAAAAACAATTTGGCTTCAGGCAAGGAAAATCCACAATTGATGCGCTAAGATCTGATATAGAGATTGCCGAAAAGGCAAAGTCTGGCACGCGGAGATCAAGGAAACTGTGTGCGCTGCTAACCTTCGATGTTAGAAACGCATTTAACAGCGCTAGCTGGAAGCAGGTCATGGAAGGCCTAACATCAAGAGGTATATCACCGTATCTACTACGCATGGTGAGGAGCTACCTTAGCCATAGAAAGTTTATACTAAAAGGGGCTCGAAAAACGGAAGAGAGAAGCATCAGCAGCGGTGTTCCACAAGAATCGACATTAGGCCCAACCTTGTGGAACGTCTTATATGACAATGTGCTGAGATTAAGACTGCCATTGGAGGCGACAGTGATTGGCTTTTCAGACGACTTCGCTCTAGTAGTAACAGCCAGAACAGAATTAGGATTGATGCAGACAGCAAACCACGCTATAGAACAAATCATTAACTGGATGAAATCCAAAAGCCTCAATCTAGCGCCAGAGAAAACTGAGACGGTCCTTCTCATAGGACCGATATCCAACCAATAAAATTTAAAACTGGAAAACTGAAAATAATCCCAAAGTGTCAAATAAAATAGCTGCGCATAGTAATAGAAAAGGCATTATCTTGCACACCTCACATAGCAGAAGCTGCAGCAAAGGGGATGAGGACAATGGGAGCAATACAACAAATAATGCCTAACATTGGAGGACCCAGGAACAGTAAACGCCAACTGCTCAGCTACGCAGTACAGGCCACTATGATGTACGGAGCACCAATATGGGCCAGAGCACTGGGAAAACAGAGCAATATCCAAAAGCTCCTTGCAGTGCAAAGACAAATGGCTCTAACAATCTGTAGCGCTTACCGCACAATATCAAGTGAGGCAGTCTTTACCATCGCGGGTATCCCGCCAATAGACATGCTTGTGGAAGAGCAAAGAAAACTGCAGGAGACAGGTGGCATCAAACTTAAAAAAAAGTGGCCAGGAAACAATTAATTGAAGAAAGACAGAGAAATGGCAGAGAAACCGATACTGTGAGCCATACAATCTTTGACTGTTCTCGATTGGAAATGGAAAGGCATGAAATTACAACCAATTTAGAAGTACCAATCAACCCGAGAACGATAATTAGAAATATGCTCAAAGCAAAAGAAAGCTGGATTAAGACACAATAATATATTCATTATATTATGGAATCCAAAACAACAGATGAAACTAAAGAACAAAAGATTCAGAGATATTAAATTTAGTAATATTTAATAAGTCACCCGTAACTCCGAGGCTATGCGACTAGCAGTACCAGAGTTCACGCCAGTGTATCCAGGGGGGGCACTTGTCTGGTTAGGGGTGTAACCGCTAGCTACGTCCCTAAAAAAAAAAAACAACACCTTGCCACATTGTCCTATATTGGATCGAGAGTTCGCGCTGCCGCGCGTATGTTGTCTAAATTTATCTGCCCGCTTCGCGGCGGGCAACCTAATCTAACCGGGGTTAAACCAGCGGTTCTTGCCACATTGTCCTACATTTGATCGGGAGTTCGCGCTGTCGCGCGTATGTTGTCTTGATTTATCTGCCCGCTTCGCGGCGGACAACCTAATATAACCGGGGTTAAACCAACGGTCCTTGCCACATTATCCTATGTCTGATCGAGAGTTCGCGCTGCCGCGCGTATAGTGTCTTAATTTATCTGCTCGCTTCGCGACGGGCAACCTAATATAACCTAGGTTACACTTGGAGAGATAGCTCAACTCGAACCAACTTCCTTTCCAAAGGCTTCTTGTAACGTCATGTTTCTCTGCTGCAACTTTTTTGCAACTCCATCGATAACCATCTTTGCCACCATTTTTGGTACTTTGTTCAATTTCATATTTGCCCCACACACAGGACAAATAAAATGATTTGCGATCAAGTCCACTTGCATAAGCCATTTCACCGCCGATATCTGACTTGCTGCCGCATTTCGAATATTGTCAATATGAAAATTGAAAGAATTCTGACACTGTTCTTACTAGGTGAAATTTTTACATAATGTAATGTTTGAGAAAAAATACTTGTACACTTTTCACATATCCTCTTATCTCCTAGTCATTGGAAATTTTCAAAAAAACCCGTAATGCCTCAGTTAATCTCCTAAACGAGCAAACCGACCTAATCTTTTCTCAACTTTTTAAACTCACCCAATCTCAAACAGATAAGTCCTCTTCTACGGACAGACACCGCCCCCCTCCCCACCAAAAACTATTATGGTATATATTCAACCTCATCAAATTGTTAAGTCACTTGAAAAAGACCGTCAAACTTCGAAACTTGAGTCGTGATATGTCTAGAAATTTATATAACAGTGAATAATAAGTTATATATCATTTTTACATATTATAAGTGAGGTAAAACAAAGTGAATTTTTCAATTCAATGTATGAATTACCACGTAGTAACCATCATATTCATATTTTTCTGCGGGTGCCTATCCGGTTCGAATGTTGGCGATCATCATTGCAATCTGGATTTTATTTGCGGCTGTTCTAAATAATTCGGTTGTTGTTGAATTGAACCATTGCCTCAGGTTCTTCATCCCAGTTATCCTTCTTCTGCCTGGTCCTCTGCGTCCTATTACTTTGCCCTGCAGTATGAGCTGCAGCAGTCGATATCGTTCTCCGTTTCTCATTATATGACCGAAGTATTCTAGTTTACGTTTTTTGATGGTAAACAGTAACTCTGGTTCCTTCTTCATTTTTCTTAGTACCTCGATGTTCGCAACTTTATTCGTAAAATTAATATTTAGCAAGCGTTTATAAAGCCATATTTCAAATGCCTCTAACTTCTGGCAGGATGCTTCACCTAAGGTCCACGACTCAACACCATATAAAAGTATGGAGAAAATATAGCATCTAATATGTCTCATCTTGATGTTCAGTGAGAGATCATGACTGCTAAATTGTTTCTTCATTTTTATAAATGCGGCTCTGGCTATTTGGATTCTTCTCCTTATCTCCAGCGAGTGGTCCCATTGGTCATTTACCATGCAACCAAGCTACACGTTCGACCACTCTACCGTCGATAAAGAGTTGGCAGGGTGGTGCTGGGACCTTACTTATTACCATATATTTGGTTTTGTTGATTTTCAGTAAGAGACCATATTCTTTACTAGAGGCTACTACTTCCGACATCAACCGCTGAAGACCCTCGAGACTATCCGCGAAGACTACCGTATCATCGGCATATCTGATGTTATTAATTATTTCACCATTAACCACGACCCCCTCGTTGATATTTAAGAGTGTTTCTTTACATATTTCTTCAGAGTGGATGTTAAATAACAGAGGTGATAAAACATATCCTTGCCTTACTCCTCTCCTAATCTCAATATTGTCGGTGGTCTGGTCCTCTACATTTACCACAGCAGTCTGGTTCCAATATAAGTTGGTTATTAGTCCAATTTTCTGAAGTTTGTTGATAAGTTTATCGTGGTGTATTTTATCGAATGGTTTTTGATAATCTATGAAACAAGCGTATATATCGTAATTCACATCCCTGCATCTCTGAAACAGTACTTGGATGCAAAACAATGCTTCTCTTGTTCCTAGTGCGTTTCGGTATCCAAACTGCGTGCTGATGATCTTTTCCTCGCATTTCTTATAGATTCTACCATGAATAATCTTCAGGAATAGTTTTAAGATATGGCTCATTAGGCTGATTGTTTGATAATCTTCGCATTTTTCGTATTTGTTTTTTTGGCAGTGTCACAAGGGTAGATTTTAGCCAATCCATTAGTATTACTCAGCTGTTGTAAATTCTATTAAATAGAGAAGTTATTACCGATATACTTTCATCGTCCAGCAGCTTCAAAACTTCTGCATGCGTGTTATCTTGACCCACTGCTTTACCATCCTTGCTTTGTTTGATGGCGTTCTTCACTTCACTTGTTATAATAGTAGGACCAGTAGTTGTTGGTGGGTTTAATGGTCGATCATCTTCAAATAAAATATTTATGTATTCTTTCCATATTGCAAGCTTCTCCGTTACATTTGATGCTATGGTTCCGTTTTTGTCTACTAATTGACCATATACCCGCTTTCTAAGCGTGCCAGTTACCAGTTTCACCTTTCTATGTACGTTGAAGACATCGTGTTTCTTTTCCAACTCCTCTATTTCCAAACATTCTTCATGGATTCTTTTCTCTTTTGCTTTTCTTATTAGCTGGCTAATGGTTTTGTTTAAATCCCTGTATTTGTCTGTATTTTTGTGTCGTCTTCTCTCTTCCATGAGCCTTAGGATATCGTCAGTCATCCAGCACTTTCTACGTTTTTTCGTTGTTTCGGGCTTTTTGAAATTTATCACTCGTGTTAACTATGCTGTTTTTTACCATTTCTCATTCGCTCTGAATTTCATATTCTTATTCTGTCGTTAACGCGGATCATATTTGGTCTCTTATATCATCCTTCTTGAGTTGGGAAATATCTACTCTGTTACTATTGTTAGGTTTAAGGCTACTCCTCATTTTCAGCTTTAACGTTCCGACGAGGGGGTTGTGGTCTGATGATACATCTGCGCCAGGGTACGTCTTGACCAATTTAAATATATTCCTGAACCTTTTATTGACATGAATATAGTCGATTTGGTTTCTTACAATTTTGCTTTTCTTGTCCGCGGGGGATCGCCATGTATATAGTCTACGTGGTGGAAGTTTGAAGAAAGTGTTTAGTACGACATATTCTTCATCTACCCAGAACTCATACAATATATCCCCTCTTGGTTTACTTTCACCCAGACCAAACGCGCCCACTATATTAGCTCGTTTTCAGCATCCTATTTTCGCGTTGAAATCTCCCATAATGATAATAATCCCGTTTTTCTTTACTCTGTATTGTTTTTAGCAAATCGCTGTAAAACTCTTCGTTCTCTTCGTCAGGTTTGTCAGAAGTTGGTGCATAAACCTGTATTAAGTTGATGTTTATTGGTGCTGTTGCTAGTTGTACCAACAGTATTCGGTCAGATACTGGTGTAAAGTTGCGTACCGCTTTTGCAATTTTCTGATTAAGAATTATGCTTACGCCGTATTGGTGCCGGTTCTCATCTAACCCTGTGTAGTACACTGTGTGATCATCTACTATACATTTTCCCACTCTTTTCCATCTCATTTCACTGATCCCCATGATTTCTACTTTTATGCGCTTCATTTCTGTAATCGTGTTTTGTAACTTACCCGCTGCGAACATACTTCTCACGTTCCAAGTACTAATTATTGTAGTGGCTGACCCGGAGATTCTTAGCAGCCTCTGACCATTTAAGGTCTGCCGGGAACTAAGGCCCATTATTTGATTGTTTTCAGCCATATTGATGATTATACTAGGAAATTGATACATGGTAGTTTTCTGTAGCTTTCCATGCGCTGTGACCAGACCGGTTGGGAAGAATATTTCATCGTCGACCTCGTCGTCTTGATTACAGCTGTACCTTAATCTCCACCTATAATAATACTGGAACGCAGCTGCCCATTCCAGGGGTGTGCTTATTTAATGGCAGCACTATTCGCCATGTCATGTTACCGTCGCCGGATTTCTGCAGTATTTACTCAAGGTAGTCGTACCCGCTGACTACCCCTCTGCATCCTGATAGTAACACCGCTTTATGGTCGGGGATTGCATAGTGGGTAAAGGCCTTCAGATATAAAGGTTAGTTGCGAATACCCACTATGCAATCCCCGACCATAAAGCGGTGTTACTATCAGGATGCAGAGGGGTAGTCAGCGGGTACGACTACCTTGAGCAAATTCTGCAGAAATCCGGCGACGGTAACATGACATGGCGAATAGTGCTGCCATTAAATAAGCACACCCCTGGAATGGGCAGCTGCGTTCCAGTATGATTATAGGTGGAGATTAACGTGTAATCGGTACAGCTGTAATCAAGACGACGAGGGCGACGATAAAATATTCTTCCCAACCGGTCTGGTCACAGCGCATCAATATAATCATCAATATGGCTGAAAACAATCAAATAATGGGCCTTAGTTCCCGGCAGACCTTAAATGGTCAGAGGCTGCTAAGAATCTCCTGCTAAGAGGCTGCTAAGTATGTTCGCAGCGGGTAAGATACAAAACACGATTACCGAAATGAAGCGCATGAAAGTAGAAATCATGAGGATCAGTGAAATGAGATGGATAGGAGTGGGAAAATGTATAGTAGATGATCACACAGTGTACTACTCAGGGTTAGATGAGAACCGGCACCAATACGGCGTAGGTATAATTCTTAATCAGAAATTTGCAAAAGCGGTACGCAACTTTACACCAGTTTCTGACCGAATAATGTTGGTACAACTAGCAACAGCGCCAATAAACATCAACTTAATACAGGTTTATGCACCAACTTCTCACAAACCTGACGAAGAGAACGAAGAGTTTTACAGCCATTTGCTAAAAACAATGCAGAGTCTAAAGAAAAACGAGATTAATATCATTATGGGAGATTTCAACGCGAAAATAGAATGCGGAAAACGAGCTAATATAGTGAGCGCGTTTGATCTGGGTGATAGTAACCCAAGAGGGGATAGATTATATAAGTTCTGCGTAGATGAATAATGTGTCGTACTAAACACTCTCTTCAAACTTCCACCGTAGACTATATACATGGCGCTCCCCCGCGGACAAGAAAAGCAAAATTGTAAGAAACCAAATCGACTATATTCTTGTCAATAATAGGTTCAGAAATATATTTAAATCGGTTAAGACGTACCCTGGCGCAGATGTATCATCAGACCACAACCCCCTCGTCGGAACGTTAAAGCTAAAAATGAGAAGTAGCCTTAAACCTAACAATAGTAACAGAGTAGATATTTCCCAACTCAAGAAGGATGATATAAGAGACCAAATACGATCCGCGTTAACGACAGAATTCAGAAAAATAAAGAAAAATTCCGACCATGAAGTTCAGAGCTAATGAGAAATGGTAAAAAACAGCATAGTTAAAACGAGTGAAAAATTTCTAAAGCCCGAAACAACGAAAAAACGTAGAAAGTGCTGGATGACTGACGATATCCTAAGGCTCATGGAAGAGAGAAGACGACACAAAAATACAGACAAATACAAGGATTTAAACAAAACCATTAGGCAGCTAATTAGAAAAGCAAAAGAGAAAGAAGAATTCATTAAGAATGTTTGGAAATAGAGAAGTTGGAAAAGAAACACGATGTCTTCAACGTACATAGAAAGGTGAAAAGGTAACAGGCACGCTTAGAAAACGGGTATATGATCAATTAGTAGACAAAAACGGAACATAGCATCAAATGTTACGGAGAAGCTTGCAATATGGAAAGAATACATAAATACTTTATTTAAAGATGATCGACCATTAAACCCACCAACAATTACGGGAACTACTGGTCCTAATAATATAACAAGTGAAGTGAAGAACGCCATCAAACAAAGCAAGGATGGTAAAGCAGTGGGTCCAGATAACACACATGCAGAAGTTTTGAAGCTGCTGGACGATGAAAGTATATCAGTAATAACTTCTCTATTTAATAGAATTTACAACAGCTGAGTGATACCAAGGGATTCGCTAAAATCTACCTTTGTGACACTGCCAAAAAAACCAAATGAGCCATAATGAGCCATATCTTAAAACTATTCCTGAAGATTATTCATGGTAGAATCTATAAGAAATGCAGGGAAAACATCAGCAGCACGCAGTTTGGATTCCGAAACGCACTAGGAACAAGAGAAGCATTGTTTTGCATCCAAGCACTGTTTCAGAGATGCAGGAATGTGAATTATGATATATACGCTTGTTTCATAGATTATCAAAAACCATTCGATAAAATACACCACGATAAACTTCAGAAGATTGGACTAGATCAAAAAGATTTTCCCGCAATAGCCAACTTATATTGGAACCAGACTGCTGTGGTAAATGTAGAGGACCAGACCACCGACAATATTGAGATTAGGAGAGGAGTAAGGCAAGGATGTGTTTTATCACCTTTGTTATTTAACATCCACTCTGAAGAAATATGTAAAGAAACACTCTTAAATATCAACGAAGGGGTCGTGGTTAATGGTGAAATGCCGATGATATGGTAGCCTTCGCGGATAGTCTCGAGGGTCTTCAGCGGTTGATGTCGGAAGTAGTAGCCTCTAGTAAAGAGTATGGTCTCTTACTGAATATCAACAAAACCAAATATATGGTAATAAGTAAGGTCCCAGCACCACCCGGCCAACTCTTTATCGACGGTAAAGTGGTCGAACGTGTAGCAACAACTACATATCTTGGTTGCATGGTAAATGACCAATGGGACCACTCGCTGGAGATAAGGAGAAGAATCGAAATAGATTCAGAGCCGCATTTATAAAAATGAAGAAACTATTTAGCAGTCATGATCCCTCACGGAACATCATGATGAGACATATTAGTTGCTATATTTTCTCCATACTTTTATATGGTGTTGACTCGTGGACCTTAACTGAAGCATCCTGCAAGAAATTAGAGGCATTTGAAATATGGCTTTGTAATTGTTATAGACGCTTGCTAAATATTAATTGGTCGGATAAAGTTGCGAACATCGAGGTACCCAGAAAAATGTAGAAGGAACCAGAGTTACTGTTTACCATAAAAAAACGTAAACTAGAATACTTCGGTCATATAATGAGAAACGGAGAACGATATCGACTACTGCAGCTCATACTGCAGGGCAAAGTAATAGGACGCAGAGGACCAGGCAGAAGAAGGATATCTTGGATGAAGAACCTGAGGCAATGGTTCAATTCAACAACAACCGAATTATTTAGAACAGCCGCAAATAAAATCCAGATTGCAATGATGATCGCCAACGTTCGAACCGGATAGCCACCCGCAGAAAAATATGAATATGATGGTTAGTACGTGGTAATTCATACATTGAATTGAAAAATTCATTTTGTTTTACCACACTTATAATATGTCAAAATGATATATAACTTATTATTCACAGTTATATACATTTCTAGACATATCACGACTCAAGTTTCGACGTTTGACGGTCATTTTCAAGTGACTTAACAATTTGATGCGGTTGAATATATACCCTTATAGTTTTTTGGTGGGAAGGGGGGCGGAAAACCAGAGAAAACCAGACAAGACAAGACCAGACCAGACAAAATAAGACAAGAACAGAGAAGACAAGACCAGACCAGACAAGACGAGACAAAACCAGAAAAGATCAGAGGACTAGACAAAAATAAACATACCAGGAACAAAACATACAAAACATACCAGACAAGACTAGATTAAGGCCAGACAAGACCAGACAAGACTTGCCAAGACCAGACAAGATCAGAGAAAACCAGACAAGACCAGACAAGGCAAGACCAGACCAAACAAGACCAGACCAAACAAGACTAGACAAGACCAGACCAGACAACACAAGACAAAAAAGACAAGATCAAACCAGACAAGACAAGACAGAACCATAACAAGACCAGACCAAACAAGACCAGACAAAACCAAACAAGACAAGACCAGACAAGACCAGACAAGGCCAGACAAGACCAGACCAGACCAGACAAGATAAGACAAAACCAGACAAGACCATACCAGACAAGACAATACAGAATCAGAACAAGAGCGGACTAAACAGGACCAGAGGACTAGACATACATAAAGCAGACAAGGCTAGATTAAGGCCAGACAAGAGCAGACAAGACTAGACTAGTCTGGTATACAAGATTAGATCAAGGCCATACCAGACAAGACCAGATTAAGGCCAGACAAGACCAGACAAGACTAGACAAGACCAGACAAGATCAGAGAAAACCAGATAAGACCAGACAAGGCAAGACCAGACCAAACAAGACCAGACAAAACCAAACAAGACAAGTCCAGACCAGACAAGACTTGACAAAACAAGACAAGACCATACAAGACAAGACATTACAGAACCAGAACAAGTGCAGACTAAACAAGACCAGACAAAACCAAACAAGACAATACAAAACCAGACAAGATCAGAGGACTAGACATACATAAATCAGACAAGACAAGACTAGATTAAGGCCAGACAAGATCATACAAGACTCGACTAGTCTGGTATACCAGACTAGATTAAGGCCTTACCAGACAAGACTAGATTAAGGCCAGACAAGACCAGACAAGATCAGAGAAAACCATACAAGACCGGACAAGGCAGGACCAGACCAAACAAGACCATACAAAATCAAACAAGACAAGACCAGACAAGACAAGACAAAACAAGACAAGACCATACCAGACAAGACAATACAGAATCAGAACAAGAGCAGACTAAACAGGACCAGACAAAACCAAAAAGAACAAGACCAGACTAGACAAGACAAAACAAGACCATACCAAACAAGACAAGACAAAACCAGACAAGACCAGAGGACTAGACATACATAAACCAGATAAGACTAGATTAAGGCCAGACAAGATCAGACAAGACTAGACTAGTCTGGTATACAAGACTAGATTAAGGCCATACCAGACAAGACTAGAATAAGGTCAGACAAGACCAGACAAGACTAGACAAGTCCTGACAAGATCAGAGAAAACCATACAAGACCAGACAAGGCAAGACCAGACCTAACAAGATCATACAAAACCAAACAAGACAAGACCAGACCAAACAAGACAAGACGAAACAAGACAAGACCAGACCAGACAAGACAAGACAAATCAGGCAAGACCAGAGATCTAGACATACATATATAAAGCAGACAAAACAAGACTAGATTAAGGCCAGACAAGACTAGATTAGTCTGGTATACAAGACTAGATTAAGGCCATACCAGACAAGACAAGATTAAGGCCAGACAAGACCAGACAAGACTAGACAAGACCAGACAAGATCAGAGAAAACCAGACAAGACCAGACAAGGCAAGACCAGACCAAACAAGATCAGACAAAACCAAACAAGACAAGACCAGACCAGACAAGACAAGACAAAACAAGACAAGACCACCAGACAAGACAAGACCATACCAGACAAGACAATACAGAACCAGAACAAGAGCAGACTAAACAAGACCAGACAAAACCAAACAAGACAAGACCAGACTAGACAAGTCAAGACAAAACAAGACAAGACCAGACCAAACAAGACGAGACAAAACCAGACAAGACCAGAGGACTAGGACAATGGGTTTAGAGGGAGCAAAATTAATTTTTACATTGCAATTTTGCTAAATCTGTGCGCGTTCACCGTGTGGGTTTACGGAGGATTTACCTATTTCGAAATAGATATTCCGACAAATCTAAGGATATTGACTAACTTTGTCAGTACAACTACCATTTGCTCACAATTATAAAATCTTCGGGTGTAAATTTGGGAGGATATCAACTGCTGTTCGACTTGTTTAAAATGTTTGATAAGTGGCTGTTTAGGAACCGAATCAAGGTTCCCATTTTGAAGCACGTTACAGTTAAATTAGCGTTTTTAAATGTTCTCGGCCTTGCAATTTACCTCGTAGAATCGTACATGAGGGATTTCTTGCCGAATTATTATATTTATTACTTCCATATCTTCAATTGCAATTATATTTGATCTTGATAATTTCCTTTTTGAAGTGTATGATTTTACAATCGATCAAATCGCGACTCGTTTTAGTTAATGGAATGCTTAAAGATTTGGGATCGCCACAAATATCAGTATTGTACAAAATGGAGATTGAAGAAGATATTTTCGGCATTTGCAAATTACACCACACAATTTGCAATCTAGTCGACTGTATTAATCAGATTTTTAAATGGGAAACGTTGGGTTTCATTACACACATCATTTTGAATAAATTGATGTATTTGAATTATGTGGTAAATGCAGACCAATTAAGTTTACTAATGATTGGATCCATAACAACTTGGATAGGAAGTTTATGTGTAAGTTTTTTCGTTATTAATAGATCGCACAAGACCAGATCAGACAAGACCAAACAAAACCAGGCAAGACTAGACAAGACAGGACAACTCCAGAAAAAAGAACATACAAGACAAGAGGTGACTATTCAAGACAAGCCAACTCTAGACAAGATCAGAAAAGGCCAGATACCACCCGCCAAGACCAGACAATATCAGACAAGTCCAGATAAGACCAGACAAGACCAAACAAGCCAGACTAGACCAAACTAGACCAGAGAAGTCCAGACAAAACCAGACAACGTCAGACAAAACCAGACAAGATTAGACAAGACCACACAAGACCAGACAATACCAAAGAAGATCAGAGAAGGTAGAAAAGACCAGGCAACACCTTAAAAGACCTGGCAAGACCAGATAAGCCATTAGTGTATTAAAATAAAAAATGGGAATTTTTAATGTTTAATATGTAGATAGTAATTTCTAATTCTTTATCTAATCTGTTAAACTTATTTAAGTAAAGCCGGTAAGTAGTTGTTGTAAATGTTCAGTTTGTCATAAAATAAATTGTTTATTAATCAGCAAAATGTCTGTGAGAGTAGAACTCTCCTCTGTTGAATTGGTGCGGTTTCTCTGGTTTAATTTGCCCAAGTTCGACAACTTTTACAATGAATTTGTAGGGGGCAAAATAAAACTTTCTTTCGCAGTTTTGATAAATTTGCGCTACATGGGATTACGGAAGATGTAGCAATGTCTAGATGAATTTGTCGGAAGGTCTGACAATTTTCGCTAATTTTGTCAGTACAACTTCAACTTTGCACCTGACTTTAAAATCATCCAACACAAACTGATTTAACACGATTGATAAGTATTTGTTAAGGAACCGAATAAAGACTCCTGTTTTGAAACACGTTACAGATTTACAAATTTGAGTCTATAAATTTGCTTGTCTGCTCATTTTATCTCCCGGATGCATATATGTGGGGCGATTACAAGCCGAATTATTACGTTTACTACTTTAATTTCTACTTGCATCGCTATTTTGTTTCCCTAATTAGTGTTCTGAAATATTTCATAACACATTCAATGAATTCACGACTCGTCTTAGTTAATGAAATGTTGGAAGATTTAGAATTGCCGAGAACATTTCTGTTTTGAAAATTGGAGATTGGTGCAGACATTTTGGACATTTGCAAATTACACCACACAATTTGCAATTGGGTCGACTCTGATATAAAATTTGCCAATGAGAAATATAATTAACTTATTGGAAAATGGAGACAAATTGAATTTAAAAATGATTGGATCTTTAACAGCTTGGACAGGGATTTTATGTGTAATTTTTCTTTCTTATGAAATAAGGCAGAATTAGATATGACTATGCAGACCATACCAGACAACCTAACCCAACCTAACAAGACAAAACACGTCTAGACAAGACCACACAACACAAGACCAGACCAGACCACACTTGGCCAGACAAGACCAGATAAGACCAGAAAAGGCCAGAGAAGAACCAGTCAAGATCTGACAAGAACAGAAAAGATTTATAGATTTCGGTGATGACTTGTACAGCGACCTTCATCTATTGTACCCCACCCTCTTCCTCTAATCGTTGATATACTTCCCTATTTAAAGCGCCTCATCTAGTTGGTTCTGATACCCTTAGGAATACCAGGATCTGGGTGGGATTCAAGGACTGCAACTCCTCTGCGTTCAAGCAGTGGGCACCAAGGTACATTTGTCTCTTGCGGAGCAGTACTACATAGTCTTTGAGCAGATATATGAGGTTTCCTCTGCAGTGCCGCAGAATCTGCATCTGTCAGGACTCCTGTCGAAATTCTTACCCTTTTCCAGTTTAGTTTCAGGCAAGCTTTTGTACCTTTCTAGTTGAAAAATTCTAGCATTACTTTGGATTGTCTTAGCCCTGGAAGTTCTCTCCAGGTTTTTGTCAAACTGAAGAGATGCGAAGTTTTCAGAGACTTATGTGTTATAATGGACTCATCTTTGTCGTTTTTGCCACATTATCTAGCCACACATTCAAAGGCCTTGCGTATGCTGGGCTTCGTGAAGAGGAATACCAGGGAATTTGATAACACCGATTGCTTGTTGCAACTCTATGGTTCGTATGTAAGGTCGGTGTTGGAATATTGCACAGGTGTCTGATGCCCTCACTATGAAGTTCATGTTAAACTGTTCGAGAGCGTCGAGAGAAAATTTTGCAAATATTTACACCTGAGAAGGTATGGAATCTATCCTGAACGTAACTACCCACGTGATAGATTGCTCGCCAAATGCAATTTAGTGCAGTTAGCACTGAAACGCGATTTTTCTTATTTATTGTTTTTATATAAACTATTTAACGACATTATTGTGGATAGTGAAATACTTTCTTAATTTTACTTGCATGTATCTCGCGAAAACGCTCGTAACTCCGTAGTATTTAGCACATCAATGACCAGAAGTAACCAACATTTTAATTCCCCCGTCTATCGTATGTCGCATGTATATAATAAATATAGACAATCCTTGGATTTATTTTCATGTACTCTTGCTCAATTTCGATCTTCGTGTTCTGATGTATTGTTTGTGTGATCTCTCCTTTCTATATTTCTATATTTTGGTTGTATTTTTAAGTATTTATGTTATGTAGTAATAGTTATTTATTGCCCATAATTGAATGTACTTATATGCCCTTATGGGCCCTGGTGCTCGTTGGGTTATTAAACTTTATTATTATTATTATAGTTCCTGTGGAGGTTAAATTCTGCACATCTTTTAATTGCATGTACCTCTGCTTGGAAGATACTTGGGTAGATTCCCATGGATTCTAAATATTTGGTACGAAGTCCAAACACTCCTGAACCAGGATCTTCCTTTGTCTGCGAGCCATCCGTATACCATTTGATAGAACCTTTCTCTATATGTATTGAGTTTTGGCTGCTGCATTCAGCTTTACTACTACACGTTGCTGTGTAGTTTTTCTCGAAATGGAATTTGCATATTATTTCGCCTTTGGTACTTCCTTCCAGGTGATCATGGCAGCGAGGCTGTTCCGACCTCTGCTCCTGATTATTTTAGATCTGTCTATTCCTTCCATGCTAAACCTTACAATCGCCGATCTGGTAATCTCTTTAGTAATTATTGGATCATCAATAGCTTGAACAGGGATTTTATGAATAAGTTTTCTGTCTTATAAAATAAGGCAGAATTATATATGACTATACAAACAAGACCAGGCAAGGAAAAACAAGACCAGGCACGACTAGACAAGACCTGATAAGACCAGACAAAATCAGGCAGACAAGACAAGAACAAGCAAGAAAAGGCAAGAGCGAACAAGACCAGAAGACCTTGTGTGTTTAAACCACACAAGATCATACAAAACCACAAAAAGTGAGACAATACCAGACAAAGCCAGACAAGTACTTGACTGACAGGCATTAGCAGATTAAAATAAATATTCTTGTTATTGATAAGTTATTTACTGGTCATTTACTGTTGGTTAACTAATTATTAGAACTAATCCAATTAAAACCAGTAAGTAGTTGTTCTGAATGTTCAGCTTCCAATTCGAGCGGTTCAGCGGAGCGGACGTGTTTTGTGAAGCGGGTTTTATGGATTGAGTTTTTTTATTGTGACGCGTGTTTTTACGGCGCGCGATAAGGGAAAAAAAAGAAAGAAAAAGAAAAAATGAAAAAAAGTGACAGTGAAAGCGACCGAGACGAAGATTATAAAAGAAAAAGAGAAGAGGGAAGAGAGTCAGAAGAAAGGTTGAACCCCTTTCTAAAAAGTAAGAAACTGGAAAGATCACCGGCTAAAAAAGAAATGGGTGAGGAAATGAAGATGCTGAAAAAATTATGGAAGATATAGGGGAGATAAAGGAAGAGAATCGGAAGATGAGCCGGGAAATGGAACATTTGAAAAATATGATGCGTAAAAAGGAAGAAAAATGGGAAAGAGAAAAGACGGAACTAAATAAAAAAATTAAAAGACTGGAGGAGAAAATGGAAGAAAAGGAAAAAATAATGAGAAAAAAGAATATTGTTGTAACGGGACTGGACGAAGGGGAATGTGAGAACGAGAAGAATCTGGAAGAATGGATAAAGGCAGAATTAGAGGTAGAAGTGACGGTGAAAGAGATGTATAAAGTAAGTGGAGGGAAAATGTTGGTGGCGGAACTTGAGAGCGCTAGCCAAAGAAGAGCGACAAAAAGGACGGTGGGTGAAAGTCGGTTATAAAAAGATATGGATAGACGGAAAAGGCTTTAAGTGAGATGATGAAAAGGGGGAGTTAAACACAACACATTTTTGAATAAGAGCACAAGGACAAGACGACAGGACAGAAAACGGAAAACGAACCGGGAGAGGATTAAGAAAGAAACGGAGCAATTAAGAATAGTATACTGGAACACAGCGGGGATGAAAAACAAAGACAACGAGTTTTGGGAATATTTGGGAAAATTTGATGTAGGGAAATGGTATGATATGGGAATGGTAGAAACGTGGGTGGAAGAGAAGGGGTGGGAAAAATTGGAAAAAATAATGCCGAAAGAGTTTAAGTGGAAGTGTCAATTTGCAGAGACGGTAAGCAGGAAAGGGAGAGCTAAAGGGGGGATAATAATGGGAGTGAATAAGGGTTTGGAAGAAGAAAACAGAACCGAAGCAAAAGAACTACTACTACTTATAGCATGACCCGAAGCCAGAAGTAGTCGCACCGCACGAACGAGCTCTCAGTATGCGTCTAACCGTTGACCCGCACGGACAGATATATCTCTTGAGAATGGCGAATGTTAGTTCGCCGAAACGTCGAGAATCCGGTTCTTTTCAGAACCAACCCTCAACATCAACGCGGAATCCCCGAGAAAACAATACAACACATATATATATATATATATATATATATATATATATATATATATATATATATATATATATATATATATATATATATATATATATATAAGTAAGTATATAGTTTTTATTTCTTATTATAGGATTTTTTTAAACGTATTTATGTATATAAATATAGGATATATTTAGGATGTATTTATTTTATAATTTTTAATTTCAGTTTACTTGGAAAAATTGATTGGGTGGCAACGACGACTGACTGTTGGTCAGCTCACAACAAAAGTTATTTGGGCATGACAGTTCACTGGTTAGATCCTATCACAAGAGCCAGAATGCATGCAGTATTAGCGTGCATACGCCTAAAAGGTCATCATACATACGATATCCTGGCCCAAGCAATGATAGATATTCACTATGAATTTCACATAGATAAAAGAATCACAAGGGCAGTTAAGTCTATTTTTCGTTTTTTACTTTATTTTCGTACACATACAAGTGAAACCATGTACCTACGAGTACGGAGATGTGGATCGGTTATATAATCCTTACTTAACATTACAAATGAAATGTGAATGTGAGTTTGTTCCTTTGTTACGCTTTCACGTAGGGTAGCTTAAAAAGCTGGTTAAATATTTTATAAAAATGGTCAATAAAGTAGTCTAAAGCGGGTTTTTATCTCGACGAGACTTGAACTATCAACATTTTTTTCGTTTTTCTGGTTAAAAACTTTTTTTAATATTACTGGTTTAATTTTATTTTAGGACTACTACGGATAATGGCAGTAACTTTGTAAAGACATTTGTGCAATTCGGCTCGGAGATCGACATATTTCCAGAGTTGCCATCATGTGATTTAGAGTCTGAGTCTGATCCCGATATTGACAACCTTTTAAATCCAAACTCAGAAGAAGATGATGACTTTATTTATATATTATATTATATGATGAATTTATTTCAGTAGACAACATACTGAATGCTCCTGATCGTCTCCAGCGCAATGAAATCAATGAGCAGATATTAGAAATAGAAAACTTTAATATTAATACTTTGCCAGTTCACATGAGATGTGCTGCACATACGTTCAATTTGGTCGCTAGCAAAGACGCAGATGCTGCTCTACAAATAACTGTTTTCAAGACTCCCTACAGAAACGCCTTAGCCAAGGCACGCACTCTCTGGAATCAGCAATCACGTAGTAAGGTAGCAGCGGATAGCATTCACGCTGAATTAGGCAGACGACTTGTCCTTCCAAATACGACGAGGTGGAACTCTCTGTATGATGCTATTGTCGTTCTCAACGGTATATTGGAAACAAAAAGGCCTTCTCTTCACAGGATTATGACTCAACTAAAAATTCCAACTTTCAATGACCAAGATGTGACTGTAATAAAGGAGTACGCAAATGTAAATTTAAATGTGTATATAGTTTAAATTAACGTATTAGTAAAGTTATTTTCTTTCCACATCATATCAATACTTATATTAAATACTTATTTACAGGTTATGGCACCTGTCGCGAATGCCCTCGATCGTATCCAAGGAGAAGCTCAAGCATATCTCGGATCACTACTACCGACGATTGCAGCAACTGTCTATAAATTAAAAAAATATTAATTCTAAGAGCCGTAAATTGCACAGCTTTAGCCAATGCCTTATTAAATGGCATAGAGAAAAGATTTGGACCACTCCTGAATGATGAACAGTGCCAACTTGCCGCGGCATTTCAGCCCAAGTTCCGATTGATATGGCTGGAAACGTATGACAGCAGTAGAGTGGATACAGTAAAAAAGTGCATGGAAAAAAAGGTAGAAGATGCCTTACGACAAGAAGCAGAGGAAAATTCGAAAGATATTTTAAGTGGCGGAGGGAGCAAGAAGACTTTTTCAATTCTGTCACTCAGTCTATAGAAAAACCAAAGACCTCCAACTCTTTAAAGAGTAAAGCGCAAAGTCTCGTTAAAATGTGGCTGGACATGAAATCAAAAGACTCGTTCAACGATGCTGCATTCCTCGGAGAACAGATATTCATAAATCTATTCATCAAATACAATACTGCTGTACCCTCAAGCTCTGCAGTTGAACGGGTAAAGATATTTCCACGGGTAAAGACATTTTAACACCAAAGCGAGCCTCGCTTTCAGACGAGAACTTCAATATGTTAATGTTCATGAAGGGGAATATGCACCTTATGCCCGGCGATTAAATTACACATTTGAATTAAACATGTATTTTGTTTTCTTCCTAGCTTCCAGAACATAAACCAACAGGTTTTATAAGTGTGAACAAAAAAATTGTAAAAATGTGTGTAAAATTGCATTTTAAAATATACGATGAAATAAACGATATAAAAATGCAATTTTACACATATTAACGGATTAGCGATTAACGTTAACTTGCGTTAATTCTTGCGAAATGTAATGTTTAACGAAGCTAACTTTTTTGTAGCGGATTAACGATTAACGAAGTTAACTATTTGATTAACGGTGCTCAGCTATGGGCATAACAAACTATCCGCTCAATGTTCCTGTGTGTTACATTCGAAACACCTAGGCGGGTTTTTTGCAGTCTTTCGCTGTGTGATAACTTTGTCCACATTTTTTCGCTGCCACATGGCCAAGCCTAAGGCACTTAAAGCATCTGTTTGGTGAAAAATTTTCTTATATTCGGCACCTGCTCCAACCAACATGGATTCGGGTTTGTTTCAGCATCTTCCTCGCTATCGAAAAATCGATACGCACCTTCGTAGGGCCCCCCGAGTCGGAAATATCTCTATAAATGTGCAGAGTGCACTGTAAAAATGCACATTCAAGTTTACCGCCGTCTGCGTTCAACGTGCCGCGGAGACTCGCGATTTTTCCGATGAAGTTCTTTAGATTGAACCTTTGGCTTTGTGGCAGTGAACAAACGCCGTCGGCGGGCGCCGCGGCACCAAGTTACACAGGGCCAAAGACGTCGAGATTTTTCGCCGTTTTTTCAACACGCCCGCAAACCACCAAGACACATTGTCCATCCTCAAAGCCGGCACCTTAACCATGTAGTCCGGTCTTTTTTCTATCCGGAGTGCGAGTTTGGCCGTTCCCCGTCCTGTGGTCTGTACTGTTTGAAATTTTTCGACAAATTTTATGAAATTTCATAATAGCCGTTTTCCCCGAAAACAAAATATACCGAAATCAAGGTTATTTTGAAGTATAGTATTCATAGATCCATGGTTTGTATGCTATATACAACGCAATTAAAATTTCAAATTTATATTTATTTAATTAAACTAAAATTTAGAAGAAATAAATACATTTTAAATATGCGAATAAGATTAAATACTGAACTATTCGGGTTCTCTGACATAACGACGCACGATTAAACAACGCAGCGAAAATATCACAGCGACATAACAATTTTCTACGAAAACAACACGCTATGGAAATATCAAAATAAAATAGCTGGTGATAATAATGATTAGGATGTGATGTTATCTGTGTTATTATCTTTCTGTGATATATTCCAAGTGTATTTTGATTTCCTTTATTTTTTAAGGTGTGATGTTTTTTTAAGAAAGTTTTTCATCCAAAATTGTACAAATGTTGGTAAGTCTGTATTTCAGGGGCTGCGTCCTTGTTGATCATTTGAGCAAGATGGCAACGTGCACAGCAGTGTGAACAGCAGCGTCAGCAACGTAAGATTTGTGCCGTTACTCCTCGAAAATTAATGGTAAGTTTAATTGAATTTAATATAGGAGTAAACAGTACAGTGCTCGGTCATTTTAGAAATCGAACAATGAAAACAATAAATTGTATGCTTGTATAAAATGAATTTACGAATTATTACAGTGCTAGCTAGTAATTGTAAAAAAACGTCACTTTTCTATTTAAATATTAATTCGAATCAAAAATTTAATATTTTATAGAAAATAAGTAGGTAAATATTTGATTCATCAAGAGACATTGTTTGATGATTATTCATTTAATTGATACCAATATTTTCTTGATCCTCAATCAACTTTATGATTTTTTTCTTTCCCTTTTCCTTTTATTTTTTTGTTTTTTTCTCGAATTGGTAAAAATTTGTTATAGATAATCATACAAACTTTAAACACAGCCTGAATATATAAATATATTCAACCTTTCCGGAGCTATATAACAATTACTGAGTCTTTTTAGGACTACCAAAATAAATCTCATGTGAAATTTGTCAGCTATTTAATAGCTTTCAGTCCAACCTCGTGACACTCAACAAAAACCATAAATATAACATTATTTTTAAGATCATGTCTTTCCATTAAGTTTGAAATTGCCATGATCAATTTCATAAACATTTTGTGCCCCACAAGGGGCTATTATGTTTTTAATTTTTGGACATACCATAAAATAAGTTTTATCACCATTGAAAACACGAGTTGGATCTTTTAATATGTTATTTAATTTTTGATAAATAATCATATGTTTAACTCAACCACTTTTTAATATCACTCTCATCTACACAAGAGTGTAGTTGCTCTTTCTGGAAATCTTTCAATAAGAATCGGATTCCTTTCAAGAAAGGAATTTTTTTTGTTGTTGATTTAGTTTAAAAAAGCTACAATTAATTCATGAAGTCTGTAGACTGCTATAGCAGTCCATAGCATCTGACTGCCCAATCAATTTGACTACTATAACAGTTCATCTTATAGCATCTGGGCATCAAATCAATTGAACTGCTATAGCAGTCCATAGCAGCGAAAGGGTTAAAATGTAGGGTTTATCAGCAAGATCCTTTTCAACATATTGATCATTTGGAAAGGATTGCAGAAGCATGTCAGGAAATTACTGAAGATATGATGGAGAATGTATTAAGGGTATTTGACAAACGAATCATTACATGTCTAGAAAGAGATGTGGATATATTGAGGCTTTAGTGCATTGAAACAAAATACAAATTATTTTATTACCAATTTATTAAAACTTATCAGGTATTAGTTAACTTGTTTATTCTTTCATTTGCAAAATAAAATATTATATGTGTTGACTTTCTAATTAATTCACTATTAATTAGAATAATTATATTAATAATTAAGTAACACTTATTGATTTCTTAAATAAATGACGTTATATTTATTTTTATTTATACAGACTTCTTTGATAATTATCGACATATCCATTCGTTTAAACAAGATGGTAAGGCGGGAAATTTAAATACTTAATTCAACAATATGTATGCATTAATTATTCAAATGCAATAGAACATTGTTACAAAACTTATTAATAAACCGAAAGGTTATCATGTCATGTTTTTCAATAAAATAGCTGATGTGTAATTTACAAAATTTGCATAAATTATTTACAATATCGAAAATTATTAGGGATCGTTTTTCATGTCGGATTCATAATATTGGATATCTGACAATAGTTTTCAATTATGATGAGCTTTTCATAATAACAATTTAAAAAACATATATTTTCAAAAATAAAGGTACTTGATTAAAATTCATATTTTTTGACAAACCTCGTATACGACTGGAAGTAATGTATGAATAATGGCTAAAAGAATTGATATCTGATGGTTGCATTTTAAGTTTTAGACCATGCACAACTTTTTTTGGAGAATAACTTTTTTCCTAAAATTAATAATAAGTTTCCTATAAGATGGCGGCTTAATTTGACACACTGTATTTGTAAAGTGAGCACATGTCCCGATTTTGGCAGGAAAGTCCCGCTTTTTGGAGGACAGCCCCGCGTCCCACCGATTTTTAAAAATGTCCCACTTTTTAGAAAATCTGCATTTCTTATTTTAAATGTATGCAAATACATTTTCTATATTTATAGACAAGTATATGAATGTATTTAATAATAGTAGTTTATGATACAAGTGTGTGAAGAAGGGCGTTTGTGCATGATTAATCGCAATGAGTAGATTTAATCTAGATTTGGTTAGGTTAAGTTATATTTAAGCCAGATAAATCCAGATTGAGAGGCCGAAACTTCTTGCTTCGAGAAGTTGATGATTTTTGTTTAGTGACGTAAGTTGTCATAGTAACAACAAACAGAAATCGTTTAATAATGAAACTCCATTTGATTTACATTGAACTTTTACGCGCGATTTGGATACTTTTACACACGATTATAATAATGCTTCATTTACAATAATGTATTTATGAATGTGTTCATTTTGGTGAGTGAGTGGATAAAATATATTTTTTCGAATCATAGGTCTGCTTTCATAACTAAATTATAATTATCATTTCGTGCCATTTGTCCCGCTTTGTCTCAATGAAAATGTGGTCACTTTATGTATATGGTATAAATATGCTATAGTACTACATATAAGATTTATACGATTTTTGGAGCTGATACTATGTACGATCATGTATTCGCAATCGTACACAAAATATACGATCTATCCAAATATTTTTATTTTCATAACAAAATAGAAAGAAAAAAAAATGGATGCGTTCATTTTGGCGATTAACAGACTTGAACGGATCATGTATCGATTTCAAGTAACATTAGATCATTTTTTCGATTTTAAACCATCTGACTAGTTGTTGCGCAAATTAAATGTACAAAAGAATAAATACATTGGCTTCCCCGTCTACTGCTGCGCTCATTGACTCTGTTAGCGACTAATATTCAAATAATACTTGTCAAATAATACTACACTTTCCGGGCCAGATTTTACAAGAAAATCATAGATGGTATTGTGCAATGACCTATGACCAAATATAAACTTCTTTCACTTCCATTGGCTGAGTGATACGAATATCCAAATTTTTAACTCTATTAAGTTGAATATCTAATACTTTTGTTTTGATAAGTGTTTGTTCTGTGTCCAATTTAAATTTAGTGCCTTGTTAGTGTTAAAAACTCCCAGAAGATTAGTAAATAAGTACTTTTGTTCATATTTTTTCCCAATTAATAGAAGAACATTTTTCTTAAAATTATATAAATATTAACTTACAAGGGGAACTTCGAAGACGGTCTCGAAGACGGATTTTCTTCAAACTTTGTATACCTGTAGTAGTCCTATGGGGCTACATAATGTGTAAGTAGTAAGGCGCACTATTCCGGCATTTCCGAGAATTTTCTCTCAGCAATTTTCTCTTTTCGAAATTTTCCACATCGAATAAAGACATTTGCGTTGCGTTAACGTGTATAAGATGGCGATAGTCGAGTGGTAACGTTCAAGCTTCGTAATTGGTGGATTGGTGGATCGAATCCCATACATTGTTTTTTTTTTCAACGCTGATCTTTATTTATTTTTTCTTATAAATAACAATTCATAGGTAATATAATGAATAAATACGTGTATTTATTTATTTATATTACCTTAATTTTTTTTTTTAATTCACAATTTTTTTTTTATTTATACATTTTGATTGAATTTTCAATGTTATTTGGCAGTTTACTGAATTTTATCATTACAAAACCTGCACCAATGGGTTCTGAGGGTTAAGGGGAGGGCATCAAGCTTGGAAAGCCCAAGTCAATCATCGTAAATAAAGGTTGGACAATTAATAACTGGATTTAATAATACATACATTTAATAATACAAGTAATAAAGTAAATTAATCTTCGGATGTGCTTACGACATTACAAGTTGCAGGGTGATATTCGTCTTTTTGTCCCGAATTCCTGTTTCACCGAAATTTGTTAATTCCAAAGCTTTAATTTTCAAATTTGGGTTAAAAAAATTCGGGAGAAATGCCGGGAAACGGTAAGACACGGTTCCAGGTACGAGGCGGTTCAGGGTACCTTTTTCCCGACTTCAGGGATGAGGGATTTCTCAAATTAGTACAAGCATACGTTTTCAAGAAAACTTTATCCGTTTGGTCGATTACTCGTCGATAATTTAAAAAAATATATTTTTTGTAATAATAAAATTCAGTAAACAGCCAAATAACATTGGAAATTCAATCAAAATGCATGCAAATACACGTATTTTTTCATTATATTACCATTGAATTGTTACTTATAAGAAAAAATATGACCAGCGTTGAAAAAAAACAATGTATGGGATTCGATCCACCAATCCAGCAATTACGACGTTTGAACGTTACCACTCGGACCACTCGGCTATCGCCATCTTATACACGTTGACGCTACGCAAATGTATATATTCGATATGGTAAATTTCGAAGAGAGAAAATTGCTATTTTCTCGAAAATGCTAAGCTAGGTAGGTTAAGGCTATGCTAGGTTAAGGTTAAAAACCTTACTTTTTTTACATTATGTTGTCCTAATGGACTAGTAGACTAATAGACTAGGACAAGTGTACAAAGTTTGAAGAAAATCCGTGAATTTAGTTGAAAATTTAGTGTCCAGATTCTGGTAAACAAAGTCCGGAAAATCACTCCTTGTTCGTATTTAAATACCATATGTTGTACCGTAAATGTTAAATAATGATTTAAAGTTTTAATAATATTACGCATTTAAATCATTTACTATTCGTTTATTGAAAATTCAAAATATTAAAAAAAAAATCGATTTTTCAGACCCCCCTACGAAATAAAGTTGGCAACACTGGTATGCTCTACGTGCCTACGTGACAGACAGCGACCGCATATTTGTGCAGTTATTCGTCGAAAATGAATGGTAAGTTTAATTGAATTTAATGTTGTAATATTATTATTTATGAACTGAGGAACTTGGTGCAATTAATATATCTTTACCAAGATTCCCTGTTAAAATTCCCTAGTTTAATTAACAAAAATCACACTGCATTGAATCTTGAATTTTTATTTATTGTACAAAATTGTACATGCTAGGCTTGTTAGATAAAGTTGGGGAGCTGTAATTCCGTAAGCCATATAGAGAACACTATATAGATTTATTATAATCTGGGAATTGGATTTTGTGATTTAAACAAAATTGAGAACTATGTAGAAAAACCAGTTAGTTCTCAATTTTGTTTAAATCACTAAATCAATTTTGTTTTATGTAGGAAAACCGTTTAAAACAAAATGTCGGTCTATGCTAGAATCAACACTGGGCCGAGCCGAGCCGAGTATTATCTTGAAGGTTTTATTTAAATCTAATAATTCGCGCTAGCAATTTATTAAATATCATGGGCGCCTATGTGCGTGGCACACAGGAGCCTGGGTACTAGGTGCGCCGAAGGCCCCCTTTATACTTAATTTACTTAAAATTGCCAACGCTAATTACATACGTGTATATCTGTACCACTGTAGGCCTAGTTGGCCCATGGCTTTACCAGCGCTAATTATTGAAATTAAATAAAACCTCCAAGACAATATTTATATCTGTGGTTTAAGTTTATTATTTGAACCGACTGAATGTTTACGTCTCTGGTTTTAGTTTACATTAATTACAAGCTCTGCGTTAAAAGAACAGCGGCTGTTGCCATATTGCTTATCGGCAGATAAGGAAGGGAGGGGCGTTCAGAATCGACTCGACTTAGTCTTATACGATGTCTTTGCGCAAATCTCCGACAGCATCCGACGCCATAGCTGAGCCATTTGAGCAAGATGACTACGTGACACAAAAATATCTAAAGACATGGAGAGCAGGACAGCCTCAGATTTGTGCCGTTTGTCGTTGAAAATGAATGGTAAGTTTAATTGAATTTATTATATCATTAATTATGAACTGGGGAACTAGGTGCAATTAATATATTTATACCAAGATTCGCTGTTTATTTTAAATAACAAAAATCACAGTGCATTGAATCCAAAATTTTTATTTGAGTATTAGATACAGGTGGAGAGCTGTAATTCAGCAAACCATATAGATCATGGCAGTATATAGATGTTATTATTATAATCTCGCAGTTATATTTTGTGATTTAAACAAAATTGAGAACTATGTAGAACAAAATGCACTTGAAACAAAATGTCGGTCTTTGGTAGAATCAACATTCATAAGTCACCTTTGTATGCAACGCACAACGTCGCCATGGTACTAGGAGCTAGGGTTGCCACCTTTTTTTTGCAATTAAAGTACATTGGTTAATAAATGTAAAAAAATGCATAGTATCAAAATAAAGCACAATTAATTTTTCATATTCCACTTTTTTTTTTTATTGCTTTTCCGCAAAGTTTTATCAAATTATTATCACTGCTAAAAAAATGCACAGCATCACTTTACAGTTCATATTTAAGTTCAAGTAAATAAGTAATTCGTTTCTTATCAAATTCAGAGACGGTTTGTTTCTTTCGTCTCGCCATTTGCTATTCATCGCAGGAAAAAAACTCGCTCTGTGCATGCTAACGTGGCAGGAATAGACGGTAAAAATGAGATTACTTTATACAAGTTTGAAAAATTATCATCATACTTGCTGCAATTTTTGTGCAGTAGATAATTCCGCAAAACCCTTAAAATTATATATCTGATCATAAAGTTTGTTTAACTTTTTGTACTCTTATCGCCGTAGGAGCGGCAAGGTGCGTTTTACCGTTGCGCTCGTATGCCGCCGTATAGTCGCCAGAATACGTTTATCCTTTGCACTCGTATGTCGCCGTATAGGCGGCACACCATGTCTTATCATTACAGCGGGTTGGGCGGCGCCTTCTTAATGGTAATATATTGAAAATGAGTTGCAAACAAGTGACGATGAATTTTATATTGACTCGCCTGAAAATGATAGATTGGATAGTGGTAATATCAGTGAAGAAAGTGCTAGTTTTCTAACTTACAACTCTAACAAGACTACGATATGGGGGATCAGAATATATGTAATGGCGGATGCTAACACCGGGTATGTTTATTCAATTTAGCCGTACTACGGAAGCTTCACTTCAGAAGATTTAGTGAGACCTGACCAACTTCCAAGCGCCCGACCTTAGAAGCGATAACACGCTCCGTCTTGTTCGGAACATGATACCTAGTGTATATACGCTATAGAGATGTTAATACTTCGAATTTCGATCTGAAAATTTAGGAGCATATTCTCCAAGTGTTAAACTGATTTTTTCACAAAAAAAAATTTGTCAAAAAATGGCAAACATTTGTGCAAAAAATATTATTTTTTAAAAAACATCCCATAGTTTTTGACATTGAGCGATTTTTTTTTCAAAAACAAAAAATTTCACATTTTCCTTTTGTTTTACACTAAGAGTATCAACTACGCAATTTTAGCGCATTTAAAAAAAAATCCCATATAACAAAAATCAGGCTAGATGGATAAGTAGATAAAATAATAGTCCGAGTAGAGTATATACACAGAAGAACATATACACGAGTGCAAAGGGTTAAAGTTCTTCAGTTTAGCACATTGAGACCTACATATTCAGTAATCCCTAATTAATCCATATGCAACATCTCTTATTCAATATGCTTCAAGTTTTTATGCTTCAAATAGTCTAACGTGATTTACCGTGCCACACGCCTTAGCGAGATCTAAGACTGCAATAATAGTGAGATAATTTTTGTCTGAGATATCTTATATGAAATTTTTAACAAGATTAGTAGCTTCTTCTGTGCCTCTGCCTTTTACAAAACCGTGTTGATTTTCGGAGATTACATCATGTTTTGTTAAAAAGGAAATAGCAATATTAGATATTAAAGATATCGGTCTATAGTTTGTAGGAGAGTGTTTATTTACTGCTTGCAGTACCGGAATAATTTCAGCTGACTTTAAGGCACTAGACCAGATATCCTGATTTATTCATATATTAATAATGTGCTTAAGCGGTTTACTAATTATATCGGCAAGACATTTTAGTACCCTACTATTAATTCCATCTACACCGCCCGCCCCATCTTTTAATTCCTTAATAGTTTTCTCAATTTCCAATGTATTTGTAGGATTTAGAAAGATACTGACTGGATTCTTTTTAACTGTGTTTTTATTAAACTCTCTTTTATCTATTTTAGACGTTAACTCCATTGTTACTAAAATAATTAGTCAAGTTATTTGCAATTTGTTCTTTGTTCTCAACTTTATCACCATTATACATTATATAATCTATCTCAACCTTTTTCTTTTGATTTTGTACATTTTTTTCTTTAACAAATTTCCAAAATTTTTTACTGTCGTTACATTTCTCCGAGACCTCTGTGTTAATAAATAATTGTTTAGCTAGTTTTACAATTTTATTAAAAATAAAATTGAAAGTACTAGATTATCATTACGATATCTTCGAATCTATTATTAAATAGGTGGAATTACACTGATATCTTCTGTTGCTCTTTGGCACACTTTGCTTAAGATGCGTTGTGTGAGCCGTTCGGTACGTCAAAGCAAGTAACGGGAACGGTCAAGACCAACTTTTGTCAGGGGCTGAACGCCAACAGATAATATAAAGGAGTAAATAATATAAAGTTAGAAGTTGTGTAATTAATATCTTAGAGTCTAAGGAATTCTCGCCGGCTCCTTATCCAACGGAAA
The DNA here is from genome assembly GCA_944588485.1 of Phosphuga atrata. Lineage (NCBI taxonomy): Eukaryota > Metazoa > Arthropoda > Insecta > Coleoptera > Silphidae > Phosphuga > Phosphuga atrata. The sequence continues at coordinate 17,160,128 of OX155899.1, read as the reverse complement.
TTCTTATCTGAAGGGAAACTGACAGATAACGTAAATTAAAACAAACAATAGATTCCGGTTTTGGAATTATTATCGCAAGACCACCATGGATTGTGGTTAGCAAATCAATTTACAGAAGAAATAACAAGATTAAAAATTAGTTCTCGTGGTTTGAATCAAATTAAAAATAAAATTGCAACTAGGAGATTATCATTAGAAAATCTTTGATAATAATATTTATATTTGATAAGTAGCGAACGACTCACAGAACGCATCTTGAGCAAAGTGTGCCAAAGAGTAACAGAAGATATGTATTTCCACCTATTTGTTGATAAATTCGTAAATATCGTAATGATAATTTCCTACTTTCAATTTTATTATTAATTTGGTTCAAACCATGACAGCTAATTTTTAAACTTTCTCAAGAATCTTAAAAAGTTATTATATTCTTATTTTAATTGCTCATTTTTTCTAAGTTTTGACCAAGTTATATATAATAATTCCTTTGTATTACATGAATTAATTATGCTCCTAGTTATCCAATTTTTCCGTGGTTGATTTCTATTTTTAACTTTACGCATGTTATATGTTTTATTTATTCATATTTTTATCCTGCTAATTAGATGATTCACAGCCATATTCCAATCAGTTTTATAAATCAAATTGCGTAATTTATACTAGGAGAATTTGCTGATTTTTTTTCTTTGTTTATCTATTTAGAGTGTTAAAAATAATGCAAAATAATCATTGAAAGTATTAGTCTAGATAAGAGCTCGCCAAACTTTTTTGATCATCGACCCCTATATAATATTTCGAAATCTCCATAGACCCCCATAAAAGTAATTTTCAGTTAATTAAAATAAAACTATATATTAAGTACTGTGTTTGTACATGTACATTTATTTCATGATTTTAAACATTTATTAAAGTAGTAGTACATTGTGTAACAATATGAAAAATTTGTGAAAAATATCTTAATGTTGAAATTTAAATACCTTAATATTTATTAAATAATAAGTAATTACAAATAAGTAAAAATAATAAGTAACTACAGATTTATTGCTTCTTAATCAATGAGATGAGATATTGAGTTCGAAATTGGTCAATTTTAATCTTAAATCCCCTCGAAACTCCACATTTAATTTATTTCTGTACTTAGTTAAGATTGATTTTACGTGACTGAAACCGGCTTCAACCATATAGGAACTTGGAAACGCTAGCATAAATGGCTGAGCTATTTCGAAAAGTTTTTCATATTTTTGCATTATATTTATATTTGTCCAAAATTTGCTTATTGTTAAATTTTTAAGAAGCGTCTTTGCTTCAAGATCCGGTAATAATTCAGCAAGCTCATCTTGCAGGTTGATGTCCACGTTTTCAATTTGAGCGGAAAATGGCGCAATAATCCATTCAGGTATGTCAATGTTTTCCAAATCAACAAAGCGCAGTTTAAAATCGTCGCTTAATTTTTGAAGATGACTTGTATATATTTTCAAGTCTTCTTTTATTTCTAATTGTCGCAGATTTGAAAAATACTGATAATCCTTACGTAGCAATAAAGATTTAAATAAATTTAATTTTACTTGGAAGCCTAATAGTATTGTCCGAGCTTGGATAAGTGTTACATCTTTTCCTTGCAGCTTTGTTTGGACGTCATTAAATTTTCCAAATAAGTCCGCTAAATAAAAAATATGGTTCTTATTGTTTTGGAGTTCATCACTCAGAACAGGATTTATTTCGCTGAGAAATTCTGTCGTGGAGTCAAATAACTCAACGAGCCGTTGGAAGCATAGACCTCTAGACAACCATCTAACTTCGGTGTGCAGAAGTTATTGGTTAAATACCTCGTCGTTTTCTTCACAAAGTTTGGAAAATGATCTTGATTTAAGAGGTTGGGCTTTAATTTGATTGATACACTTAATACACAACTGTGAAGCTTTATGTAACTCTGGACTGAGATATTTTGCTACTAAGTTGTTTCTATGCAACACACAATGAATAGTACGTATACCGGGCACTTTTTCTTTGAGAAATGTAGCAAAACCTCGGTAACGCCCTACCATAGCAGGTGCGCCATCTGTGGCTACTGCTATTATATTTTCAAGCGCAATATCATATTTATTTAAATATTCTTGTAAACATCTAAAAATTGTCACTCCTTTTCCATCAGTTTCAAGATATTTAGCAAATAAAAATTCATCAATAACTTGTCCTTTCATGTTGCTGAAATATCTAACGTACACCAGAAACGCAATAAACAGATTCATCAAGTTGAATAGAGAACTTGCATTTTTTTAGCTCCGATACTACCGTATTTTCTATTTCTTCTGCCATTTCGTCAATACGCCGTTTTACAGAATTTGCACTTAATGGCAAGGACTTTAAAACATTAACGGAGTCTTTTTTCATTACATCCTCAATGACGTCTTTAATTGCAGGTATAACAATTTCTTCAGCGAGTGTGTGTGGTTTTCCCCTCTTTGCTATATTAAGCGAAATCTTGTACGAAGCTATTAATCCTCCTTCAGTTTCAACTTCAGTAGACTGCTTCATAAAACTTTTTATAGTTGGCCGACAAGTGACTTTTTCTTTAAGTTTTTTTGAAAAAATCAAGTTCTTTATTTTTTTTTATCTGAATGAACCCTTTCAAGATGATCTTTCATTTTTGATGGTTTCATGTGGTCATTTCCAAATGTTTTTTCGCATAGAAGACACATAGGAATCGTTTCATTTGTCGGCGAACAAATAAATCCAAATTTCAAATAATCCAATGAATAATACCGATATTTCTTTTTAGAAACTGAAGGTGCCATTTTTTAAATATGGTTCTATAAATAAGTTAAAAATAAGTTGGTATACTATACTACTCCATATTATTAATGCTTACCTTCTTTTTTACATGTATTGATATTTAAAATGATAATTATGACCTAATGACCTAATTAAAATTACCTAAACTAAACGAATATTTTTATAGAAACTATAACTAATTATCCAATACTATAAAAGTAGTAATAATGACACTGCAAATATTTAACACTGTTCACAATTTGCAAAGATCTGAATTGCGTAAGATATTTACGTTTGTAACATCAACGCTCATGACATTTGGACAAGCGCACATATGCATATGACTCAGAAGCCAGAAGTGCAGAGAAGCGCCGCTGCGCGCTGCTACCGTATATACTTGTTTCACCCGAATAAATGTACGTTTATTAATTTATTTTCTATATAGAAATTGATATTAAGTCAATTATAAAAACATTCACAAATTTTACATACGCAGTTATTAGATATGTATGATTTGCGTATTAAGAATTGTTTTTCCTTCGACCCCCAATCGACCCCCCCTCCCATTCGGATCAACCCCCATTCGACCCCTTGACACAAATCGACCCCTTCGCTTGATAAATAGACCCCTGGGGTCTATATAGACCACTTTGGCGACCTCTGGTCTAGATATACAAATCCCTAATATTAGATTTCACAAACATATTATCTATATACGAGCCACCATCATTTATAAAACTAGGTCTAGTAATACAGTTAAAATATGGAATGTAATTCGCGTCCAAAAAGTTTTAAGAAGCTCTTCAGATGCACTATTTGATGTCAACAGATTAATATTGAAGTCACCAGAAATTATGTGATTTCTACATCCCCTGTCCTCTTCCATTTATCTTTTGACAGCCTTAACAAAAACTTGTGCATCTATAGCATGTCTCCTGTATATACCTAGTAACCTTGACAGTAAAAATTAAATTACTTTATACAAGTTTGAAAAATTATCAGTCGTATTAAATACTTGCTGCCATTTTTGTGCAGTATACAATTCCGCGAAACCCTTAGAAATATATACCTGATCATAAAATTTGTTTAATAAAGCAATTTCTCGATTATTGAAATTAAATAAAACCTCCACGGCAATATTTGCATTTGCGGTATAAGTTTACATTATTTGAAATGACTCAATGTTTACGTATCTGATTTTAGTTTACATTAATTCCGAGCTCTGCGTCAAAAGAACAACGGCTGTTGCCATGTTGCTTACCGTCAGATAAGGAAGGGAGTGGTGTTCAGCAATCGACCCGACTTACTCGTATACGATGTCTTTGCGCAAGTCTCCGACAGCATCGGACACCATAGCCGAGCCATTTGAGCAAAATGACTACGTGACACACAAATATGTAAAGACGTGGAAAGCAGGACAGCCGTGAGATTTGTGCCGTTAGTCGTTGAAAATGAATGGTAAGTTTAATTGAATTTAATATATCATTAATTATGAACTTGGGGACTTGGTGCAATTAATATATTTATACCAAGATTCGCTATTTAGTTAAAATAACAATAATCACAGTGGATTGAATCCAGAATTTTTATTTGAGTATTAGATACAGGTGGAGAGCTGTGATTCAGTAAACCATATAGATCATGGCAGTATATAGATGTTATTATTATAATCTCGGAGTTATATTTTGTGTTAAACAAAATTGAGAACTATGTAGAAAAACCACTTGAAACAAAATGTCGGTCTTTGCTAGTCAACGCATGGCCGGGTACCTGTGTGTGCGGCACACACAGACGCCATAGCCATAGTGTCAAAATAAAGATTTTTTTTTAAATTGCTTTTTCGCAAGTTTTATCAAATTATTATCACTGCAAAAAAATTACACAGCTTCAGTTTACGGGTCATATTCAACCCGACAGTGGTCGCGTTATGAAAAGATACGCAAGTGGTCGCGTGTGAGTTTTTTTGCTCACACCCACGTTTTTTGCATTTGGCGTGAAAAAATGTTACCAATTGAATAGCAGTATATATTTATTTATGAATTAGTATATATTTATTAATTAGTTAATTACCAAAATCAGAATTAGAATGACTTTGAAAAAAAAGCTTTTTAAGACTAACAAAAATTTAAAAAAAAAAATATTAAAAATTTTCAATGAAATAATGATATTTACAAAAAAGAACTGATTCAAATTTATCATTCAGAGTCTTCGTTGTTTGCTACACATGCAGTGCATGTGTATTTGATATGTTCTGAACAAATTGGCGTAATACAAATATGACAGAATTTTTTTGATTTTCTATTTTTTTCTCCTTGGGCACATAGCAAAATCCACCATTTTCCGCAATAGGAGCTTGTACTTACTGTACTGTACTTGCTCAAAATGTCCAACACGTTGAATCATTTGTCGTCGACTAAGACTTATGGAAGTTATCGTAAATCTTGTCATAAGAGTACATGCAAGATTTTTTAGAAATAGTCTTCTACTCAGTGATTTCGGTTCTCTTTCTGTATTTGATTTATAAATTATCAATGTTCAAAACTGCAAAAAGACTGTGAGAGGCCACCTACAACTAATTCATGATACACTGTAATCTTTTTTAAGCTCATCAAAGACATCGACTCCACCCTTAGTTATGTTACTTTTAGTTATGTTATGTTATGTAGAACATAATTACTTCTGGCTTGCTTGCTTCATCACTTTCATCACGGTCATCATCACTTGTTTTTGTCTATGTCTGTTAAAACAATTGAACTTTGGTTTGTTATAGTCCGCCGCGATTTTAAACTTATGGTTTATGAATTTTTCATGATTTTGTGGGTGAGGGTGTAAAAAAAATACAACTCTGTTATCATTATGTTTTACCTTTTATTACGAAATTAAACAATTCAGTCACAAATATGTTGGCATTAGTGTTAATTAAAGTCTTCTATCTTATAATTACATTTAGAATTTCAACATGTTCATTTGTTTAATAATCAGTAATTTACAATAAAAAACAACTCTGTTACTTCTAGAATTTTGACAGAGAGCTAACCTAATTATAACATGACCGTATAAATATCTAACAAATTAACATATAGTAATATTACATATACTCACCTACTCCCATACCCATACACTCTCACATCACCCATATATTCTCACCTTACTAAAATTTAAGTCCAAAGTTAAAGAACAGTCCAATTCTGTCATTTTCATCTTTGAAACAGACATTTGTTGTTTGGCACCCCTTCAATTTCTTCTTAAAAGTTTGATAAAAGTCGCGAGTGTTATTTTTTACAAAATTTTGGTCTATTTCCAAAAGTTTGTCCTTTTCAAAGGCTCGTTTGGTATTTCTGGTTAATCTGGCTGTTTCCTTTCTTTGTTGTTTAAACTGATCATAATCTTCAATTTTCTTGGAGCATTTCCATTTTTTCCATTTTTTAGCCCTCTCTGCTACAGCTTCTTCACATATTTCATTCCACCGCATTTTCCTTTTGTTCTTGACCCATGTATATATGTTTATTTATTCATATTTTTATTCTGCTAATTAGAGGATTCAGAGCCACATTCCGATCAGTTTTATAACACCTACATAGCGTAATTTATTGTAATTTGTACTAGGAAAATTTACTGATTTGTTTCTTTGTTTATCTACTTTGAGTTTCAAAAATAATGCAAATCGACAAATAATCATTGAAAGTATTAGTAAAGATTTACGATTTCAAATCCCTAATATTAGATTTCACAAACATATATCTATATACGAGCCACCATAGTCTATAGAACTATAGCCCATTTTTTTTAAGAATGCAGTACAGGGAAGATCAGGCTTATTTGACCTTGTTCTCTGATTGGCTAAAATCGAGGAGAATTTCACACCGACGATATTTACTTCTCCATCTGTCTCGTTTCACATACATTTGCAGACACTGGCGTAGAATTTGGCGATGTAATTAAATGAATATAATACAACGAATAATTTCTAAATATAATAGAACTTTAAATTATACTACAGCTAATAAGTACCATATTATACAATGTTTTAATTATAATTTAATATTCGATTTTGTATTTAAAGATAAAAAATTAATTAACTGCGAGAAATTTTTTCGTGCGCCAATACGTGTTGAGCTGTTAGTTGTCAATGGCTGCCGTGTCAATTCACAATTGTCATCTGATCTGTTTGTATTATTTAGATTTTTTGCGTTTTTCTCTATTTATTTGTTTGTATTTTATTACTATTGTTGTGTGTAATTGTATGTACTTAATCTGTATTTTTCTTTTATATTCAAGTAATTTTTTGCTTTTATATTCAAGTAACTATATTTGAATTTAGCGCCAAATTTTGTAACTAGATTGAACATTTGTCATAGTGTAAATCATGTTTTTAGTTACTGCATTCTTAAAAAAATGGACTATAGGTCTAGTAATACAGTTAAAATATGGAATGTAACTCGCGTCCAAGAAGTTTTTTTGTTCACAAGGGGTTTTAACCTCTTCAGATGCACTATTTGATGTCAACAGATTAATATTAAAGTCGCCAGCAATTATGTGACTTACATCCCCTGTCGCCTTCCATGTACCTTTTGACTGCATTGGTGTAAACCAGGTCTCGAGTTTTCCTAGGGAATCTTTAACTTGTATTTCACAGTCATCTATTGTCTGTTCTTAATATTAAAGATGTATCATCTGCGTAAAGAATATTTTTCATTAGAATTCATAAGCACTCCAACATCGACTTGTCGTTTCCCACAGTGACATAAGATTTGATTAAATGGAGTTGTACTCCCTTTCCAGTTTTTTGCAGTATATCATGTTCAAAAGAGCAATAGAGCAGTATATCATGTTCAAAAGAGTCAAAAGCTTTGGAAAGGTCACCAGACACAATGCTGCTGCTGCTTTATCATTATCTATTGCATTCAAAATGTTTGAAGAGTGTCTTATAAACAGCCTTCGTTGTGATTTCTCCCTACCTAAAAGTGTATTGTTAATCCATCAATCAATCAATGTTAATCAAATGTTAAATCAATAAATCAATGTTAATCAATACCTCATTCACGTCCAAAAATGTTAATAGCCATTGTTTATTTTAGAATATTTTCTCGAATATTTTATACACATTTGAAAGTGGTGAAACTGGTCTATAGTTTGTCTTCTCTTCTGAGTCGTTCACTCTTGACAGAGTGGTCGTGGTCATGGGGAGTCGTCTGCCTTTTTCACTGCTGCCTTCGCCAATCTCCATAGATTCCTGTTGGTCGCATGGCGCGCGCATTCTGCCACAGGAGTGTCAGTGACAGATTTGATTTGATGGTGTCTGTCCATCGAGTTGCTGATCGGCCACGAGGTCTGCTACCTTCCACTCTGCCTTGAAACACCCGCCGCTCCATTGGGTCACTTTTGCGGGTAACGTGTCCAAAGAATCTGAGGATTCGTAACTGAACAAGCGACGAGATACGCTGGTCAATTTTTAATTCCTTGAGTATGGACACGTTCGTCCGGTGTGCGGTCCAGCTGATTCCCAGCATGCGTCTCCAACACCACATTGCGTCGATCCTTTATCCGCAAGGTCCATGTTTCCGCTCCATACAAAAATATAGGAAAAACCAGGCTGTCCATAAGGCGTATTTTGGTATTTTTCGTGATTCGGAGGTCGCCATATCTTGTCTAGCCTTTGCGCAGCGGACCGTGTCATGCCGCAACGTCGTTTAATCTCGAGGTCGCATCCCCCGCTATTGGTGATAGTGGAGCCCCAAGTGGAGCCCTAAGGGTGAAGTATCTGGATTGCTTTCATTGGCTCTATCAACTATCATAATCTTTGTTTTTTCGCGGTTCAAGGCCAGTCCAAACTCTAGGCTAGTGGTTTCGAGTATCCGCAGCATGTTACTGATATCGTCCTTGGATGAAGCTAGAAGTGTTGTGTCGTCAGTATACCTCAAATTAGATATGTTCATACCTCCGATCGATACACCTTTATCCCATTTCTCAAGAACAATACGCAAAATATATTCGGTGTAGATGTTAAAAAGTAACGGTGATAATATACATCCTTGTCTGACACCGGCTTCTGTTTTAAGGGATTCAGCGTCTACTCCTTCCAAGCGTACACATGCTGAGCCTCTCAATCAGATGTACTAATTGGCGCGGAACGACCATCTCCAGTAGTACTTCCCATAATTTGGACCAGACAACGGTGTCGAAGGCTTTGCTAAGCTCGAAAAAGCAGATAACAGCAGTCGATAAAGCAGAAGACAGCTTTTTATTAAAGTCCTCGGGCCTTTTCGATGATTTGTCTCAAGATGAGTAATTGCTCTCAAGTTCCTCGATATTTGACAAAACATGCCTGTTCTGGTGCAATTTCGCTGTTCAAGTAAGCTTGAAGTCTGGTATTCCATATATGTAGAAGAATTTTGCTGCTATGTGATATCAGGAAAATCAAACGATAGTTATTGCACTTTTTAAACTCTATGGGTATCTCGTCAGTGCCCACTGCTTTACCGTTTTTGAGATGATTTATAGCGGCCCTTACCTCATCTCTTAAAATGGGAGGTTCCCTATTTTCTGCGCCTAATGCCCGCCATACACGCTACGGTCTACCGGAGAGGTTAGATGTGCAGGTTTGCCTGCGCAGGTCAACCGTGCGTAAGAAACTGCACAGGTCTATTCCCACATACGCTCCGGTCTACCTGCGCAGGCAAACCTGCACAGGTAGATCTCGGAGGTGGACCGTTGTGTGTATGGCGGGCATAAGGTAGTAGGATTAAGTACACTGAGAGCAGAACTTCTAGAAAATAATGAGCGACAGTAATCTCGCTAAACATCTGCATAGTTTGTCATATCGTTTGCCATATCGTCCTTATTTCCTTTCTTGTAAATAGATCTTATATTTCCCACTTTCAATGCCTCGGGATATATTCATGTTCAGAAAGATATATTTATGATGAGTTATAAAGGTAATTGATATATGCTCAGTTGCTTTTAGAAGTTTAACTGGAATTTCATCTTCTCCCTTAGGACTAGGCCGTACTACGGCTAAATCGCCCCGGTATTTAATCGCGTGATTTTGTGCGTCAAGTAAGTTATTACTAGCGGCCTCACTTGCGTTTTTTTGCCATAGCGTACTGTGTGTTTCTCGAGCGGTTTAGGCGGAAAAAACCGTAGTGCGGCCTCGGCCTTATAACTGGATTATTTCCACTATTTCAGTTTGATTTGTTAAATTAAACTTACAGCTGTTCTTGTTGTAGGTTAGTTTGCCATAGTTTGCCTCACCACTCTTGATGTCTGGCGCTGAATTTATATAAAAGTCATTTATTTCATTCAAAATGCCCTCTCGAGCACATCGTGTCCAATAGACAACCTACCGCCCTAGTTACAGAATGTACTATAAAATCACTCGATTACTAATCATTCGAACTTAAAACAAACGGAACATAGCCTGAATATATAAATATATTCTGCCTTTCCGGGGCTCTATAATAATTGTAAGTAATTGTTATAGAGCTCCGGAAAGGCTGAATATATTTATATATTCAGACTTTGTTCCGTTTGTTTCAAGTTTGTATGATTTTCTATAACGTAGGATGGTTTCACCAATTCTAACTAGTAACAAGGGATTAATGGGCAAGAATAAATTGATTAGATTAGATACACAAAAGTAGATGCAAATAATGGGTGTTGAGACTAATTTTTGTTTCTTTTGTTTTAGGATAATTGAAGTTCCAAACAATATATTGGAATAAATTCGTTTCTGAAAATGATCGTCTGAAGAATATCCACCAGGCCACAATCATTACTCTACTTACCACAGTATTTCTCTCTAGACATGGACACATGGATTCAGATTTTCAACAAGAGACATAGATAAACCGATATTGTACCGTTTCTTCTTTATTGCTCATTTTTGAGTGTACCATTACTTATTGGATGGTACCTCTATTTACTTACTTGTTGAATTGTTTCCTCGCCTATTGAAGCTACAAATTGCAGTTAAACATTGATTTTTTTAGGCTGTGGATGTGGGTCTAGGTATAGCCCTAAAAACACTGCGGCCTTGTGGCTTCTTTTCTTTCCCTACAATGTTTGGTTCATGCGAATAGATCCAACCCCCTGTATTAACCTTTATCGTACTGATTTTCTGATCGATAGTAAATGTAATATACGTATTGAGGAACGCATTTTAAATGTTACATATATGTAACATTCGTCCGATAAAGGTAATGGTTGTTCATGGCACCAATATCATTAGCATAGAAACAAATTCGAAAAGTGAATCGGTTGGAATCAAATTGATGTTTTTGAGACAGTTGAATAAAATTGGAGAGAATATGATACAAGTGAAGAAGTGAACAAGTCTAAGAAGAAATAAAAAGTCGCTCGAACTGTTCCAATGTATGTAAGGATGCTTGAAGAAGTTTCTAAATTGGCCCAGATTTAATATAAACGGGAGGGACTTGACTTGCATTCTCACTGAACGTTTAAAAACCTGAATATTTATGATCATAAATAGTATTGGTAGATTGTAGATATTGTGGTGACGACTTGTACTGCGACCTTTATAGATCTGTTGTACCCCCAATAGTATTGGTACAAATGAAACTAGTTTTAAGATTTTCCAAATATGAGGACATTTGGTTGGTTGGCATTATGTTGGTTCAATCAATGACGACCTTTTTTCTGATTTCTTATGGAGATACTTTTGGATGAAAGTCGTAAAGTCAGCGACTGTGTTGATTTCTTGTGTTCATTTTTTAGAAAATATCTTGATAAAAGAAAACAGAACTTTTGGAAATTTTTGGTTTTATCGCCATTAGTGGACAATTTTTCTTTCATCAAAACTAAAGGAGATCATCATTTTTCTTTCATCAAAACTGAAGGAGATAATCATTTTTCTTTTGGTCAAAATTAATGGAAATCATCAAAACTATAAAGGACCAGCCTTTTCACTAAAGGATATCAAAGAAATGTATTACATAAATGTAATATAATAAATGTTACATAAATGTAATATAAGTATTTAAACTGAGGATTGATTATCAATTTACATTTTATTGATTATTATCAATTTACAATTTACAGAAATAAACTGTAAATTTGAATTAATTTGGGGTGCAAATGGGGTGTGGTAGTGTCTTCTGGGCATGCAGTTACAGTCGGGCTATCACACTCAATTCCTACTCCTACGTCCTCGTCGGGCACCCTGGGCAACGTGAGCAACCCTGAGTGAGATGCGGTAACCAACCCGTGTGGAGCTCAGGGTCACGGCTAACGGAGAGGGAGCTTTAGTTGGGCCACTCCATCGTTTTTAGGGCCCACTAAAGTATGTATTGTCTGTTTACCGGGAGGTGCGGCTGTTAGCGGACGTCTGCCTTAGAGTAAGCGGCGCGCTATATAAATATGATATACAGAGAAAAATCTTAGAGAAAAAGCTTACAGAAAAATCTTACATAGAATTGGGTTGTGTTTCGGATTTGCGATCCAACACTTCAAGAAGTACCGCTCAATGAACCGTTGAAGGAAGCCTTATTATATAATGACTGTCGCCCTATTTTGAGCTTGGTAAAAATCGCCTGAAGAAGAAATATGATGTGATTGGAAAAACTACATTTAAGTGTTGTGTTGCGGGTTTGGGAGCCACCACTTCAAAAAGTACCGCTCCATGAACAGTTCAAAGAAGCCTTGTTATATAATGACTGTCGCCCTATGTTGAACTTTGTGAAATCGCCTGAAGAAGAAGGAATTTTATGTGATTGGAAAAACATTTAAGTGTTGTGTTGCGGGTTTGAGAGCCACCACTTCAAAATTTGAGATTTAAGTCAATCTGATTTGATGATTTAATCAATTTATTGCACAACTATTTTGCACTGGGAACTTCAAACTTTAGTATCGACTTACTTAAGACAAACTCACAACATTACAAGCTTGTTTTTCTCTGTTGTGGGTGTTGACGAACCCGGTATTCTGGAAAGTGCACTCTTCGGAGAACAGGACTCGGTGGAAGAATAAATGGTCACGGTCGATCTTCTGCAAAGCCCAATTGCAGAAATCCCCGCGATTGGCGAAATCATTTCCATGCAGACACTGAACCATCCCCAGACCGTGTCTCGGATCTTGTTGCCCATCTTCTCATCTACCATATTAGACAGAGATATCCCCTGAGCATCGTAACCATTGTCAGTCACTCCTCGTATTATGATGTTGTTTACTGCATCTCTCTCATAGGGATGCATGATACGTTCCCGCAACTTTTCTGATTCTTTATACGAGTAGATACCAGCATCGGCAAGATGTCTTAGTGGCTTAACGGCCCAGGTCTTCACAGGCTTTGGCTCCAGTACATGTGGGGGTTACACCTCATGCTTGTTCTCGCCAAATGTGTATTCTGAACTGGGGATTTACCAACACATCACATGAGACTTCCGTTCAATATCCCTATATCAATCTAGGCCTTGGTGTCAGATTCATGGACCTGTTTCTTTAAACAATAGGAAGTTCGTGATAATATTGTTCCATGTGCCTAATGCTTACCTCAACAGGGATACATTTATAATAGTACTATATTATAAATTAATATGTAGTCTATTTATCCTTCATGCAAAGTTATGGTACTTCTAATTTCTTTTGGATCAGATTTCTTCAATTTAGTATTTGAATATGTAAAGACCAAGTCATAAAGTCTGTGACTACAGTCTGAATTGTTGTTCTTTCTCTGGGGTTTCGTCTTGGATATATTAAACTTTGATCACAAATAGAAATGGAGTTTTTATAAAATTTTCTTTTTCCGTGGTTTATAAATGTTGGAACATTAGCCATAGGTGCAAGATAAAATCATTGTTGAATGTGTATCAATGAATCCGAGACATTCCAATTACTAACGTAGTATAAGTAAATTGTTTAGTTTAAATGTGAAAGAAAATAATTCTTGTGGGCTAAGTGTTAAATGAGTTACATGGGAAAAATATCCTTTGGAGTAGTGGAAAATTTGTCCATTTTCCAATGAAAAGTTGAAAGCAGCCTTCAAAAATTGAAACTTTTTGTTTTATCGCCAATAGTGGTAATTTTCTTTTCATGTGTAAGAACAAATAATTTTTCTTACATAAAAAAACTAAAGGTGATCTTAAGAAATTGTATAAGTATTCAAACTGAGGCTTGGTTACCTTTTTATAATAATTTAATAATAAGTAAATAATTTTTGGTGCAAATGGGGCGTGGTAGTGTATTCTGGGTATGCAGTTACAGTCGAGCTATCACACTCAATTCCTACTGTTACGTCGTCGTTGGGCACCCTGGGCAACGTGAACAACCCTGAGTGATATGCGGTAACCAACTCGTGTGGAGCTCAGGGTTACGGCTAAAGGAGAGGGAGCTTCCGTTGGGCCACTCCATCGTTTTAGGGCCCACTAAAGTATGCAGCGTCTGTTCACCAAGAGGTGCGGCTGTAAGCGGACGCCTGTCTTAGAGCAGGCGGCGCGCTATATAAATATGATACACAGAAAAATCTTCCCTTGAATAGGGTTGTTTTGCGGGTTTGGGACTTCAAAAAGTTGCTTCAACACAGCTTCTGGGGGTTCGTACAGTTGTCTGATTGCAGCCAGAAAAGCTTCCATCAAGTTTCTGGACTTACGTCGCCTTCTCCAAAAATGTTCGGACAAATAGGAAGCAAACTGTCCCTTTACACCATGGTCTGGTAATTTTTTTTGATGGCTGCCCATGTCCCTCCCTTCTATAGAATTTGTGTGCGCACCAGTGTCAGGATCTTTTAAATTGTAGGTGAGGTTGACGGCGAGGTGGTGGAACCGTTCATGCTCCAAACAACTGTACGCCCTCCAACAATCTGATATTATCGTGGTCCCAGGTCTAATGTTGTCCTTAATGATACGAAGCAAGACATTCGTACTCCTTTCATCCACATTATTACTAACAGCATATGGTCTTCCGAATGATAGTGACTCAATATCATGAGTACTAAGTTGCGGTTTGTGGTCAACATCACCGTTATCATATAAGTGGTCTAAATAATCATGACCATATTGCGAAACATTCGCAACATTCGAATGTTTCTGGCAGTATTAGCCTTCCTAACCAGCTCATCACATAATATCTCATGTAACCCCTTAATGCACATTTATTTAATGAATTTAGGTACAAAAAAAATATTTTTTTTTTTTGAAAATAATTATTATTTATGCTTATTGTGTATGGTAAATTTTAAAACAAGGTACTACGCAGAGTCCCACGTCACACTCACTGCACCAATATCTTGTTTCTTTTCTGATTTTTGTGCCCGTGCTGTTTTTTCTTGAACAACATACTGCACAATTTCTATAAGGTATGTACGGCCTTTTTTCAGTTGGAGGAATAAAGTCAGGAAAATGTCGTTCCGTTAGTCGTAATGGTCCCAATATGTCTTTGTCGCCCTGCCTTCTTGACGTTTGTACTCAAGTGATATTTTTCTATCATTTCTTCAGTTCTTCAGCATCAGTTTTGTTCTGTATTCCAAATTATCCATTGCTCCTCCATTCTTTTTGTACAAAATAAAAGAGTTGATCATAGCAAAAACAGATAAATGCATAAATATTTTTTTATAATATTTTTTCCCCCGTTTTTTAGTTAGTTGATAGTCATGTAAGTGTTGATCTAATCTATCGACGCCTCCCATGGTGTTATTGTAGTCCACAACTAATTTAGGTTTCTTTATGAGATTTCCTTCTTTATCTTTCTTCGCAGTTAGGACATTTTCGGGATTGTGCATTGTCGACAAGAGACCAATTTCTTTCTTGTCATGCCACTTCATTACCATGACTTTTTTTCTTTGGAATGCTATAGATTCTCCTTTTTTAGTTTTTTTAGTCACCAGTTGTCGTGGTAAATCTTTTCTGTTGGAGCGCAGAGTACCATATAAATCAGTCTTTTTGGATACAAGGAAATCTGCTAGTTGTGGGGACGTGTAATAATTGTCGGTCGTTACACAATATCCCATATCTAGTAGAGAATCTGCTAACGACAATACGACTTATGAAGTCATAGGCATGTCTTTATATTTTTGGGATATTATAGTTGCTTTTCCAGTATAAATAATAAACGAATACAAATACTCTGTTTTAGATTCGCAGAGCATGTAGATTTTTATCCCAAAACGAGATCGTTTTAGAGGGATGTACTGGATCCAACCCAATCGTCCTTTGTACAATAACAAACTTTCATCTACACTTATGTCTCGTTCAGGCATATAAAATGTACTAAATTTTCAATTTAGAGCTTCATAAATAGGCCAAATATTTATACATAAAAATATTTGCATTTCCTCTGTTTTTATAGGCAATAAAACATCAGACGATCTTCGTGGTTGTTGTTCTGCATAGCGATTAGATTCGGTGACCAATAAGTTTATCAATTCATTATCAAAAAATAATTGGAAATAATCCAAGACTGCAAAATTATCTGCATTGAATGTACAACCTGGGACACCAATAAACTGGAAACGTGGTGGTGGTGAATCCAGGATATCTGTATTTATTTGTTGCCAGATATTATTTGATTGGTCATCATCCTCGCTTTCCTCCGAATCCGATTCTACATCGCTATCGTCACTTCCGCTTTTTGATAAATTGGCATACTCAAATTCAGAATCTTCTTGGTCAGACATTTGGATAAACAAATTTTTCTAAATAAATTTATAAATATTCAACAATTAAAAAAAATCTTACCCGAGATAAAATATATTATATTTTTATACTAGCGTAAAACTTATTCTAGCAAAATGTCTTGGATTTTCAAATATCACTGCATATACTACACGTCCGCACATAAAAAAGGTAACTTTTAGAATGGTATTGTGAGTCATAAACATCTGGCTCTAGTCTTAGCATAAGCAAGCGCAAATTCCAAGAATAGCAATAATCTACATCCAACGTGACAGATACGGACTTAAAATATTTGGAAAATTATATTTCTATATTAACCGTGACCCATACGGAGCTGTAATATTTTGAGACATATAAAATTACAGTGACCGTGACGTGACGTTCACGGAGCTGCACAATTCTGCCAGTAAACGTTGCCCGTATATGTCACGGAGGTGTGCATTAAGCGGTTAAGTGGACTGAGACACGGGCTTCCAAAGATTATAGTTATAACTATAGTAGAGTATGTTTTAACTCTAGACATCTGTTAGTGTAAAAGTGTTACCAAGTGCCTTCGTGTACAATATTCTGTGATATTTAAATATATAACTAATGCTTAGTGGCGTTTGTGTAATATGATAACCCCCAGCTATTCCATCGTCACCAAAATAAGTTTTACCATAAAACATTGGACTCATGCCAACTGAAACAGCAATATTAGAAGGAGAATTATCGCTAACATTAGCATGACTTTCCTGATTGAAAAGATAAAATTTCGAGCCTTCGAATGAATACTCGAGATCATCGTCCACATGGAAAGAGCCAAATAACGGAATTTTCAAACCAGAATTGCAATTAAATCCATGACTAAAAGTTAATTTTGATCATTGAGCATTCCCATAGAAGAAACCGTCCTTGACAGCGTTATGAGCCTCAGTTTCGACTTTAGTTAAGGTTTTAGCATACGTTAGATCTCCATTGAATGTACCATATAATGTATAATAATTATCAAGAGTCCTCAAACTCCAAGCTAAAATTGAATGATCACATGGGGTAACTATTCGTTAAGTTAAAATATCATCTTTTTCTAGTTCAATATCATCGGGATTAAAAAAACCCTACCACATTCCAAGCACGGACATAACACTTCATCAACTTCGTTAATAGTGAGATGTATCCTATGTAGAATTTGAACATTTGTACTACTTCTTTCAGCGTGCTTCTTAAAATTACATAACGCGCGTAGGCAAATTGTGGGAATAGGAGAAAAAGAATTAGCTTTGTATTCGGGTCTCTTTGTTCTTCGTGGAATAATAGTTCTAAGTTCGTCTGTTTATTGTACCATGTCATACTGTCTCTTAGTTTATATGTACTCATTAACCATTTTCTAGCAGATTCGTCTTTTATTAGCAGGAAAATGCGGGAAATGTCGACATGGCAAGCATGCTGGACCCTGATGGTTACAGGGCGTAACATCTAGTTGCTGGTAAGCACTAGAGCATGACTTGCATTCTTCCAAGCTCTTGTTAGGACAACCGCGATATTTGTACGTGCGTGGCAAAGTACTTATAACTGGCTGTCTATTTCATCCTGACTGTATACCTTAGGTGCGGATGGTAGGGTTTGGGAGCCCTTGCACTGCTGTGCTAGCAAGGTATTGTGTAACGCGGCCTCGAAAATAGGTCCGGAAAGCTGGTAGCGTGCAGAGCTGTGTTTCGATTTTTCTGCTTCAGGCAGTGCGTCAATGTATGACACGATGGCCCTTGTGGCAGAATCCAATGCGTTGTAGTAAGAATTTTATGGAATTTTACAGGCATTTGAAAGAAACAATTCCATGTCGAAGGAACAAAGATGTTCTCTGTAACATGAATCGAACCGGAGACGGAGCTCGGGCGTGATAATTTTTCTGCAAGCTTTCAGTAAGGATGCATGTGCTCTCAGATTAGGAGCAGAAGAATCATTCTGTTTATTACTCTTAGTTAGAAGAGTAGAATGTACAAGAACAAGAAGTTGCTTGAGCCATAAAATAAACTTATCTTCTTTACTTCGGATTTTGCATTTCTTTCTTTGAGTCTGCTCGCTGCCAATCTGGTCACCTCCGTCAACAACATCTTCAGTCGGTCTGAATGGGACGGAATCACCAAAACACTTCTCATCTTCGCCTTCTTCCACCATTGCTCTTTGGGAAGATCGATCAAATCGGCAAACGGATATACCTCCAATTTCACTACTTCGAAACCAGAGTCTACCTCCGATTTCAACTTAGAGGTATTCCCGTTTTTGGTGAGTGAAATATGAGATGAGATTGTTCCACCACCGGGTATCGATCCGGTGAGTCCAAACATTTCTTCGATTTGGATTTCGTTCCCCTCTTAAGTTGAAGGGGTCTCGCACAGCGACATCGACTTTCGTTGAAGGAGCAATCATGGATGTAGTGGAGGTGGTCGCTATGCCAGGCAATGATGGTAATGTTGGAGTGGTTTCGGATTTTAAGGCATCTGCTAACGCATCTAATTGCGACTGTTCTATCTTGATAGTAAATAACTTCGTGTAGAGCTTTTTGCTTTTTAGGAGCTCTATAAAGTTCTCGTACGAGATTGGTGAATCTAAATCGATCTTGTTTTCTTTCATCTTCTACACTACTTTCATCAGTATCTTCAGAATCTTCTGTAATAATAATCTGTGAAAATCAAATGGTTTCATTTTGTAGGTTAAATTCTTTTTTCTCTTCGACAGCTTCTTTGCAGGCGCTCTCAAACATTGTTTTTGACGCTGTATACAGTTGTTGCACGATTTTGTCATACGTCGATTTTGCTAAGCCTTGAGATATATCCATAAGGCCACAAAAAAATGTTAACGCCTTCTCGTGCGACACCCAAAAGCCTCATGGCGAACACAATTCTTCTGTTGATTTCGTAGCCGGTGTGAATTAACGGTCCGGATTGAATTTCTCGTTTACCGCATTTACACGACAAAACGATTTTGAATCCTCGATGGCCTCGATGACCTCGATGGCCGCTTTCGGCAAACGTTATTCTCTGCTTAAACGAATTGCAAATAACTAACTCAGAAATTGCTGAAAACAGAGACAAACTCGATTATCCGATAGCAATGAGACGGATAAATTATGACATCGTCCGTAGTCGCTGATGCCAATTTAATTTTACTGCGGCTAGTAAAGAACGTTAACTAAATGAATTTTTTTGGTATTAATGAATGTACATTTTTATTAGATACCTAACCTACCATTGTTAAACAATATCCTTTCCATTTTTACAGCCTTGTGAATATAGGTTACAAAACCAGTCTGACCAGCATTTATCCTCAAGCTTCTTCGAAATTACAACAACTTCATTTAAGCAGTAATACATAGTGTTTCTACCTTCCATGTGGTACATTTCTAATGAGTAAAACGAAGTTAATAGGTTCAAAATTCTATGTACAATTGGTTTCTCTGCTTGATTAAAGCGCCCATCCTTTAAATGTGAGTGTAATAAGTCAATATATGGAACTGTAATCTTATTTATAGATGTGGGTCATTAGTGGTTAGCAATCAAAGTACCCTCTTTTCTCTATTTTCTGCATCGCCCTCTCGTTGGCTAAGAGCAAAAAGTCAACATCACTATGGGGTTGAGGAGATGATTTGACTTTCTGTTGCTTAATTTCAACAGCATTATGTGCTTTATCTGGTTGTTTAGTACCAGTTTTCTGATTATTTCTTATAGCCGAGTATACATTGACAATTTGCGTAGGCGCATCTTTTGAATCAATATTCACTTGATCTAGCATTATTCTGATAGATAATGGGCTTCCAGCATTTAAATATTGATCTAATATATAATCCACCTTTTCAATATCCCCAACTGAGTTCCAAGAGATTAGTTGAACATAGTGATCAATATTGATATGTGCATTTGGATTTTTTGATTTTATCAATGACAATATCTTAGTAATTCTCTTGACAGATGGGTCATCTAGCATGTTCTTTGGCAATTGGGTGTCGATTTCAATCTGGAGATTATCAGGGATAACCATAATCTCACCAGTAAGATTGTTATTATCATTGTTATCTTGCTCTTTAGATTGTTCATAATCAGTCAGAGCATATTGCATCTTAATTGACAAAGCATTCATTGTAGATATATATTTTTGCATAGTTTTATCAATGTTTTGGAAAGCACTTGCCATGGTAGATATATTCTTTCCAAGGTCCAGATATTGTGAACTTATATTCTTATAACCATCACTCAACTTTGTTAAGTTATCAGAATACTTATTTAGCTGTGCTGTAACGTCTACTTGATTCTTAACTTGACTAGCATCCTGACCAATAAAACATGCATGTAATACATTCAATTTAACTTCAAGTACTTTAGAATCGTGGTTAGTACAAAATACTTTTGTCATCAGAGTCTTATCTTGCATGATATTTGTATAATACTCTAAATATTCTTCGTCAGTTGAGAATGGAATATCAAATAATTTAGTACCTGAAGGATACTCTTGTAGTTCATCATTATCATCATCAATATTGCATAACGGATGACAGATTTCTGCAAAAGTTACAACCTTAGGTGAACTATCAATTGTAGGAATATCTAACTCGTCTATGAGACTAACTGTATCCTCCTGGTTTTCTTCATTTTTGTCTCTCCTATTATTAGGAGTCAGGGTTGGAACATCAGATTCTACATTAGGGAATTTGCTTACATTATTATTTTTTGCAGCAAACTCCATAGTATCAGTCATTGGAATCACTTCCTCATCAACGTCTTCACAAAGGATCTTCTTCACTGACTGACTCATAATTTTGAGAACTATAATAATGGCGTCTAAATCAATTTCGAATAATAATACCTGATTGATATGCTACTGCTCCTTTGCAAATCTTATTTGCTTTCAGTACAGAGTCATCTTCTGATTCTATAAGGTCATTAAATGTTGGGGCTGAAGCGGGAACAGTGGTTTGAAGAGCAGCTCCTTGTTTTATTTCCTCAATGAAACGCTCTTTGTATTCATCATCAATTTCATTTTTGTAGTCATTTATTATTATGTAGGCGATTGGCGCAACATATATTGAGGGATATCTGGGGAAATGTCTGTCATTCATTAGATCATATACAATTTGTTTACAAGGGAAATTAACAAAAGAGGCTTCAATGTAGTCAAGTATTGGGTTTTTTGCAATAACATCTTTTTGTTTGTTCCCAGCACCCGTGTTTGCAGCTGCTATCCTAATAGTTTGGATTAAATAGGAAACAAAAGTTTGTTCGTCGGTTATTCTCTCAATATCAGTTCGTTCTAAATTTTCTTTGTTTTTGATTTTATCAGAAAGCATTAAGTTTGCGAATTTTCTTAGTTAATGGTGATAGACTCTTGTTAAGGCTTTTTGCTTCTGCCATGATTTTAGTTTCAGTGTTATCGTTTGTTTCTGCCGTAAATTTTGACCTCTGCGGCTAGTATTAGCTTCTTCATCGTCCGAGAACGAAACATTATGAAACTGATTGCCGTGGAATCTGCGCTTCCGTGACTTTCCAGTTCGTTCAGTTGAAGTTTTGCGGCCTTTCGGATAGCTCTGCATGATTTCAAGATGTTCCGAAAGACAAATTAAAACTGAAGCAGGCTCCCCCTTAAATGCTAAATGTAGCTTTTCTCAAGCCGGCGCAGCCAGCTCATATGTACAGTTATAAAACATACTTTTATCCCTACCATAACTCTATTTTATCCCTATTTATCTTTTATCCCTACAATAAAGCGATCCGGCCGCTCGTATACCTGCTCGACGCTTGCTCACTATTTCTTCTGTAACTCGGAAAATATTTCGAATTTGCTAATGAAATTTTATGAGCTCTATGAGCTCAGGGCATAACTGTAATCTTCCTGAGAGATCGTTTGTCGTTGGGAATAATAAGCCATCCAACTTAGCATGGGCCTCCGGCCCTAATTGATCTATTACGCCATAACCGAGAAGGTTCTCATTCGGTAATGCGTTGTCTGGAGCTAGAATGGGAGGTAAAGGTTCCCACTCTGCATTTGCTTCTTGTGAAGCGATCACTCTACGTGCCGTAACATACGGCGATATATAACACTCGTAGGCGTTATGTGTCACAGGGGTTACTGGTCCAAACGTACCAGGTGGTACGACAACCTGTGGCTGTCTGGGGACATCATAGCGAATGGTGCCTCTTGGTACGGCGATCCGTGGAACATTGCCACGTACTGTCTCGCCTGACACTAAAGTTGTATTAGCGATATTCGCGCAGTATTCTTCAACTGCCTTCGGAACTACAGTATTCTCCGGAATTAAATCTTGGGCATAAATGCCATCGTGCGTGGGTTGTTCACCATTTTCACGGCTTAGGTCTATAATCGTGGAATTAAGATACGTCACGTTATGGTGCAGGTACATTGAGTATGGCAACGAGCGTTCTAACTTAGGGTCAAGCCCTCTCAAATCATTGTACGTTCTGTCAACCAGGTCGATAAAACCGGAACAGTCAAAGTTTTGTGAGTAAATCTCGTTTGCAGCGACTCCGGCTGAATGTGGGCCGAGATCATACATCGGTTCATCCCTTGGTGGTGTACTTGTAGTTGCCGAAAAACCAGCTAACTCATCCGCTGGTTTCTCCTCTTTCTTGGCAAATTTTGGCTTTGCCTTGTTCTTCCAGCCCTGGGAACGGTTTGTCTGCTGGGGCTGCTTCTGCTTGGGCTTTGGAACAAACTCTCTTGAATTCGCCCAGTTTTCATCAAAAGCACGATTTTGCTGGTAATTGTAAGCACGCAGATCACTGCGGGCCATGGGAGGATCACCATCATATATATATATATATATATATATATATATATATATATATATATATATATATATATATATATATATATATATATATTATTTGAAATAAAAAGTGGGATATATAAAGAAAATGACAACTATTGGCGATAAAACAAAAAATTTCAATTTTTGAAGGATTCTCTCAACTGTTTATTGGAAAATGGACCAATTTTCCACTTGCCCAAAGGATATTTTTCCCATGTAACACAGAGACAAAACAGAGAAAGATTTCATCTTGCAGCTATTCCTAATGTTCCAGTCATGTTTAGTTAGGCCACTCCATCGTTTTTAGGGCCTACTAAAGTATGCAGCGTCTGTTCACCAGGAGGTGCGGCTATAAGCGGACGTCTGCCTATATAAATATGATATGTCTACGCTATATAAATATGATATACACAAAAAAATCTTCCCTAGAACTGGGTTGTGTTTCGGGTTTGGGCCCCATCACTTCAAAAAGTACCGCCCAATGAACAGTTCAAAGAAGCCTTGCTATATAATGACTAGCGCCCTAAGTTGAACTAAATATCGCTTAAAGAAGAAGAAATATGACGTCATTGCAAAATCAGCACTTCAGTGATTTTCTTGTTAAAAGCTTTTAATTTGGTGTAAATTTGAAGCCATTGAGATTTAAGTCATTCTGATTTAATGATTCAATCAATTTTGTGCACATCTATTTTACATTGGGAATGTTTTAACGTAAATTCTGTTTCAATAAGGGAAACTGGAGTCTTGGATGATTTTTAAATTGTAAATATTTATCTTATATACAATATTTAGTACGAATAACTAGTTCAGATGTTAAATTTGTAGAAATTACTATAAAGTCGAACCCACTATAGATAAAGTTTATTGAATAATATTATGAGCAGAGCACTTTCGAACTTATATAAATAAATATAAGTATATTTATTGTTACTGAGAGCACGAGTAAAATAATGCCAACTATTTTGCAACAACTGTCAAATGATTGGGAATTATCAGGGCTGTTCTCGCCGTCGTCGAATCTTCAAACGTGGTCATGGAGATGCTCTCTTCAGGAACAGACGTGGTGGAGATAATCTTTTCGGGCAAGGACGTGGTGGTAGTAGTGGTAGTCGGGTTGTATTCTAGTACTTGCATAATATCATCTTCAGTAATCGATCTTCCTCCAAATCTCCATATTAACCAATCATTTTCATATCATGAGCGATTTGGGAAAACATACATTTCCCAAACATACATTTGTATTGCATGAAACCGTCGGGCACCCTGGGCAACCCTGAGTGAGATGCGGTAACCAACTCGTGTGGAGCTCAGGGTCACGGCTAACGGAGAGGGAGCTTTAGTTAGGCCACTCCATCGTTTTAGGGCCCCCTAAAGTAAAACATACATTTCCCAAACATACATTTGTATTGCATGAAACCATCTTCTCCTGCGCCGTCATTTAGTTAAATGGTTGGAGGCTCGGCACCAGACAACAGTATCATCCATTTTTATGTTGCAGTGGTGCTGGTATCGTTCTTCTTCTCAGCAATGTAGCACTCTTCAATATTTCTAGGTATGGTGGAAAATAGAGTTTTATCATAAATTCCAACCATTCATTTAAAATTTAACAACATCTATGGTGGTGCTGATGGCGACGACGCAGAACAAGCACTAACTAGATGTTTGAGTTTAGTTGCTTAGACATTTATAACATCTCTAGCGAGGTGGTGAGGGTCCATCAATATGGGTGCTTTCCGTCGGAAAATTGTAATCTTCCAGTCAGGTACATACATACATACATACAATAACCTTTATTGGCATGAATAAAATTAAAAAATAAAAACATAAACCTTTCCTCTTATAATACCAAAAAACAACAAAAAGAAAAACAAAAGCAACAATATATAAAAAAAGAAAACAAAATCAATAATCGCAAACCATAAAAAAAACACCAGTCAGGGTAGGCATGTGATAATATCCTTATCTTCCTGGATATCATTTGGTAATAAATCCCACATCATAGAGAGTTCTGTGGCCGATATATGCTTCATTAAATGCAATTTATATTTTCCTCTGCAGTGACATGCACAGCATGGATTAAATGATGTCACGTCAGGGTAAAAGGATGTAACACTTTTCCACATGTTTGCAGCATGGCGTTAATCACTGATGCTTTTTTTATTTTTATATTATAAGTATACCGGTTTGACAGAATTCATTGAAATGAATTCACAGATTGAAAGTAACGGAACTCAGAATTCACGGATTGAAAGGTTAATAATACTAGAACATGTTCGGAATTGAGTTCTGCAATTATTTGTTGTATTGGAATATTTAGATTTTTGCATATGGCTATGTTTAGTTTATCTGGCAGACGGTCATTTTGATATGGATAGTATGTATACTCATTTGGTGCTCTTACTTGAAGATTATATTTGGTGGCTAACTTGTTAAGCCTAAGACCTTGTGGATTGTTAACTCTACACGCCCAAGCTGTATTCTTGGAGTTTAGGTCACTGTTTGAGAATTAACATTAAAATAATGGACTGTATGTTTTTAGGGATTCAGAATAAAAATGGTATTAATAAAACTAGTCTATAGCGATATTTCATAACAATACAATAACTAAGCTTTAATTGAACATTAAATAAAAATAGGCAATTAACAATAAGTTGAACAATAATGAGTTGTAAATTGAGAGAATAATTGAGCAGTTGCATTGAGAATAACATGAATATTATAAGTTGTGAATAATGATATTAAGTCTTTGCCCAATGCAGGATCGGTGGATTCTATTAATCGCACCGGTCTGACATGGACGCGTAAAGAAGTCTCGCGACGGGTTGTAAGGCCGCCGCCATTGGGTCGGGTTGTAAGGCCGACGCCATTCTTCTCGCGACCACGTGGTGAGATTTCCGATCTCCGGTCACGAGTCATACAAGATCTCGTGATCCAAAGAGAAGGGCGAATGAATTATAATAGATAGAGGTTTGCGGCGGGTTGTAAGGCCGCCGCCCTGAGACCTATTTAACAAAGACTTACATGAATAAATAACTAACGAGCTGAACTTGAGAGCTTGAAATTGAGAAGTGGTTAACACGATGACGGTTGAACTAAGAGAGAGATTGAGAATCTTCCACAGACCGGGGTTGAGGTGTACATGCGCGCTAGGGGAAGTTTTTTGCTGGAGCGGTTGAGATGCGTAAATTACAGATGTCGCTGTGCATTTTCCAACATTCCGCCCGCCATCAGCATAGGTTGCTGATGAGTAGAATCCTCCTGAGCTGGTTGAGGGGACGGCAAAGGTGCGAGCTTGAAGAGTGGTCTGGTGAGCGTAGTGGTAGGCGGTCTTGAATGTAACTACCCTGGCGATTCCGTCCTTACCCGGATGAAGTTGTAGGATCCGGGCTAGTGGCCACTTGCACGGCGGTAGCCGCTCATCGGTTAGGAGAACTAGTGAACCGACCGTGAGTTGATTCGATGCGTGATGCCACTTTGAGATGGACTGCTGTCGTTGAAATAATGAGCAGACCATTGAGACCAGAAGCTTTGCCCATCGCATGTCGTCGGATGGTATGACACAGACTGGTGAGCTGAGCTTCTTAGGCAATTTTTTTAACGAATCTAAAAGAAAGTGCGATTAAGCGGTTATGGTGTGAGGATACCTGGTGTATGGGGTTCCAGTGATAATTAGCGTGCGTTGCAGCTACCGTCAGTGAGATGCCTGGTCGAATCTCGTTCGCACTATCTTCATCTGACATCGGAGGTTGGGGAGGCCATGAGTCCATCGATTGAGTTATTTATGGTGGTCCCGTCCACCATAGTATGTGATCCTTGAGTTGTGCCGTCGTCACGCCTCTAGCGTGGCAGTCCGCTGGATTACTAATACCAAGATGGGTTCTAATACATTCTTTGCTTTGAGAAATAAAGAGGGTTATTTGGTCTATTAAGAATTGGATAAGGGGGTGGGTGTTGAAATTAGGTGTTGGGTTAGAATAATCATACCCTGCAGCTTGTTGTGATACCGGGGTTCCGCCGGCGACATCGGCAAAGATTCTATGTTGTTGGTTATTTGTCGTTATTTTATTTCTGCTCCCTCTGATTGTATATATTGACCTTGTGTGGTGGTTTGTGTTTCTCGAATGGTTTTGTTTTTGTAGAGTGATGTATAGTATTTACTGCCCCTACAATTAGCTGGGTGGTTCTCTGAGCAGTTAATACAAATTACTGGATCTTTTGCGTTTTTTTTACAATCCGTGTAAGAGTGATTTCTTGGACACTTGAGACACCTTGGCTCCAATGAACAGTATTTTTTTCTGTGGCCAAATCTTTGGCAGTTATGACATGGTGAAATGATTTTTGGTTTACGGCGCGGTTCTACCTTAACTACCGCATTTAATATTCTGTTGACCTTGAGAATGTCATTTGCTTCTTCGTTTGACGTTAGCTCTACAGCACAAAGTGGAATTGGTTTTTTCTCTTTATTGAACATTCGTGTAACTGTCTTAACTGGCAATTTTGGAGCTTCCAGTTCTTCGCGAATATCTGCAGCTGCGATTGAGATTGGAATATCTCTAATAATAACTGACAAGGCTGTCCATTTGGGTTTTGGAATGTATGGTACCTGATCTTATTTTCAGTATAATATTTTGTTAGTTTGCGGTAGTCGTCTTCTGTTGATACGTTAATCACTGATGCTAAGTTTGACGAAACGATTGCACGGCTCGTTAATTTCCTCGTAGTTTTTAATCTTTATTCAACTGATTTAGTTCCTTAATGTAGACGTCAGAACCTCTTTTGCAGCTGATTGCGTAATGCATATTTTCTTTTCACCTTGTAGCATTAATAATTGTGCACATACTGTCGTGTTGTCTCAATGTCTTTTATGAATTTCTTTCTATTGTAGGAAATTACTTCATACATTGTTTGAGAATTAGCACTTTTAGAGGACTGTATTGTTTTAAGGATTCAGAACAAGATGGAATTCAAATAATTAAAGTCCATAACGACATTTCATGACGGCACAAAACTTAACTTTAACTTTACATATAATGAGCATTACAATAAGAGAAAACCATAGCACATTCTAATGTGAACATAAATTGTAGCGTTAAAATAATTGAGCGTTGAGACTAACGAGTGACCGGTGGATTCTATTAATCGCACCGGTCGTACCGAAACATGGACGCATGAAGAAGTTTAGCGACGGGTTGTAGGGCCGCCACCATTGCGTCGGGTTGTAGGGCCGACGCCATTCTTCATGCGACCACGTGGTGAGAATTCCGTTCTCCGGTCACGAGTCATACAAGATCTCGTGATCCAAGAGAAGGGCCTAAGAGTTATTACATTTGAGGTTTGCTGCGGGTTGTAAGGCCGCAGCCGAATGAAAACTGTTAAAAACTTACATATATGCGTTCGAAGCAGCACCGAACTTTTATGGT
The DNA here is from genome assembly GCA_944588485.1 of Phosphuga atrata. Taxonomy (NCBI): domain Eukaryota; kingdom Metazoa; phylum Arthropoda; class Insecta; order Coleoptera; family Silphidae; genus Phosphuga; species Phosphuga atrata. Next base: position 17,131,521 of record OX155899.1, on the reverse strand, counting down.
CTTTACCTTACGACGGTTGGAACAAGAGAGCGAGACCGGATCTGCCGCAGACGCGGGTTGAGGCGTACATGCGCGCTAGGGGTGGTTTTTTGCTAAAGCGCTTAATTTGCTGATCTAGAGATGCCGCCACTCAATTTCCAACATACATACATTCAACATTCTCGCAGGTCTGTTATTCTGCAGACGATTTGAGAAGCTCGTCCAGTGTCGATAGTATATGAATATCTTCGGGTAAATTTATAAAGTATAGCACATAACTGTCGTAAAAATTTGCAAAATGTAGATGCTCCAATCTTGACAGCCCGTAATCAACTAGTTGAAATACACCTGACAATTTATGTACTGTTTGCGAATTCAATTTGAAGTGAACGCCCCTATTCTCCAGTGTCACATATCATTTCATAATTCTTTTGGCCAACGAGTGGTAGCTCAGTGCAGTGGTTGGAGAAAGATACAGTGTTCTTCGTGCATTTTTGGTCTTCATCCATTGTCTGCAGCAAACAACTGCAGTTGGTACATTTCCTCTTGACCCTCTATTTCGTTTTTCCACTTATAGGAAATTTATCACCTCGCAAAATTGTTTCTTTAATTCCTCCCATTCGGTTGGTATTAATGTTATGCTGTTTTTGGAATTGAGAGGCGTACACACTGATAATACACTCGCAAGGCACTGAATCCAGTTGATATTGTTAGTGTGATGGAATATGTCACTTCATTGATGAGACTACTTTCACTTTTTAATTCCTCTTCCTCTTTGATTATATAATCGATTCTATGATTGCCATCGATATTTATGTTTTTCTTGAACCAATCAGAATCAAGATACTACGGCAACTGGTACAAACGTGTTACTTCTTATCATATCATAACGGAAATAAATATCTCGTGCAAACATGTTTATGTGGCAACTGGTACAGACGTGTTCATTCTTATAACGGAATTGAATATCCGAAACAGTATTATTGGAACGGTAACTTCGTAGGGAGGAGGTTCTTTGTGTTAAAAACAAAATTACGATTTAACGCCGTTAATGACGTTTCGCCTTTATTAATTTAGGCCTCTACAGGATGCTAGAACGGAACAATACTTGCTTATTTTATCAATTCTTAAATAATCGATTCCTCTTACCTATCGTCTAACACTACAAATTAATGACATTAATAACATTAACAATTAAAAATTACAAATTAAAAAGTTAAAACTTAAAACCATGTTTCTTATACATGTGGTAGTCATCATTAAATGTTAGCAACCAAAATTCCTTCTAATATTTTACCATAATTTACGGAACTTTATTGTATATAGGCTGCACACATTCCTTTTGTGACAAACACACACAACAACATAATTAATACAACTCATCAATATTACAAAATTGCCAACATCTAATCAATATGAGTTGGATTAATTAGATTAGTGTATATGGCTGTGTCCATCTTATCGTTTATACAATTGTTGGTCCTTTTTATGAACCACATTTCCGAAAATAGTCGTTTTTTTAAATTTTCTTCAAAGTGTAAAATTTTTGCATTTTGCAAATCAAATTTGTGGCCAGTAGTTATGGCATGGTTGGCCAATGCTGTTTTAGGCTGTTGGCATTTATTAAATTGTCTGCAATCTAATCTGTGTTGGGCAATGCGGGCTGATAGTCTTTGTTTTGTTTGGCCGACATACGAAGAGGGGCAGTTTGAGCAATTTATTTTGTATATTAGGTTACTGCTATCCAAAGTGGGTGTACTATCTTTTAGTTTCGAGAATAGGTTGCAAATAGTATTTTTGTTGTAAAAAAACAGTTTTGTGCCTTCATTTTCAAACAGTCTCCTGAACTTATGGTTCATTTTTTGTACATTAATGAGCTTTTTGTATATCACTGGTTGGTTGGATATGAAATTAGATTTAGTGCGGGTTGCCGTGTTGTTGAGCACTCTTCTTATTACATAGGTTGGGTAATTAACTGAACTTAGCTGGTCTGGCATCGCAACAACTGCTTTTACGGCAATCACCATGTCTTCACTGAGTGTATTTTTAGCATAGTCGTCTGGACTATCGTGAATCATGCGATTCGAGCGATTAACTATAATGAGCTTAACCTCAAACATGGCTAGTGCAACACGATATAACTGGTAAATTGAACCACGAATTGGGACATTGTTAAATTCATAAATTGCATTAAAAATAGAAAAGGTGGAAAATCCAATCCCTCGTGTGGTTACAGTTAATGTGATAGCTCTTTCAGTGTTCTGAGCTTCAACTAGATCTGCATCGTCAGCCTGCATAGGAAAAGCTTCCATACCCGGTGGAAGAGACAACGCCTTGTACTTATACCTAAGGGCACAGCGGACTCGTATCGACCACTGTGTATGATTGACACGATGGGCAAGCTACTTGAGCGCATGATACTTGCGAGGCTCAATGAGGCCATTGAACATACAGGGGGATTATCCGAAAGACAGTTCGGCTTTCGCAGGGGCCGATCAACGATGGATGCCATGGAAGCGATTTTGAACATAGCGCGTATGGCGAACGCAAGGAAGGGCCGTTTCGCGACGCCCTGTGCGATGACTACGCTAGATGTACGGAATGCATTCAATTCGGCGAGGTGGTCGGCCATAGTCGGGGCGCTACAGCACAGAGAAGGAATGCCTGGCTATTTAGTCGAAATGATTAGAAATTATTTATCGAACAGACTACTAATATACAATACAGCAGAGGGACAGAGGAGTCGCCGTATAACCGCTGGTGTGCCACAGGGCTCGGTACTTGGGCCGACCCTGTGGAACATTATGTATGATGACCTTCTACGAGTTAACATGCCAGATGGTGCAACTTTGGTGGGTTTTGCAGATGACGTTGCTGTCATAGCAACGGCGCGGACGCCTGAATTGTTAGAGATGGTACTGGGAGAGGCGGTGAATACTGCATTACATTGGCTCGCGAGTGTGGGATTAGAAGTTGCGGTTAATAAAAGCGAGACTATACTACTAAGTAGAAGACGTACCATCCGTGCACCAAAAATAACAATTAATGGAGAGGAAATACAAATTAAAAAAACCATTAAATATCTCGGGGTTATAATTGACGAAAAGCTAAATTTCAGTAAACATATCGCGAAGACTGCGGAGAAGGCGTTGATGAAGGCACAGGCGCTGGCGCGAATAATGCCGAACGTGGGGGGAGCAAAACATTTCAAACGACTCTTGTTGATGAGTGTGGTGCACTCGGTATTATTATACGCTGCGCCTGTGTGGTGCGGTGGCCTATCTGTGGCGAGAAACAGACAGACTATGATATCTATACAGAGGCTGGCCGCTATTAGAGTAACTTCAGCGTACCGCACAGTGGCGACCGGGGCGGTCTTAGTGCTAGCCAGCATTCCTCCCTTGCACCTTCTGGCGAGTGAGAGGAAGCGCATTCACGAGCGACAAAAAGAGATGAGAGTAAATGAAGAACCAATACGCAAGGCCAGACTTAAGAAGGAAGAGCGGGAAAGAACCCTGGAGACATGGCAGCAAGAGTGGCAGGAGGACCAAAAGGGCAAATGGACACGTGAAATCATACCAGATGTCAATTTATGGTACTCGCGCAGACACGGTGAGGTTGATCACTATATGACGCAGGCACTCACAGGTCATGGGTGTTTTGGGACATATTTACATCGCATTAAAAAGGAGATTACGCCGGGGTGTCATCATTGTGACAACGCATTAGACGATGCTTGTCACACACTCACAAATTGCGTAGCTTGGTCCACAGAGAGAACAATTATGGAACAAACTACAGGCAGATGCAGAAACGGCCGAGATATCGGAAGAACGTTATTGCGAGGCCCTGCAGAGTGGGATGCTGTCCGCCTTTTCACAAGAGAAGTCTTGACGAAGAAGATCGATGCGGAGCGCTCCCGTGAGAGTGAAAGAGTCCTGGTTGACTATTGAAATTGAAATTTTTTTATGGACAACAAGACCTAAACTTTTTAGTTAGATATTAATGCTACTAGTTATTTAGTGCGCTTTAAGTTAAACTGTTCTTTATATACTAATGTTATTTGTGCGCCTTATGTTAGACATATTTTATATTGTTTTTTTTTTGCGTGTTCTATTTGTTTTACAGACAGTAATCTACTCGAAGCTGAATCGTGGTCAGACATTAACGTAATAGTAGTGAAATTTATAAACTCAAATATAGTGAAACAAAAACGGAAGCTAATTGAAAAGACAATTGAATGGTGGCGGATCAACTGATCAATACCTCAGAGCCGGTACATAGGGGACAGGGTGAAGTAATGCTCGCGCGGTTCCGCTCTGTCTCAGGCGAAAAGGGGGGTGGTTTTTAGTGGGTAGGACCGGTGCTAACATCAAGCCGGGTGAGTCCCACACTCCTCGAGGCATGATGGCTCTTTTGGGGACATGATGGCTCGGGGGTCGTACGTAAAGGTATTTTCCCCTCCTTCCCCAAAAAAAAAAAAAAAAGGTTGGGTAATTGTTGGCCACAGCCAACTCTCTTATTATTTGCAGGTTTTTTTCTTGGAAAGTGGGGTGACTCAGTTTAAGGACTCTATTTTTTAGGGCAAACAAACAACCAATCTTTTGGTGGAGTGGGTGGTCAGACAGATAATTCAGAAATCTTCCAGAAGCTGTGGGTTTACAATACCAATCAGTTATAATAGATTGGTCATCATTTCTGTAGACAATCGTATCTAGAAAAGGTATTGCTCTGTTGTTTTCTGGTTCAAGGGTGAATTTTAATGTCATGTCCTGTAGAGGCCTAAATTAATAAAGGCGAAACGTCGATGATTAAATCGTAATTTTGTTTTTAACACAAAGAACCTCCTCCCTACGAAGTTACCGTTCCAATAATAGTGTTTCCCTGAGGAGTTAATAAAATAGTTTTTCCAATACCCGAAACAGGTTTTATGCGGAAAGTGACTTATCATAAAACTTTACGTTATGAAATTGCTTTGAAAGAAATAAGTTTTGTTAGTAGGGATTGTAATTTTTCTACTGATATGTGTGAAAATGGCATTTTTTCCACGGCTTACCCTACATGAAAGTGACATTTTTTCATTTTAGGGATGAAAATATTTTTACGTCTAGAGACGAAAATGAGCATTTTAAATTTATGATTTTCTCGATTAAAACACAAAACTAACCAAATTTGCATGGACTTAATTAATTACATCAATTTCAATGAAATCTTTTATGTACGAACGTAAAACGAGCCTGAAACTATTTAAAAAAACCGAAATAAAACTAGAACATTTGAATTGAAAAGTATCACCTTCTATGAGAATGCAATATGTTACCGTGGAAACGGCCAAACAAACAATTAAATTTGTTTTGACAGTTCGCTTCGAATTGGATTTATTAAAGTCGAATTATGGATTTTACAACCGAAATCAGTAGACAAAATTGCATTTACTACTCGAGATGAAAGTGTTTTTTTCTGGTTCGGTGTGATTGCTAACTCGCTGGCGCACGTGAGCAAACTCCCACCTCACCAAAAAAACGACACTTTCATCTCTTGCTGTAAAATATACTATTCCGCAATATGCCTATATTACCCATGTCGTTCACACCCATTAGCATTATACCATCATCATCAATGGCGCTACAGCCCGAGTCGGGCCTTGGCCTCCTGAATGCTCCGTCTCCAGTTTTCTCGGTCCAATGACCGCGTCCTCCACGTTGCAAATTTCAGAAGCGATCTGCTGTCTTCGTCAATGGAATCCTCCCAGCGTTTTCTTGGTTTTCCGACTGGTCTTTTTCCTTCCGCTTTTCCTTTTTGTACTCGCTTGGGTATTCTTCCGTCTTCCATTCGCTGTACATGACCAGCCCACTGTAGCTTTCGGAGTTTGATGAGAGTGGAGACTTCTGGGTCCTCAAAAATAGCATACAATTCCTTATTGTACCGAATTCGCCATGCGCCTTGTTCTCTCACCGGTCCGAGGATTCGTCGCAATACCTTTCTTTCAAAAGCATTGACCATTTTTTCTGATGCCTGTATAAAGGTCCACGTTTCACTGCCATAGCAGAGTACAGGTCTTATTATTGTTTTGTAGATTCGCAGCTTCGTTTTTCTTCGTTTTTCGAAGTACCGAATAATACGTCTTGTTTGCTATCATTATGCGCCTTTTTATTTCGTTGATTTCATTGCCGTCTTTGGAGAGATTGGCTCCCAGATATATGAAATTGTCCACATTTTCTATGTTATAGTTTGCTATCGTTAGATTTTGTCTGATTGGCGTGTTTCTTCGTGATTGTACCATAACTTTCGTTTTGTTTTCATTCATGCGTAACCCTACTTCTAGTGCTGCCGTGTCAAGATTAACGAATACTTCCTTGGCGTCTAGTTTTGAGCGCGCCATTATGTTTATGTCATCTGCGTAAGCTACTATTTGGGTTGATTTAAATAATAGCGTCCCTCTGGTGTCAACAGGGAGTTTTCGTACGACATATTCCAAAGCCAGATTAAACAGTGTGGGTGCAAGGCCATCTCCTTGCTTCAGCCCTGAGAGCGTTAGGAAGCTTGTTGTCAGCTCGTCATCTTCTTCTTGATTACTCAAATATCTTCTCTCATATTCCTGAATTGCTTTCGCAAAGAATTGATCACGCTCATGACTTCCCATCTTTTTACTATCATGATCTCCAGCAGCAATAGTCAACAATTCTCTCCGATGTCTTAAGTAATTTTGGACAAAATTAGCAATTTCTACCTCAGCTCTATTGTCACTCTGATGATAATTTTCAAAGGTGGTATTCTCGAATTGAGCACATATAAAGTGAGAATATGTTTCGATTTAAAGCCGCTGTCTCAGATTTCGGAGCCAGTATACGAATATACATCATCTGATCTTCAGGGAAAGATCCTAAACAGGCTCTGGCTCTCATAAATAAAGGTTCAAGTCCTTTTAAGCTGTGGCAATGAATTAATTCCTTGTATTTTGACATCAAATACTTATCAATAAGAATGATATGATTTAATTCTGTTCCTCTAAGCATATGCACCAGTTCAATCATTCCTTTCACAGTTGAATTGTTTTCTGTGCTTTTGGATAAGGACACACAGCATTGAAACAGTTGTCTTTTTATCATGAAAGATGAGTTAATAAGATTCCCATACTGCGATAATGTATTGGGGTGAGGATATTTATCAGTTCCCAAATATGTTATCAAATCACCTCTTCCAATAGCTCCAGAGAACCCTCTAACCCTATTAAAGAACCATTTGATGATATGATCCGGATTTACATTTTTACCCATGATTAATAGAATAACTAGCGATAATATTAACATAGAATCAGTTATTGCCAGTAAGAAAGGCCAATTTGTACTGAAAAGTTGAGCAAATTGTACACTTCTAGAATCTCTCTCACACAATTCTGTCCATCTCTTTCTTAGTAAGTTCAGTAAATCTTAAATCTACACCAATTTCCTTGAACGCAGACACCATTGGAGTCCAAGGCCTCAAGCCTCCCCATTCAGCTAGGTTAGCAAATATACCTATAGCTGCCACTACTAGTCTTGATGGATTTATGTCATGGTGTGTGTCTAAGTGATAAAATCTCGAGATGCTGTAAGCTAATGCACAATTACATGCAGCAGGGTCTGGGATTACATCCCTTTCAAATAATACAGGGATGTATTCTGCCTGCAGAGTTTTCATTTTGGGGTGTATAGCTGGAAGTCCTGTTATTGTTGGGATTTTCCTAAGATTTGAATTGTTCGCTAAATCCCCCCCTCTATATTTATTACTTAAAGTGGACTGAGCCATAATTATACTTAATGTTCTGATATAATATTATTATTTTTATGTAGTAACTATGTGACTACATATATTAATTTATTTTCTGAGTGTCTCTATTGTGTCAATTGTCTGTCTAAGTGCCTATCTGTTCTAGATATGCAGCCACAGGCAATGGGGCGCTGCATTCTACGCCCTTGGTCTAGTCACGGATCTGCTTGTCTGTCGTTGAGATGACTTTTTAGGTCCGTTATTCGAAAACATAGCAGTGCAGTGGTGTAGTACTGCAGTTCCTGTTCCAAAATCCGTCGTTCTAATTGTTTTTCCTCTGTTGCGTACTCTTGGTATACATCAGACACAATTTCGCTTAGCCAGTAATTTACGTCAAAATCTTCGTTTGGTTTGTGCTCTGTGAGAGCAATCTCAAACCCGATGAAGCTGTCGTTTACTAAAAGCTCGTTCTTTTGTAGAGTTGGGTTATTGTTTTCGGTTACGTGAATGGGTGGAATTAGTTTTGCTGAGCTAGGTCCTCGGTGTGCCGGTTTGGAATCTCTTGTTGGACGGAAGTCCGGTCTGAAATTCTCAAGCTTTCGCTTATACTTAGGAGCAATCTCCTTTATTTCTTCGGCTGTGTATTTCTTCTGTAAGTCAGCCATTTCAAATTTGATCGAAATTTCATATAAATTGGTTTATAAAGATTTTCGAGTTCACTGTATATGAATTTCAACCACTTCGACCACTTCTGTCTATCGTTTTTAGATTACCATTCTGCTTATGGTAATTTGCAAAAGATACTTTTGCGATTGCCCCATTGACGTGAATATAATTAGGTCCAGTCCGTCTGGGAGACGTCTGCGTTCGTTCCGATTGTCAACCATTCGTGCTGGTATGGTTCAGTTTGCCTCGAGAGGCTCAAGACAGCACCATTTTCCGTTCTGCTTAGTGCGGCCAGAATTTAAAGCGGCTTCCTTGTCGGGTTGGAACCCAAAGACGTATGATGCGCCGAGAATGGATATCGGTGATGCGAATGAATATCGGAGAATGGATATCACCTCCCGCTGAAGTCAGATTCTCAAAGGGCATTGTTGAGTCGCGGTGGTTGTTTGTTGATTTCACTTGATGTCAGCTAGGTTATTTTGATTTCTAAATTTAAAATACTCTTCTTAACTTTGTAAAACTATCTTCGCATCTATATATATATATATATATATATATATATATATATATATATATATATATATATATATATATATATATATATATATATATATATATATATATATATATATATATATATATATATATATATATATATATATATATATATATATATATATATATATATATATATATATATATATATATATATATATATATATATATATATATATATATATATATATATATATATATATATAGTATATTTGCGATATATATTATTTTTTATGATAATTTTTTAAACACTCTCCCAAACATAGGCCCGGCATATCTTTACATGTTTCACAATGGTAAATGGTGTCCTTCCTTTTTTTTTGTTGGGCACATACTCGGCATCTTTTTCTTTGCGTTCTCCCTTTATCGTTCGTTGCGTCGATTTTTGTCGACAAATGTTGTGTTCTTTTGTTCGTACCACGCAAATCTTTCTTCTCAGGAAGTATCTTTTCTAAAATGTTTTGCCGATATTCATATAGTGACAATTTCCTGCCACTATATTTATTATACAGCAGGTAAGAATTTTGAAAATATGTACACCCAGGTTCTTGTACCACCGTACAGTCTTACGTTGAGACGGGTAGTAGGACATCAGTTGATCTTGGCGATCAATGCCACTCATAAACTCATTATATTTTATAATCGGCAAAGGCTTTTCTTTTTCTTGACCTCTTCTATTTGCAACATTTTGCATAGAATTTTGGAATTCCGTTGATATATACGTGACATCCCTTTTATCCTTCCACTTCCCAATCATGACGTCTCTCTTATATTTAGCAATGCTTTGCCCTTTTTTTAATTTTGAAGTAATTACCTCTGCAGGTAGTCCCTTTCTACTCACGTAAGGTTCCCGTAGAAAAAGTTCTTTGCTCGAGTAATAAAAATGCAAGTTCAATGGAGTTGTAAAAACTGTCCATATAAACCGAATGCCCTTGACCAAGTTTACCTGCCAACAGCTCTAAAACGACCTTTTGAGCATGGCCTTTGCCTCCCGTTATATCGTGCCGACCGGTATATACCATAAACTTTAGTACCAAACCATCTGGCTCTGTAAGCATATACAGTTTGATGCCATATTTATGCCTTTTGTTTTGAACATAGTGACGAAAAACGAGTCTTCCCTTCCATAACACCATAGACTCGTCAAGTGAAAGGTTTTTATCTGGACAATAAAGATTATTCATCTTCTCGTTGAAATACGTTAGAATTGGTCTAATTTTATAAAGACGGTCTTGTGGTTCAGGTTAATTTTAGCAAATACCGATCTCGGCCCATATAGTTCGAAAAGCACGATAAATTATAAAGCCAATGCTTTTTCCAATAATCTTGGACTCGATTTAATTTGATGGTCCCCATGTGGAATGTCAAACCAATAAATACCAACAGCTCCTCCTTGGATAAAGGCTTCCAGTGGGATATCCTACTTCTTGGTGTTAGATTCTAGTCAAAAAATAATCTTCCGCATACTGATTGGTTTCGGCGACAATTTGATTTAGTAAATTATCGTCGAGTAATAGGCGAAAATAATCATATGGTTCTTCGTTTTCTGGTCTCAATAATAATTCACTTTCGTTCAAGAATGAAATTTCTGTCATGCCGTTACATTCATTCTGCCATGTATCGTCTTGCACGTTTTCTTCTGCAGATTCTTCATTTTCTTCATTCTCGGACTCCGTTTCTTCTTCCGATGTTGGACCGTAATCTTCACTATCGGATTCAGATAAAAAACTTTCCATTTCTTCGTCTGTAGACCCATTAGAGTCGGTAAAAGAAACTGCTCTACGGCGTTTGATGCCTGAAGGTCCCGGTTGGTTGTTATCCATTTTATAAGGGTCAACACAGAACGAAAGTTTGTCAAAAGTCGCCAACCACTACACTAAACACAAAAGAACAGCCCTTCACGAATGCTTGCACTGTACTGACTGTCTAAATACGGCTAAATAAGCCGGTTGTTTGTTATCCGTTTTATAAGGGTAAACACAGAACGAAAGTTTGTCAAAAGTCGCTAACCACTATACTAAACACAAAAAACAGCCCTTCACGAATGCTTGCACCGTACTGAATGTCTAAATAGGGCCAAATATGACTAAATAAGCAGAGGACGCGCATGTGCGTCATTCGCACATGGGAGGAGCTCAGTTGGACGCGCATGAGCGTCGTTCGCACCGAAAATGAAACTAAATAAGCAGAGGACGCGCATGAGCGTCATTCGCACATGGCAAAGGCTCAGTTGGACGCGCATGTGCGTCGTACGCAGCGAGAGTGTTAAATGGTGTTGGTTTACATCTTGCAGCTTCGAATACTTGCACCCAATCATCAAGAAGTTGAGTCCTTGCTTTGCAGTTAATAAGTCCCATATTCTTATCACATTCCATAAATGAATGTCCCCTTATTGGAAATGTTACTTCAATTGATTTGAAGCGTTTTTTATCATGAACTAGATAATGTAGATATCTAAATGCCGTGAAATTTTTATTTTGTCCGCCACATGAATCACAAAAAACTTTCAAATGTTTTACATTAGCAGATAGATGGTGTAATTCTGATGATGTAATTCTTCTAAGAAAGAACATACTTCATTGGCTCCTTTATTGCCAACTGTCTGTGTAGGTATAAAAAAATTGAATCTGCATCTTGCGTCTGCGTCTTTGTACGTTAAAAGAGAAAAACGAGTGTTGCCGTTTATAATACACATCATCATTTGTGGATATATTTGGGAGTGGCAGATTTTTTTGAAAATCCATACATATGGCCTCAGTATCTACTCGTTTTCTACTTTCTTGTCTAGCTGCTCTTTTTCTTGCATAGAATGTCTCCGCTTTCTTCTTATGGACGGTGTTATTAATAGTTAAACTTCATTTTGCAGCTCATCTTTTTCCTCAACAGTCAAAGTAGTTCCATTGATTTTGCTATTTAATGAGTTTATTGAAGCATTAAACTCATCACATGTGCTGCATGTATCAGCACGTGCATAACCAAAACTAATATTAAATTTCGTGGAAAAAATAGTCCGGTAAGTTTCATACGAAACTGGTTGTTCCGGAAATTTTTCTTTATACATTTCATGCATTTTGGTGATATTGAGTTCTTCCGGCAAAATACACTTTCTTGGTTTTCGTCATACTATAGTGACTATTTCTTCCAGGAAAAGATTTTATGTGCTCACTCACGCAAGACATCGTTTCTTCACGTTGATGATTTACTGCCCCTTTTGTCTTTAGGAGCGCTACTTGTTTCTTTCAAAGACGAGTGAATTGTTTGCAGTTGTCTTCGTGTTATTCCATGAATAGAACAAAAAGCTTTCATACAAACAGGAACATCACTAACCTGATGAGTTTCATCAGAAATTCGTACGGTATAATGATAGGATGCTTCCCGAAAACTACTATCTTCTTCATTTAGCCGATTTCTTCGTTGTTGTATTGGTGTAAGGGCAATTAAACCAGTCAAATATGCACTCGGTTCATTCCATGATTCCATATCGTTGAAATGTTTCGAAATCCTTTTTCTTTCTGCAGATGGAACAGTTTCAAAACATTTCCATCGTTTGCAATGACAATCTGGGCCAGTTTCATGGAACTTGAGTCGTAATTTTTGGGCTACCTCTGCCATTCGTCCAGTCCTTTTCCTTTTTTTGTTGTAGAACAGTTTGGCACAATATTTTCACTAAGAGACTTCTGGTTGTCATCCATGTTAACTGACGCTATATCACTGAACTGAGTCACGAAGACAGTAAGCAATAATAACGTCAAACTCATTTTGTAGTTAGCACGTTTATTCCCAGTAACGCGCTGACTTGACACGTTTTTCCCCTGTACCGCAATATTAAAAGTATTAATATCTTGTGACACTGTACTATCTTGTGACACTGCACGTTCTTTCCAAGTTTCAATATACAGCACGAACTACTGAAATTTCAGTACTAGATGGCACTATTGCCTTAATTTGACAAAAGACTGACTGCACGTTTTTTCCCTGTAGTCTTCAAATATTAGTTCCCAAGAGAATGAAAGGTTGTAAATAATGAAAACTACATACAATTTTTGGTTTTATTAAAAAATTTACTTACAATACATTTAAATACTTACAAAGGGTGATTCATTTTGGATTTCCACATTAAAAATATTAAAAAAAAACGTAGAAGTTGAAAAATATAAAAAAATTATTTGCCCTTTAAGGTTAGTTCATTACAAATATGTGTGAAAGATTATATCATGTAAATGACCGCCGCGGCTCATGTGACATGACGTAATTCGTTTGTTAAAATTTTCGACTACTCTGCGACACAAATCAGGTTCTATGCCGGCTATTTCGCGTCTGATCTCCTGTTTCAGCTCTGCAATGGTGTTCGGTTTATTCTTGTATACTCTGCTCTTCAGATACCCCCAAAGGAAAAAATCTGCGGGAGTTAAATCACACGATTGCGGCGGCCAATTGAAGTCACCGTTACGTGAAATAATGCGACCGGGAAACTTGCCGCACAGTAATTGTATCGTTTCTCCTGCTGTGCGGCAGGTGGCACCGTCCAGTTGAAACCATAAATCTTCGATATCCATATCTTCCAACTGCTCCCAAAGAAAATCTGTTATCATGTTGCGATAACGAACGCCATTAACCGTAACAGAGTTCTCCGCATGATCCTCTAAAAAAATGGGCCAATTACGCCTCCGGACCAAAAGGCACACCAAACAGTGACCTTTTGAGAATGCATTCTCGTTTCAACAATCTCTCTTTGATTTTCCAATCCCCAAATACGACAATTGTGCTTATTTACGAAGCCATCAACGTGGAAATGTGCCTCATCGCTAAAGATAATTTTCATTGAAAAATTTACCCCTTGTTCTCTTATCCATTCGGCAAACACACGGCGCTGTTGATGGTCTCGAGGCTTCAATTCCTATGTTATTTGGAGTTTGTACGGGTGTAACTTCAAATCTTTTGTTAAAATTCGCTGTGTAGTGGAATACGTAAGGCCCACTTGCTGCGATCGATGACGAATCGATGTGCTTGGATTTTCGGCCACGCTTTCGCGAACAATGGCAATATTTTGTTCCGAACGACCTCTACGAGCACGCTGAGGGGTTTTGATGTTAGCTACGGATCCAGTTTGTTCGAATTTTTGGACCACATTCCAAATTGTCCTCTCACAAGGTCGATTTTGCGCACCACAAACTTCACGTAAAGCACGAAATGCACTTTTCCTCGATCGGCCATTTTCATAATATGCTTGGATAATTTTAACACGTTGTTCTTGCGTATATTGCTATGGAGCAATATACGCAAGAACTACTTTTGTATAACTTTTTAGGTTAGAAATCACACGCTGCCCTTGACAAATACAGTGGCGTGTCAAAAATATTTTAGATTGTAATGTGGAAACTCAAATTGAATCACACTTTATAAACATTCAACATTTCTTACACTACACATAGAATATTCGTTAATGTGATTTAAACACGCATGCTAATTTTAATTAAATTAGGACAATCGTAAAATTCATCTTCATCATCTTCTAAATTTATAACAATATATTCATTACAATGTAAGTAAAAATTGAAAATAGAATCTAACAACAGTTTTTTAAAATGTCCGTTTACAAAAATAATATTAAAACTATCTGAATGCAGAATGTGAAACCTTAAAATATTTTTAAACAGATTTGGTGATAAATTCCCAGCGCTGTATTTAAGTCCGTGATAGTAATTTTCCAACCAACGAGCTTGTTTCTTATCTGCTGCGTTAAGAGATTGGAAAGGTGTTGATGGTTTGAATAGGTAGGTGTCTACATTATCCACATGGAATGATTTGACTGAAAGTTCTTTTGGTGTAAATCTTCCATTCACGCTAAATCTTTGAACATCGATGATAAATCGTCTAGCCATATGTTTCTTTCTTAGTATTGGTCCCAGTAATTTTTCCAAATGATTGATTCTTCTACGAAAACGTGCACGATCTGCAGCTTCCCTCAACCACTCGATACCGTTTCTAGATTCACACTGAGGCACAATAATAAAAATTTCAACAATATCTACCCCACCAGAGTTTGTTTTTCGAACTATTCCTGACAATGGAGTGTATTCAACGAGGGCATCACACAAAATAAGGCAATAGGCTTGAGTGTTTGGCTTGAATGCTTGCGTAGCTTCAAATTCAATTTTTAAATCAACAGTTGACGATTTAATACTCTCATTTTGTTTAGACATATCAAATACAAAAAGAACATGATCTCTGAATTGAGTCATATCCAATATTGGTTCGTTTACACCATCACCATAGTAACTGTTTTGGAAAGTGGCATACATGTAATAGAGTTGAGCATAATCACCAATATTCATATTAAGATTTAAATTATTATACGGATACGAATTCGAGTTTAGATGAATTTTCATATTTCGCAGTGTTGCATTGTCAAATTTGGATGCGTTTTTTGCATCAAAGTATGTAACATTTGTAGCATTTTCAGCCCAGCCGCAAAAATCAAGTATATGCTGATTTCGCTTGGTGTTGGAGAGTAATCCATCGTGCTCGTAATTCCTACATCTCGATTCTTATCTACTTCAACTCCATTCAATTCATAGCGAATTTCATCAAACAAAAACGCATATGCATTTCTCACAAACTGAAAGTTGTGCGTAGTTGTTGGTGGAAGGAGTTTCGGAAAATTAACGGTTCCGCTCACATAAATATAACTTTCACTCGGGCAAGTGTGTGTTGTATCATTATACGAATCTCATCATTGTTTCGATAGTTTTGAGCGTTTATTGGTAAGTAAATAATATTTCGTGGTTCAATATTTATTGCAAAGCCAGGATCAACATTAGGTGAAAATTCAAATATAGTATGTGATAGCGTGCTATTGTAGTAAACACCATGCACAATGTTACACTCAACTCGAATACTATTAACTTTTATAATTTCAACTGGTAAATCTGACTCGTGTAATTGATTAGCTGCTAACTTTCTTGCAGAAAAGCCAAACAATCTCCTTATTGAGCGACTTGCAGTGGAATCAATATCGTATTTACTCTTTATTTCACACTTTAGCGTATTATTGTTGGGTTTACGCCTTATCTCGTTCGATCTTCTCGACGTAGGTTCCGGTAATCAGCTGATTTTGCAGAAAGAGTTCAATATCTGTTATCTCGTACGAGCCAGCTTGTATTTTAATTTGCTTCCCGTAGCAATTTTGCTACTCCAATAGATTATTACAATCTTATTCAATATTCGGAATAGTATTGTATGTGTGAAATCCAATAAGTCCTAAGCAATATAATGTGTCGGGGTCTAATTCTATCGATGAGTGATAATTCACAGAGAGCACATTAGTAGTACTTTGCAGTGTGAAGGTCTGAGACATGACTGATGCATTTGTATAGTTGCTATGAGTTTTATTCTGTTAGAATAAAACAGACATACATGTCCACAGTTGTAGCTATTAAATTTCTGATATCTATCATGATTATACACTATCTCGCTACCTCGAAAATATTTTAACAGCTCTGCATGTGGTTGCAAGTCACCAAAGCTATCAAAGTATGTAACTAAATTTCCCAGTTTTTTATACGCAACCCAATGAGTGCCCGATCCTTTAGCAGAATCTAAATTTATCACCGCACATTCGTTGCATAAAGGTTTTCTCGATGGAAGAGAGTCACGCATATACACACCACGAAAATGCTTAATGTGTTCTCGTGCAGCGTAGTTTTGAATATCTAAGTCGGTGAGCGGACGTCGAGGTAGCTTACTTAGTTTTTTGGGGACTGCTTTAAATATAACCCTAAACCTTTTCGATATGGTTTGAGATATAGTCCACGTCCACTTAATGCTTCCATTATCTTGTTATGTCGCTCTGATTCGGCTAATCTATTTCTAGCATCTTTGGAAGCGTTCACTGCCTTTGCATTTCCTGCAGCGCCACCTGCTAGCGAACCAAGCGCACTTAGCCCTGCATATAGCGGTATCAGCGGTAGCATCCCACCATGTTTCGGTATGGGGATTATACGTGGAGTACGAATTTTTCTTCGACCTCCTGCCTCCTTAACCGCAAGTCTAGCAGCTGCTAGAGCAATTTTACCACCTTCTCTCCCATCTAGATTCTTGAACTTTTTCATTGCTCTGCGCACTTTTGATACAACTCCACTATTTAGTGCAACTTTCTTTTTTGTTTTATTATTAATACCCATTCCGAGTTTACGTTTAATTTTCATAATGGAAGCAACAGATAATGCAGCTGCTTTTTCACCGAACTTTGCGTCTTCTGCTTTTACATTTTTCCAAACAGCTTTTTGAAGAACTTTATCAGCTCTATGTCGATCCGACTGAATGTTACTTTGTGAATATGCAATATCGTGTTCTTTACATTCGCTGTCTAGAGGATTAATGCCGAGATCACCTCTTGCTAAACGCTTTTCAAACTTAGTACGCGGACCACAATACTGATAACCTCCAGGTATGTGTATCTCGAACGGGAGCTTCTTGATGAGTGAATTGATGATGCCTCTTCCAGCGTACATATTGCAATGAATGTTTACACGATTCATCGAGTTTATATATAGTTGTTGAGCGCTGTATATTTTAGTATCATGCGGGTCGTTAAGCAGAAACTATCTCTGCCAATCATGAATCTTGATTCATGTGTTGGTGAAGGTATGTCACTAATAAAAGAGTCATGGGATTTTGCTCCCGAATACGTTGAGATGTTTAATTTGTGGTCCATCAAACTGTGGTAAATCCAACGTAATGTTGAGTTTACTGTTTGATGAGAACGGTGTGAAGTTTAAAAACGTATATGTTTATTCGAAATCACTATACCAGTCGAAATATCAGTTTCTTGAAAAAGTTTTAAAACCGCTCAAAGGTGTTGGATATTTCCCATTCAAAGAGAATGTAGATATTATGAAACCTAGTGATGCAAAACCCGATTCAATTTTCATATTCGATGATGTAGCTTGCGATAAGCAGGATGTGATACGAGAATATTTTAGCATGGGGCGACACAATAATATAGATTCTTTCTATATGTGTCAAACATATACTCGTATCCCCAAACATCTAATACGTGATAATGCAAATTTTATAATACTCTTCAAACAAGATGATTTAAACCTCAAACATGTTTACAACGATCACATAAGCAGTGACATGACTTTCGATAAATTCAATGAAATGTGTTTAGGTTTTTCCAGAATGCTGGATAGAATCCTATGGGTTTATAACTGTGGATAAAGATTGTAGCATTGGTAACGGGAGATATCGTAAATATTTAGATCAGTATATAATAGGTAAATATTTTGAAAGCTGTTTAAAGCTGATTGAAAGCTGATTAAAGCTGTTTAAAAGCTGTTATAGAAAATACGGTATGATGAGTAGAAATGTTCAGCGTAGGCTTGTTGATGTTCAAAGATCTATTCGTAAAAAGTTACTAGCTATGAAACTGAATAGAGTCGAAGAAGATGAATTATTGGATAAAACTTATAAACCACTAATCGAACTTTTGAAGTATTTAATAGACACATCACAACAACGGCAGCAGAATATTTTTAGAAGTTATAAACAAGGGGGTTCCCCTTCTAAGATTCCTAATTTATCCCTATCCAAAAAGAAACAAGAAAGTGATGGTGAAGTTGGGACTAAACGAAAAGCAACTAATTTCTTACAGAAACCTAAGCGAGTACGCAATCAAGTAATTTCATATGACAATATACCTCGAGACGATGAAGATGTATTTGAAACGTTTATGGAAGATCTTCAAACTATGGATCCTTTACCGAAGCAATATGTGGAAATGTTAATAAGAGATGTAGATGATGAATTTGATATGCGAATGGGTATTCATTTTAATCCAGATACTGCAAAATGGGTTATTGGAAAATCGGATGTAGAGATTATCGGAAAAGATTTAAAAATAGAAGGAATCAGATACATTGGTACTTCTGGTCTCTATGAATTACTTTTCAAGAAGATACCTCTTGGTTATAATGATGACGACAAGCGCAATTTTGAAAATATTTTGGAGAGAACCAATGCGCTGCGGAGAAATTGTAACCCAAATTCGCAGACTCAAGGATCTAGGACATATAAATATAGAAACATAATTAAACCACTTTTTGAGGAAACCGGACTAGATTCCTCATCATCTGGAAGAGGCTATTTGTTTCATCTTTACAGATTCCTAATAATATAGCAAGAGTGCAATATCGATATTGGGATAGTCTAGAAGAGTTAATAGACCGCCTATGTCTTTTACATGCTTCTAAGAAGGCTGAAAATACATCTCATCAGAATGAAATTGTGGCTATTGAAGAGGAATTACGGGAGGCAAATATAATAGAATGAATTGTGTATTCATAGCTCACATCAATGATGAGCCTCGATAAGTTCGGACGTCATTCAAATCGTAAAAGTGGTCAAACACGAGGCCCTCCTGGACCAGAATTTCTTTTTACTCGTACCGGTGATTTTAATGTTGAGAATAAAAGAATTTGTAGCATAAGTGAACCTCAGGATAAGTCAGACGCTGCTACTAAAGATTTTGTTGATACTTCTATTAGTCTCATTAAACAGCAATTTGATAATTCTCATGATAACTATAAAACGAATATTGAGAATCAGTTAAAAATATTCAAAAATGAGATTAGTTTATTAAAGAAATATGTAGATAAACCAACAATAGTTACACCTAATCCCCCAAAGAAACGCGTTAATTTAAAAGACATTCCTCATGGGACGACGTCGCCCTCTTTCAACGAAGTCCGTTAAACAGGATGTGGTCAATGAATTGCATAAACCTGCAAGAAAATTTTACCAGACGTAGAGTTATATTAAAAGGTATAGATGATTTTTGGCAAGCAGATTTAGCTGAATTTGGCCCTTATACTCATGAAAATAAAGGCTATAAATTTATCTTGGTGGTGATTGATTGTTTCTCAAAATTTCTGTGGACTGCTCCGTTAAAGGATAAATCGGCAGCAAGTTTAAGAGATGCATTCAAGAAAATTTTCCAAGAGAATAATCGCATACCACGCAATCTACAAACAGATCAGGGTAAAGAGATTTATAACCAACAATTTAATTCGTTAATGAAGAAGAAACAAGTTAATCATTACTCAACGTATACCATCATGAAAGCATGTATGGCTGAACGGGTTATTCGAACTTTAAAAGAAAAGTTATATCGAGCATTCAGTCTAAATGGAAAATATAATTGGTATTCTATATTGGATGAGATAACTAGAAATTACAATGCAACAAAACACTCTACAATTAGTATGAAACCTAAAGATGTGAATTTAAATAAAGAGAAACAATTACTCAAGACAGTTTATTCACATATAAAAATTGCCGATAAAGGACAATTTAAAGTAGGTGATTTTGTACGTATTAGCAAACAGAAGGCGATGTTTGCTAAAGGATATACTCCTAATTGATCAACAGAACTGTTTAAAATTCAAGAAGTTAAAATTTCTAATCCTGTTACATATTTATTGGAGGATATTCAGGGTAGACCAATCCAAGGAGCATTCTACGAATATGAACTACAAAAGGCTAAACATTATGATGTGTACTTGGTTGAAAAAGTGTTACGTCGTAAAGGATCGAAAGTGTATGTGAAATGGCTCGGCCTCGATAATTCACAAAATGGTTGGATTGATAAAACTAATGTACTTTAAAATATGTATACACTCCTTGAAAATAGTGACGACTATTATGTACTATTATGTACTATACTACATGTAATTTTATTTATAAACTTGTTAATATAATATTTTTTTATTCTACTAATTACTTAGTTTTATTAATTTCCACCTATAATCCTGAAACTGAATAAAATGGATAAGTAAAACGATACATATTGTTAAATTATTATTTTTATTATAATTAGTAAACATCATTTTGATTAATATACATATTTCTCCTAACTATCAACATATTTACAATTACTGATAACAACATTGTTATAACTACGAAAATTAGGGAATATATAAAATAATTAGGAATTCCTAACGGTATTGGTGGTATTATAGTTGTTGTTATATTGTATTCATTTCCGTCGGATAATGATGTTGGTTGTGATGATGAGCTATCTCTCGTATAATTGGATTCAACTGAAGACTTACGAGTTTTCATCTAATCTCAACTCGATGATATTTTCCCAAGGAGTGGGTAATTTTGTTTGTAAACTTTCCCATTGATCACTTTTGTAAAATGATCGATTTGGAAACACGTACATTAGTTTGTAGTTTATCACACCATTTTCATCACTATCATCGGTATTTGCTTGTGTTGTGCATGTAGGTGGTATGGTATCTAGCAGTAGAATCATTCGTCTCCATCTTAGCGGCCATGTATCATTTTTTTCAACATTCATACAAATATAACATTCTACAATCTCACCCGGCGTCGTGGAAAAGAATGTCTTATCGAATAACCCCACCATCAAAATGTAATTTGCAATGTTGATCAACATAATGATTTTGTGCGACTAACAACGAAATGTTTTCTGCTTTTCAACAATACATTTATAACATTTATAGCGAGGTGGTGGGGGTCCATCAATATGATTCACATCAGTTGGTAAATTGTAATGTTTGAAGCATGGGAGATAGGTGGCTATTTCTTCATCTTCTTGAAAATGTGGTGGTAGTCAATTCCACATCGAATATAGTTCTCGAGGTGTTGTATGGTTCATTAAATTTAATTTATACTGGCTACAACAGTAACAAGCACAATGCTTATTCCTTGATAAAAAGTTTAGAAAAAAGTTGATAACACTTTTTAGCATCTTGATAACTTTTTATTATTAATTTCAATCGTTGTATTTTTTCAATGTGTCGCTCCAGTCGTGCTTTTCTTTGTACTGCTGTATCGTCGTCGATGATCTTAACCATAACACTGTCGCATTGTTTCTATGTCTTTAATTAATTCCAACTTATTTTATGCTAATATTTCATAAATACATTCTATACATTCAAAGTGATGGCTGGACGAAGAAAATTGTAGCAGGCTTTCCAACGTTGGTATGACTTCACTATCTTTAGGTAAATTTATTAAATGTTTTAGACACTCGTTGTAATAATTATTAAAGTTTAATGTTTTCAAACGTTCCAAGCGGTAATTGATTAATTTAAATAACCCATCTAACTTGCATGCCGTCTCTCGATCCAAATCGAACTGAACTCCTCTGCTTTGTAACGTAATATATCTGTTTCTATTCCTCCTGGGTAATGAATGAAGAGTAATGGTGCAATTATGGTAAACGGGAACTATTTCGGTATCTGGTATTTCTTCCTTTTGAGCTTCTGGTAAACAACTGCAGTTGGAACACTTTCTCTTAACACCTCTCTGTCGTCTAGTCGTAAAGAATGTATTAACCTTCTGCCATTGATTTTTTAATGTGGACCATTCAATTGGTATTAATGTTAGACTGTTTTTCGAATTGAATATTCGAACACACTGATAAAATCCTCGAACTGCGCTGAATCCAGTTGAAACTGATAATGACCTAGAGATAGAGTAACTAACTTCATTTATGAGACGATATTCACTTTTAATCTCCTCATCGAACTCTTGTAGTAAGTCATCTAAGAATGTAGGTGAATTTATACCCGAATCTGGTGCGGTTATCGTTGGAGTTGTTAAAGACATTACGTCGATATTACTAATTCAATTTGTGTGTAGTTCCCATATTTATACCCAAAAACGAACATTCAATAAGCCAATCAAAAATGTTAATTAAGTCAAGGTCAAACAAGTCTCTAATTTTAGTTACTTAGGTTCTTATATCACGAAATTGTTTATTTTCAAAAGCAATTATTTTTGTGTGACTAACAATGAATTAAAATGTCAAGGTTTTGTGTATACACTTGTAATGAGAATAATTAATTTTATATGTTATTTTACATTTTAATTGCGACAATAAATACTATTCAGGAATGCGGAATTGCTTTTTCCAGGAAGGAAAATTTAGTGTGACTGGTGGTGGTATTAACTAATCTATATAAAAGGGGGATACAGAACTCAACCTAGTAGTTCAGTATTTAATCCTATAATCCACTAAATAGTCTTAGGCAACCAAATGCACAAGAAAACTTGTAATTTAATTGTAGAAATCTGTAAAGCGTCATGTGTGATGTAGTAGGGAAAATTGAATTACAGGAATCTGTAATTTTTTCAATTTTTTATAGGAATCTGTAAAGCGCCATCTGTGATATAGTAGGGGAAATTGAATTACATGAATCTGTAATTTTTTTATTTTTTTACAGGAATCTGTAAATCCTATATTCGCGCATGCGCACTGGCCGGGAGGCGGAGGCGGGTCCAGAACGAACTATCTTTCCCTACTAAAATAGAATCTATAGATTGTTTAAAAAGTAGGTTAATCTTAACTTTCTTAAGGTTTTTTTAGGGTCAACTAGAAGAGAATTTAATCCCGAATACAATGAAAATTTGCAATCATGCACTTTGTCTCGTTACGATAGGACGTTTATTCTTTTCTCTATCTTTCCCGCCAATTAGGAAAAATCGTAAAAATGAAATACAGAGAAATCGCTCGTCAAAGTTTTCGTATATAAAAAATCGTAATTTTCTCGAACTTACCGCATTAATATGCTAATCAGCGATTCCTGGTCCATAGAGTAGCCCTTCTGATTCTTCGAAAAATTGGTTTTCGCCCAAATTTTCCAGTCTACGGGCTGTTTGGCTGTTTGGCCTCTTTGGTTGAAAATGAAGCGCATCTGTTTTGTCGGGTGTCGCGTTCCGCGTCGGCGCTGTTGGCAAAATTGTTGCATTGCTGTCCGATTTTTAAATCCAGCAACTGCATTGTTTTCAATGCTGAACTGTAGCCTTCCACCCAAACATGTGTCCACCCAAACACCTCGTAAGCAGTTCGTCCTTGGATAATTCCTCGTACACAGGGCGAATGTGATTTTCGACATGTTCGTCAATTAGACGTGGTGGATGTTTAAAAGCAGCCAGGGTGTTTGTCGCTCCAGCTTTGCGCCACTCACACCAGCTTTCTGCGCCTTCCGGGCAATTGTCGTGGCGAGGTAATACATCTGTAGAGCAATAATGAATGAATGAATTCTGTATTCATAGCTCACATCAATGATGAGCATCGATAAGTTCGGACGTCATTCAAATCGTAAAAGCGATCAAACACAGGGCCCTCTTGAACCAGGATTTCTTTTTACCCGTACCGGTGATTTTAATGTTGAGAATAAAAGAATTTGCAACATAAGTGAACCTCAGGATAAGTCAGGCGCCGCTACTAAAGATTTTGTTGATACTTCTTTTGGTGTTATTAAACAGCAATTTGATCATTCTCAAGATAACTATAATACGTTTAAAGCAGATTCTGAGATTCAGCTAAAATTAATCAACAATGAGATTGGGTTTTTAAAGAAGCATTTAGACATCCCAAGTGTTAACCCTCCAGTCATTCCTGGTGCAAGTGGGTCGATTAGTCGTGCTGATAAAAGTTCGATATATTCCTTGGAAGATATTTTAAATGGGTATATGGGGGTTGATTAGACTAATCTAAGAGGCGTTTTACGAATATGAGCTGCAAAAGACTAAATACCATGAGACGACGTCAACCTCTTTCTACGAAGTCCGTTAAACAAGATGTGGTGAATGAATTACATGAGGCAGATTTAGCTGAATTCGGTCCTTATGCTCATGAAAATAGAGGTTATAAATTTATTTTGGTGGTGATTGATTGTTTCTCAAAATTTCTGTGGACTGTTCCTTTAAAGGATAAATCTGCAGTAAGTTTAACAGATGCATTCAAGAAAATTTTCCAAGAGAGTAATCGTACCCCGCGCAATCTACAAACAGATCAAGGTAAAGAGTTTTATAACCGACAATTTAATGTGTTAATGAAAAAGAAACATGTTAATCATTACTCAACGTATACCATCATGAAAGCATGTATGGCTGAACGGGTTATTCGCACTCTAAAAGAGAAATTATGTCGAGCATTCAGTCTAAATGGGAGATATGATTGGTACTCTATATTGGATAGGATAACTAGAGATTACAATGCAACAAATTATTCTACCACTGGTATGAAGCCCAAAGATGTACATTTAAATAATGAGAAGAAATTACTCGAAACAGTTTATTCAAATATAAATATTACCGACAGAAGTCGATTTCGAGTGGGTGATTTTGTACGTATTAGCAAACAGAAGACTGTATTTGCTAAAGGATATACTCCTAATTGGTCAACGGAACTGTTTAAAATTCTAAAAGTTAAAATTTCTAGCCCTGTTACATATTTATTGGAGAATATTCAGGGTAGACCAATCCAAGGGGCATTCTACGAGTATGAGCTGCAAAAGGCTAAACATCACGATGTCTACTTGGTTCAAAAAGTGCTGCGTCGTAAAGGATCGAAGGTGTATGTGAAATGGTTAGGTTACGTTAATTCACAGAATAGTTGGATCGATGAGACTAATGTACTTTAAAAAATATATACTTATTGTAAATGTAATTATATGTTCTGCTTATAAATGCTAATAAATATTTATTTTTATTCTTACTAATAACTTGGTTTTATTTCACCTCTATCCTGAAACGGAATAAAATGTATAAGAAAAACGATATACATTGTTAAATTATTTTTTTATTATAATTAGTAAAAAATAATTGCAGAGTACAAAATTTTTTTTCATCAATACATTTATAACATTTATATCGAGGTGGAGGGGGTCCATCAATATGATCCACATCAGTTGGTAGATTGTAATGTTTGTAACATGGGAGACAGGCGGCTATATCTTCATCTTCTTGAAAATGCTTTGGAAGCGTATCCCACATCGACTGTAGTTCCCTGGGTCTTATAAGTGTCATTAAATGTAATTTATACTGACTACAGCAAACACCACACTTATTCATTGATACACAGTTTAGAAAAAAGTTGGTAACACTTTTTAGCATCTTGATATCTTATAATTTCTAATTTTAATCGCTGTATTTTTATAATATGTTGCTCCAATTGTGCTTTTCTTTGTACTAACCGTTCTACTGTATCGTTGGTGATCTTAACCATTACACTGTCGGGTTGATTCTATATCTTTAATAATTTCCATTTGTTGTACGCCAAAATCTCATACATACATTCTATGCTTTCAAAGTGCTGAGAAGATGTTTGTAGTAGGTTTTCCAACGTTTATGTGACGTCACAATCTTTTAACGAATAGCCGATAAGCCAATCAAAATGCGTTGTATATGGCATGTGATCTAGACAAGTTGAAACAAGAAAATGCTGAGTCGACAGTTCAGTGTCCTTGCACGTGTTCAATGATTCATCACGAGGAGTGTGAAATAAAATGTTTTCGTCCTATTTATACCCAAACGAATATTCAATAAACCAATCAAAATACTCCGCATGTGTCACGTAATCAATGACTCATCCAAATTTCTCATAATCAACCAGACAAGTTGGAAGAGGAAAATGCTGACTCGACGGTCTTAACTATCCCACGATTCTTTGCATGTGTTCAATAACCAAAAACTAGGTCAAACTCTAGGATAAACACTCTAGGATAAACATATCAATCTTATCTAGGATAAGATTAATTCCAAGAAGATGACAGTGTTTCTACACTCGTCACCCCGCAATCCATTTTGAATTTTCCCGCTTAGTAGTCTATCTATCTAGTCTATCTAGCGCCATCTACAGATACACGCTCGGCTACGTTCAGAACTATTTTCTGTAGGATTCCCCATACAGAGGGTAGGCTAAATTTTACATCTAATTCCCATAAGGCGGAGGGATTACATGTAATTTCCCATAACGTGGAGGTTTACATGTAAATCCTTATGGGGTAGGAGGGATTAGAAAGCATCATCTTTCCCTACTGATGAGAGATGCTATAAAAGCTGAGGTCAAACTATAAGTTACATTGAAATTTCTAGCTACTGGGAACAGCTACAAGAAGCCTTTCAATTTTTTTTGGGGTCTCTTCCTTCTTCTTTCTTAGGCCCGTATTTACAGTCGAGTCTTAAATGTTAAGTCCGACTTAAGACGAACTTAAGTTGGTATTTCGATTCACAGACGATTCTTAAGACAAAGCTTAAGAAAGAACTTAAGCTCTACCTTAACGAAGGGGATTGATTCACAGAAGATTCTTAAGCACGATTTAAGACGATGTTAAGGCGATCTTAACACGTTAGATTCACAGTCGTTTCTTGAGATTTCTTAAATGTCAACATAACCTAACTATTTGAGCAAAACAGACTATTTTTTTTAAGTCGACGTTTTACTCGACTTAAGAAGATCTTAAGAAAAAAAAGTAACGTGTTTCAAAATAAATTCTTGATATAAATTGATTAGTGCGGTTTCAGTTTTTTACGATTGTGTTAATTATTTTATTATTATAAGATTATTTTATTTATTTACAAGAAAAATTGTAAATTGTAGTATAAAATTGCAAATAAATTTATTTTGCAAAAAATTCACTATTGTGGTTGCAGGTTTGTGTCGTTTTGGTGAATTTTAATCCATAATGGATTTTCCAAATGATATCGACATTATAAACATTGATATTGAAGACGTTTTCGTGATAGAAAACAACGTACACGTTCCCAGGCGATATTTGCGTGATGGTCACAATCCATTTGAGTGCTACAATGGAGAAGAATTCAAAAAGCGATACCGTTTTAGCAAGGATGTTGTTACATTTGGAATACTGCCCCTGATTGAAGTTGGTTTAGCCAAACCAAGTAAACGAGGATTACCTATTCCTCCAGTCTTTCAGTTGCTTGTGGCACTCCGATATTATGCCACTGCAAGCTTTCAGGTGAATTGGAATTTATTGAATAAATCTCATTTATGATCACTATCATGGTTATTAGTCAAATTATAAATAATACAATTATTTAATGAACAGCTTCTTCTTGGCGATAGTACACCAGTGTCTCAACCGACAGTTTCAAGAATTCTTTTTCGTGTCAGCACACTACTTGCCAGTTTATTGCGAGAGCAAATAAAAATGCCAAATAACAATGAAACTTGTCTACGAAATCGACGACGATTTCTAAGGATGGGTTATGGGAATGGAGCAGTTGGAATCCCTAATGTCGATGGTGCTATCGATTGTACTCACATTCGATTGGTACATACGAGGTTCCAAAATATAGATGAGGTATTCCGAAACAGGAAGGGATATTTCTCTTTGAATGTACAGGCAAGCATTTGTTATTTAATTTGTTAACGCTGATATGCCTACATATTCACAAAATAAAATAAGCAATTGATTATATTTTACACAGACTGTCGTTGGATCTAGAATGGAATTTTTGGACATCGTGGCAGAATGGCCCGGCAGTGCTCATGACAGCCGAATATTCCAAAATTCACGAATTTATACCGGGTATTTCCAAGGCGAACTCAACGGGATACTTGTTGGTGATGCTGGATACCCATGCTTGCCTTTCCTGATGACACCAATACAAAATCCTGGAACTCCTGAGCGGCAAAGGCGAGTTTCAAACTCTTACATAATACTTAGAAAAAACAAAAACAAACCTTAACAAAACTGGTTGTTTTGTTGGAGAGAATTCGAATAATTACAAGAATGACAGTATACGATTTAAGATAAATTTATAAATGACAATTATAATTTTCTGGGTGTAGGGTTTGAAATTTTTGGAAATTATGAAAAAAATATGTAGTTCTATTGGCAGCATAAAATGTTTATACCTATTCCTAACTTTTCTCTTCCAGATACAACATTATACATATAAGAACGAGGCAAATCGTCGAAAGAACATATGGCGTATGGAAACGTCGGTTTTCTTGCTTATCAAGAGGGCTTATCAAGAAACGACAAAGCTCGTCTGCTCTACTTCAATTGTCGTGGCTTGTGCCGTGCTGCACAACCTGGCTTTACGGTTCAATGATGTTTTGCCGGAGGAAGATGAGCCTGATGCAGTTGAAGAAATTCCTGCAAATCCACCTGACAGGCAGCCTGTGGAAGGACATGTTGCTAGAGATGCCATCATCGAAAGAATGTTTCACGGAGCATGGCTGTAAACTGGGCCAATATATTTGCACTTGTTGTGAAATATCTTCCACATACTTGTTCACATATTGAGGTTCAGGAATTAAAAAAAAATACTTTTTTGATGTACATATTATATATATATATATATATATATATATATATATATATATATATATATATATATATATATATATTTTATTTATTTTTTTCCTTCAACAATAGCAACTCTGCCAACTCGGCTGTTGCTTTTGCAGCTCGCAATTCATATTGACTTTTAGCTTTTGCTAATTCAAATAACTCGAATTCTCGTTGCATGATTAGTTGCACTCGACGAGCTTTTAATTGCTTTTCCTCCAAGTCCAAATCATGTGTGCTGCTCGCCCTCTTTTTTCGTGCTGTAATTAAGAGCTGAATCAAAATCTGAATGCAATTGAATTGCATAACTACAAAATGACAATCATTTTTACCTGTGGGAGTTGAAAATGGCGTGGAAGTAGATGGCCTCTTCGGGTTACGTGTGTTGGGTTGGCCAACTTCACCTGCATCATACACCTTCATTGATAAGTGTAGCTTCTTGCTCCTCGATTGGATTATCAATATGTTCTTGATTAAAACTTTGAAGAATTTCCATAGGTTCATCTTCAATAATTACTTGATTTTCTCGCCCTGAAATATCAATATTTAATTAATGATTTGATGAAATACGTTAGAGAGGAGAGTCATGCAAATGCACTTTTTTTTGCAAATAAATGGAATACTTGATTGAATGAATATAAAGCGAAAAATTTTCAGGATACTTATATCCTATATTTTGAGCTAAGCTTTATATTAATTAAATCAAGTATTCCATTTCTTTACTACAAAATCTTTAAAAATATGTATGTTTACATGACTTTCCCCCTTTAAACAAATGTTCTTACGTTTAAGAGTCTCTTCATCCATACTTGATGTAAACATTGTGGGTGCTGTTGCCATTAAATGTGGCACAATCATACTAATGTCTAGATCCAGCGAAGCAGATGCAGATGATGAACCACCACCCATCAAAAAAATGCTTTGCTTCTCTTTTGTTAAAGCATCTCTCTGACCTTGTTTTAGATTGGCCCAAAGTTTTTTCAACTGCTTGACCGATCTCTAAAACATTGAAAAACTTGAATCGGATTTCAGAACAAAAGCAATGTTTTTTTACGAATTGTTTCTTAATCTTATTCGGGTAAAATCATTAGAGCTTTTTGCCTATTGATTCAATTTAAAAATAAATATATAAACAGAGATATTTTCTTACCTGCTCTGTAACAATGGATGAAGAGTTATATTCTTCCACAATTTTCATCCACGCCTCTTCCTTATCTCGAAGACTTGCCGCAGAACTCTTCTTGTTCTCTATAGTACCAGTATAGTTTTTCAAAATGTTTATAAAAACTGTTTTCTCCAAACTACTATAATTTTTGTGTTGTGTTGCCATCTTTTTTAGGTTAACTATAAAAACGTGTTACACAATTTCAAAACTTTTTCAAAATGGCCGTTGTAAACAGAACAGATGCTGCAAACTGCGCAAGCATGTGTTCGTTGATTGGCTGTTTTAAAGGAATAATTCCGGAAAGGTCCGAACTCTCGTTTAAGTTCGTCTTAAGCATTTGCTTACGTAAGATGATCTTAAATGAAATAAGCAAATGCTCAGGACCAATTTCTTACGCAAGATGATCTTAAGTGTTCACTGTGACTACATAACATCTCAAGACCGCCTTAGTGGTTTAAGAAGATCTTACGCAAGACGTTCTTAAGTACGGACTTAAGTATCGACTGTGAATACGGCCCATTGAGACCTTCTTTTTCCGCGACCTTCCTCATATCCTTGTTTCTATTGTCTATAGTTCATACTGCCTAAATTCCACAGAAACTCTTGTTCGAATAAATCAACAAGTATAATTGTTTCATCCTCAATAAACTTATCCATTTTTAAAAGAAAATATTGCGCAACAACGTGTAAACTGCAACTTAAACTCTACTGGTACTTGCTGTTGTATGGGGAGAAGATGTTTACACGGATAGAGTGAAGAGGCTAGTAGAGTTGTGGTGGGGGTAAGTAGAGTAGGGTTCACTTTACTGCACGCAGTATAGTACTCTACTCTACTAGATACTCTGTACTCTAGTCTACTTAAGGGGTAAGGCCACTGTAACGGCCCAAAAAAAAAAGGTTTTTTCACTAATTTTTTGCTCCCGAAATTGAAGGTATTTGAAAAAAAAATTTTAATGGTGTTATCAGGCATACATTAACCTTTATTATAAAATTTTTTAACAGTAAAAAAAACAAAATGGCGGTTCCACAGCTATCTTCCCGGGACATGTTTTGCTTCCAGGGCTCCGCGGCACGCAGCACTTTTGTGGTGCACTTTTGAATCTAGAACAAAAAAAAAAAAAAAAAACCATTAATCTAGAGGGCTATAGCTAGAGAATGTCGATCGGATTTTAAAAAGTATCAATTTTTGTGGATTTGGCGTGCGTTTGAAAAAAAAAATTGATTTTTGACGAAAAAAACGGCAAGTTTTTTGTTAATAAAAAATCAATAAATAAATTTCTTAAAAATTCCGATCGACATTCTCAAGATAATGTAAATGTTCACATCTGGTTAAAATTTCAAGTAAAAAAAATGAAAATTGTTCGAGTTATGCTGCGTGCCATTTTGAAAAACCATGTTTCGAGAAAAACGCGTTTAAAGTTTTGCGAATAGTTTTTTATTGAAAAAAATTAAAAAAAGAAGTTAAAAAATTTTTTTACCGTTAGTCTGCAATCCCAGCACCATACATTTGTCCTTCGATAGCCAAATTTTCGTCTTCTTCGTCTTTCCTGGTTGATTTTTGGAGCGCGCGCGCACTTTTAGCCGCGTCGCTCAGAGATGTCTCCGCGTGCGTGATGCGTTTGGCGTCGCTTTCGATGCAGAAATTATATAACTGTACACCAATTTCCACCTCCAACATCTTGAATATTTGCAAGACGTTGGTAAGGCCGCCATTGAATATGCAAACAGCGATATCCGTCGCGATATCTAGTACAGTTTTTCCGCTTGAGTATGCTTTGGGGGCCAAACTCCAAACGGTAGCGTTGAAACTTTCGTTATTGTTTTGAGTATAGGCCCCCAAGCAACGCTCCAGCAACTCGTCCCGGCTCAATTCCATGTAGATGGGTTTGATGGCTTGATAAACCTCCTCACTCATTGGCTGATTGTGATGATACGCATCCAAGGCATTTTCTGCATTCGCTTTCTTCCAACTGCACCAATTCTCCGAACATTTTTCGTGCTGAGGCTTTTCATCCGTTGACATTTTGTGAAAAAGGGTTGCCCAGATCTCATTTTTCATATTTTTGATGGAATAGGGATTTCGACGGATTGCTAAGCCGTAATAAATGCTTAGTTCGTCAATCAATTTGGCAGTGAGTTTTCCTCTTCCCCCGAGACCTTTTGTTCCTTTTTTTAAGTTTCTCAATCGAGTTCCCATTCTTTTTTGCACGTGATCTATGCACTCTTTTGGACACATGGACACGTGGAACATTAATACCGGCGGTTAGGAGCAATGGGGGGGGGGACCTATTGTGTCGTCCCTTTTCGTCATTACCGCAGGTAGTCGTTTCGGAGCAAGTTTTGACACGCTTGGCGGCGACCTTCATTTCCTAAGGACAACAAATTTTTTTTCGCACAGGACCTTTTTTTTCTTATTCTAGAGGGTTTAAACTATTTTTTAAGCCAATAAAAAAAAAATCGATTTTTCAAAAAATTTACAGTGGCCTTGCCCCTTAAGCAGTTTTTAGGGGTTTCTAAGAGCAGAGTTACTCTACTCCCTACTCTACTCTGCCCATTACTATACCCGTGTAAACCAGGCATAAGTTTCTTCTCCATAATTTTATTCATGTACCCCAATGCGAGATCGTCATCACGTAAGTCAGGGTGACTTTCACCTACAACATTATTATTATTTCCACCACCACACCTGCACCATAAAGCACATTTAAATAATATTTAGAAAATTATTTAAAAAAGTTAAAAATTTGAATTTGATGTTAGTAGTATAAATTCCCACTAACCTTGAGATGGCGCTGTTGTCCGAAAATCGAGTTGAAAAATTTGAACGTCCCAACGCATCGCCGAGTGTTTCACCGAAGCTCTTCAATTCCGGCCGATCTTGTCGCGAAAACCATCAAAATGTTCACCCCGAATCCCCAAAACCACAAATCACCGCTCGAATTGCCCGATATCGTAAAATTTTCCGGAATTTTCTCAAATTCAATTTGAACCGATGCGAACTGATCCGACACCATTTTTCTCTATCGAAAACCCATACATGCGCACTAACAAAATTACATGCGAAAGAAATTGCCTATACGCACAAACAAAATCTCCTTCAACATTTTTTTTTAATAAATTGCCAGTTAATCTTAATTTGATTTTAGTCGATGTTGATGATTGTCCCGGATTCTAACCCATGATTTTCACTCGCAAAAGATTAAAACAACTTAATACATAGGTCTCATCATGTTTTCGATAAATAAGAATTATAATATGGTTATAAATGATTTCACCTCATATTCCGATTTTCTATTATTTTGTTGTTTTAAAACTTTATGCAAACTTATATAAATTTTCTATAATATCTCTATTATCTAATAACCATTCATATTCTAAATCCCGTTCTAATTGTATATAACCTAAATGTTCATATGTACTTTGTCTTATATGTACTGGTTGATTGATTACACAGGCCTACATTTTTGTTTTCATGAAAAAGTGTTTCAAGTTTAATAGGTGTCCTATAGTAAATGGGGTGTGCTGATCACGAATCTGTGCTTAGTTTTTTTTTCCAGCACGTCGGGTTTTCAGGAAAAGTGTGTTTGAAATTTTTCATAGAAACTGCCAAAAATATAGAGAAAATATTTATTGAAACTATATTTAAAAGAAAATTACACTGCAAAATTGAGTTATTCATCAAAAAAATAATGCAGTATAATCTACGTTAGACAATCGTTGGTTTTTTTAATAAAATCGTTCTCTTTTTCCCTCAAAACTGCGTTTTGTAGTTTTCTTTTTGTGGATTTTTGTGAGCGAGTCCCTCTTCAAGGTCCAGCAGTAATCAGCCATTATTCTACAATTGCATCTTCCTTGGTAACGTCTCTCCATCTCCTTTATGTCTTGATGAAACCTCTCTCTCTGTTCCTCGCTGACAGCTCCAAGATTTTCGGGAAAAGAGTCAACGTGGGAATCCAAAAAATGAAGTTTGACGCTCATATTGCATCCCAGTTTTTTATAATTTTCGACCATGTTGGCTACATTTTTTTTGTAGTTTAGAGACTTGTTGTTTCCAAGGAAACCGTCTATGACTTCTACGAAAGAACTCCTGGGTCATTGTATTCTGGAACAATCTATGCGATTTTAAGGTTCGAATTTGAGGGCCTACAAAAATTCCTTCTTTAAGTTTAGCTTCAGAAAGTGCAGGAAATTTGTCGCACAGGTATTTAAAGCAGTCACCTTGTGTATTTAAAGCTTTGACAAACTGCTTCATCAATCCTAACTGTATGTGAAGGGGAGGCAAAAGAACTAATTTTGGGTCAACTAATGCATCACGCAACACATTTTTTTGTCCCAGTACAAGTCTTTCTCTGAGTGGCCATTCTTTCTTAACGTAATGTACATTTCGTGCTCGACTGTCCCACTCGCACAAAAAAACATGGATACTTTGTGAATCCAGACTGCTGACCCAAAAGCATGAATATTATTTTGAGGTCTCCACGGAGTTGCCAACGATATTCGCTATACTTTATTGTATTTAGCAACAGCTCAAGATTCTCATACGTTTCTTTAAGATGCACGGAGTGAGTAACAGGCACCGAGGCATAAGTATTACCATTGTGCAACAAGACACCTTTCAGACTTCTCTTAGAAGAATCAATAAATAACCTCCATGATTTGGAATCGTAATTAGCAGCTCCCAGTTTCATGACTACTTCAGGAATATTATTACAATACACCAGTGAACCTTCTTGAGAGAAATATTCCGCGAACTCTTTTTCACGATGCTTATACCACGAAAATGTGGTTCCTGGAGCCAACA
Organism: Phosphuga atrata; assembly: GCA_944588485.1. Lineage (NCBI taxonomy): Eukaryota > Metazoa > Arthropoda > Insecta > Coleoptera > Silphidae > Phosphuga > Phosphuga atrata. Next base: position 17,096,462 of record OX155899.1, on the reverse strand, counting down.
GATTTTTGTCTTTCAGTCGTGATCCTAAGATTTGTGCAGCATCCTTCGATGCTGTTCAAGTCATTTAGTTCAGCTTGGATAAACTGTTGAGGTTGGTCTATACCAGGATTGAATTCGTCTTCATCAGTTTTTTCGTTTGAACTTTCATCTGATGATTGCTGTTGGATGGTGTGAAGAAAAGGTGGAGGAATGGGAATTCGTGGTCCATGAGGTACAGGTCGTTTAGCAGAAGGTAAATCAGGATTCTGAATAGTATGTTTATTTTTCGAATTGAAACCCTTGACATCGAAGGAGCAAAAGTAACAGTTGCTTCCATGGTTTTTTGTTCCCTCCATACCATAGGAATGCCAAAGGGTAAAGAGCTACGTGTACCTTTTGTCCATTTTCTCAGTAGCTCGACACACTGAAAGCACACTTTGTGTGGAGCCCAAGTTTTGTCCTGATCACCAAGCTTTACACCGAAGTAAGCGTGATAAGCTTTCTTGGTAAATTCTGTTATGTTTCGTTGATGCTTTGCTATCGTTAAATCACCACACACGTAACAAAATATATCAGGACTGTTTTTGCACTTTCTTGATGAAATTATGACGCACTAAACACTCAGAAAATAAAACACAACTCGATAATACAAACAACTGACGCTAACTAACAATTTCGTAAACAACTGCTAATGCTATCAAGTTGACCTTGACAGATGCGAAAATGGAACAGTGTTGTCATTGAAATGAAATAAACATAATATTATACTAAAATATTTTCTATCGATGTATCAAGTATTTTAAAGAAATAATTTTAATGCAATTTAGGAAATATCAATAAGGTACTTCTTTGCTCTATTACAAAATATCTCACAAGGATTTTCTAATTTTGTGAAAAATCTTGACGTGATGGGCTCAAACCAAATTCACATTCAGAATCAACGTACCCGTATTAGCTAAGGACACTTATCAAATTCAAAACACCAAAAATCATGTCGGCCTGTGTTATCCATATAATTTATACGTCGTTCATCTACTTTATTTTTTATGTTTTCTATTTATTTCAATACATTGTCATCTTTTTCACTGTCTATAGCTTTCAATATGTTTTTAAAATGTTTACCATCTATTTGTCTTCTTAATTTATTTTGTATCTTTTTAGACAAAGTACTATTATATATATGTTTTCAATCCTGTATTCAATACATCTATATTTCCTAATCTCTGTATTGTTAATATTATATTTTGAATTATATATAAATCTTCAAATTTACGTCTTTCTATATTCCTCTACATAGAGCTATATATCAAATATTCATTCATTCTTGTATTTTTTGATTTTACCTTAAATTTTCCACGCCTAGACACACCTCAGAGCCCTCAGAGCAAACATTTTCTAATACTTATGGTAGTACTACTTTGTATTCCACAAACATTATTTTCATAGTAACACAAACGAGTTTTACTAAATTTCATAACAGTATAATTATAAATTAGCTTGATAGTACTGAAGGTGACTACCGGAAATTTCACAAAAACGTAAATTATAATAATACCCCGTTAATATTATCTTTAATATTTGCTAAAGTACGTCTTCTTAAATTTTGGTGATATTTCTTCAAGATATATGCTATGAAGCTGACTACGTGCCACCTCTTAACGATGTGACGGGATGTGCTTTCTTCACACTCGGTTTCTTAGGAAGGCCGCCGCCTCGTAGTCGATTCACACGAGAGGATGGTATTTGTGATGTCACAGAGAGGGCTTTCTTCCCGGCTTGATTCAGTTGCCTTTCCTTCCAAGCAAGGGCAATAATGTCTTACTTGATTATTGCACTATGATGATAAATCACTGGTTCTCCACAAACACAAACTGGTTCTCCACAAAAATTCTTATAGCATCGTGCATCAATTGCAGTACGTTCACCACTAGCATATCTAGATAATTCTTGATTAGTTGTAATAAAAATAGGTACTCTTTTGCCAACAGATTGAGAAGCTTCACCTTTCATGGCAACTTCAACTCTAGGTTCACCTTCTAATACTAATTTGGCAATATCATTGATATCAGGAGAAATGTAAGGCTCTTCCCAAAGAACAGCGTCAGCGTTAATTAAATTAGAAAATGTAAAATATCTATCTTGTATTAAACTTCGTGAATGATTAAACATAGAAAATAATAATTTAGCAAAATGGATTTTCCCAGTATCAGCAGCTCCAATGAGTACAAAGGTATTTCTTTTTGTATTATGATAAGTTAACCAATTATATAAACTTTGTTCAAATGAATACATGTTAATACATGTTATTTTGTATATGTAACCAATCTAATACAGCAGCGGGTCCCAACCTTTTTTAATTACTGTACCTCCTTTCAAGTCAGTTATCTAGCTTTGGATCTGCAATACTATCCGAATCGGAAAAACCCATTTCGTCTTCACTGTCTGACATATTTTCCCAAATTTCAGCTAATTCTTGGTCAGTCAATGGCCGCTTGCAATTCATCTTAATTAAAATTTTATAAACACTCAAAGCACAATGTCGCAAATCTGCAACAAACTCAAACCCTACCCTACTATAATTCCTACTGAATTATATAAATATAATTAATTCTATACAAATACAATTGTACAGCATACCTTTTTATATAGAATATCAAAATTCTTGCTCAATTCCCGTCAAATATTTCGGATTCAAAACCACTAGAAATGCACGTAGAAACGATACAGCAAACGGTAGTGGGTAACTGACAAGTTATCATTTTGAACAAGTCATGTGGTTCCATCTATTACAAAAACTCCGTACTTACATTTGAAACAAACTGTTGCCAATATGCAACAATGAGCTTTTATGTATTATTCTTTTTATTAAGCGATTTGGATGTTGTAGAATACACATGTTGCAAATTTGCAACACAATGCATTTAAGGGTTAATGTGATGCTTGTCCTTGCTTTGTGGCACATATTTTTTTTATATCGGGTTCCACCGATGCTAAGTATAACCTTAAATCTGAATCAGCATTCAACGTATTGCGGTATTTATTTTTTATGAAAACGTACGAAGAGAAAGCTCTTTCTACTAGCTCTGTGCTGGTAAACGGCAACAAAAACTTAAGTGCTTTATCGTAAATGAGCCCAAATTCATTGTTAATGGCTGCCCAAAAGTTAAGAAGTCCTCTTGTTTTAAACTGGGATTTTAAAGTGGTGTCACTTGACAATTCAATTAATTCCTCCTTTTCTTTTATTGACAAATTAGCTACTTCAAAGTATTCATTTTCAAATGGATATAAAATCCAATTATTCATGTTGTCAGGTTTGGGAAAATACTTCCGAAATGCTGATTTTAAACCTTCCAAATGTTCAAAAATTTGTTGATGTATTATTGGGGAGAGTCGTAGTTTGTTCTCCGATAAAAAATTATACAAATTTTCAAATACTACAGGCTGGCTCTTTTCAATACAAGATTTCCAAAAATCATTTTTTTTCATCATGGATTCAATTCTATCCGAAGCACCGAAGATCGTTATCGAGTTATTTTGGAGTATTAAATTTAATTTATTTATTTGTTGAAAAATATCTGATAAGTACGCCTGGAGCCATTGTTCGTCATGCAATTTAGATGACAACTGAAAAGGATGATCGTCAAAAAAAATATGAACTTCGTGTCTAAGTTCATATAGTCGGCTAAGGACTTTACCATGAGATAGCCACCTCACTTCTGTATGAAAGAGCAACGTAGAATGAACACTTTCCGTCTCGTGGCACAGAACTTTAAAGCATCTTGAGTTTGTGGATCTTGATTTTATGAAATTAACCACTTTTACAGCTTCATCAAGTACAACTTTTAAATCACCAGGAAGGTTTTTAGATACTAAATGTTGTCTATGGATGCAGTGGCTCCAATTGATATTAGGAGCTACTCTTATGACATGACCTCGAAGGCCAGAGTAAATGCCTGACATAGATTTAGCACCGTCGGTACATAATCCACAACATTTAAACCAATCAATACCATTATCTTTGAAATAACTATTAATAGCATAAAAAATATCCTCACCTCTTGTGCGTTCTGTCAACATATGACAAAGTAACAAATTTTCCTCCGGTTTGTCATCAATCAAGTATCGTGCAATGACTAGCAAAATTGCAAAATTGGTGACATCTGTACTTTCGTCAACTTGAATAGCAAAAAATTTACTATTTTCAATTCTGCTAATAATTGTCTGCTCAACATCATCAGACATATCTTGAATTCTTCCAGATATTGTGTTGTTCGAAAGAGGAATGTTGTTTATTTTCTTTCCTTGTTCTTCCCCGAGCATACAACGAACAACATCTTTTATACAGGGAAGAATCAAATTCTCGGCAATCGTGTGATTTTTGCCACATTTGGCAATACGGTAACTGACAAGGTAACTAGCTTCAACGGCGTTTTCCAGATCTTTATTTGATGCTAGTATGTATGACTTTAAATTGTATTTATTCTTACTTTTCTCCAAGCGTTTAAAAAAGCTAGGGTCCTTATTTTTATAATTATCATGTTTGGTTTGTAAATGTCTTAAGAGTAAGGAAGGTTTCATGCAGCCATTTGATAATATGTCTCCACATGTTATATATTGTGATTTAGGGCAGTTCTCATCTCCTACATATGAAAATCCATATTTAATGTATTCTTCGCGGTACTTTCTCCTTTTCTCTTTTTGTCCTGATAAAGACTGGTCATTTTCATTTAGTTGCTCCCGATTTTGGGAAGAACTTGCCAATTGAAAGTCTTCTACATTCGGTTGTAACTCTTTTCTTGTTCCGCTTGCCAACCACTTATTCATACCTAAGGATTAGGAAATTAATAAAAATATTATAATCTGTTTATTTTTGAAAGAAATTACCAAATCTGGTTACTTTAGTAACTATTTGGGTGTAATCCTGGCTTTTTAAAGTGACTATAAATAAATATTGAAAATAATACCGAATGACACTATTCTAAAAATCGATGTCATGGCAACGCTTTCTCGGCAGTGTGTAAAAGTTGACTGAGACTGACGACACTAATGCCGCTGGAGCTGACTTTCTAAGACGGTCGGGCAGTGGGGGGCCGGCGGGAACTGCCACGCCCACTTTTTAAGTCTGGTTCGGGGTTCCGGCGACAGTATGTTGCTGTTGGCCGCAACGGCCCCCCTCTTTTATGGATTTCAATGTCACGGTTAGTTCGTCGTAAAGAAAACACGTCGTAAAATTGAAATCCATAAGAGAAGTGTGCCGAGTGCGGCCGACAACTGTCGGCCGCATCAGCGGAACCAGACCTTTACCGAGCACAGCACAGCAAATACAGCAATTTACACATCTTCCGCCGACGCGCGACAAAGTAAACATTTTTGGCGCGTACCTGATCTAAGGCTCATTTCTTACAGTTAGAGCTTGTACTAGATTTTTATTTAGTAAGACATATTTTGCCGCCATAACAACTTTTTTTTGGAGTACCCCTAAACAAGCTATGGCGTACCCCTAGGGGTACGCGTACCCCAGGTTGGGAACCGCTGTATTACAGGACAAAAACATAAATACGGATGATTTCTAGATGTTTTAATTGCTTCAGTTATAAATGCTGTTAAAATATCTTCTTCCCATGTTCTATTTTTATATCTATTTATTTTTTTATTCTTATTATTTCCATATTCCATATTCTTATTATTTCCATTTTGGTGTCAATAATTTAGCACTTAAATCAGTACTCACATATTTGGTGCGTTTTAGTTTTCCTTACTGTGCAACACCAGCGTCGATTCTATGGCAATGAGCCCACATCTTAATTCTTTCTTCATGAAAATAGTACCTAAAAACGCCAAACATTTTCTTATTCTTAAACTTAAAAAGTGTGTATTTTAAAACACCTACTTAGTTCTATGTAACTTAAAAACTGTAATTCGCCTTCGTCTTTTAAATGTTGTAAATATTTGTCTTTCAAAGCGACAAAATTTTCGATTCGTTTCCTTCAAAATTTGTTTAATTTCCAACTTATTTTCCGGCTTCGTCAGTTTCGATCTACCTTGAATGTTCCAATTCTTTACCACATGCCATGTACAAAGTAATCTCCTTGGCTTTTTCGCAGTCTGCACGGTCTCTGTCCATGCATTGAAATATTTAGGATCATCATCGCTCATTATGTATTCGGCTTGAATGCTGCAACCCAATCTTTCCTTTAATGCCCTCAAAAAAACTTTTTGAATCACCTGATCCAATCTATTGGAGAGCAAAAATTCCACAGGGAATCTCATATTTCCATCATCCTTAATTAAAACAGTTGTCAACTCGAATTTGCATCGATTTGTTCCGTGCGTTGCATCCATGCAAATCACACGTTGGTAATCCTTAAGTTTCTTCTACATAATTTTATTCATGTACCCCAATGCGAGATCGTCATCACGTAAGTCAGGGTGACTTTTACTTACAGCATTATTATTATTTCCACCACCACACCTGCACCATAACAATTATAATTCAACAATTACAATATAAGATAAAATATTATTGATGTCATGTCCAAAGTCAAGATCAACATAGATAAGATAGAACTAGATAACTAGAAACTAGATAAGACTGAACTAAAATATAACGTTTAGGATTAAAAATTGAACATCAATAAACCCCGCTTATATCATTTCCAATCAATTTTCATGTTTACATGAAACAAGTTCAAACTAAAAATTAATTATATGATATTTCTTACCCCTTGTTAATTATTATCACTCAACCCCTGGGTAATTAATGTTTTCTATTTTAAATAAAAGGATGTGCCATAAGAAAATAATATATTTAAGCATCCACACATTAATATTTTTAATTTCATTAAATCATATTTATAACTATGAAAATTAGGATTTCCTAACGGTATTGCTGGTATTATAGTTATCTACATTTCCATCAGATATCGATGTTGGAAACATCTGTGTGAGTACATATTACTGTATCCATTCCGTCAGTATTTAAACCAACTAAAAAATAAAAAACGATTAGAATTTAATATTGAGAAAAAAAACAAACTAATAAATTCTATGAAAACATCAAAAATACTTACAGGTAAAAATTCAATCTTGTACGCTCGGTTACATTTCCCGGGGAAGGTCTGCAGTCCTCGGTATACCAATGCACTACCGTTGTTGACGAGCTGTCGCGCGTCTTCAACTGATATCTTCTCAGCATATCGTGTTGGTAGAAAAACATAAACGTCTTCGCCTCCGAATTTAATGCTTGCTAGTAGACTCTTCCCATACTTTGTTTCAACGTTTTTTTAATTCAACCAGTTTATATGGGATGTCTATGGTTAAGTCACGCACCCTTATCACGGGCGTCTCAGGAAAATCCACAGAATTATTTATTTTATTGTATAGGTTCATGATAATTTTTAGGACTGCTTTGTTAGCGATGTAAGTGACGACTAACTGCAGAATATATTTACGAGTATAAAACGGATTTATCGATCTAAATGAAAACCTCAACATCCTAAACAAATATTTTTCTATAGTTCAGGAGTAAAACCGCTACTAATCAACGGTCACACGTGGAATTTAATCAGTTTGTTTATCAAACCAGAATTCTCGTTAAGACTTTAATCTTACATTGAAAACGTATATTCACATTCATATTAAATTATATAAGGTATAAATACTTTCCTCAAAACTTTATGAATCTTATATTGAAAAACGTATATCCACATCAAATTATATCAGATATAAATAATTCCTTTATTAAATTGAGGGTAATCGTAAATATTACTCGATTATGACGGCTTCTCTTAAAGCGTTTTCTATAGTTTGAATCTCATAATCCTTAGATGTGTTTCCAAATTTTTGTGACTTTTTTTAACAGCCATAATCGTTCAACCAACACATGAGACTAGGTACATGGGGCTAGTCAGACGTGGCTAGATACATGAGACTAGATAGACGAGGCTATATACATGAGACTAGATAGACGTGACTAGATAGATGAGGCTAGATACATGGGGTAGATACATGAGACTAGATAGACGGGGCTAGATACATGAAACTAGATAAGACTGAACTAAAATATATAAGGGATTGTTTAATTTAACTAAAATATATTTTCAATTGTTTTTTCGTTTAAATTTAATAAACGTAATAAGATTTTAATTTATATAAAGTTTCAGTATTCGGTTAAGCATAGCCGGATGTTTGTGTTTGTCAGTGTAATCAATTTCTTCAAAATATTTTTCGTATTTGTTTTTCGTTTTTATTTTGATTTACTGAATCAAAGCTAACCAATGACTGAAAATCTAAAGTGACAGGAGCTTGAAGGACAAGACTGGACAAGACTAAACCATTTTTCAACCATTAGATGAGAAAAATAAAATCTGGTGTCAGAACGACTCTAGCATGCGCCGTAAGGGAGATAACGCCTACTCCTCAGTAGATGACGTTATCCGCCGAGGTAGATATTGCTAAACTAATTATCTCGATGCTGATTAACGAATATATAATTGCAGTTGGTCTTATGCCTCAATTTATATGTAATGGACAAGACTAGACAGTCAACATCAGACAATACCAGTCAAAACTAACCGAACTGGACAGGAATAAACAGACAAGACTAGACTAGGTAGACTACATATTCTCAGTGATATTTATCCGAATAATTTCCTATGTGTAAGTGAAGTTTCTTAAACTTGGCTGTGATTTACATCGTATTAATTATTTAAATATTTAATACCTATAAATGAAAAAGTTTTTCAGCAATTAAGTTTAATTTCGAGTGAGAAATATCAATCAGTTTAGTATTTGAACTTGTAGCTTGTATATAATATCTTATATTTAGATGGTTTATTAAGAATGATCAATATTATGAATACAGCGAGTTTACAAATACGCTAGTGCGAGCAGGCGAAATTGATTATACATTGTTCGATATAAATTGTCTGAATATGGATATATTGTGGAAATTACATTCTCTATTAACAAAAACTAATTTCTTTTAAATCTATTCAATGATATGCTACTAACCGATCATTTGCATTTATGAAATAATTTTATCGCTTAAACAATTCGGTGTGATAAGGAATGTGCCGATCTCGATCCAATTGTGTCGATCTTCTTTTATTATACCATCCAATGTAAAGGTTTTCAGCCTGAACATCTATGTTATGTGGATAAGGAAATGTATCCTTCGCAACAAATGATAAGAGAATCGTAAAAAAAAGCAAAATTTTTAATTATTTTATTCATTTAAACATTTTCAACACTACATACAGACTATTAAATAGTGATTATTATGCATATGAATGTTAATAAATATGTATTTTTATTCTACTAATAACTTGGTTTTATTTTTACCCGTAATCCTGAAACTGAATAAAATGGTTAAGAAAAACGATATACATTGGTAAATTATTATTTTTATTATAATTAGTAAAAAAGTTACATTATTAACTGTATATATATATATATATATATATGATGATGAAGCTGTAAATGAAAATATATTAATTTTATTATAATTTTAAAAAAGTAAAACTTACATTTTCATAGCATCCCCACATCATCCTCCACCGAGAGGAATAATTTATCATCGATGGCTCTTATTTTAAAGAGGAATTTATCCCCCGGCAGCTCATAACAGGCGTGGAGAATGTCCTCACGCTCTGGATCATATGTAAAGTTATGCCCGCAGAGGCATAATAGGTTTTTTCATTTCATCACATTCTAAAACAAAACAAACACATATAATACACACATATATCATTTTGAAAGAATACTCACCGAGGGTATAGGTGGCAGCTTCGAAAGCGCCAGGCTGCTGTAGAAATTGCATGCACTATGTGACGACATATTGAGAATAAATTTATCGTATTTTCTGTTTGGGTTTATATAGTTTTTACATATCGCTTCCGGTTTGTCGAATTTCGGCATCGTGAGAAAAGTGTAACAAGGAACTGTTACTTTTATCTGCGCCGTTAAGTCATTATCTATAGCATGATCTTTAGATACACCTGCTTCAATATCTTCACCCACACTTGTTTAATAAATGTTTATATCTCTTCTCTTATTATGTTACCCACTTTAAATGTTTTCAGATTAATCGTGAATAGGAATTTGTCTGACACAGTAAATGATAAGAGATTCAAGGAAAATAACAAAATTAAACATTTTTATTACTTTATTCATATTTTCGTAAATTTCATATAATCGTAAATATTACTCGATTATGTCGGCTTCTCTTAAAGCGTTTTCGATAGTTTCTCATAATCTCATAATCCTTGGATTTGTTTTCAAATTGTTGCGACTTTTTTAACAACCATAATCGTTCACTCTCGTTGGGATCATTCCATTCAATAAACGGGTCAAACAACTTCCCGTTTGCTATTTTTTCATTGAGGTAAGGTATGTCCCCCTCGAAATCATTGTCTGTGAAAACACTTTCTTCATCTTCTTCTCTCTTATTAATGCAATTTCTTGGAAATCCTGCAGAGATGTTCTGTTTAGATGTTTGAGAATTACTAATATCACATTGATGACTCCATAAATCTAGGTAATTTAACAACTCTTTGAAGGAGTCAGCTAATATTGAGACGTTATTCTGTTTTCTTTTATCCCCGCCATTAAGTCATTATCTATAGCATGATATTTAGATACATCTGCTTCAATATATTCAGCCACACTTTTATCCAAACTGTTTTCTTCCATTAAGTCATTGTCTCTGACATGCGAAAGTACCTGAACACTTCCACTTTCTTTACTTTACTTTCAATCAAGCTGACATCGTTTTCCGATTGTTTCGCTCGCTGTACTTTCTTTAATATTATATCTCTAAATTCTTTCGATTTTTCATTTTCAATTACTAGATCATCATTATCAAGTATTTTGATACGTTTTTCTTTTTGGATTATCTCGTCATCTCGCAAATTTCTAAATGCGGCTTCATTAAGAGTATCTTGCGATTGTTCTTCGAGATCCACCAGCTTACTCATCTTAGCTGCATAATGTTTAGTCGACATATGGCGATTATATATATCGCGACGAGAAAATATTTTTGCGCAATACTCGCATACAAAGTTTTTCTTGTGACCTCTTTCATGTCTGTGTAAATTTTGAATCAATGAATATCGTTTGGTACACTCGTTACATTTAAACATGATGTATTCACACCAACGTCCAGTATTACAATGGAAGAATGATTAACAATCAAGTTATACAATTCAATAGATAGAGAAGAATAAAAAGTGGATGGAAAGTGGATGCAGGTGGATGCAAGTGGATGGAAAGTGGATTGAAGTGGATGGAAAGTGGGTTTGAATAGGTAGATATCTACATTATCTTTAATTCCATTGGGGTAGGTTAGTTGAGTTAACATTAGGATAGGTTAGCATTAGATTAGTTGGGATAGGTTACAGATGTTAAGACTGAAGTGCGCTTCATTCCTAACATCTGTAACCTAACGAAAGTCGAAACCAGAAACCGGAAGTCGAAACCGGAAGGTCAAGGTTAGTTTAGGTTTTTTGTTAGGTTAGGTCCTTGAATGGGCCCCCACTCTTCGTGGCGACACGGGGGCGTCCGTTTTGTCACAAGGGGGCCCCAGCACCAAGGGGCTGGCATCTAAAAATTTAATTTATTATCTTGACATTTCGCAATTACGCCTGGGGGTGATGACTCGCATCACGTTAATTAAAGATAATAAAAAATATAATTTATGATCTTGATATTTAACAAATTTTAATTAAAGGTAATAAAAAATATAATTTATGATCTTGACATTTAGAAAATTTTAATTAAAGGTAATAAAAAATATAATTTATGATCTTGACATTTAGAAAATTTTAATTAAAGGTAATAAAAAATATAATTTATGATCTTGACATTTAGAAAATTTTAATTAAAGGTAATAAAAAATATAATTTATGATCTTGACATTTAGAAAATTTTAATTAAAGTAATAAAAAATATAATTTATGATCTTGACATTTAGAAAATTTTAATTAAAGGTAGTAAAAAATATAATTTATGATCTTGACATTTAGAAAATTTTAATTAAAGGTAATAAAAAATATAATTTATGATCTTGACATTTAGAAAATTTTAATTAAAGGTAATAAAAAATATAATTTATGATCTTGACATTTAGAAAATTTTAATTAAAGGTAATAAAAAATATAATTTATGATCTTGACATTTAGAAAATTTTAATTAAAGATAATAAAAAATATAATTTATGATCTTGATATTTAGAAAATTTTAATTAAAGGTAATAAAAAATATAATTTATGATCTTGACATTTAGAAAATTTTAATTAAAGGTAATAAAAAATAGAATTTATGATCTTGACATTTAGAAAATTTTAATTAAAGGTAATAAAAAATATAATTTATGATCTTGACATTTAGCAAATTTTAAATTGTTCCACAGCAACAACAACAACACAAGTTTATCTACGCAAGAGGATTGCTGATTTCGAGAGAAGATTGAACCATATAAAAAAGGATATTTTACATTTACAAGAGATGAATTTAATTATAAATAAAATGTATCTATTAGAAATATAAAACTTATAAACTTATAAAAACTATTTACTATTTTAACATCAAAAATGAAAATTGTACAATTTTGTGAATTAACTGAAACATATTATTACAAAAGAGGAATATCAAATATGGATCATAATTATTGGATTCGAGTGCGGATGGATCGTGAAAGATTTAAACGCAGGATAAATAATATACATATTTTACTTAAACCAATTTTATTAAAACATTTAAATAAATGAAAACATGTGTGTTTTAATACAAACCCTTACCTATATATCGATTACAACTAACACAGTAGTAATTAATATCTATATATGATTTAAGAAACGGCATGCAATTTAGTGCTGCAAGAAGTTGAGACATACGATTGACTCATTTTATTGCAATGTAAACAGTATAAAATTTTAGGAGCACACATTATTCCACTTCTGATTTCTTCAGCCAACTGTTGTGAGATGATGGATATCCTAACCATTTAACATATAACATGTTTCCTTTTCGTTTAATTACTTTTTCCATTAAACTAAGTCAGGATGTCTGACGCACTGCAACTCCAGCTCATGAAATCCACCTAGAATCGGTTGCCCTTCAGTGTCTTCCAATAAATACGTTGTTGGATTTGTCAGTTGAACTACGCGAACTTTAAAAATTTAATTTGACCAATTTGTTGTATAGCCTTTATCAAATATTTTACGATATTTGCTAATTCGAACATAATCACCAACTTTATATTTATTATTAAGTGTGGATAATGTAATGTTATTGTACACGTTGTTTAATAACTTATGCTCACTTTTTAAAGATACATTAACTGGCTTCATATTTATTGTAGAATGTTTTGTATTATTATACTTTAGTGTAATTTCAGGTAATAAATTAATCCACTTATGCGATCCTTGCGTACTAAATTCTTTCCACATTAAAGATTTTATTGTACGGTTAACACGTTCCACTATGGAAGCTTTCATTGTACTATAGGTTGAGTATTGATTTATATTTATTTTTTGCATTAAAGACTTAAATTCCTTATTATAAAATTCTTTTTCTTGATCAGTTTGCAAATTTTTAGGGATATTTGGTTTAATTAATATTTTCCTCATAGCCTTAGCAACTTCTATAGCGGTTTTGTTTTTAACTGGTTCTGTCCATACAAATTTTGAAAATGTTTCAATTACTACTAAAATATATTTAAATCTACGATTTTGTTTAGAATAAGGAATCATTTCAACCAAGTCAGCTTGATATAAGTCATTTAGACTTTTTATAATTACATGTCTTCTTTGAAAATTTTGAAGTGCAGGTTTATGCAATTCATTTACGAGATGCCGCTTTTTACTAATTACATATCCAGGTTTATGCAATTCATTTACGAGATGCCGCTTTTTACTAATTACATATCCAGGTTTATGCAATTCATCTATCTTTTTACCCATCCTCTATTATAGGATATTGTACTAATAAGTCAACAAAAATCGTTTTAACATCAGATACTTTTTCAATAATTAACTCACTACTTTTACGTAAGATTAAAGTTGCTAAATTTTCTTTATTATATTTTCTACCATCAACAGTTAAATTTTGAGGAGATAACGTAAATTTTATAATTACACCGTTTTGAATAGGAATTTTGATACTACCTTTTGAATATTTTAAAATGTAATTTTTATCCTGTCCGGATTGCCCTAAAATAATAAAGTTTACAATTCCATACAATGTAATATCTTTTCCACTTATATTGTGAGAACCAAACTTATTGAGAGTCATTATGGAACTGAACTAAATAGATATATTTACAGATATTTTATAAAATGATTTTAGCTTCACGCAATTCTTCAATAATACTCTGAATTTCAATATCATTTGAATTATTTCCAGCTTGTTGTGATGCAATTAAAAGCCTTAAAGGATCAACAAGTTCATTAGGATCATCCCAGTGAACATATTCTGTTGGGTTAACGTTATATTTCATAACACTTCTACCAATACTAGAAAAACTAGGTGCACTGCTTGTTCTAGGACGAGTGAATAGTTGATAGAGGAGGTGGTAAATTAAATTTACTTATTAGTGGTGCAATGATGTTTCTATACTTTTCTGAACGATCACCTGCAATTTTACGTTGTGGATTATAATCAATTTGCACAGCAGCCGTTCGTTTAATAATGTCAGCGTATTGAATTTCATCATTTTTATTATAGCCAATAGGGTTCTTTTTAAACATTAATTCATATAAACCTGGAGTACCAATATATTTAATACCGCTTATTTCAAAGTCACTATTATTCGAATTAAATATTATCTCGGAATTTCCAATAAAATATTTATCTGTTTCTGTATGATGATGCACACCTTGCTGCCCAGTATCAAATTTATTTTCAGTATCTCTTATATATTCCTCAATGTATTGTTTAGGAAGAGGTCCAAACTGTTCAACGTATTGAAGTATAGAAGCATCAGCAATAGGGCTCGGTGTTCGAGTCATTTCAAATGATTCTTCTGAAGAGACATCTCTCGTAAATACTTCTTCCGGATGCATAACAGAAACATCAGGTTGAAACACATTTCTCATAGGTGTACCTGGATGCATAACAGAAACATTAGGTTGAGACACATTTATCATTGGTGTGCTTTTATGTTTGATTTCAGGTTTTGGGATGATTTCATGTTTGATTTTAGGTTTTGTTGTAATGATTTCACGTAACTTTTTAGTTAGAGGTTTATAGGACTCTTCTAGATATTGTTCAGACTCTAAACGATTAGACTTAATTGCATCAAACTTCCTTTTTACAGACTCTATTGCTTTGATAAGCTTCAATTTTATATCTTTATTCATAGTAAAGATTTTCTATATGAATAAAGAAGGTAGGTTTCTATGTAGTAGAAAAACACGAAAAAACAAGAAAAACACGAATAAACAAGAAAAAAACACGAATAAACAAAAAAAAAACAAGAGGTTTTTTTGTGTTTAAACTTGTTTTAAAATGTGAAACAAGGAGGTTTCTATGTAGTAGAAAAACACGAATAAACAAGAAAAACACGAGTTTTTTTTGTGTTTAAACTGGTTTTTGTGTTTAAAATGTGAAACAAAGAGGCTTTATGATGAGAGATGTTTACTCCTTTACTTCTCCTTTTCTAATGAATTTTAAAAATCGTGTGCATTATTTTTATAATTGTATAAAATTATGAAATCCTTTTCTATATCTCCTTAAGTCTCTATCCTTATCTATAACTATAAAGCCATACTTTTCTGTCCAACACATTGAACAAATTTTCTTAAAATCATTAAAAGACATATCTGTGTTCACATGATCATCATATACATGTTTAAGATTTAACTCGTCCTGTTTAAATAATATAATAAAATTAGAATTGTCTCTAATAAGATGTTTTGGTATATGACTATAGGTTTGACAGAGATAAAAACAATCAATTAAATTATGACGACCCATGCTAAAACAATCTCTAATAACTGAATGCTTAGAACAAGCAACATCATCAAAAATAAATACTGAATTTTTCTTAGCTTTCGATGGAGGCATAATTTTCTCGCAATCTGTAAATTGATAGTATCCAAGTTTGGTAATACAACTTAACACTTTGCGGAGATACTCGAATTTTGGTTGATGTAGCGATTTTGAGTAAATATTTTCAAAACGTAAGCCATTTATATTTTCAATTAGACTTATCATCACATTAGTTTTACCGCAATTTGATGGACCACTAATGATGCATCGAATGTTTCCTGGAAATAAGACTCCATGTCTCTGATTTACTGTTGTATTACTTAGGATATCTAGATTTTCCACATCTAATGTAATTTCCTGTTTAACCACTTTCATGTTTAACAATCAAATGAGCTTAGTTTATAAAAGTATATAAATATATACCTATAAATATGAGGCATAGAAGAATATTAAACAGTCGTCAATAAATTGCTGAACGAAGTGGACGTTCTCTCCTAAATTTTCAGCCGCTATGAAATCCAAAATTGGTAAAAAGAAGGTGAAGAAACAGCGTATTATTAAGACACCCAAACATGGCGGTTTTCTACCTCTTGTATTGGCGGGTCTTGGCGCTTTAGCATCTTTATCTGGAGGAGTAGCAAATGTAGTTCGAACAATCAAAGACTCTAAAGCTGCAGAAGCTCAATTACAAGAATTGAAACGTCATAACTTAGCAATGAAATCTAAAAGAGGAAAAGGGTTAAAAAAGAAACGAAGAAAAAGGTTATATTTAAAGCCATACGCACTTAAGCCAAAAAACTCTTAAATCAGCTGCCAAAACGAGCGCTTACAAATATAGAATTGGAAATGTACGCTGATAAATTTAAAATTCCACATTTTCGAGGTGTATTTATGCGTGATATGTTACCAATTCGTATAAAGCCAACGGAATGCGGTATTGTTAATTTAGATATTCAAAAAAATGCCGGCACACATTGGATAGCGTACATTCAAAATAATTCAAATATATTATATTTTGATAGTTTTGGAAATTTAAAACCACCAAAAGAACTTGTAAAATATTTCATGTCACTAAATAACAGTGCTACCATTAATTATACCCGTAATAACTATCAATCATACAATTCTGAAGTTTGTGGTCACTTGTGCTTACAGTTTTTATATAATTGCAGCAAATTGTAATGTAACATTTATTATGCAACTTGCTCTCAAAGAATGCACACATTTACATTAACAGGAGATACTTCAGAGTTAAATGCTCATTACAATCCACCAATTTACCTTGAAGATAATTATGAATTAGGTTTAATTAATTTTGAAGCTTATAAATGCAATTCCAAATATTGATAAAGGATCAAATAAATTTCATATCGATAATCAAATAATAATATTTCCTACAGGTTCATATGAACTAACTGACATAAATAATTACATACAAATAGAAATTGTTGAAAAAAATTTAGATATACAATGTAAAATAATTTCGAATATCAATACACTTACGTGTAAAATTATAACAAATATAAAAATAGATTTCACACGTGAAGATAGTATTGGAAGTCTTCTTGGATTTCAAAAGACTATACTTAAAGGCAGTAACGCATATGAGTCTAATTTACCAGTTAATATTCTCAAGACAAATACAATAAGAATTGAATGTAACATAAGCACTGGCGTTTATAATAATAGTAAGCTTGCGCATACATTAGATGAATTTTTTCCATCTGTACCACCCGGATTGAAAATAATTGAAACTCCCAAGAATACAATTTATATGCCGATTAATACTAAAATTATTGATAGTATAACTCTTCAAATAGTGGATCAAGACGGACATTTGATCAATTTTAGAGGAGAAGTCATAACTATAAGACTACATTTAAGACGCTCTCCAAATAGTAATTAAGTTTAATTCTAAACAAAAACCTTTAAATATAGGTTTAAAAGAAAATTCTTTTAGTAATCTTCCTACAGCCAAACAATTAACAAGTGACAGAAAATTGTTTTAAAAATCTTTAGGTTTTAAATTACTACAATGAGTATACTAAACGTTATCGAAAAAGTTAATTTTGATAATTCAATTATAAACGCAGAAAAACATTCACATCTTCCGTATGCTTCAAATTCATATAATAATAATGATGAAATTAGAATTCCAATTCAACAACAGGATGTTTATACACTGCCGAGCGAAAGCTATATTTACATAAAGGGGAAATTGTTAAAAAAAGATAGTAATTAGACAGCAAAATTTATAAACAATGGGTTTGCATTTTTGTTTGAAGAAATTAGATTTGAAATTGGTGGAAAAGTTATAGATCGCAGTAGAAATGTAGGTATTACATCTTGAATGAAAAATTATATATCTGTTACTGCTAACGAGGACAAACATCCATATAACGCAGGGTGGTACATTGATACATACGAAGTGTCTCATGCTGCATCCGGATCGTTTAATGTATGCCTTCCTCTAAAAAAATTATTAGGTTTTGCCGAGGATTTTAAGAAAATTTTTATGAATCTACGTCAAAAACTAGTATTAATAAGAAGCAACTCTGATCTTAACTCAATTTATAACACTGCAACTACTGAAATTGTTAAAGTTAATATTGAAAAAATAATTTGGAAAGTACCACACATTGCAGTTGCCGATCTTGAACGATTAGCTCTTTTAAATTATGTTGATAAAGGTATTGAACTAGATGTTCCATTCAGAACTTGGGAATTGCATGAGTATCCACTTTTACAAAAAACTCAGCAGCATACTTGGTCAGTCAAATCTGCAACTCAATTAGAAAAGCCGCGTTATGTAATTGTTGGTTTTCAAACTAACCGTAAAAATAAAGCCGATAAAAATATGAGTTTATTTGATCATTGTAATTTAACTAACATGAAATTATATTTAAACTCTGAAGCATACACTTTATGAAAATTTTAATTTAAAAAAGACAGTTTTCAAGTCTATATGAAATTCTCAATTTCAAAATTCGTATTATGATAAAAATAATGAGCCGCTACTTAATCCTACTCAGTTTAAAGATAATGCATCCTTAGCTGTAATTGATTGCTCTCGCCAAAATGAAATTTTAAATTCTGGCAGTGTAGACATTCGAATAGAATTTGAAACAAATGAAAATGTTCCCGATGAAACTTCAGCTTATTGTTTAATACTACATGATAGAGTAATTAAATATAACCCCCTAACTGGAATTATAAGATCGCTTTAGATTATAAATATTTCTTAGTGTTGCATGAGACTTTAACAAGTTAAGATATGTATTTAATAATAGATGTGCAAGGTTTTAATACAGGAGATAAGATTTTTACACCGAAAGAATTTGCAGCCTACAATGGAACGCAAGTTTCTCATTTTATTTTTAAACCACCATTCCAATTTACTTCATTACCCGAAAATTTAACGTCAAGCTAAATGGTTAATGCGAAATCATCATGGAATCAAATTGAGTGATGGATTGACACCAGTGTATCAGTTTGATGCAATTATCAAGTCGCTAACAGAAAACGTTGATGTCATCTACGTAAAAGGGAGTGAAAAGCCTTTATTTTCAAAAAAAATATGTCAATTGTCCTGTTTACGAATTAAACGAGCAACCATCTATTACATTAATGCAACCAAGTTGTTTCGCTCATTTGTCAGAAAAATGTGTATGTGCTTTAAGTAATGTTTATAATCTGTATGATATTTTTTAATGAAATAAAGACATATCAATATCAATCTATGAAATTGTTTTATTTCCATTACAATCGAGGGGTCTTAATTTCAGAGGTAATTAAAACAAAAATACTATTTTTACACATTTTTATTGTTTACTCAGCCAATATTTGTTCTAAAAAATCGTTGGTGTGTATGTAATCTTCAGGGTCAGTTGATGGCCATTCTCCAGAATCAGGTCCGCTACGCCAGCCAACTGGTTTATTAGCATTTTTATTTTCCAAATTAATTAAAATCCATTTTAATACCTGCTGATGTGTTATTCGATTTTGAGGCTTGAATGCAATTCGATATTTAACTGCTTTGTTGCATCATAAAGACCTTTTAAAAAAAATGAATTTGCTTAATATATACCATCACATAATATTTTATCAAGAAAGTACTCAATATTTTTATAATTTACTAATAAATTGCTACAATTAACATATTCATTATTTAAATCATTATTACATATTTTCAATAACAAATACAATTTATAAAATGCATCGTAAGGTAATATTTTATCATTATTAGCAAAATCCATCAATTCTGATAGTTTATCGTAAGCGTTTTCTAGAAACATTTTAATAAATTAATCAAATTTCAATTTGTATACAAATAAACATAAAATAATTTCGTTGGAAGTATTTTTTTACAACTTATATTTTAAAATGTCATCACTCAGGTGCACATGATTTAATGCATACAATAAAACACTTTTGGTCTTGTTTCTAATACTGTCTTTTACACTTTCAGTATATACACGTTCACTAGCTTCCAACACTTTGAATTTCATTCGAAGTACATCCATCTTCAGCAGCTAAATGTAGACTGATACTTGTAGTCAAAGTATTTTGATAATTTAAAATTTCACAATGTTGACAATTCTATCATGGAAGCATATTCATATCCTCATATCCCCACGGAAGTGTATTCAAGCCAATTACATTCCATTTATCGTCGTGTGGGTTTAGAATTATTTTATTTTGTTTAATGGAGAATAGGTTATGGCGTTTAGATTTTATAAGATTTTGCTCTCCCTTCATCACAGATTTATTAAAAAGACAATTTTTATAATCATTGAAAGTAATTTCGCGTAAATTGGACGCTGTTACACCTTTTGCTTTCTTTTTTTGTTTTCCATCGACTATATATGCATACATTTTAGCTTTCAAACCTACAAATTCAATCATAATTATGCCATTATTTTCATCTTTCATAAGACCTAAAACTTTTTTATTAGCCAATGGCATGTTATAAATGGTATTAGGACTATAGTCAGAAGTATCAAACTTTTCTAAATTTTGCTTCATAATTTCATATATATCGGGAACATGAAACTCATAGATTAATGAGTCAGTATCGGTATACAAAAGTTTAGAATTATATGGCATTTTTGTTTTAATAAAATCATAATGAAATTCATAAAGACTTAGTTTCGATATATCCAATATGCACATACCAATATAAATAGGTTTATTAAATCTAATTTTAGTTCTATTCATCTCAATTATTACTAAATTTTCATCAAAAATTTCACAACTATGAAAATTAGGTTTTGAAATTAAAGCTTTTGCACCATATCGCCCCTCCCATTTGTTTACCAGTTTAATGTCCCTATATTTACGCACATTTTCCATCGTTTTTCCAAAAACAGCATTATTCATTAGTTTATAATAGTTCTTTTTAAACTCGCTAGTTGTAATTTGACGCTGTTTTGTATTTAAATCTATGTAAGATTTTAATCAGGGTAATTGGTTGAATTTTAAAATTCTATGAATTTGGATGAGTTTTAGACCCTGGTTTATACATTGCTTTAAATTTAAATAGTGTATTACGTATTTTTCTTTTGAAAACAAAGTAGTCATAAG
This sequence comes from Phosphuga atrata, assembly GCA_944588485.1. Lineage (NCBI taxonomy): Eukaryota > Metazoa > Arthropoda > Insecta > Coleoptera > Silphidae > Phosphuga > Phosphuga atrata. The sequence goes on along the minus strand of OX155899.1, from coordinate 17,074,910 downwards.
TTTAACATGTTTGGCGTTAGGTGGTGTTAAACGTTCAGGACAAAATGGTAAATCTTTATGCAGGATATGTAAATTTCTTGTATATTCAATATCTACTTCAAAAATATAACCAATATCTGACTCTTCATTTAAATTTAAAATATCTATTTTACTAAAATTTGATGGATCAACCCATTGAAATTCCCCATATGGCAGATATTTACTCATTGCCCACCCAAACATATTATTGATATCAAAATTAAAAAGCATGGTTCTTGTGTAGAGTCATAGTCTTTCATATAAATATTGTTAGCTTTTCCATACCTATTTGAGCATTGTGCTCTACACCTCCTCTGATTCCTCTTTCGACAAACATCAGCATGTCTATGTCAGTAAGAAGTTGTAATTCAATTTTTGTTAATTTTAACATAGCATCAAATGCTAGACCTGGAGCAGTATAATAATGAAGTGCATCAAGATTATAAGTTTCAAGACAGCTCTCTCTAAAATTTTCAAATATGTCTGCTAATAATAATACATCTGTTTTTAAATATAAATCCGAATATTCGCCTAAATTATTACATTTAAATTCCCTCCAAACTTTTTGAGCATGTTTATACTCCCTCTTCGCTAATACTTTGATTTCGAAGCTTATTGAAAAAGTAGTTGAAAAGTAGTAGTTTCTCCCAAGAGTCAATATAATCATAAGGATAAATTCCCTTTTTAGACATTAATTGAAATTTTGTCTCATCATTGAAAAATGCTTGAGTAATTATTTTTTGTTTATCATCTAAATCTGATGCCAATTTATCAATACTGCTAGCCATGAAACGAAAAGAATCAATAAATCGAAATTCTAAATTTGTGTCATCAACCTTTTTGGAGAACGAAATATACTTCTCTTTGTTAATCGGTAGTAAACTAACTGGACCTTCAAAACCTAAAGCAATTTGTTTTATGATTAAATGAGCATCATACCAACTTAAATTGTGAAACACAACAGGTATTACGTGCATGTCTCTATAATTTAAATAACAACTTTGATGAGCTGCACCTCTGTATTTTCCGGTTAAATGACAATGGTCTCGAACTTTAATATCGTCACTACTAAAACTCCTCTCGCAAATGTGACATACTTCCGATCTAAGAAATTGAAGCCATTGTTCTGAAGTTAATTTATCCATGGGTATGATGCATAGAAATACTGTTTCCATATCTTCAGCTAAGTCTCTTAACTGCTCTACAAACCATTTTTGGCAATCAGGTCCACGATAGCTGTTAAATTTAGATAAAGAATCGTCGTAACTACATTTTAAATAATATGCTACACTCATTGGAATATGTTTTTGATACATTTCAGAACAAGATTTTTCTAAAATACACTCGAAATCGGCATATATAACGAAGGGAACCTTTTCTTTGTGTTTGAAATTTTGAAATATTATTATCTTTAGCAGGCATTTCTATTATACAACTATTCATATTGATGCAGTATGTCAAATGTTTATCTAGTAAAATTGACCTACTAAAATAGTTTAAACATCTTTCGCAAATATATTTCGCATTTTTACTATTATTTAGTTGTGTTGAAAGTAAACGTGATAAATTTTTAATCCAAGCAAAATGACAAATTTCTTCGTTTCCAAACATTAATAAATTTATACACTTATTATTATTAAATTTACTAAGATAGATTGGAGTTACTTGATGTTTCTTATTTCTTAATTTCTCAAGTCCGTACACGTTAATTTTAATGTTGTTTAATTTTTCAAATTTTTTTATTTGTTTTATTTTAATAGGAAATTCCAAACCATCATATTTTAAAACGTTACTAAAGTGGGGATATGATGAGACTCGATCTACTTTTTTAGCGGCAGGGTAAAGACTTGATACAACTGACCAGAGAAAACAATACTTATCGTTGTTTTTAACGTTTATAACAGCCTTTTTATTTTGTATGTCGATGGGTAGTGGTGTATAAGTGCCAAATGTTATTGGATTATAATGATTAATATTAACTTTTAAATATAAAATTTCTAAGAGCGCCCAGCCTGAGTCCCTCTCTTGGAAATCTTCTAATTTAGATTTTATTTTATCAATAGAAATTTTGTACCAATTTTTTAAATTTGTGTTAAAATCTATCACACTATTCCTGGTATTAAATGATTTTATATCTGTTTCACTAGTTTGTGGCATTATAAATTTTGCATATAAAATAATATTTACTTTTATCAGCGATGATTGAAGAGCATGTCTCGTTTTAATGGCAAAACTTTTATAAGATTTTTTTAAAAATGTATTGATATCCTTTAATTTTAAGTTCAGAATATTACCTGACCTAATTCTTCCCTTGAAAGAAGATTCAACATCTTCCCACACAACAAAATTTTTGGGTTTCTTCGACTTTATTTTATTACGCTGATACTTTAAAATTGAAAGATTGGACTCTAACTTGTGACAATTTTCTGAGGATAATTTCCTTAATAACGTTTTCCTAACCAAAAATTTTATTTTATTGATTTGCTTTAGCCATATCTCAACATTATCACTGCTTTTAATTAACTCTAAAACTTTATTAATATTTTTAATGCACTTGTCACTAATTTCACACACAGACATGGTTGGCTGCAGAGATTAAATGGAATGAAGAGATGGTGAGTGTTGTGGAGTTTATATACCCCGAAGGGTTATAGTTATTTTTTGTTTTTATGTTGGTAATTATGCGATATTATCGCTAAATGTCAAGATCATAAATTATATTTGTTATTACCTTTAATTAAAATTTGTTAAATGTCAAGATCATAAATTATATATTTTTAATTAACGTGATATGAGTCATCACCCCCAGGCGTAATTGCGAAATGTCAAGATAATAAATTAAATTTTTACATGCAAGCCCCCTGGTGCCCCCTTGTGACAAAAGGGCGCAGCCGTGGGGGTTGTCCACCCTCTTGACTGTTTTAACCCCCACCCCTCGCTGCTATAAGCCCCCTCGTCTAATTGCGCCCCTTCGGAGCCCCCCGCCGTAGTCCTCGGTGCTGGAGCCCCCGTCTACCAAAAGGGCCGTGGGGGTCGTCCACCCCTTGTAAGCCCCCGGAGGTCCCGTCTGAAGGCGCCCCCCAGCTCCCGTCGGAAGCCCCCCCGGAGGCCCCGTCTGAAGGCGCCCCCCAACCCCCGTCGGAGCCCCCCGTCGGAGCCCCCGTCGAAGCTCCCGTCGCCCGTCGCGGAGCCAAAAAGGCGCAAGAGTTTGGACTTTTGGAAAATGACTTTTGGACTCTGGAAAAGTTGAAGTGGGCCCTAGAACCTAGAACCCCCATAGCTTAACTACTACTCACTAATCTGTACACTTTACTGTTTTGTCCTGTTTCATCATTTGTGTGTACTACTAACAATACTGCAGCAAATAAATGTTATTATTATTATTATTATTATTTGTTGTTAATATATTTGATGATTGATTTTCTATGACTACGTAGTGTTCTCTGTTTTATAAATAGCTTCTGAATCATTCATGTGTGTTTCCCCTTTTTTCTAATTTCCACAATTTGTCTAGTAAGATAGAATGATTCACCAGGTCAAAGGCCTTGCTCAGATCTAAAAAGATACCTACTGTGTTTTTATTATCATCTAAGCATTTATAAAGGTTATTTATAAAATCAATAATTGCAGTTGATTTTCCATAAGTGTAGCCATGTTGACTATTGTTTAGTAAGTTATATTTTTCCAGGAAACATACTATTTTTTTAGCCATTAATTTTTCTATAATTTTTGAAAAACAGTTCAAATTTGAAATGGGTCTATAATTTAAAGCTATAGTTCTGTCTCCTTTCTTAAATAATGGTATAATTTTTGATTTTTTTAGTGAAATTGGGAATACCCCTTTATCAATAGAATTATTTATTATTGCTTTCATTCATTATTGCATCATGGTGCACTTATTTCTTTGGAACATTGTTTTAAAATAATTGACGTTATACCATCTGGACCACTAGAGTATGTTTTGTTTAGTTCATTGATTACACTAATAATGTTATTTTCTTGTACTGGTTCATAAAAGAATGTATTCAAATTAGATAGTTCAATTTTAGTATTTACTTCGCGAAAATTATTTGAATTTATGCTGTATTCGTTTATAACATTATTAAAATATTTATTCATAAAATTTGCACACATTAATGAATCAGTATTCAATGAATCTTTTATTTTAAGTTCAATTTTATTATGAAATTTATTTTTATTTTTTCCGATAATTTTCCATGCTGTTTTGTTTTTATTAACAGATTTCTGCATTAAATTGTTATGGTATATATTTTTTGCATTAATTATTACTTTATGATAATTTTTTTTATAATTTCTATAATATTCCTTTAAATTTACATTTAATTTTGTAGGTTGAAACAGTTCTTTAAGTTTAGATGATGAGATTTTAATTCCTCTGGTGATCCACTGGTTGTTATTGCTTTTTTCTTTGTTAATATTGGTTTTTGGCATTAATGGAAATGCCTTGTCTAAATTATAAGAGAAGATATTGAGGAAGAGATCATACTGACTATTCACATCATTACAATTATACACATTACTCCAATCTTCCTTTTCTAACAATTTTTGAAAATAATTCATACTAGGTGTGTTACCAATTTGCCTATACCAAGTCTTACCTTATTGCTTTGTTACAATCACCTTATGTGAATATTCAATATTATAGCTGCATGGTCGGACCATTCCACATCATTAACTTTTGCATCAAAATTTTCAATTTCATTAGAAATAAAGAAATTGTCCAAACAGTTTTCCAAACTTGTAGGTACATTTATTGTTGTTTTCAAGTAATACGCTCTGGTTATGTCCAATATTTGCGGTTTTTTTTTGAAGATTCTGTCAAAAAATTTATATTAAAATCCCCACACATAATAATTTTATATTTTTTGCTAAATTTTCTTAGATAATTTAATAATATTTCAAGTTTTTCAAAAAATATTTGTAAATCCCCATTACTACTACTGCGATATATACATACTACAATAGCATTTAAGGAGTCAGTTTTGACCTTTACTGCTGTACACTCAAAGTGAAGTTCTATTGATTCTAACCGAATTTCATCTATAGGCACAATTTCTACATGTTCTTTTACATTTCCAAATATCGCAACCCCTCCATGTCCATAATTCCTTCTACTGAAGTGGTCAATGAGTTGATAGTCTTCTAATTTCATTGTTGTAATTTCATCATTTCGATACCAATGTTCACTAACACATAGAATTGTGCACGGCTGCCTGTCTAAAAAGAATTCAAGAAATTCACACTTATTTATTAAGCACTGGCTGTTTATATGAGTGATTGTCAAAGTTTTTTGGTTATTAACCTTAACCTGATTATTGGATTGGCTGACCTGTTGTAAATTGTCCTTTTTGGTCACTTTTTCGAAAGGATCGAAAGTCAAATCTTTTAACAATAATTCCTGCTGGCCAATTATCACCGTTGTAGAGATCATTTAACAATGTAATGCTTGCACCTACTTTAAAAGCTATACTTGTAGCCTCTTCTCTTGTGGGAAGTGCTTCTACTTGAAAATCATTATTTGGAAATTTTTGTTTGAGGTGTTTTTTTCACGTGTTCGCATTTAGTTTATGTATTGGCTTTGCCTACATACACCCACTCACGTCTCACTACTGCACTGACAGATGGTTCCTCCTCAGTGGAAACTGCTTTTCCACGCGTAAACTTAATTCTATGAAGATCCTTTGGTGTCCTTGATGATTTTCCGTTGCGAATGTTGCGACGCACTTCATTGTTTTCAGTGTTGTCGGTGTTATTACTGTCAACAACAGTTACTTTAGCGACACCTGAAGTTAGCGTTGATTTCAAATTCAATTGTTCCCGGGATATTTCTGTTTCAATGTCATCTACTTTTTCTATGTGTTGATATGTCCTGATCACTGTTGCTTGCGTTTCTTTGAACTCCCTTATCTCCTTTTTTAACTCTTCTATTTCTTTAACTAACAGTGTGTTACTTTCCATCACAGCATTTTTAATTAAATTTTCAAGTTCTTTCGTAGAGATTGTTATTGCATCACTTACATTTGCATTTTTTGTTGAACGTGTCATGTTGCAATCACTAATTTGATTTGTTTATTATATGTATTTGTTTCGTTTATTAGAATAGAGTCAGAGCCGATGTTAACCGTGTCAGCGCTAGACGAATGATATAGTCGCGCAGTCGAAGTTATAACTTAAGCTATGCCAGTAGATGGCGCTTTTCATTCCGCATTCATGAACGTCGTCCACGTGTTTTACATTTGGCGGTGCATCTAGAAAATCGTCAACGAGTTTATTTCATCGCATCAAATGTTGCTCAACGTGCTGAAACACCTCCAGCGACAACATTGACAAGTTTATTTGCCAAAGCGATCCATTTGCACGAACGTTACTCTACTCTCTAATGTTCGTGGGCCGACTTCATTTGAATCACTTCGAACTGTCAATGGTGCATTGTGCCCACCATTTCGTGCTGCATGTCGACAGTTCAATTAGCTTGCAAACGAAATTCATTGGGACATTACAATAGCTGAATCAGTTCTTTCTGCATCTCCAAATCAGATACGCACATTATTTGCTATCATTATTTCGACATGTTTCCGATCGAATCTAATTGAACTGTGGAACAAGTACAAGGATGACATGTCATAAGACATTTTACATGTGACATCGAATTCATGTCACTTCAGGGAATCCCGACCTCGAGGTGAATAATTATGAGGTCCCACCGAGCTGAATTAAAGGCATTTTCGATGTCAAGAGTAAGAAATACCGCGAGCTCTTGGTTCTTGAAGGCCTTTTCTCTAATTTTGTTAGGTATCTCCATTACTTTGGACAGGACATCTATTGTTGACCTGCCCGTTCGAAATCCGTATTGTCGTAGTGTAGAATTCCTTTGCTTTCTAGCTCGTTCTCCAGGAGTGTCTCAACTAACATTTCTAACAGTTTACCTGGGGTATTTAGAATACAAATCGGCCGGAATGATGTTATATCGGCCGGATATTGTTTGGGTTTTTCAATGAGTACTAGACGTGCCTCCTTCCAAATGTCTGGAAATTCTCCTTCGGCTAGACAGCTGTTCATAACTCTCAAGACGATTTCCGGTCTCCTGGTAGCTATTTCTTTGAGCACATCTGTTGGTATACTATCTGGACCTGGAGTTTTCCCGGTCTTGATCCTCTGCGCAGTTTTTACAATATCTTCCAGGCCAAAAGTCTTTATTTCAGTTACTACGGGGACCATCCAGTTGATTTTGGGTTTCTTCGGGAACAGTTTTTCTACCTGGCTACTTATCTCTTTCTCGCTTAAGCTAATGTTTGGTCTAAGATTTAGTTTGCCTGATTTAATTTTAACGTTGGCCCTATATATCTTCTTCTAATTGATTGCAAAGATCCTTCCACAGCTCTTTCTTGCGTGCGTATATAGATATCTTGAATTGTTTTTTGGAGTTACTATAGTCAATTCTAGCATCTTGTTTATGTTCATCAGTTGCGTTTGATTTGTTCCTTCTCACCATCACTCTTGCATGCGGTTCTCTTAGCGGCAATCGTTGTAGTCCACCAGGGGGTAGATTGGTGGCGGTGTTGTGGTCGACGTCGTCTTGGAAAGCATTCATCGCACAGTTTGGAAATATATTCGGCAAATACTACAGGATTATTAACTGCTTGCGTATGGTCTTCGGGTGGTTCGCTGTCATGATCAGGTTCCGAGTCTAATTTTGTTTGTAATCTAGACCATCCCTCGGCTGTCAGTTTCCAGCCTAGCTGTTTTTGTGCTTCTTGGGCATGAGTTGTGTGTGGAAATTCCCGAACCTCGAAGGTAATTGTGCGGTGATCGCTTAGTTTTTCATGTTCTTGATCTACTTTCCATTCGCTATTTTTTCTGCTGATTGACGTGGTCGCTATTGTTATGTCTATCAGGGAAGAGCCATTGTGGAGAAGGTAGGTATGTCTCCTTCATTAATAACTAGACTACGCAGTCATTTAATAGGTCAATAGGTCGTTTGCCTCAATCCACTCTGCTAGGATCATCCCTTTGATATCTTGGACTTTTGATCCGAAGATACGAGCTTTTGCATTTAAGTCACCTCTCAGAATGACTTCCTTGGGTGCTGAATTGGCTTTTAGGTGAAGTTCTAGGTGGTCTAGGTATTCTTCGAACTCCTTGGGTGTTTTCCTTGGCGACTGATAACAAGAATAGACGTAAAATCTTGATAGTTCGACACAGACAAAGCCTCTGCAGCTATTGTAAGACATCACGGGCGATGATTTGTTAATGCGAATAAAGCTATCCCCGTCTAAGTCGAGGATGGAGTTCTCAGCCATGGGTCTATTTGGCTCTTGACCAATAACAATATCTATGTTTTTTTCGAAGATTGTTTGTCCAAGTAAGTTATGTGCTGCTTTACAGCGATTTAGGTTTAATTGTAGGATTTTTAAATTTGTTGGATGCATATTATTTGTGCTTTGGATATTAGGAAAATTTAAAGATAGGTTATAAAACGTAGGTGGGAAATAAGAGCGAGTTATTTGCTTTTGTCCGAGGACGTTGTATGACCCTGGTTACTGGGTCTTCTTTTTTCCCATCCTTTGGTTTTAGACCTGACCCAGGCTTTCTTGGGATCTGGTTCTGGTTCAGATGTGTCGTCCGAGAGTGAAGATGCTCTGGTGGCCGGTGGACCACCTCGTTTTCTCTTGTCTTTTTCCACCATTGCCTTTGGGGCTTTGAATATATCTCTTGTCTGTCTTGTGTCCCTCCTCGATGGTCCGCTGCCATTATCCTCTTGCGCGGAAGATGATGGAGTCTATTTCCTAGTTGTTTCCAGACTCCCATCTATTACAAGTACAGCATCTCTTGATATTGTCCTATACGCGCCGCAGACTTATTGCTATTTTGCGCTGGAGAGAAGTTAGCATTTTCCTTATGCTAGATTTGCCTTATTACCGGAGCGCCATACAAGATGGTAGACTGAACTACGGCAGCTAGCATTTTTCTTTTGCTGCTTTTTGGACCGCCTACTTTAGGCATTAACCTTTCTAATGCCTTGGTTGATTCAGCAGCTTTAGTCGTCACCTGTTTGATGTGCTCTTTGAAGAATAGTTGCCGGTCAATAATTATCCTTAGATATTTTACAGATTCTTTTGGGATTATTGTATCTCCTTTCACTTTAAATTTTATGGGTCCTATCTTCCTTTGGCCCGTAAGGAGAACAGCTCTGTTTTCTCCGTTGCCAGCTTAAGCCTTTTGTCCTCCAGCCAGTTACCCACAATTTGGATGGCCTTGTCAGCCCTATCCATCAACTCCTTCCGGTTGCCACAATGGCTAAGTCATCAGCGAATTTCTATGCCGCCGGGTAGTCTTACCCTCAGTACGCCATCATATAAGATGTTCCAACGCGTAGGGCCCATAACGGAACCCTGCGGCTCACCACTGATTACCTCGCATTCTGCTGATTCTCCGCCTGTTTCTATTATTATTTTTCTGTTAGACAGGTAGCTGCCAATAAGGCGCAAAATGTATGGAGAAATTTTTCTTTCTTGACGCTCTGTCATAATATCTCTCCAGGTTGCCGAATTGAAGGCATTTTGAACATCTAATGTTATGAGCGTACTCATCTTCTTTGTTCTCTATGTGCCAGCTGAAAGTTTTTTTTTTGGCTTCTAAGACCCTCAAAACAGCATCCACGGTAGACCGACCCTCTCGAAACCCATACTGCCTATCTAAAAGATTTTTGTATTTTTTGAGTTCTTCCATTAGTCTTAAGAGCAGTAGCTGTTCCAGTAGTTTCCCTGTTACATCAAGTAAACGTATTAGACGGAATGACGAAGGTAGGTTTGTGGGTTTATTCCCTCTTCTAAGTAGAATCATCTTTGCCTTTCTCCAACTTTCTGGAAATTTTGCGTGTGCCATAATTTTGTACAAAAATTTGGTGGAAATGGAAATGGAAAAATTTGGAAATGTGGCCAGAGTTGTTGCTGGAAACTTACAATGCGTGTCTTCGAAAGGGAATTTCCGCTACGCCATGAAAAAGACAAAAACTCGTCTTGCTGAGAAAAGGAGACAAACCATTGGAAGAACCATCCTATGCCTCCTGGACAACATAGGGAAACTTTTTGAAAGACTATTACTTAGGAGACTTGAGACATACATCGAAAACAATGGAGGACTGTCCCAATGGCAGTATGGTTTTCGAAAAGATCGTTCAACCGTGGACGCTATTGCTGAAGTAATTAAAGCAGCAGAAAAGGTCAAAAATGGAACACGGCAATCGAAAGGTTATTGTGCATTAGTGAACCTTGACGTTAAAAACGCCTTTAATCCAGCCAGGTGGGATGTAATCATGAAGGCATTAGCATCAAGACAGACACCAGAATACTTGAGGAACATGATAAGCAGCTACTTGAGCGACCGACGGTTCATATACCACACGGACGAAGGTGAAGTTGAGTATGAGGTAACGGCGGATGTCCCACAAGGATAGGACTTGGCACCATTGTTGTGGAACATTATGTACGATGGCTTGCTAAACCTAGACTTGCCTAGAACAGCGCAAATAGTTGGATTCGCAGATGACGCCGCAGTGGTGGTGACTGCAAAGGAAATAAGTACACTAGAACTAGCAACTAACGAAACCCTTCGGCGGGCAAATAATTGGTTAAAAGAGCAGGGTCTAACAATGGCAGTTCATAAAACAAAAGCGATACTTATCACGGATAACAGACTATTCACTCCATCGAAACTCGTTCTGGAAGGGCAAAATATCGCTTTATAGAAATCATTGAGGTACATTGGCGTCCAACTCGATAGCGATCTGAGATACACAGACCATATAGCTCTGCCTACAGAATAGTTTAGGAGGCCGCGGCGCTGGTACTTGCAAGCACACCCCCAATAGACTTACTGATTCGCGAGAAACAAGAAGTCTACGAAGACCTGCAACAACACAGGGCAAAAAAGGAAGTCAAACATGAGAGAGCAGCCGCTAAGGAGAGAGCACGTAAGAGACTCATGGACCGATGGCAGACAAGATGGGATAACGACTCTAGTGGAAGGTGGACACACAGACTTATCCCTAACGTAACAGCATAGTACGAAAGGTCACACGGACGTATGAGTTACCACCTTACACATGCGCTCACGGTCATAGGTGCTTCAACGCATACCTCGAGCGGTTTAAAAAAGAGACACTGCGGAGTGTTTTTATTGCGGTCATATCCCAGACGACGCACAGCACACTATATTCATGTGTACAGAATCAGAGAACGAAAGAACTCGACTCGCGGAGACACTATGCGGTACAAAACTTGAAGAACAGAACATCATGGAAGTTATGTTAGAAAGTGAGCATAACTAGGATGCAGTACAAGCTTATATAACCGAAATCATGATGGGAAAAGAACAAATGGAGAGATTATGGAAGGCGATCATAATCGCACGACACACAAGGAAGCTAACATGGACGACTAGATATGTGACGAAATGAACGAAAAATGGGTTATCACACGACTACATAACTAAGACGACAGAAATCGAAAGACGAAATCGAAACGAGTAAAGGACAATAAAAAGAACGATAAGAAAACAATTGGTACAAACACCACCACCCACATGAAGTAATGATCACGCAGTTCCGGGTGGAGTGTAGTGTAGAGACAGATGCGGGGTTTTAGTGGGTATGCTGGATACGAAGAACTCGATCAGAGAGCCCCACACTACACGGGTTTGAATATCCGGTGTACAACAATGCATTCCCCCTCCTCTCCAAAAAAAGAAAAAAAGGAGACAAGGCTAGATAGACAAGACTAGACGGACAAGACTAGACAGACAAGACTACACAGAGAAGACTAGACAGACAAGACTAGACAGACAAGACTAGACAGACAAGACTAGACAGACAAGACTAGACAGACGAGACTAGACGGACAAGACTAGACATACAAGACTGGAGACTGTCGCGAGAAGCGGAGGCGAGCGGACGTGTTTTTAAGTGCTCCGTGCAAGTTTTTGAGTATCTGTTACAGTGCAGTTTTTTTCGAAGCTTCGTCTCTGATATGGTGATACATATAAGAGTTTTTAGAATTGGTTTAAGTTAAGACGCGATAAGAAAATCAGCTGGAATAGAAAAAAGAAGTAAAGAAAACAGTTAAATTCGTTACATTCGTTCGAAAACAGTTCGGGAAGTCGTTTAATCCATTTATTGAATGGAATGATCCTAACGAGTTGGTTGAACGATTATGGCTGTTAAGAAAGTCACAAAAATTTGGAAACACATCTAAGGATTATGAGATTCAAACTATAGAAAACGCTTTAAGAGAAGCCGATATAATCGAGTAATATTTACGATTGCCTACTTGAATTGAATTACTATATAAGTATTTAAATGTATTGATGTAAATTTAAATGTATTATTATTAAAATTTAATAGATCCGTAAATTCTATGTGGAGTTTTCTTTATTTTATAACCTTATCGCCATCCTTGAGAAGCAATATTTCTGATCTATTATTCACAGCTGTTCCGACGCGCATATCTTCCTAGAGATTAGTTCATAATAGGAGGTTGCGATTGAGAATATTATAATTTATCATTAATTTGTGTTTAGTCTGAAAATGTAGAAAGAGGTTGACATAATGAAAATAGAAATATATTTTATATAGACGTTTATTAAAAGGAAAAAATATGTTAAACAATTATAATAAAATATATAGATATTATTACAGTTTAAAGTAAAATATATTAATAAAACGTATATAATTTGATTATTTTTCATGTTTTCTCCTTGTCGCACATTGAAAATATTCTGTGATTAGACAACGTTTATTATTTCCTGTGTATCGAGGTGTTTTCTTATCAATAATATATTTCTCTATCGTTTATGTTGAAAACTTAGATAACAAAATGAAAGTAAAAATATATACATTATTAACAATTATAAGAAAAATATGCATTATTTAAAATTACAAGAATAAATATATAAACATATATGCATAATTAATAGTTACAATACAAAAATATATATTATTTACAATAGAAAAAATATACATTATTTAAAATTACAAGAATAAATATATAAACATTTATACATTATTAATAGTTACAATACAAAAATATACATTATCTACAATACAAAAATATGCATTATGAATGAATTTATTGGGTTGAAGGTGAATAATAAACATTTAAATATACGGAAAACTACTTTATGGAGTAAATTGAAAATTACTTTATGAGATAAGCGTATGGCCAAAGGCTAAAGTACTGCGACCATCTGAGCAGATGAATCTCTTATCGTCATTACTACTTAGCGCGATTTTATTCTGCTGAACTGTGAAGATGGTGTGTTTGTAGCTTCTAAAAATATTCTGTTGCCGATATACAACTTCGCCACTAAACATACATTGTTTATAATCGGCCCCAGTGATATCTTTATCCACTACGCACTTCTTAACTCTTTTAGCCTTTTTATGCCAATTCGCTTTATCCTCCTCCGTGCAATACGCGTACATTTTCGGTCTCAACGCAATAAATTCATTCATAATCCTACCCCCTAACTCATCCTTCATTAACCCTAAAATGGCTTTATTTTTCAGTGGTATATTGAAAACGTTATCAGGTCTAAAATTGCTGGTATCAAATTTTTTAAAGTCCTCCTTGATATCTATATAAATATCATCAGTTTCGATTAATAAAATGAGACTATCGGTGTCGCAGTAGCATAGAGCAACTTTTTCACCATACTTGGGTTTCAGAAAATCGTAAAAAAACTCATACATTAATAATTTCGACAAATCCAAAACGGCACACCCCACATAAATCGGTTTGTTATAGCAAACTTTTAACTTGTTAAACTGGATCGCAACTAAATTTTCCGTAAACGTGGAAACACTTCTCATGTTCGGTTTAGCGAGAAGTGTTTCCGCGCCAGGTTTACGACCAATATCATTCCAATGATTAACAAGTTTTATATCCACTCGTTTATTCACATTCTCCATGGTTTTGCCCAATACACTGTTGTTCATTAATTTAAAAAAGTCTTTTTCGAAATCATTTTTAGCTGTCTGTCGTAAAGTAGTGTTTAGGTCGATATATTGTTTTAGCCAATCAGATTGTTTAAATTTTATAATTCTATAAATTTTTGTAATTTTCAGTCCGTGATTTATTGCTTGCTTTAAAGTTCTGTAGTGAGTAATATATTTTTCTTTGTTGTTTAAATTTGGAATAAGTTTTCTGTTATTAAATTTTGAATTTGGTGGAATCATGCTTTCAACGAGGAATGGTAAATCATTATGTGAGGCCTGTAGCGATTCAGGATACTCGATGTCTGCTTCGATAAAATAGCCAATAGGTGAATCATCACTCATTTTCGTCACGTCAAAGTCTAAAATTTCAGTCTCCGTCAACCATTTAAACTCACCGTAAGGCATTAGTTGAGAAAGTGCCCAGCCATACAAATTATTCGCATCCCAGTACGCTAAATATGTACTGGGATGGTTCGAATTATACTCAGATAAGTATTTATTATTCGCCTTAGCGTATCTCAGCGAGGCTTGGCAAATACCCCCTCTAATGCCTTTGGAGATGAAATGGTGCATGTCTATGTCCGTGAAAAGTTCCAAATGTATGTCAGTCATTTTCAACATTGCATCCCAGCTCAGTCCGGGGGCCGTATAATAATGGGCCGGATCAAGCTGATATGTCGTGATGCATACGTTCCTAAATTGTTCGAAAATATCTGTCAATAGCAATACGTCAGTCTTTAAATATAGGTCAGAGTAATCTTTTAAATTTCGACAGTTGAATGTAGTCCAAACAGTCTGAGCAAAATTATATTCTTTGTCGGTTATGACATAGTTATTTAATGAATCGTTAAAGCAGTCCTTGTGCGGTAAAGATGTTTCAGTCAGCCTATCGAATGTGTCCATGTGTTTGTATGGGAAAACATCTTTCTGCCTTAATAATACAAAATGTTCATTGTTGGTGAAAAATTTTCGAACCTTTATGCATTGATCGTCGCTCAAATTTTTCGCTAGTTTCTCCAAAGAGCTAGCCATAAATCTGAATGAATCGACAAATCTCAGTTTTATGTAAATTTTATTTTCCACCCCGTTTTTATCTACATATTCACCGACCGGTAGATTTTTGGTGATTGAAATATATTTCTCCTTATTTTGGGCAATGATATCGATTTTTTCCTCATCGCAGCCAAACTCTTTAACAAATAAATGTGCGTCATAATTTGACTTGTTATGGAAGAAAACAGGAATCATTTTCGGAATTTTATAATTTAAATTACAATTTGAGTGCGCGGCTCCCCGAAATTTACCCGTTAAATGATCATGATCGGCGACTTTGTCTGGTACTTGTAATAATTTATTACATATATGACAAGAAGTGGCCGTATCGTATGTATTTTGCTCAAGTGCAGTTAATTTAACCATCGGAAGTACAACGCTTAAATGTTTCCTGTATAATTCCTTAACATCTGCATAGAGGTTCTCGCAAAACAATTTTGGACAATCTTCTCCGGTATAAGTGAAAAATTTACTTAATGAATCATGGAATGAACATTTTATATTATAGGCGAAACTGTATGGTACGTGAATATGTGTTTGATTTGTATAGCTATTGTCAGGGTTCGGTAAACATGTATCAATTGGTTTTAATAATGATTCAAAATCTGCGTATACAACAAAGGGTATACGCATTTTTCTATCGAAATTTTGAAATTTTAATACATTCCCCGGCATCATATTACCTCTCTTATCTTTTATAAGGTCTTCTGTCGGCATAATAGTGTATATCTTGTTACAGTCATTCGTTCTATGTTGTTTAAAAGTCGTTTCTGTTGAGAAGAAGGTTAAACAGCTATCACATAGATATTTTTTATAGTGACGAGATGAGATCTGACTTCTTACGAGTCGTGAAATATTTTTAATGTATACATAATGACCCTTAACCCCTTCTTCTAAATATAATAAATTTACATGTCTTTCCCTAGTCGCATTAGTATGATGAATTGGTCTTACTACGTCATGCTGTTTAGATTTGAAATTAAATTCCAAACCGTAAACGTTAATGCTAACATTGTTCGTCTGTTCGAATTTAGAAATGTCTTTAATTTTAAGCGGAAACTCTAGTCTGTCGTATTTTAAAGTTTGAGAAAAGTAAGGATATGACGCCGGGCGTTCTGTGTGAACATCTACTGGGTGTAACGCGGATGTAATACTCCATAAAAAGCAAAACTCGTCTTCATTTTGAACATTGACACATGCTCTCCGGTCCCTAATTTCTTTCGGTAATTCAATAAATGATGACCCACGTATTGGTTTATATTTATTGATATTAATTTCTAAATGGGAAATCTCCCTTAATGACCAACCCGAATCTTTCTCCTGAAACTCGCTACATTTGGTTTTAATTTTGGCACCCATATCATCATAAATTTCGGAAAAGTTGCGCATGCTAGTGGTTAATTTGCGATACTTTGTATTGAATGACTTTAATTCGCCCGCGGGTTTTTTTTCATTTATATAAATACCAAAGAGTTATTAAACATTAAATTAAATTTTACCCCTGAATTATACGACCTGATAACGTTTTCAATCACGCTACCAACAGTGCCCCTCGAATTGATTATAAAGTTATCTATATCTACGCCTGACCCATTAATTCTATATGTTGCGACCCTTTTCTTAAAACTGCTAGAAATTTCAGTGATACCTTTCTGATATGGTTTAGTTGCCACCTGGAGATGCCACCTGGGAAAACTTGATCGCAAACACCACAGCGGTGGATTGATGGGGTTGGTGGGCTCATTTTTAACTTCTTCGAGGCGGAGGGTGAATCGTCGGCCTCTAGGGGTCTCTTGGAGGAAGATGGTGTATCGATGTTGTGATGTTGTTTCATATGGCGTTTTAAGCCGTACATTCTTGCGAATGTTATAGCACACAATTCGCATTTGAGGTTAGTTTTCACCTCTATAAATTAAATTAGCTTGTGAATTGGATATTTATAATATATTTTTAAACTTACCACAGGTTTTCAGATGTCTTGAGAGGGCATCCTTCCTTCCAAACACTTTCACACACTTAGTACAGGAGAACATTTTTAAGTTGGCGACTTGTCGTAACGAGGTTTACTTAAGAACTGATAGAATGAGAGAGTTCGCTGCTTATATATCCCGCTAGCCATTGTGTTTATTAAATAAAAACGAATAACAGGGAATTTAGACCGCACTTCATATTTTATTATTTTCTCAGCTCGCGCACCGCTGATAAGAAATTATGTCTGACAAAACATCCAGCTGCGTCTTATCGCAAAACCCAGGCAGTAGATTGAACGAAACACAAATACGAAAAACAAAACGAAGAAATTGATTACACTGATATGCATAAACATCCGGCTATGCTAAACCGAATACTGAAACTTTATTTAAATTAAAATCTTATTACGTTTATAAAATTAAACACCAACCAATTAGCATTAGCATTAGCATCGAGATAATTAGTTTAGTAATATCTGCCGCGGCGGATGACGTCATCTACTGAGGGGTAGGCGGTCGGACGGTATCTCCCTTAGGGTACATGCTAGAGCTGTTTTGACACCAGATTTGATTTTTCTCATCAAATGGTTTAAAATGGTTTAGTCTAGTCCGTCTAGTCTTGTCTGTCTAGTCTTGTCTGTCTAGTCTTGTCTGTGTAGTCTTGTCAATCTAAATCCCCCCATAATCTCAATTGAATCAACCCCTATCTTAATTTTCACCCCTGACCCCTCATTTTAAATTTCCCCACTATCCAACGTACACGTATCTTGCAGCGTCATCTAGACATTCTCGCTCGGATGCGTTCAGAACTATTTTGCATAGGTTTCCCATAAGGGGCTTCGTGCTGGATTTACATGTAAATCTCCATAAGGGGCATCGTGCTAGATTTTACATGTAATTTCCCCATAAGGGGCTAGATTGCATGTAAAACCCATAAGGAGGTGGTGGGTTTAGAACGAATCATCTTTCCCTACTCAGTAACGTGGAGGACAAGAGAGATCAGCATCCTCGTAACGCTGGACACAAGAAACGCATTCAATTCAGCAAGCTGGCAACACATCATGGATGAGGCGACAAAATTAGGACTCCCCGCATACCCACTCCGCATAATAAAAAGTTACCTGGATAAGAGGAAAATAGCAATACAGGCAGAAAACAAAACACTGGAGCTAGAAATCAGCAGTGGTGTTCCGCAGGGCTCGATATTGGGCCCAACCCTGTGGAACATTCTGTACGACGGAGTGCTCAGATTAGGACTGCCAATAGGAGTTGAGGTAGTCGGTTTTGCGGACGATTTAGCAATCACAAGCTGTGGAAAAACCAAAAACATAGTAATGGACAAGGCAAACGAAGCAATGAGGCTGGTGGACGAGTGGCTAGAGAAAAAGGACCTAAAGCTAGCCCCTGAGAAGACCGAGGCCGTCGTACTGGCGGTGAAGAGAAAGCTAAATGAGATAACTTTAAAGATCAAAGATACCCTAATATCACCGAAAAGTTCAGTTAAGTGTTTAGGTGTTATTATGGACAAAAACCTTTCGTTCAGCGACCATGTCTCCAAAGCGGCGGAAAAAGCATACAGAACCACCACTGCGCTGGAAAGACTAATGCCAAACGTGGGAGGTCCCACTGCCAGTTAAAGGAAGTGACTATGTTCGGTAGCATAATCTGTGATGCTGTACGGATCACCAATTTGGGAGAGGGCCAGGACGGTACAGAAGACAAAAAACAAACTGGCGACAGTGCAACGTCTGGCACTTAGATTTAGTAGTGCGTACAGAACGGTATCCAGAGAAGCCTTTCTTGTAATTGGAAGAATACCCCCATCGAGGTGCTAGTGTCGCAGAGAAAATACATCTATTCGACGACACGCCAAGGCAATTTGTCAAAGCAGGACATCAAAAAATCTGCTACGAACTTGATGTACGAGACCTGGCAAAATCAATGGGATAATGCAAAAACAGGAACATGTACAAGACGTATTATACTACACATCCATAAATGGGCCACAAGGACACATGGGGAGGCTACCAGGTCACAGCCAAGTACTCAGCGGCCACGGCTGCTTTCGAAATTATTTATACAAAATCGGAGAAGCAACGGACACCCTGTGTGAGTACTGTGGAGCAGAAGACAACGTCGCACATACGATCCTTCAATGCAAGCGCTGTGAAAAAGAACGCAGAGACCTACTAGAAATTACAGAGGAAAGCGATCTGGTAAACAAAATGATGGAGTCCGAACAAAACTGGGTTAGAATACAGGGAATAATCCGTGAAATATTAACTCGGAAGGAAAAAGAAGAAAGGTCTCGGCAGAAGAGCGAATCATTAGAGAAAGCAAGAGATAAACAGAAAAACTAGGGCGGTGAAACAACCGTCCGGGCTGCTCACCCTGAAGGAATGCGCAAGCGATAACGGGGTGGAGTACTTAAAGCCAAGTGGAAGTAGGGGTTTAGTGAGTGCGAGCCTCACACACAGGCTGGTAGAGCTTCCCCCAAACCACCTATAAAAAAAATGGTTAGGTTAGGTACAATTTACATATCGACTTGTTCGTCTTGTCGATTAGTTTCTGTGTGCTGAAAATGATTTCGCTGCTGTTTACCGTTCTCGAGAAAATCCAAAAAAAAAAAACGAAAAAGCACATTTTTTTCGACCGAAATGATGGAAAATTTTTGTTGACGAATTTTTTAGAAAATTGTCTCGTGATCTTCTTTTTTTTGGTTGAGAGAAAGGAAATCGAAGTGCTAAGAACGATTTTCTAGGTATTTCGCCTAAAAGTTAAAAATAAACAAGATGTATGGCTTCTCGCTGTACACCATTTCTGCAGATTTCACGACGTCGTAACTGTTGCAAGGTTTACTATACAGACTTCTAGTCTTCACAAATGGATTCAGCGTTCCAAAATTAGTCGGAAAGCGTATATAATATTCCCTAGGAAGCTTTCGATTAAGAAATACCATCGATACGTGTGGTCGAGAGTAGTAGGGAAAGATGATATGTTCTAGATCCTCCACCTCCACTGTCATGCGCATGCGCGATGACCTTTGACCCCTAACCTTGACCTTTGTACTTCCGGCTTCCTGTTTCGACTTCCTGTTTCGACTTCCGGCCTCCATTTCCGGATGCGCATGAAAATTAAAAAAAATAGGCGCGAGACGGGAAAATTCAAAATTAGATGTCGGCGGGGCAAATTAGGTGTGTAGTTGGCTGCATATATCAACGAGGCTAGATACATGGGGCTAGACAGACGAGGCTAGATACATGAGACTAGACAGACGGGGCTAGATAGACGGGGTAAGGTACATGGGGCTAGATAGACAGGGCTAAATACATGGGGAAACTAGATATACGGAGCTAGATACATGGGACTAGATAGACGGGACTAAATACATGAGACTAGATAGACGGGGCTAAATACATGAAACTAGATAGACGACGCTAGATACATGAGACTAGATAGACGGGGCTAGATACATGAGACTAGACAGGGCCCCATGTATTTAGCCCCGTCTATCTAGCCCTATGTATCTAACCCCGTCTATCTAGCCCAATGTATGTAGCCCCCGTCTGTCCAGTCTGTCCAGTTAAAATCAAAATTAATATATTTCACTATCTAAGTTATACAAAGCATATGATAATAGATACAGTACCAATATATATATACATATATATAACTAAGTGAAATGTGTCCAAGGTGTCTCTTGCCTATGTTATCCTCTTTACCCTCTCATGGTATTCCTCCATATTGTAGGGTTCAATGTCTAAAATTAAACTGCGAACTTGTTTTTTAAAAGTTTCGACACTTGTTGAAAGCCTTATTGCTTTTGGAGAGTGTTGTACAATTTCATATTGGAATATGGAGGTCCTCTTTCTGTCATGGTTAACCTATGTATTGGTAAGTTGTAGCTTACGTTTTTGTTTCTTGTCTCTCTGTTTGTCTTATTTTCGTAGGCCTCAAATAAGTGTTTGTTTTTAAATGTGAATATTTGCGTTTCATATATATATACGATCCCGTCGCAGTTAAAATTTCTGCTTCAGTAAAACTGCCTCTGCAAGTTTCTTTGTATTTTAGGTCTTGTATTATTCTAATTGCAATCTTTTGTATTTTGAATATTGTAGAAATATTCTTTCCTCCGCCCCAAAACATTATTCCAAATTTTAAGTTGCTATGGAGTCTCATGTATCTAACCCCGTCTGTCTAGCCCCATGTATCTATCCTCGTCTATCTAGTCTCATGTATCTAGCCATATCTATCTAGTCTCATGTATCTAGCCTCGTTGATATATGCAGCCAACTACACACCTAATTTGCCCCGCCGACATCTAATTTTCAATTTTCCCGTCTCGCGCCTATATTTTTAATTTTCCCGCGCATCCGGAAATGGAGGCCGGAAGTCGAAACCGGAAGTGTCAAGGTTAGGGGGTCAAAGGTCATCGCGCATGCGCGTGACAGTGTAGGTGGAGAATATCAATAACATATCATCTTTCCCTACTGATCGATTTTGCCAAAATCGTTATTTTTAGTTTTTAGAGTTACAGCAAAAAAGTTTCTGGAAGCATTTTTGCTGGTGATTACGTATATGCAAATTATATTCCGCTAGCACATTTTGTTCACTATCGCCTGCTAAAAACTAACTTGAAAAAAGAAATATCGTCGCTCGAATAGAGATCTTGGAAAGTAATGAATTTCCCGCGGGCAATCTGCGTGCATTAGTAGCAAAATCAAATCCTGAAAACCGTGCCGCAATTCGTTTTTGATTATCTGCAACCGTTTCCGAGATATGGACTGCGACATCGAGAATCGTAAAATTTCAGTTTGAAATTTCTCGGCGAATTATTGAATCATTCCGAACAATTTATACATCGAATTGTTCATCTTGTCGAGTAGTTTATGCGTGAAAATGATTTCGCTGTTGTTTACCGTTCTTGAGGGAATTGTAAAGGCACATTTTTCGACCGAAATGGTGGGAAATTTTCTTTGACGAATTTTTTTGAAAATTTTATCATGATTTCTTTCGGGTTACCCGAAGGAAATCGAAGCGCTGAAAACGATTTTATAGTTTATTTCGCTCTAAAGTTAAAAATAAACAAGATATACAGTTCTTCGAAGAAGACCAACTGTTGAAGGACTTACTACGGAGACTTCTAGTCTTGGCTGGCTGCTTCCGCAGCGCCGTCAGTAGGGGGCCGCCTCGCACTATGCAGCCTTGTGACCGGCTTCTCCACACCTCCTGCAGATAACTGATCTGTCTGTTGGATGTCTGCAGGCGTGACTGCAATGTCCAAATCACTAGCAGCGATAGCACCTCAATACTTCTATCCTTTCTTTAAGCCTTGCATGTATCCATCCCACCTTCAGCCGTCCCGTCTTCAGGATACTCTGGGCCACATCACTTGGTAACCGGATAATCGCTAATTGAGATCCTCTGTACGCTGGGCGGCGGTCAATTTCCGCGGAGTCCGGCAGTTCACCCGTGTCCCGCAGAAGATTCGTCAGGGCACCTTTAGTAGCTCTTCTTCATCTGTCGCACCGTCGAGGTCTCGGACTTCAATCGTCATTCGAGGCTGGAGTGTGGACCGCGGCTGATTCACCCAGGTTAGAGGACAGCGCATCCCGTAGAGCTCCCACCGCACCGTCACAGCCCTTCTCCAGAGTAGGGAAAGATCCTGTGTTCTAGACCCTCCTCCTCCTCAAACCTCCTCCTGTCATGCGCATGCGCGATGACCTTTGACCCCTAACCTAACCTTGACCCCTTGACCCCTAACCTTGACCTTGACCCCTAACCTTGACCTTGACCTTGGAACTTCCGGTTTCGACTTCCGGTTTCCGGCTTCGACTTCCGGTTTCGACTTCCGGTTTCCGGTTTCGACTTCCGGTTTCGACTTCCTGTTTCCGGTCTCGACTTCCGGTTTCGACTTCCGGTTTCGACTTCCGGCCGCCATTTTCGGAACTTCCAGATGCGCGGGAAAATTCAAAAATAGACGCGAGGCGGGGAAATTCAAAATTAGATCCTGTTGAGACAAATGAGGTGTGAAAAGTTGGTTGCATACATCAACGGGACTAAACACATGAGACTAGATAGACGGGGCTAGATACATGAGGCTAGACTAGACGGACTAGACTAAACCATTTTAAACCATTTGATGAGAAAAATCAAATCTGGTGTCAGAACGGCTCTAGCATGCGTCCTAAGGGAGTTACCGCCCGACCGCCTACCCCGCAGTAGATGACGTCATCCGCCGCGGCAGATATTGCTAAACTAATTATCTCGATGCTGATTGGCTGATTAACGAATAAATAATTACAGTTGACCTTTTCCCTCAATTTATATGTAATGGACAAGACTAGACAGACAAGACTAGACAGACAAGACTAGACAGACGAGACTAGTTAGATGAAGCTAGACAGATGGGGGCTAAATACATGAGATTAGACAGACCAAGCTAAATACATGAAACTAGATTAGACTGAACTAAAATATATAAGGGATTGTTTAATTTAAATAAAATATATTTTCGATTGTTTTTCTTATAATTGTTAATAATGTTTATATTATTACTTTCATCTTGTTATCTACGTTTTATTTTGATTTACGGCTTGTTGATTAGACGCAACCGGATGTTTGTCAGTCATAACACCAGGCAAGAATAGAGGGACTAGACTAGACAGACTAGATTAGACAGACAGGCAAGCGGAGAAAATTCAAAATGAGTTGCGGATGGGTAGCGGACAATCCTGTATGCATGCATAATTGATTGCAAACATATTACGGATTGATTCAAATGAGATTATTGGTTTTAGGCCGGACAAGATCGGACAATACCGAACAAGGTCGAACAAGAACGTACAAGACTATACAGACCTTATATTTATCCGAATAATTTCCTATGAGTAAGCGAAATTTCTTATACTTGTCTGTGAACCAGATCGTATTAATGTTTTTCATTTATATCAATACCAAAGAGTTCAATTCTGGCATCCACTTCTCATCTACTTGCATCCACTTTTCATCTACTTGCATCCACTTTTCATCACGCCAAACAGGGTGTGAGGTCTATGTGACCCCACGCTAAACAGGGTGTGAGGTCTATGTGACCCCACGCCAAACAGGGTGTGAGGTCTATGTGACCCCACGCTAAACAGGGTGTGAGGTCTATGTGACCCCACGCTAAACAGGGTGTGAGGTCTATGTGACCCCACGCTAAACAGGGTGTGAGGTCTATGTAACCCTACGCTAAACTCTTAGGTTAGGTTAGGTTAGTTGAGTTAACATTATGGTAGGTTAGCATTAGATTAGTTGGGATAGGTTAGGAATGAGGCGCGCTTCATTCCTAACCTATCCCAACTAATCTAATGCTAACCTACCCTAATGTTAACTCAACTAACCTAACCTAACCTAACCTAAGAGTTTAGCGTGGGGTTACATAGACCTCACACCCTGTTTAGCGTGGGGTCACATAGACCTCACACCCTGTTTAGCGTGGGGTCACATAGACCTCACACCCTGTTTAGCGTGGGGTCACATAGACCTCACACCCTGTTTGGCGTGGGGTCACATAGACCTCACACCCTGTTTAGCGTGGGGTCACATAGACCTCACACCCTGTTTGGCGTGGGGTCACATAGACCTCACACCCTGTTTAGCGTGGGGTCACATAGACCTCACACCCTGTTTGGCGTGATGAAAAGTGGATGCAAGTAGATGAAAAGTGGATGCAAGTAGATGAGAAGTGGATGCCAGAATTGAACTCTTTGGTATTGATATAAATGAAAAACATTAATACGATCTGGTTCACAGACAAGTATAAGAAATTTCGCTTACTCATAGGAAATTATTCGGATAAATATAAGGTCTGTATAGTCTTGTACGTTCTTGTTCGACCTTGTTCGGTATTGTCCGATCTTGTCCGGCCTAAAACCAATAATCTCATTTGAATCAATCCGTAATATGTTTGCAATCAATTATGCATGCATACAGGATTGTCCGCTACCCATCCGCAACTCATTTTGAATTTTCTCCGCTTGCCTGTCTGTCTAATCTAGTCTGTCTAGTCTAGTCCCTCTATTCTTGCCTGGTGTTATGACTGACAAACATCCGGTTGCGTCTAATCAACAAGCCGTAAATCAAAATAAAACGTAGATAACAAGATGAAAGTAATAATATAAACATTATTAACAATTATAAGAAAAACAATCGAAAATATATTTTATTTAAATTAAACAATCCCTTATATATTTTAGTTCAGTCTAATCTAGTTTCATGTATTTAGCTTGGTCTGTCTAATCTCATGTATTTAGCCCCCATCTGTCTAGCTTCATCTAACTAGTCTCGTCTGTCTAGTCTTGTCTGTCTAGTCTTGTCTGTCTAGTCTTGTCCATTACATATAAATTGAGGGAAAAGGTCAACTGTAATTATTTATTCGTTAATCAGCCAATCAGCATCGAGATAATTAGTTTAGCAATATCTGCCGCGGCGGATGACGTCATCTACTGCGGGGTAGGCGGTCGGGCGGTAACTCCCTTAGGACGCATGCTAGAGCCGTTCTGACACCAGATTTGATTTTTCTCATCAAATGGTTTAAAATGGTTTAGTCTAGTCCGTCTAGTCTAGCCTCATGTATCTAGCCCCGTCTATCTAGTCTCATGTGTTTAGTCCCGTTGATGTATGCAACCAACTTTTCACACCTCATTTGTCTCAACAGGATCTAATTTTGAATTTCCCCGCCTCGCGTCTATTTTTGAATTTTCCCGCGCATCTGGAAGTTCCGAAAATGGCGGCCGGAAGTCGAAACCGGAAGTCGAAACCGGAAGTCGAGACCGGAAACAGGAAGTCGAAACCGGAAGTCGAAACCGGAAACCGGAAGTCGAAGCCGGAAACCGGAAGTCGAAGCCGGAAGTTCCAAGGTCAAGGCTAGGTTAGGGGTCAAGGGGTCAAGGTCAAGGTTAGGTTAGGGGTCAAGGGGTCAAGGTTAGGTTAGGGGTCAAAGGTCATCGCGCATGCGCATGACAGGAGGAGGTTTGAGGAGGAGGAGGGTCTAGAACACAGGATCTTTCCCTACTCTCCAGTTCCATGAGTAGATCACCCTTCCTCATTTGTCGGACTGCCGCAATCTTGGCACCCATCGTAGTTGGGTCTATATTTTCCCAGATCTTTTTCAGAATATCTGCGTAGGTTCCATTAGTGCTCTTAACTACCGCAGCAGTAGGTGGATCAGGTTTGCTGTGCCGTCTTTCTCGTAGTGGCAGTGCTGTCATCGTTTGTTTTTGCATCTCAGGTTCTTTTGTTGGTTGAGATCTGACTTTTGCGAGTCTACTGTGTCGGACTGATTGTCATTCCTCATCTTCGATGTCTGAGTTACGTTATGGATTACGTTCTGGATATTCGTCCTCACCCTCAGTGTGCAGACCTGTCCTGGACTATGTTGTTTCTATTGTGTAGGTTGGAGTCTTCACCATGTTCTTCGTCCTCTCGTTTCATTGGATCGCTTCCTGGGGTCGTTTCCCTCCTTCAATCGTTGGCTCATTTGTTTGGACCGCGCAGTTCACATATTCCTTATCTGTCGTCCTCCAAATTTCTAATTCTGTCTCCGTCTGGACGGCCGCATGCAACGCATGAAATCTCTCCTGCTCCAGCGTCCTAGTGTTCAGGAGGGCTGCCATACGGTGTTGTCGCGTTCCACAAGTCTCGCCAGTATTGCGGTTTCGGCGATGGCCTTCTTTAGATATATGTGAGCATTCTTTGTATTTTTTGCAAACTTATTCATTTGATCTACGACGTTCTTTTACTTTTTGGTTGTCTCTAGCCACTCTTTGATTGTCTTGTTGGTTTCATTTGCGTATTCCGGGGTAGAAAACGCGATGGGATCTTTGCATATTTCCCCTGGGTAGTAAGGGCAGTTTGTACCATCCCGGTCTCCTGAACTTCGGTCATTTCTATCGTAGTTATCGCGTTGGTGAAGATATTCCTCTAATAGGAAATTATTGTCTCATATGCCTAATAATAACAAACAATTAGCACACACTTAACTCAAAACACATAAAGCACTACAACATATGATGAACAATGAAAAATACATATAATACTAAAATATAAAAAAAGGTTTAGTCACGTTTTCTTTGGAAATTAGAGTTTTCAATAGTGTCAAATTTATTTGTCAGTTTATCCAAAAATAAAACCTATTTGTCCACGCACAGCTGTCCCCTCCCGTAGCACATCTTCTCCACATCTCTGATCCCCCACGTTTCTCCTCAGGTCCCTCACCGTTTATCACCTCCAAAGTTAGTTTATCAATCATTAATCACTTATATTATTTTTTTTAACGTAGCACTTTTACAACGATCTTGTTGTTACCGTAACAACCAACGAACTCAACCTAACCTAACGACAGAGACTTCTAGTCTTTACCAATTGATTCAGCATCCCAAAGTTAGTCGGAAAATATGTACCGTATTCCTGGGTAGGTTTTAATTTAGAAAATCCCACCACACCACCCATCGATCCCGCGGAGGACCCTTACATTTTTATTCACCACTCGGTCAATTTTCAATAGATTTCGACAAATTTGATCTCGAAAGATGCGTGAGGAATCGGACTAAATTATTCTGCAGGAAAAAGTTGCAATAAGTGAAAGGAAATAACGAGAAAGGCAAAATAAGTGTAAAGAGATATTCCATATCTCGGGAATTTTGAGCATTTGAACGAAATAAACCGGAAATCGTGTTCAGTACAATATCAGAGAGATTTAAAAACATGTGCTGCAGAAACAGACGTGGAAATTATAAAATCGGATTTATTTTCGGACTCATCGGACTCGTGTCCGGACCTAGATGGGCAGCTTGTAGCGTATGCACTTTGCGGTTTGGAAAAATTATCCCGCTTTATGCAAACATTTTGAATATAATGACAAAACTTCTGGATTATTAAATCAATTTGGAAGTTCTTAAGGATTTAGCTTTAAAAATCGACGTCTTACAGGAATTCGCTTACCTTTTAGAAGCCTCGCAATGTCGTAACTTTAATATTGTTAAAGCAAATTGTATAATCGTTTGGTCTATTAACGCTATTAATGATTTGAAGGATTCTGCTTGTTACTATGATATTTATAGGGTTGAAGGGTTAAAAAATTCCGGTGCCGGTCATCGCCAGCGAGTCCATTGTTGTGGGGCTGTCACCAATGTTGTGAGGCTGCCACCAATGTTGTGAAGGGGGCTGTGGTGTGGACCACCGCCGACTTCAATGTTGAGAGGGAAGGCTGGCCAACAATTCTTCGGACTCTGAGATATATCTAAATATCTCGGGATCTTAAATAATGTAATGTTCACCGGGATTCGCAAGGCACGTAGTTTGTCGAATAATAGTCGAGTTGGTTTTAACAATTTAATTAAACAATAATACAACGAAATAACTTAAGACTTAAGAACTTATAGCTTACCACTCTACTCTCTTTTCTCTTACTTCTTACTTACAACTTGTTACTTGCAAGTTCTTACCTCTTACCGACAACTGGGGAATGGTATTTATACCATTCCTAGTATAATATATCTGTAAGAGGGGTTAAATCATCCCTCAAATTCAAATAGGGGGGCGATTGAATTTTCTTGGCTCCTCCCATGAACAATCGAGGCTTAAATTCTCTAAATACCTGAAAATGTCTGGTCCTCTGGTTAATCTTTATAAGAAGGTTTTTATAGACCTTCGCACGTTCTCTAATATGTTTGGGGGAGGTAGATTTTAACGTGGTAATAAAAACCCTTAGTCTCTGGACAAACTATAAAACAATTGCATTTATCCAAAACGTGGGACAAAGGGCACGTTTTGGAATGTGCGCTAATGGCACATATGTCTTGTCCTGGTTTTTATTACAAAACCATTGTTAACATTTTCCCAGCACACCACTGACTGTTGGTAATATTAATTGTCAATTGGTAACACTAACTGTTATGATTAGGGTAGTTTAAATCAGGTGTTTGGACAAATTCTTTGAAGTATTTTTATTTAAATTAAGCCAACGTTTCGACCTACATTAGGTCTTTCTCAAGGCTACAAAAGAAAAACAAAATTACAAATTACAAAATAACATAATTATAAAAATTCTAAAATACGTATATGAAAATTACAACAATTTACAATAATAATTTTTTATGATTAGATAAAACATTTTGTAATAGGACAAATTAAAAACTATTTGTTCTCACCTAATTTTTTAAAAATTATTTGATTTTGACATTTTTTTTAATTTGAAAATTATATTAATTTTTAATTAAATAATAACAAAGATAATAATAATAACTTCATAAAGAATAACAAAGACATTATCATTGGAAAATCTGACAAAGGCAACTCAACTGTGATTATGTATAAACAAGAATACGATACAGAAGTGACAAAAATGTTAGTTGACCAAGAGATTTATCATAAATTGAAAAAAGACCCAACTTCGAAGCTACAGACTCAAGCGAACAAACTAATTAAAGATTTACTAGAAAATGGACACATCACGAAGACAGAGTACCAATCATTAATCAGACATAATTCAATACCCCCTAGGTTATATTGCCTAAGGAAAACACACAAGGAAAAACTGTGTTTAAGACCAGTGGTTAACACGATAGACAGTCCGAGCTATAACATTGGTAAATTATTACATGACATACTGTCCAAAGTCAATTCCACTTCCATATATAATATAAAGAATTCTGAAGAATTAATTGAAATAACAAAATCCATAGTAGTTCCTGACAATTTTACTTTGATATCCTTCGATGTGATTTCACTTTTTACAAACATACCACACGACTTATTAATTAAATTAATTGAACGAAAATGGAATTACATAAAAAATTTTACAAAAATACCCAAAAAACAATTCTTAGAACTAGTAGAATTTACATTTGAAAGTAGCTATTTCATTTTTAATAAGTCATACTACAAACAAAAACAAGGAACAGCTATGGGGGCTCCCACTAGCCCGACATACGCCAATATTGTCATGAATGACCTTTTCCAATATGTTGATGAACAAATCTTAGATTTCAAAATTCCATTAATGAAATTATATGTAGACGATTCCATCTTACTTATACCTAAAGACAAAATTGATACAGTTATATACTTGTTTAACTCTTACAATCAAAAAATTCAATTCACTTTGGAAAAAGAAACCAATAACAGTATCCCATTTTTAGACTTAATGATAATAAGAGATAATAAATCTCTCATAACCAACTGGTACACTAAGCCTTCTAACTCTCAGAGAATAATTAACTTCAATTCTAACCACAATGCCAATCAAAAATTTAATGTTATAAATAATTTGTTAAAAAAAGCCATCACATACAGTCATCCAAAATTTCACACTCAAAACATAAACATTACAAAGAAAATTTTAATAAACAATAATTACCCAAAATACTTAATTAATTCGGCAATTAAAAAATACACAGAACAGATACACAATAAGAAACCACTCAATAATAATAATGATAACATAATTAGACACTGTAAATTTCCATACATTAAAGGTTTGACTGAAAAAATTAACAAGATAACAACAAAATTCAATTGTAAGATTGCTCCATATAATATACTAACAACAGGGAAATTATTTTTCACCAAAATCAAAGATAGAGTTCCAAAAGATATGATATCAGGCTCAGTATACAAAATTCCATGTCACAACTGTAATAAATGTTATATTGGGCAATCTGGACAATACATAAAAAAACGCATTGGTCAACATAAAAATGATTGTAAAAATTCTAATAATTTAAACAAAACTGCACTAACAAAACACTTTTTTATAGACGGACATTTCTTTGATTTTGACAATTTTGAAATTCTTGGCATTGACAAAAATAGCACAAGAAGAAATATTAGTGAAATGATACAAATTAAAACAAATAACACTATTAATTACAGAGAAGACACTATGGGCCTTAGTATATTTTATAATAATCTATTAAATTAACACACATTATAAAACTAACATAACTAACAACCACGAAATTCAAAATTCAAACGCAAAAATAGCATTGTCATATCTATTAAATTTAAAACAAAAAAATTTATTAATTTTTAATATTTGTCATTTTATATACAATATTCATATTTAAATTTTAATCTTAATAATTTATATTTATGTTTATTATGTTAAAGTTAATTAATATATAATATTTAGATATAAGGTATGATATTTATATATTAATTAATAATATTGTAATTGTTTTTGTTTAATTTTGTAGCCCTGAAGAAGGTCAGAAATTAAAAAAGACCGAAACGTAGGCAATATATCAGAATTTTATTAACATTTATTAAATCCTTTTACCCAAGAACTAAATAAAATATAAAAAAATATATAAATTTTTGTTAGTAATTGGTTTCCTCGGCATTACTATAATAGTAAATAAAAACAAACAAAAATAAAATAAATTGAATTTAAAAACAGAAATCGTCACATATCAAAAAAGGATGAAATGAAATAAATTGTGATTAATTTGGGGTTTTATCGTAAAAGTCCAAAAAAATTGACTTAAAAAACCAAGACCAAAAAACTCAAATTCTTTGTCGGAGTGCGTATAAATTGTGTGAATAGGGAATTAAAATTTTAATTTATTTTATGGTGGGAAATTGTTTGATTAAATAATTGATTTTTTTTTTATATATATTTTTAAAATATTGAATTAAAATTAATTTAGTCAAATATAAACTAGAAAACAGTTTAAACTTTTATAATTAAATTGCAATAAATCTTACTTAGGCCATTGATATCTTCTCTATAATTTACTGTATTGTGTTTTTTAATGAAAATCATTTGGCTAATGTTGCGTTTGTAGTAATGTTTTTCAATGTCCAGTATTGAGATGTTATCAAAATCAAAATGATGCCAGATTGGAAAATATGAGTTGTTAAAGCGGTTTTATCGGGATTTAAATGAACATTGTTACAATCTGACTTATGTTGGCGTGTTCTGTCTTTTAAATGTTGTTTTGTCTGGCCTATGTAAAATTTATTGCAATTCGAGCAATCGATCTTGTAAATCAAGCTTGAGTTTATTGTCTTAGGTAGTGGATCCTTAAGTTTTGTGTAATATTGTCCAATTGTTTTTGTATTATAATATTCAAATTTGCAATTGTAAGGACTAAGTATTCTTTCTATGTTTTTTGTGATTCTATGTATGGTAAACTAAAAAATGTGTGAGTGTTAGTTTCAATATCTGTCAATATTTTTAATTTGTGTGTATGCTCGTAATGGTTATTAGTTTTATCTTTACTTAGTTCTAGTCTTTTTTTCAAATATTTATTAACGCATTGTTTCACAATATAACTCGGAAAATTATTTTTGATTAATTTTTTTTTTGATTTTAGCTAAATTATCTACATGTAGTGTAAGAAGAGAGTGTGTTGAGAAGTGGTGGCGAGCGGACGTGTTCTCAAGTGCTCCGTGCAAGTTTTGAGTATCTGTTTTGAGTGCAGTTTTTCTTTTTCCTTTTTCGGTTTTGTCTGTCATATGGTTCTACATATAAGAGTTTCTGGAATTGTCTTTTTAGTTTTGATTATTGGTTTGGAATTATCTTTAGTTTTGTTTTTTTTTCTGGTTTGGAATTAACCTTATATTTTTTATTATTTATATGTAAATTAATTCATGAATTATAATTGGAAAGTGTATGTGAAGTAGTAGTGAGTGCAACTCAAAAGATCTGAGAGAGAATTAGTGTAAGTAAAGTAAGAAATTAATAAAGTAATTAGAGAAGTAAAGAAAGACTATAGTAAAGAGTTAAAAGTAGAAATTTACGTTAAAAAAAGCCTAACCTCCTAGGAGTCGATCCGGGCAAGCGGTTTTTTTTTTCTTTTTTTTTTATCGCGGCGCGACCCAAGAAAGAGACGACAACCGACATCAGCTGTAAAACATTCAAACAGCTGAACACAGAACCGTATTAGTAAGAATATTTAAAGGAACACATGAAGCAAGGAGTGGAAGACACAAGTTTCGAAGCCACCGAAGACCCTGAAACGAAACAAAAACAAAAACTAACGAATAAAGATAGACAGCTTAACTATAAAAGCTGAAATGGAGGCACTTCAAAAAATATTATTGGAGATGCAACCAGACCTGAAACAAGACATAAAAGCAAGCAGAAAAGAAAGTAGAGAACACATGAAAGAGCTACAAAAAGAAATAAAAGTAATGAGAGAAGAAATATTACAAAACACGGAAGACATGAAAAAACTAAAAGAAGAAATACAAAAATTAAAGGTGGAAAACACGAAGAAACAAGAAGAAATGTGCAAGAAAATTGAAGAACTAGAGGGTAAAATTGAAAGGGCAGAAAAAGACAAAATCAAACACAACCTAGTAATCACATGCAATGATCTAAAAAACGTCGCAAACGAAGAACTGAAAATCCACACGGAAAAAACTATAACAAAAGAATTGGGAATTAATACAACAATTAGGAACGTCAGGCAAATCTCGGACAACAAATACGTGGTAGAAGTGATGGACTGGAACGAAAAAATGAAGATACTAAAAAACAAAAACAAACTAAGAGGAAGGAAGGAGGAAGCGATATATACATAGATAGCGAGATTACAAAACAAGAACGAATAACCCAGAAGAAAATAAGAGACGTGGCTAAAGAAGCGATGATGAAAGATATAAACGTAAACATAAAGATAGGATTCCAAAAACTAACAATTAATGGGAAAGTGATGAAATGGAGCCGCGAAGAGAACAAACTGATACCAAAAAACTAGTGGAAACCGGAGGAAGGGACACACAGATGACGACAACGAAATGGCCAAGGACAAGAGAAGAGAAAGAAAAAACAAAAGCCATCAACAAAATGGAAAAGAAGAAGAAAAGCAGTAGTAAAAGAACAAGAATTGGGTCGTGGAACGTAAGAACAATGTTAACAGCTGGTAAAACGCAAGAGAAATAGCAAACGAAATGATCAAATACAAATTAGAAATACTGGCGCTGGTGAGGTGAGAAGAGGTGAGGTGGAAAGGTGATGGAAGAATAGACAGTTAAAATTCACGCTATACTACTCTGGAGAAAAGAAACAGGGAAAAAATGGCATCTCATTCATGGTAAACATGGCAACTATGCGAGAAGGAAAATAATCCAATTCAAAGCAGTGGACTGCAGAATAGCATATATAAGAATAGAAAACAAGCAAGCCAACATAACGATAGTCAACGTATATGCGCCCACGGAAGAAACAGAAGAAGACACTAAACAGGAATTATATGACAAGCTCGAAGAAATTTTCGAGGAAATACCCAGAAATGATATTCTAATTATAATCGGAGACTTTAATGGGAAAATCGGGAAAGAAGAACAAAACCCAGACGTTGCAGGAAAAGAAACAATACACGACAAAACAAACGATAACGGCTCACGAATAAGCAACCTAGCAGCAGCAACAAACACATTTGTAGCAAGCACAACATTCAAACACAAGAGAGAGCATAAAATAACATGGATGATACCAGGAAGAACGGATGGAAACCAAATAGACCACATGCTCATCTCAAAAAAATGGAAGAAAACAATACAAGACGTTATATCGTACAGAGGAGCCAACGCGGACACAGACCATGTGCTGGTAATAGCAAATATGAAAGAAATTATAATACGGAATAACAAAAGGCAGAAAGAGGAAGGAAATGGAACCTAAAGAAGCTAGATAATGAAAAGACAGGAAAGGAATATAGTTCTGCAATTGAGCACAAACTCGCGGACGAAAAAACAACAACAATAGAAGAAGACTGGAGCAGAATAAAGAACATCATAATAGAAACGACGGAGCAGATAATAGGTCGGGAAAAAAACAAATCGACAAAACAATGGTTCGACGAAGAGTGCCAGGAGAAAAGCTCAACAAAAAAACAAAAAAGGAAGACATGGATAAATACACAAAAAGAAGAAGACCTTCAAGGATATAGATTAGCACAACACGAAGCACAGAAATACTACAAATAGAAAAAAGAAGCTGGCTAGGCAAAGAACTACAGCAAATAGAAGCAAACAGCAAGGACAACAGGAAGTTATACGAATATATCAAACGACAGAACGACAAAAAAAATGACAAAAAAAAAAGAAAGCCTGCCACTAAAATCAGGAAACAGGAATGGGAAGAACACTTCACGAAAATATACCAGGAAACACAAACAGATGATGAGGTAGAAATAACCAGTACGGAAGACGAAACTACGAAGAACTCACGCAGACGAAAAAAACCTAAAACTACACAAAACAGCAGGACCAGATGAAATAAATAACGAACTGATAAAAAAGGGAGGAGCAGTGCTAACCCAGAGAATACATGACCTAATAAACAAAATATGGAAGGAAAAAAAAATGCCCACGGAATGGAAGAACGGACAAATAGCACCAATATACAAGAACGGAGACACAACGCAATGTGTGAATTACAGACCTATAATGTTACTAAACTCAACCTACAAAATACTAACAGAACTGATAAGGAATAGACTAACACAGCACATGGAATCCAAGATTCCCATACCAGAACGGGTTCAGAAGAGGAAAATCGCCAATAGACGCCATTCACATATTGACACAAATCATAGAAAAAAGCTACGAATTTGGAATGGAACTACATATACTATTTATAAACTTCAAACAAGCGTTTGACAGCGTGAAAAGACAACAACTAATAAAAGAAATGGAAGAAATGAGAATACCGAACAAGCTGATAAACCTAACAAAAATTACTATGAACATCTCAACAGCAGAGGTTACCACAGGAGACGGCAAAACAAATAAGGTGAGCATAGAAAAAGGAGTAAGACAGGGAGACGGACTATCAACAGTGCTTTTTAACATCGCGCTAGAAGGCATAATAAGTAATGTAGGAAACAACAAATCATTAGTACAAAACGAAACACAAATAATTGGTTACGCAGATGACCTTGCACTGATAGCAACAAGCAAAAAGAAGCTAGACAAAACTATAGTAACAATCATCAAAGAGGCACGTTTAAGAGGATTGACTATCAATGAAAAGAAAACAAAGTACATGCATATTGCACGTACGCAAGAAGAGGACCAACAAACACAGATACAAATAGCACAGTACACATTCCAACGGGTAAACAGCTACAAATACCTAGGAGTCACAGCAGCGACAGAAGTATCGAAATTAGCGAAAGAATAAAGGCAGGAAAAATGGCTTTCTGGAAATACCATAAGTTACTCAAAGACAAAAACCTCAGCACAAGCACGAAAATAAAAATCTACAAAACCAGCATTAGAGCAATAATAATATACGCAGCAGAGACAATGTGCCTGACCAAAAGAGACGAACAAAGTATGAGAATACTGGAAAGAAGAATTATAAGAAGAACACTGGGCCCAAAGAAAACACAAGGGCAAGAACACAGACCACTAAAAAATGAAGAAATAAAAACTATCCTAGAAGAGGAAGACATAGTGAAATTCATAAAAGCACGAAGGCTCAGCTGGTATGGCCATATTCAAAGAACAACGCAAGACTCCATAACGAAGAAAATCACAAACTAGAAACCACCACTTAGTAGACCAACAGGAAGGCCGAAAATAAGATGGCAGGACCAAATACACGAAGATATGAGAATAATGGAAGTCACAGAATGGAAGAAGAAGGTGAGAGACAGGAAGGAATGGAAGAAAATAGTACAAGAAACAAAAACACACACGAAGCTATGAATGGAAAATAGATTACGCGGACTGATCCACCGCAACAAAAGGATCAAAGAGCTCCAGAATGGCGCTATTATTAACAATATGGGAATTGTAGAGTTGCCTTCACTAACTGTTGCTAATCGTCTTTCAAAGTGTATTTCTAAACGTGGAAAGTAAAAATGAATCTTGTACGTCGGCTGGTTCAAGAAATATCCGGGCTTTTGTAATCCAAAAAACTGACATTTTTTAATACAACATCAAATATAACTGTAACTTCTGTCCAGTTAATTGACAGAAAATGTATTTCTGCAGCAGATCCGCTGTTGCCAAGTTCAATTCTTTTGCAGGGATTATACTTTTTTTCTGTGTCGCTACATATGTAACTAATATAAGTATTAAATATATTTAATTATATTTTAATTCTTGCGCAGGGGTCATGTTAATCTTCTATGTATTCTTCTTCTTCTTATGCATATTCACTAATTAATGTTTACGACCACGATAATGACTTGAATGTCGTCATCATGTGGTTCTCTTGGGAAGTATAATGGAGGTGATCCCGTTATCTTTCTCCATGGGTATAAAATTACATTTCCATAATTTCAGTTCTAACGGGTTATACCGCCGTGACTCGGCCGCCAGAGCCTCATCTGTTATCTAGCAGGGTGTGTCGGATGGTCTCTACTAGGCCACACGCATCATGCCGCACGCATGTGGTTTAATTGAGAGTTGGTTAGGTTAGGTTGTCCGAGAGAGAATAGATCAAGACCGCATACAGCGCGGCAGCGCGAACTCTCGATCACATGCGCGATCATGTGGTCTTATCGAGAGTTCTCGCTGCCGCATGCATGTGGTTTAATTGAGAGTTGGTTAGGTTAGGTTGTCAGAGAGAGAGGTTTAAACGCACTGCTGCGCCTATATGGTCTAAAATAAGATAAAGTTGCAAGAAGTATTGGGTTAACCTGAGTTAAACCAATTAGAATGAAATTAGAATTCAAAATTGAATTTATATTTCAATGTTGTTGTAAGTGCATGTGCAGAAATTGTATATTGAAGTGTTTACCAGAACAAGGTAAAATAAAAAGATAAAATTGGCAACGTCGGTTGGGCTTCTCCTGCACTTTTTGTTTGACAAGTAATTAGAGAGAAGTTAGGCAGTAGTAGGGAAAGATGTCACGTTCTGGAACCACCACAACCACCGACCTTGAAAATACAGATCCCTGTAAAAATTAAAAAAATTACAGATTCCTGTAATTCAATTTCCCCTACTATATCACAGATGGCGCTTTACAGATCCCTATAAAAATTAAAAAAATTACAGATTCCTGTAATTCAATTTCCCCTACTATATCACAGATGGCGCTTTACAGATCCCTGTAAAAATTTAAAAAATTACAGATTCCTGTAATTCAATTTTCCCTACTATATCACAGATGGCGCTTTACAGATTCCTATAAAAATTCAAAAAATTACAGATCCCTGTAATTCAATTTTCCCTACTATATCACAGATGGCGCTTTACAGATTCCTGCAATTAAATTACAGATTCCTGTAAACAACCTGTCAATCTTTAACTTACCGCATTACAGATACCAATCTTTCTCAACTACATCACAGATGGCGCCACGTAAAAAATTAATAAAATCAAAGATTATAGCTTTGCAGATCATTTGGTTGCCTAAACTATTAGTTTAATATTAGCAAATCTAGTCTAACCTCGTCTAGCAATTAAATTACAAGTTTTCTTGTGCATTTGGTTGCCTAAGACTATTTAGTGGATTGGTTGCCTAAACTATTAGTTACAGATTCCTGTAAACAACCTGTCAATCTTTAACTTACCGCATTACAGATACCAATCTTTCTCAACTACATCACAGATGGCGCCACGTAAAAAATTAATAAAATCAAAGATTATAGCTTTGCAGATCATTTGGTTGCCTAAACTATTAGTTTAATATTAGCAAATCTAGTCTAACCTCGTCTAGCAATTAAATTACAAGTTTTCTTGTGCATTTGATTGCCTAAGACTATTTAGTGGATTATAGGATTAAATACTGAACTATTAGGTTGAGTTCTATTCACAGATGACGCTTTACAGATTCCTACAATTAAATTACAAGTTTTCTTGTGCATTTGATTGCCTTAGATGATTTAGTGGATTATAGGATTAAATACTGAACTATTAGGTTGAGTTCTATTCACAGATGACGCTTTACAGATTCCTACAATTAAATTACAAGTTTTCTTGTGCATTTGATTGCCTAAGACGATTTAGTGGATTATAGGACTAAATACTGAACTACTAGGTTGAGTTCTGTATCCCCCTTTTATATAGATTAGTTAATACCACCACCAGTCACACTAAATTTTCCTTCCTAGAAAAAGCAATTCCGCATTCCTGAATAGTATTTATTGTCGCAATTAATTGCAAAATAACATATAAAATTAATTATTCTCATTATAAGTGAATGTACACTTCAATGCAATGTGCTTTATATAATACCACCAGACTAGATAAGGTCAGACTAAATTTTCCATCCTGGAACGGTACTGGATCAGATAACACCAGACTGGATTAGTTATTACCACCAGACTAGACAGGGTTAGACTAGATTAGCAAATACACATTATTTAAACTGAATGTTTACTACTATCACAATTAAAATGATGTAATTAAAATTTAAAATCATATGTCAAATTAATAGGCTTAGGTTAGGTTAGCATTAAGTTAGGTTACGGAGGTTAGGAATGAAGTCTTGAAATGTCAAGGTCACTGATAGTCAAGGTCATAGATCTCACTCTAGTCTTGAAATGTCAAGGTCACTGATAATCAAGGTCGTAGATCTTAGGTTAAGTTAGGTACTGCTTTAGGTTAGGTTAGGTTAGGCTATGTTACGAGAGGTTAGGTAATGAAACGGGCGCGCCCGTTTCATTACCTAACAGATTCCTACAATTAAATTACAAGTTTTCTTGTGCATTTGATTGCCTAAGATGATTTAGTGGATTATAGGATTAAATACTGAACTATTAGGTTGAGTTCTATTCACAGATGACGCTTTACAGATTCCTACAATTAAATTACAAGTTTTCTTGTGCATTTGATTGCCTAAGACGATTTAGTGGATTATAGGACTAAATACTGAACTACTAGGTTGAGTTCTGTATCCCCCTTTTATATAGATTAGTTAATACCACCACCAGTCACACTAAATTTTCCTTCCTAGAAAAAGCAATTCCGCATTCCTGAATAGTATTTATTGTCGCAATTAATTGCAAAATAACATATAAAATTAATTATTCTCATTATAAGTGAAATCCACTGAAAATCCACTAAATAGTCTTAGGCAATCAAATGCACAAGAAAACTTGTAATTTAATTGCTAGACGAGGTTAGACTAGATTTGCTAATATTAAACTAATAGTTTAGGCAACCAAATGATCTGCAAAGCTATAATCTTTGATTTTATTAATTTTTTACGTGGCGCCATCTGTGATGTAGTTGAGAAAGATTGGTATCTGTAATGCGGTAAGTTAAAGATTGACAGGTTGTTTACAGGAATCTGTAACTAATAGTTTAGGCAACCAATCCACTAAATAGTCTTAGGCAACCAAATGCACAAGAAAACTTGTAATTTAATTGCTAGACGAGGTTAGACTAGATTTGCTAATATTAAACTAATTCATTTAGATTTATGGCTAGCTCTTTGGAGAAACTAGCGAAAAATTTGAGCGATGATCAATGCAGAGAGGTTAGAAAATTTTATCCCGACAATGAGCATTTTATGTTATTAAGACAAAAAGGTGTTTTCCCATACAAACACATGGACTCATTCGAACGGCTGACTGAGACATCTATACCGCAAAAGGACTGTTTTAACGACTACCTAAATAATCATATCATCACCGACAAAGAATACGATTTTGCACAGACTGTTTGGGCTACTTTTAATTGTAGAAATTTAAAAGATTACTCTGACCTGTATTTAAAGACTGACGTATTGTTATTGACAGATATTTTCGAACAGTTTCGAAACGTATGCGCCGATACTTATCAGCTTGATCCGGCTCATTATTATACGACGCCCGGACTGAGCTGGGATGCAATGTTGAAAATGACGGAGATAAATTTAGAACTTTTCACCGACATAGACATGCACCATTTCATCGCCAAAGGTATTAGAGGAGGTATTTGTCAGGCCTCACTGAGATATGCTAAAGCTAATAATAAATACTTATCCGAGCATAATCCCAATCAACCCAGCACGTATTTAGCGTACTGGGATGCCAATAATTTGTATGGCTGGGCACTTTCCCAACTAATGCCCTGCGGCGGTTTTAAATGGTTGACGGAAACTGAAATTTTAGACTTTGACGTGACTAAAATTAATGATGATTCACCTATTGGCCATTTCATCGAAGCAGACATTGAGTATCCTGAATCGCTACAGGGCCTACATAATGATTTACCATTCCTCGTTGAGAACATGATTCCACCGGAATCAAAATTTAATAACAGAAAACTTATTCCAAATTTAGAAAACAAAGAAAAGTATATTGTTCACTATCGAAATTTAAAGCAGGCAATAAATCACGGACTCAAAATTACAAAAATCCATAGAATAATTGAATTTCGGCAATCTGCTTGGCTAAAACAATATATTGATTTAAACACTACTTTACGACAGGCGGCTAAAAATGATTTTGAAAAAGACTTTTTTAAATTAATGAACAATAGCGTATTTGGCAAAACGATGGAAAATGTAGACAAACGAGTGGATATTAAACTTATCAATCATTGGGAAAATATTGGCCGTAAACCGGGCGCGGAAACACTTCTCGCTAAACCGAATATGAAAAGTGTTTCAACATTCACCGAAAATTTGATCGCGATTCAATTTGAAAAATTAAAAGTTCTATATAACAAGCCGATTTATGTGGGGTTTTCC
Source organism: Phosphuga atrata (assembly GCA_944588485.1). NCBI lineage: Eukaryota > Metazoa > Arthropoda > Insecta > Coleoptera > Silphidae > Phosphuga > Phosphuga atrata. The sequence goes on along the minus strand of OX155899.1, from coordinate 17,033,223 downwards.
GTTTTAGAACTATCAAAATTGTTAATGTATGAATTTTATTATGATTTTTTGAAACCAAAGTATGGCGATAAAGTTACTCTATGCTACTGTGACACCGATAGTTTAATTTTATTAATTGAAACTGACGATCTTTATACAGACATCAAGGAGAATATTGAAACATTTGACACTAGCAATTATGGGTCTGATAACGTTTTCGATATGCCGCTAAAAAATAAAGGTGTGTTAGGCTTAATGAAGGACGAGTTGGCGGGTGAGATTATGTTTGAACATGTTGGGATAAGAGCTAAAATGTATGCTCATTGCACAGAGAGGGAAAAAGTGAATTGGAAGAAGAAGGCTAAAGGTGTGAAAAAATGTGTTGTGAATAAAGACATTAGTGGTGAGGATTATAAACAGTGCTTGCTTACCGGAGAGCAAATATATCGTAAACAAAGGACATTTATGAGCTACAAACACGTTATATTTACCATAGAACAGAATAAAATTGCACTGAGCCGCGATGATGATAAACGTTACATATGCCCCGATGGCGTACATACTCTTGCGTGGGGGCATTCCAAAATACCAAAATAATAATATCATAATATAATTGTAAATAATGTTTATTCTTGTAATTATGAAAAGTGTTTTTTTAATTATAAGGATTATACTAATAAAATGTATTATTAAAATGTTTTTATATCTTCTTTTATTATGCTACCCAATTTTAATGATATCAGCCTGAGAACATATTTTTCCCTGTTAATAAATGTATATTTAGCATATATTTTTTTCTTTAATTTTCTTACCTACCTTATATGATTTGAGCGTGAAAGGGATATATTGTTAGATAAGGTTGAAAAATAATGAGAACTACATATATACACCCAATTTACGGAGGGTTTATTGTAATAATACAATTACTTCAATACATTCAAATACTTATGTAGTAACATTCAACATTTCTCGCACTTCATATAGAAAACTTGTTAATATGATTTAACCATGTATGTTTAGTTTTAATTATATTGGGGCAGTCGTAAAACGCATCCTCATCATCTTCTAAATTAATAACAATATATTCATTACAATGTAAGTAAGAATTAAAAATTGAATCTAATAACAACTTCTTCAAATGTCCTTTTACAAAAATAATATTAAAACTATCTGATTGTTGAATGTGAAACATTAAAATATTTTGAAGCAGTTTTAGTGATAGATTTCCAGCGCTATATTTAAGTCTGTGGTGATGATACTCCAACCATCGCGCTTGATTCTTATCTGAGGTGTTTAGAGATCGGAATGGTATTGGTGGCTTGAAAAAGTAGGTGTCTACATCACCCCCATCGAATGCTTTGATGGATAATTCCTTTGGTATAAATTTTCCATTTACTTTAAATCCTTGAACATCAATAATAAATCGCCGATTCATATTGATGTCCGTAACTTTCCCAAATGATTCTTCTACGAAATCATGCAGGATCTGCATCACACCTCAACCATTTGTCGCTGTTTCTAGATTCACACTGGGATTGAATGATACAAAAAACATTTAACAATATCGTTTTAATAAGTTTAAATTAATTTTCGAACTATTCCCGACAATGGGGTGTACTCAACGACTGCATCACACAAAATAAGGCAATAGGCTTGAGTGTTTGGCTTAAATGCTTGCGTAGCTTCCAATTCAATTTTTAAATCAACCGTAGATGATTTAATGCTTTCATTTTGTTTAGATACATCAAACACAAAAAGAACATGTTGCTTGAATTGAATCATGTCTAATATCGGTTCATTTGTACCACCACCATAGTAACTGTTTTGGAAAGTGGCATACATATAATAGAGTTGTGCATAATCACCATTATTTATATCAAGATTTAAGTTATCATATGGATATGAATCTGAGTTTAGATAAATTTTCATATTTCGCAGTGATGCATTATCAAATTTGGAGGCGCTTTTTACATGAGTATTCTTTCGCTCCTCTTGCAGTGCAATTATAACATATCGTGGTTTCTCCAGAGTCGTAGATGTTTTTACAGACCAGATATCTCTATCAGTACTTTTTAAAGAGGGTAGTTCATGCAATTCCCACCTACGAAACGGCATTAATATAGGTTTATCTTCTTTGAGTCTATCCAAGACACTCAATCGAACTTCATCGTTGAGTTGGAGATGAGGAATTCGCCAGTAAATTTTATCAATATCGAACGTTATATTTGCGTCCCCTTTGTAACAGTTCACGTCATTTCTAGCTCGTAGTAGTATTAATTCCTGCTTCACATTAATTAATATTTTCGTATAATCCTCAGCAAAACCCAATAAATATTTCAATGGAATTAGAGCATAGAACTTTTTGTTATCATCAAAGTATGTAACAGTTGCAGGATTCTCTGCCCAACCGCAAAGATCAAGTATATGCTGATCTCGCTTAGTGTTGGAGAGTAGGCCCTTTATCGTGCTTGTGATTCCTACATCACGATTCTTGTCCACTTCAACTCCATTCAATTCATAACGGATTTCATCAAACAAAAACGCATACGCATTTTTCACAAACTTAAAGTTGTGTACAGTTGCAGGTGGAATCAGCGCCGGAAATTTAACAGTTCCGCTCACATAAATATAACTTTCACTCGGACAAGTATAAATGTCTTGGTGTTGTATCATTATACGAATCTCATCATTGTTTCTATAATTTTGAGCTAGAGGATGATATGTGTGGAATTCACTCTTTGCAATAGTCTCTTCATAGCTAATTTTGGAAAATATATTTATTTTATCCATATTGTTACTGTCGCTTTAACTTATACCCTAGAGATAATAGTTTATTTTTTAGAGCGGCTGTTAACACTTTACGAGCTAAATGTTGACTGATTGAATTATGTCTTGTAACGTCTACTTTTATATGGTTACTATGGAAATTAATCCCCATTTCTCTCTCTCACTTAATACTCTTCAACTCTAAACGCACTAGTATTTTTTCACCTCTAAAATTCACAGGTCGACCGGCTTGATCGAGGATTGTCAATGTGATGTTATCTATTGCTCGAGCGTTTATTGGTAGATAAATAATATTTCGTGGTTCAATATTTATTGCAAAACCTGGATCAACACTAGGTGAGAATTCAAATATAGTATGTGATAATGTATTACCGTAATAAGCGCCGTGTACAATGTTACACTCAACTCGAATACTATTAACTTTTATAATTTCTACCGGTAAATCTGATTCGTGTAATTGATTAGCCACCAACTTTCTTTTAGAAAAGCCTAACAATCCCCCTATTGTGTAACTATCAGAGAAATCAATATCGTAATTACTCTTTATTTCACACTTTAGCGTATTATTGTTTGGTTTAATTGATAGCACCTTATCACGCTCAACCTTATCGTTAAGGGTAGCGTCAATCAGCTGATTTTGTAAATAGAGTTCAATGTCAGTTATCTCATACGAACCAGCCGGTATTTTAATCTGCTTTCCACTGTTGTACTTAAACAGATTATTACTATTTTCTTCAATATTCGGAATAGTATTGTATGTGTAAAATCCAACAAGTCCTAGGCAATAAAACGTGTCAGGGTTCAGTTCTATCGGCGGGTAATAATTCACAGAGAGCACATTTGTATTACTTTGCAGTGTGAATGTCTGAGACATGACTGATGAATTTATATTGCTGTAACTGACTTTATTCCGCTAAAAATTGCAAACATAAATGTCCACAATTGTAACTATTAAATTTCTGATATCTATCATGATTATATACTATTTCACTCCCACGAAAATATTTTAACAACTCCACGGGCGGTTGTAGATCACCGAAACTGTCAAAGTATGTAACTAAATTTCCACTCTTTCTATACGCTACCCAATGAGTGCACACTCGTTACGGAGAGGTTTTGTTGATGGAAGAGTGTCACGCATAAATACACCACGAAAATGCTTAATGGGTTCTCGTGTAGCATAATTTTGAATATCTATATCAGTGAGCGGACGTCGAGGTAGCTTACTTAGTAGTTTTTTGGGGACTGCTTTAAATACAAACCCAAACCTTTTCGATATGGTTTGAGATATAGTCCACTTCCACTTTTACCTATTGCAATTGCTTCCATTGTCTTGTTATGTCGCTCTGATTCAGCCAATTTATTTCTAGCATCTTTGGAGGCGTTCACTGCTTTTGCAATTCCAGCAGCACCACCTGCTAGCGAACCAAGAGCGCTTAACCCCGCAAACAGTGGTATCAGCGGTAGAATTCCACCTTGTTTCGGTATGGGGATTACACGAGGCGTACGAACTTTTCTACGACCACCTGCCTCCTTAACTGCCGCCCTAGCAGTCGTAAGAGCAATTTTACCACCCTCTCGCTCATCCAATGATTTGAATTTTTTCATTGCTTTGCGTACTTTTGATACAATTCCACTATTTAGTGCAATTTTCTTCTGCTTTTTTCTCTTAATACCCATTCCGAGTTTTCGTTTAATTTTCATAGCGGTAGCAACAGATAATGCAGCTGCTTTTTCACCGAACTTTGCGTCTTCTGCTTTTACTCTTCTCCAGGCGGCTTCTTGAAGAATTTGATCAGCTCTATGTCGATCTGATTGAAGGTTACTTTGTGAATATGCAATGTCGTGTTCTTTACATGCACTGTCTAGAGGATTAATACCAGAATCACCTCTTGCTATACGCTTCTCCAACTTAGTACCCGGTCCGCAATACTGATAACCTCCAGGTATATGTATCTCGAACGGCAGCTTGTTGATGAATGAATTGATGATACCTCTTCCAGCGTACATGTTGTTATGAATGTGTGCACGTTATAATAAGTTTATATACAGTTGTAGAGCATTATATATTTTTTAGTATCATGCGATTCGTTAAACAGAAACTATCTCTACCTATCATAAATCTTGATACGTGTATTGGTGAAGGTATATCGCTCACGAAAGAGATGCGTCATGGTATTTTGCTACCGAATACGTTGAGATGCTTAATTTGCGGTCCATCAAACTGTGGAAAATCTAATGTAATGTTGAGTTTGCTGTTTGATGAGAATGGTGTAAAGTTTAAAAATGTGTATGTCTATTCAAAATCACTGTACCAATCGAAATATCAGTTTCTTGAAAAAGTTTTAAAACCACTCAAGGGCGTTGGATATTTCCCATTCAAAGAGAATGTGAACATTATGAAACCCAGTGATGCAAAACCTGATTCGATTTTCATTTTCGACGATGTGGCTTGCGATAAACAGGATGTGATACGAGAATATTTCAGCATGGGGCGACATAATAAAATTGATTCTTTCTATTTATGTCAAACGTATACTCGTATCCCCAAACACCTCATACGTGATAATGCTAATTTTATAATACTCTTCAAACAAGATGATTTAAATCTTAAACATGTTTACAACGATCACATAAGCGGTGATATGACTTTCGATAAATTCAAGGAAATGTGCTCAGCATGTTGGACAGAGCCCTACAGTTTTATAACAGTGGATAAAGATTGTGATATTGATAAGGGGAGATATCGTAAATATTTAGATCAGTATATAATAATAGGTAAATAGATTCAGATAGTCAGTATACAATAAAGTGTTGAAGGAGAAAGTTTTATTATCGGATTGAACCTGATTACTATTACCTGATTAAATCTAATTGATACCTGAACAAACCTGATAATTATCTGATAAAACATGATTAAACCTGTATATTAGCTGATTAAACCTGATTATTAGCTGATTAAACCTGATTATTAGCTGATCAAACCTGATTATTAGCTGATCAAACCTGATTATTAGCTGATCAAACCTGATTATTAGCTGATCAAATCTGTTTATTAGCTGATTAAACCTGATTACTACCTGTTTCAACCTGTTATAAAAAATACTATATGATGAGTAGAAATGTTAAACGGAAACTTATTGATGCTCAAAAAGCTATTCGTAAAATGTTACTGGCTATTAAATTGAATAGAACCGAAGAAGATGAACTGCTAAATAAAACTTATAAACCTCTAATCGAACCTTTGAAAAATTTAATAGCCACATCACAAAAACCGCAATTACAAAATATTTCAAATATTAAACAAGAGAGTCCTAAATTATCCCCATCCAAAAACGAGCAGCCACAACAGCAAAATGATGATGAAGTTATTAAAGCTGGAGCTAAACGTAAAGCAACTAATTTCATACAAAAACCTAAACCTAAGCGAGTAGATTTTTTACCACGTGAACAGGAAATTTCTTATGAAGATATACCTCAAGATGATGATGCAGATGAAAATGTATTTGAAAGTGATCGACACATGTATCAAACGTTCATCGAAGATATAAACCCCCAAGCTATAGAGTCTTATTTAGAAGCTTATGCTCCTCTACCGAGACAATATGTAGAAATGTTAATAACAGATGGGAAGGATGAATTGGATATACAAACGGGTATTAATATCAACCTAAATACTGATAAATGGACCATTGGAAAATCAAATGTCGAGGTTATCGGAAAAGATTTACGAATAGAAGGGATTAAATACATCGGTACCCCAGGTCTTTATGAATTACTTTTCAAGAAGAAGCCTATTGGTTATAATGATAATGATAAACGCAATTATAAAGATATTTTGAAAAGAACCAATGTGCTGCGGAGAAATTACGATCCAAATTCACAGATTCAAGGAACTAAAACATATAAATATAGAAACATAATTAAACCACTTTTTGAAAAAGCCACTCCTCGAATACATTCCTGGTCAGGTTCCTCCCCGTCTGGAAGGGGGCTGTTTGATTCATCTTTGAATATTCCAAAGAATAATATACCTAGAGTACAATATCGGTACTGGGATAGCCTTGAAGAGTTAGTAGACCGTTTATGTCTTTTACACGCATCTAAGAGTGCTGGAAATACATCCCATCAGAATGAAATTGTAGCCATTGAAGAGGAATTACGAGAGGCTAATATAATAGAGTGAACCGCGTATTCATAGTTCAAATCAATGATGAGTGTCGACAAGTTTGGACGTCATTCAAATCGCAAAACGGTTCAAACACGAGGTCCTCCTGGACCCGGATTTCTTTTTACTCGTACCGGTGATTTTAATGTTGAGAACAGAAGAATTTGTAACATAAGTGAACCGCTAGATAAGTCTGACGCTGCTACTAAAGATTTTGTTGATACTTCTATTAGTAGCGTTAAACAATATTTGAAAACTGTAAATGAAAAGATTGATGTTGCTATTAAAGGCTTTCGTGATGTTGATGAAACACTCACAAAGAAAGTGTCGGATTTAAAAACATTTGAAAATAAAATTAAATCAGATTTACTCAATTTAGATAATAAATTACAAACAACCATTAATATTATACCAAGCAATATTGACTCGAAACTTTTAAAAGTGCAGGAGGATATTGATCAACAATTTATTCATTCCCGTAATGAAATTGAATTACTAAAGAAACGTTTAGATGTACCACCAGCAACTACGCGCAGAGCAAGTATTAATTTAGAAGATATTCCTCATCATGGGAAGACGTCGACCCTTAGCAACAAGCACCATTAAACAGGATGTGGTGAATGAGTTGCATAAACCAGCTAGAAAAAAATTTATCAGACGTAGAGTTATATTAAAAGGCATGGATGATTTATGGCAAGCAGATTTAGCCGAATTTGGTGCTTATGCTCGCGAAAATAAAGGTTATAAATTTATTTTGGTAGTGATTGATTGTTTCTCAAAATTTCTGTGGACTGTTCCGTTAAAGGATAAATCTGCTGTGAGTTTAACGGATGCATTCAAGAAAATTTTCCAAGAGAGTACCCGTACACCACACAATCTACAAACTTATCAAGGTAAAGAGTTTTATAATCAACAATTTAATGTATTAATGAAAAAGAATCATGTTAATCATTACTCAACGTACACCACCATGAAAGCATGTATGGCTGAACGGGTTATTCGAACTTTAAAAGAAAAGTTATATCGAGCATTCAGTCTAAATGGAAAATATAATTGGTATTCTATATTGGATGAGATAACTAGAAATTACAATGCAACAAAACACTCTACAATTGGTATGAAACCTAAAGATGTGAATTTAAATAAAGAGAAACAATTACTCAAAACAGTTTATTCACATATAAAAATTGCTGATTTAAAGGACAATTTAAAGTAGGTGATTTTGTACGTATTAGCAAACAGAAGGCGATGTTTGCTAAAGGATATACTCCTAATTGGTCAACAGAACTGTTTAAAATTCAAAAAGTTAAAATTTCTAATCATAGTTACATATTTATTGGAGGATATTCAGGGTAGACCAATCCAAGGAGCATTCTACGAATATGAACTACAAAAGGCTAAACATCATGATGTGTACTTAGTTGAAAAAGTATTACGTCGTAAAGGATCGAAAGTGTATGTGAAATGGCTCGGCCTCGATAATTCACAAAATAGTTGGATTGATAAAACTAATGTACTTTAAAATATGTATACACTCATTGAAAATAGTGACGACTATTATACTACCTGTAATTTTATTTATAAACTTGTTAATAAAATATTTTTTATTCTACTAATTACTTAGTTTTATTTATTTCCACCTATAATCCTGAAACTGAATAAAATGGATAAGTAAAACGATACATATTGTTAAATTATTATTTTTATTATAATTAGTAAACATCATTTTGATTAATATACATATTTCTCCTAACTATCAACATATTTACAATTACTGATAACAATATTATTATAACTACGAAAATTAGGGAATATATAAAATAATTAGGAATTCCTAACGGTATTGGTGGTATTATAGTTGTTGTTATATTGTATTCATTTCCGTCAGATAATGATGTTGGTTGTGATGATGAGCTATCTCTCGTATAATTGGATTCAACTGAAGACTCTGAAGACTTAGAGTTTTCATCTAATCTCAACTCGATGATATTTTCCCAAGGAGTGGGTAATTTTGTTTGTAAACTTTCCCATTGATCACTTTTGCAAAATGATCGATTTGGAAACACGTACATTAGTTTGTAGTTTATCACACCATTTTCATCACTATCCTCGGTATTTGCTTGTGTTGTGCATGTAGGTGGTATGGTATCTAGCAGTAGAATCATTCGTCTCCATCTTAGCGGCCATGTATCATTTTTTTCAACATTCATACAAATATAACATTCTACAATCTCACCCGGGGTCGTGGAAAAGAATGTCTTATCGAATAACCCCACCATCAAAATGTAATTTGCAATGTTGATCAACATAATGATTTTGTGCGACTAACAATGAAATGTTTTCTGCTTTTCATCAATACATTTATAACATTTATAACGAGGTGGTGGGGGTCCATCAATATGATCCACATCAGTTGGTAAATTGTAATGTTTGAAGCATGGGAGATAGGTGGCTATTTCTTCATCTTCTTGAAAATGTGGTGGTAGTGAATTCCACATCGAATATAGTTCTCGAGGTGTTGTATGGTTCATTAAATGTAATTTATACTGGCTACAACAGTAACAAGCACAATGCTTATTCCTTGATACAAAGTTTAGAAAAAAGTTGATAACACTTTTTAGCATCTTGATAGCTTTTTATTATTAATTTCAATCGTTATATTTTTTCAATGTGTCGCTCCAGTCGTGCTTTTCTTTGTACTGCTGTATCGGCGTCGATGATCTTAACCATAACACTGTCGCGTTGTTTCTATGTCTTTAATTAATTCCAACTTATTATATGTTAATATTTCATAAATACATTCTATACATTCAAAGTGATGGCTGGACGAAGAAAATTGTAGCAGGCTTTCCAACGTTGGTATGACTTCACTGTCTTTAGGTAAATTTATAAAATGTTTTAGACACTCGTTGTAATAATTATTAAAGTTTAATGTTTTCAAACGTTCCAAGCGGTAATCGATTAATTTAAATAACCCATCTAACTTGCATACCGCCTCTCGATCCAAATCGAACTGAACTCCTCTGCTTTGTAACGTAATATATCTGTTTCTATTCCTCCTGGGTAATGAATGAAGAGTAATGGTGCAATTATGCTAAACAGGAACTATTTCGGTATATGGTATTTCTTCCTTTTCAGCTTCTGGTAAACAACTGCAGTTGGAACACTTTCTCTTAACACCTCTCTGTGGTATAGTCGTAAAGAATGTATTAACCTTCTGCCATTGATTTTTTAATGTGGACCATTCAATTGGTATTAATGTTAGACTGTTTTTCGAATTGAATATTCGAACACACTGATAAAATCCTCGAACTGCGCTGAATCCAGTTGAAACTGATAATGACCTGGAGATAGAGTAACTAACTTCATTTATGAGACGATATTCACTTTTAATCTCCTCATCGAACTCTTGTAGTAAGTCATCTAAGAATGTAGGTGAACTTATACCCGAATCTGGTGCGGTTATCGTTGGAGTTGTTAAAGACACGTACGTTAATATTACGTGTACGTTAATATTACTAATTCAATTTGTGTGTAGTTCCCATATTTATACCAAAAAACGAACATTCAATAAGCCAATCAAAATACTAATTAAGTCAAAGTCAAACAAGTCTCTAATTTTAGTTACTTAGGTTCTTATAATATTACGTGAAGCCATTTAATAAAATGTTAATAATTAATTTGATATGCAATTTATATTTTAATTACAGCATTTTAATTGCGATAGTAAACACTATTCAGTTTTAATAATGCGGATTTGCTAATCTAGTCTAAACTTATCTAGGCTGGTGGTGGTATTTTTCCTTATTATAAATGATTGCTATAATAAATATTATGTAGGAATGTGAATTTACTTTTCCCAGTCTGGTTCTAGTCTGATAATATCTATTCTAGTCTGACATTAACTAATCTAGTTCACTCTAGTAGTCCAGTATTTAATTCACTAAGCCACTAAATAGTGTTAGGCAACCATATACACAAGATATTTTAAGTTACTCAATTTTTTTGAATATATTTAATTACAGGATAATCTCAATACATTTATAACTCTAATCCATAGGCAACCAAATACACAAGATATATAAATAAATGCCATGTTTCCGCGCGGCGCCATCTGTGGGGAAATTGAATTACAGGAATCTGTATTTTTTTTGAATTTTACAGGAATCTGTAAAGCGCCATCTGTGATATAGTAGCGGAAATTGAATTACAGGAATCTGTATTTTTTGAATTTTACAGGTATCTGTAAAGCGCCATCTGTGATGTAATAGGGGCATGTAAAGGTCAAGTCAAGGTCAAGTCAAGGTCATGTCAAGGTCATGTCAAGGTCATGTCAAGGTCAAGTCAAGGTCGTCGCGCATGCGCACTGTCGGAGGTTGAGGTTGGCCTAGAACGCATCATCTATCCCTACTGGCAGTGAAGGAAAATATTAACTGTTGCGTCAAAAAAATGTCTTTTTTTATAAAAACCCGTATTACCCGTAATTTTTTTATAAAAACCCGTATATTTTTTGAATAAATCGACGTAGAAGCTTCGTTTTGGCTCTCTAAGTTTGCAAATACACTACGGAAAAATGGAAATTTACATATTCTTTACAAATTCCCAGAATGGAGCGGCCAATACCCCATAAGGGGTCTATGGCCATATGTATATGTATGTATATATCTACATGAAAAGATGAGTGACTGAGCACGATGTAATACATTATTAACATTAATGTTGTTAATAATTTATTACATCGTGGTATCAAATTAAGTCACTCATCCTTTCATGTAGATAATTTAGCTAAAATCAAAAAAAATTTAATCAAAAATAATTATCCGTAATTATCCGATGTGACGATTTCTATTTTTAACTTCAATTTATTTTATTTTTGTTTGTTTTTATTTACTATTATAGTAATGCCGGGGAAACCAATTACTAATAAAAATTAATATAATTTTCAAATTGAAAAAAATGTCGAAATCAAATAATTTTTTAAAAATTAGGTGAGAACAAATAGTTTTTAGTTTATTCTGTTTATGTTTATTACAAAATGTTTTTTCTAATCATAAAAAATTATTATTGTAAATTGTTGTAATTTCCATGTATTTTAGAATTTTTATAATTATGTTATTTTGTAATTTTGTTTTTCTTTTGTAGCCTTGAGAAAGACCTAACGAAGGTCGAAACGTTGGCTTAATTTAAATAAAAATTCTTCAAATAATTTGTCCAAACACCTGATTTAAACTACCCTAATCATAACAGTTAGTGTTACCAATTGACAATTAATATTACCAACAGTCAGTGGTGTTCTGTTTCAAAATGTTAACAATGGTGTTGTAATAAAGACCAGGACTGGACATCTGTGCCATTAACGCACATTCCAAAACGTGCCCTTTTTCCCACGTTTTGGATAAATGCAATTGTTTTATAGTTTGTCCAGAAACTAATCGTTTTTATTACCACGTTAAAATCTACCTCCTCCAAACATATTAGAGAACGTGCGAAGGCCTATAAAAACCTTCTTATAAAGATTAACCAGAGGACCAGACATTTTAAGGTATTTAGGGAATTTAAGCCTCGATTGTTCATGGGAGGAGCCAAGAAAATTCAATCGCCTCCTAATTTGAATTAGAGGGATGATTTAACCCCTCTTACAGATATATTATACTAGCAATGGTATAAATACCATTCCCCAGTTGTCGGTAAGAGGTAAGAACTTACAAGTAACAAGTTGTAAGTAAGAAGTAAGAGTAGAGTGGTAAGCTATAAGTTCTTAAGTCTTAAGTTATTTCGTTGTATTATTGTTTAATTAAATTGTTAAAACCAAGTCGACTATTATTCGACAAACTTCGTGCCTTGCGAATCCCGGTGAACATTACATTATTTAAGATCCCGAGATATTTAGATATATCACAGAGTCCGAAGAATTGTTGGCCAGCCTTCCCTCTCAACATTGAAGTCGGCGGTGGTCCACACCACAACCCCCTTCACATCATTGGTGGCAGCCTCTCAACATTGGTGGCAGCCCCACAACAATGGACTCGCTGGCGATGACCGGCACCGGAATTTTTTAACCCTTGAACCCTACAAATATCATAGCAACCAGCAGAATCCTTCAAATCATTAATAGCGTTAATAGACCGAACCATTAAAGAGACCGAATAGAACCATTAAAGAGACCGAAATAGACCGAACCATTAAAGAATTTGCTTTAACGATATTAAAGTTACGACATTGCGAGGCTTCTAAAAGGTAAGCGAATTCCTGTAAGACGTCGATTATTAAAGCAAAATCCTTAAGAAATTCCAAATTGATTTAATAATCCAGAAGTTTTGTCATTAGATTCAAAATGTTTGCATAAAGCGGGATAATTTTTCCAAACCGCAAAGTGCATGCGCTACAAGCTGCCCATCTAGGTCCGGACACGAGTCCGATTTTTATAATTTCCACGTCTGTTTCTGCAGCACATGTTTTTAAATCTCTCTGATATTGTACTGAACACGATTTCCGGTTTATTTCGTTCAAATGCTCAAAATGCCCGAGATATGGAATATCTCTTTACACTTATTTTGCCTTTCTGGTTATTTCCTCTCACTTATTGCAACTTTTTTCCTGCAGAATAATTTAGTCCGATTCCTCACGCATCTTTCGAGATCAAATTTGTCGAAATCTATTGAAAATTGACCGAGTGGTGAATTAAAATGTAAGGGTCCTCCGCGGGATCGATGGGTGGTGTGGTGGCATTTTCTAAATTTAAACCTACCCAGGGATACGGTACATATTTTCCGACGAACTTTGGGATGCTGAATCAATTGGTAAAGACTAGAAGCCTCTGTCGTTAGGTTAGGTTGAGTTCGTTGGTTGTTTCGGTAACAACAAGATCGTTGTAAAAGTGCTACGTTAAAAAAATTAATATAAGTGATTATTGATTAATAAACTAACTTTGGAGGTGATAAACGGTAAGGGACCTGAGAAGAAACGTGGGGATCAGAGATGTTGAGAAGATGTGCTACGGGAGGGGACAGCTGTGCTTGGACAAATAGATTTTCTTTTTGGATAAACTGACAAATAAATTTGACACTAGTGAAAACTCTAATTTCCAAAGAAAACGTCACTTTAAACTTGTTGTTTATATTCTAGTATTTTATGTGTTTTTCATTGTTCATCATATGTTGTAGTGTGCTTTATGTGCTTTGAGTTAAAGTGTGTGCTATTTGTTTGTTATTATTAGGCATATGAGACAATAATTTCTTATTAGAGGAATATCTTCATCAACGCGATAACTACGATAGAAATGACCGAAAAGTTCAGGAGACCGGGAAGATACAAAGTGCCCTTACTACCCAGGGGGAAATATGTAAAGATCCCATCGCGTTTTCTACCCGGGAATAAGCAAATGAAATCAACAAGACAATCAAAGAGTGGCTAGAGACAATGTTCATTTAAATCCCGATAAAACCTCTTTAAGAACTCATATTTTCCAATCTGGCCATCATTTTGATTTTGATAACATCTCAATACTGGACATTGAAAAACATTACTACAAACGCAACATTAGCGAAATGATTTTCATTAAAAAACACAATACAGTAAATTATAGAGAAGATGTCAATGGCCTAAGTAAGATTTATTGCAATTTAATTAAAAAAGTTTAAACTGTTTTCTAGTCTATATTTGACTAAATTAATTTTAATTCAATATTTTAAAAAAATATATTAAAAAAAAATCAATTATTTAATCAAACAATTTCTCACCATAAAATAAATTAAAATTTTAATTCCCTATTCACACAATTTATACGCACTCCGACAAAGAATTTGAGTTTTTTGGTCTTGGTTTTTAAAGTTTAATTTTTGTTTTTTGGACTTTTACGATTACGATTAATCACTATTTATTTCCAATGTGACGATTTCTATTTTTTAACTTCAATTTATTTTATTTTTGTTTGTTTTTATTTACTATTATAGTAATGCCGGGAAAACCAATTAGGGGAGGTAGGGGAGAGATGGGCACTTATTCACAAAATAGGTAATAAAAAAACACTTTTATATATCAAATATGTATTGCCTAGGTCAAGTGCACCATTCATTTGGCAAGATTGTTTGAAAATAACAGTCTACAAATTATAATCAGTCTCAAAGTTACAAGAGAATTTCTGAAACATGTCAATTGTGCCCAATGCTCCCTATGGTAGGGAGGTTCAGGCACCCCCTATGGGAGGTTTGGGCATGATGTTTAAAACACCCAATATCCATGATATAAACCAAAAGTCAAATAATCTTAAACAGTGTATAAATCACAAACGTAATCAATAAAGTTGATTTTTGCAAGTTGCAAGTTTGATCAGGGATATCATATTTATCAGCAGTTGCTTTTGTCTTACCACCTTTTGCCATTTCTTAATATTATCTCTTTTGGAATTTCGCGTCGCTTACCCTTATATTTTTACACGAACGGCATTTTTCTGCAATTTTAATTAATTTGAACATTTTAATTAAATCAGGTAATTAAAGAAGCATTGGGCATGCCCAAACCTCCCTCAAAATAACTGCCCATTGCTCCTTCTGCATAATTTTTCAACTTAACTCTGTCTTGAAATTTTTTTGTTAGATATTTTGGCGTGACTTACGGGTTAATTTATACGTTAGTAAATATACAATAGAAAGAAAATTTAAAAAATCTTATACCTTTCGCTGATTCTTCGTTTATTAATTGCGAAACCACAACAAAATATTTACATTGACGAGCACCTAATCTTATAAAGCGTTTGAACGCGACAATTTAACGAAATCCCAAATAGTATATGGATGAACAGAGTTACTAGTGAATAAAATAAACTACCAACCTAAAGATAAAATAAAAACTACAATTAAATGGGAATTACGAGGGGGTGCCCATGTCTCCCGAATCCCCATCCCTCCCCTAGCTCCCCTACTAACAAAAATTATAATTTTCAAATTTAAAAAATGTAAAAATCAAATAATTTTTACAAAATTAGGTGAGAAAAAATAGTTTTTAATTTATCCTATTACAAAATGTTTTATCTAATAATAAAAAATTATTATTGTAAATTGTTGTAATTTTCATATACGTATTTTAGAATTCTTATAATTATGTTATTTCGTAATTTGCAATTTTGTTTTTCTTTTGTAGCCTTGAGAAAGACCTAATGTAGGTCGAAACGTTGGCTTAATTTAAATAAAAATACTTCAAAGAATTTGTCCAAACACCTGATTTAAACTACCCTAATCATTAAAACAAGATGGACGTTATATCACAAAAGAATTACTAACTGTTGTAATAAATACAGCTTCTAAACATTTCTAGACAGGCGACAGTTGGCAGAATCGTCGATTTACGATAACATTTTTGTCAGCACAAAATGATTTAACAATTTTCTACCCAATTCGAGTCTTGATGATTTTGATGATTTTTATTTTAGGAAAATTATTATAATAAATAGTATGTTTAATATGTCTGCAGAGATAAATACGGTTTAAAAGAATTTTGTTATCACCTGGGAAACTAAAAAACTAAATTATAGTTCGCGAGAGATAAGACGTTTTTTAGCTTGTCTCAAAATAACCGATAGTGCAATTATCCAGCATATAGTCAATTGCTCCATATGGTGTCAATTTCTGAGCAAGAGAATTGTTTAATTAACGAGGTTAATTATAAACGTGTATAATTTTAGCAATTAAGTTTACTGAATAGGATGCTTGTGGCCGCTACTACGTGGCAATCCATACTTACACTGAATTCAAAAATTGTTGTTAAGACATAGTGAATTTTTCAATTCAGTGTAATTAAGTTAACAATTAGTATTTTTTTCTGAAATTTTGTAGATTGTATTTTGTAATATATTTCTACCACAATGTAATTTATCAATATATAACTATAAATTTATGTTTACTATACATTACAATAAATTTGTAGTATACAAAACATTGCATAGTTTTATCAATCCGTTCTTTTTAAATGTTTTGAATTTAAATGTAAACAACTTTGTGATTATCTGCCAATTCTACTTAATCATAAACAACAACAGAAAAAATACTAATTATAGCAATATTATCCATATAAATATTTCTACTCAAATAATTTCGTCTTAAATAAATTTATGCCGTCCGAGAAGCTTCTTAGCAAAAATGCTGTTAAAAATATATCAACCTGTCCTTGCAATATTGACTATTTCATTGTTAGATCAAAATATAGGACACGCTGCTGAGTATTCGAAACAACAAAACTGTAAGTATTGTTAATTAAATATTTTTTTTAGTTTTATTCATTCCAGTATTATTAATAAAATAATGAACAATACTAATGTCTAATGAGTAATAACTAATGTCATAAGAGTAAACATAAATTTCAAAGACCTAATTTATCAGATTTGATTCTATATTGACAGAATTTTCAAAGAAGCCGCATATATAGTAACTTGGAACTATGCCTTACAATCAATAAAGTACATTTTTAACACTATTATTAGCGAAAGAGATAACTTGGAAAGCGGTACTTGTTAAATTTTGGGAAATGATTGGGTGAAAGATGAGCTGATAGGAATGCAGAAAATAGTGCACCACTATGGTATACCTATTCATATAGGCCAGGGCTTCTTAAACTTTTTTCATTCACGACACTATTTTTGATTGTTGTAAAATTGTATTTATTATAGTTACAAAAATTATATACCTATTTCTCAACAAAACAGCATTTTTTTTTCAATAATGGTATATATTCGAGTCTTAGTCCGTTCGAATATATTCGGAGCAGGCGTTAAGTAATTAAGTACTGCATAACAAATAAAATCTTGGTGCAATATTTGATATTGCTGGATATAAAAGCTCTTCAACATTTTTGATATGTGTGAAAATGATATGGTATTTGTGTGATTGTGATATGTGTTAAAGGTAAAAAAAGTAATTTCACATAAATATATAGTGTTGAATGGCAGAAGAACATTTAATGCTATATCAGAGATTGTGGAAAATTCAGTTCTAGTTCCAATCTAGATCTTTTTTTTTAAAATATAGCTTTAGGTTTGAGTCACTCGAATGCTCAGCAAATTCCTCTTGAGCTTTATATAGCAGGTGATCAATCTTACCCAAGCCAATCAAAAATGGTTTTTGAATGAGACTAAGATAACTTTTTAAAATCAATATTTGATATAAAATATTTACGAAACTGTGTTTCAGTGGCTTTGCGTTTAAGTGGCCTATAATATTTTTTGCGATAAAAGTTTTACAATGATTTTTCTGGGATATAAAATTGTCGATATTGTCGATATAAAACATTTCGAACGAATTCTTGTGATGAAATGTTGATCTTTTTAACAAATCTTTCAATTTTATCATGAGAAGTAAATTTATTTTATTTATTTATTTTATTTTTATTTATTTATCAACAGGATATACAATATATATATACACACTTACATAATACATAATATAATACATAAGGATGCACCTATAGAGGTGAGTTACACCTGTACATAGGCCTGAGAAGCAATTTATTCACATAATTAAACTTTATAGATTACATACAAGAATTAGGTAAACATAAAATACAAAAACATAAGCAATAAACAACATAATAAGGTATAAGAGGACTCAAAGATTAGAGTATTAAAAAGTAAACTGTAGGAAAACAAAATATTGAAAAAGATTTGAGATAACAAAATATTGAAATTGTAAGAGAACAAAAAGTCTAATAAAAGGAAGTATTTGTAAGCCAATTTCTCAGTTTTATTCTTACTGTTTTGTTATTATTATTCGGTATTCTTTTTAGTGTATCAGGTAGTGTATTGAATTGTTTAATTGCCACAATCGAGGAGTTTTTAAATGCTATAGATTTACTGACTTTGGGTAACGGAATACTTCTATTTCTAGACTTCCCTTTATAGTTCTCATACGCATATTTACAACTATTGTAGTGATAACTCAACGACTCGAGTATAAATGTATCTCTAAATCCTAGAACACGTTTGCCATCCGAAAATATGTTAATGAGCTTAGATTGAATTTGAGCTAAGATATTAGTGTTGGTTTTGTAACTTCCCCCCCAAGCAATAATTCCATAATTCACAATACTCTCAAAAAGAGAATGGTAAATAATCTTCAGTGATTGCTTGCTCATTATTTTTTTTAATTTATGAAAGATTAACAAAAAGTATCTAGTTTTACTTATAAGGTTTAATATAGGGATATTCCACTTCATGTGACAGTCAAACATTAACCCTAAATATTTACAACTATTGACTCTTTCAATTTTCTCATTATAAATGGATAACTCAAAAAAATTAGGTACACTGTCTTTGTAACAGCCAAAAGTCATGTTTGTTGTTTTATCCACATTTAATGTTAAATAATTATTTTGTAACCACATACCTATTTTGTCTAGGTATGTTAACATATTGGATTGTGCTTCAGACCATCTTGTACCTATACCTTTAACCACTGTGTCATCAGCAAAAGCTGCTATACTATATACAGGTAGTATTTTAAACATATCATTAATGTATATAATAAAAAGTAGGGGTCCTAAGACAGTTCCTTGTGGTGCACCAATTTTAATTTTACATTTTTTACTTTTAACATCCTTAATTTTAACTACCTGAAATCTATCTGTTAAATAATTTTTAATTAGGTCATGAGCTACTTCTCTAACACCATATTTATATAATTTATTAAGCAATATTTTATGGTTCACTGTGTCGAAAGCTTTGGCTAGGTCTAGAAAAGCAACAACTGTCGGATTACTGATGTCTATATTAGTATATATAAAGTCAGTGATCGATGCTAACGCATTCTTTGTACCTTTATTTTTCATAAAACCGTACTGATGACAACTAATAATGTATTACTTACAATTTTTTTCTTGAAGAGACAAGTTGAGATCGTTTAATTGCTCATATATTTCCGACAGATAACACAGATTATTTTGAAAAAAAGTAGCAAGATCACATTTTTATTCTGTTTAAAATATTTTGTTCTCGTCCTTTAATAACAATATTTTTTCTTAGTTTTGACCTTTCGATATCAATCTTACTTTTGCATGTAATAATAAATGTGTATAGATTGTTTGCTAGGTAGGTCGTGGGAAAGTAGCTCTGCACTTTGCAGATAAAGCGTATAGCCGAATATATATATATATATATATATATATATATATATATATATATATATATATATATATATATATGTTTATATTATATATATGTATATATATATATATATATATATATATATATATGTATATATATATATATATATATATAAAGAGTAAATTTTATAAAAATTACTACGCAAACGGTAGAATTCGGGTAATACGATTAACAGAAAAAACTCAAATTCTTCTTAAGTCGACGTTTCGATTTATTGATTAAATCTTTTTCAAGACCTACAAAAATATTACAGAAAATTACAAAAAACAAACAGATGTTATTGATTACTTACAAAGAAGGTAATGAACAATTAATTAAGACGTGTAACATCATATAACTTGACCAACAATGTGGGTTACATAATCGTTGCTGTAAAACGAGCCATGGTGAATTTTAATTTCGGTGTTTGAAATTTAATATTTAGTTTACAAAATGTCGGACACCAACCCGATCGGCACAGCACGAGGAAACCAACAAAACCTTTTCGTTCTCTTCAAATAATTTAAAGTTGAAAAAAAAATTATTTTTTTTCAATTGAGCTGCGAAGGTGCGCATTGGGAAAGATCGTGACATTAGAAGGACACAGGAGTCACAAGCACACAGGAAAAAGAATATTTAACTAATGTTTGAAGACATACAGTTCGAAAATTTTTTTTTGTTTGAAAATATATATATATATATATATATATATATATATATATATATATATATATATATATATATATCCTTAAATATACTTACTGCAATATATACTTAACTGCAAAATTAACGCACCACTTATACATTCTGATTTATTTCGAGAAATAGTATGTGTTTTCCGATTCATCAATTACAAGTATAATAATAATGTTTATTGCTACGCCTTTTGTAGGTTTTAGCTGTCCTCTTCATTTAATCTCGAAGTCATAGCAGCTTTTCATAAGTAGTATGTTTTTCCAATAATTAAACCACGCTTTTAAAATTGGTTTTCACTTGTTTTATCAATAGTTATGATAATTGTCATTTGTGACGCACATCTGCTTGCCATGCAACGTGCTACACAAAATTTAAATCGTGATGAATGTGTTGAAATTGTAACTTTGAAGGACTAACAAATCGCGAACTTGGTAGAGATATGGAGTGTCTCATACAACGATCGGTAGGGTACTGCAGAGGTTTATAAAGAAGAAAGATAACGCTAGACGACCTGGTCAAGGCAGACCACGAGCTACTAATGCCGTGGATGACCAATTTTTAATGCTTCGAACACTGAGGGAGCGGTTTACTACTGCACGAAATCTCCAAATACAACTTGCTGAGCTTCATGGCACTGCTGTTAGTCAAGATACCATAAGACTTCGTGCTTCAAATTTACGACCTCAGGTAGCAGCTACTGGTCCCAGATTTGTCTATAGACCACCAAAGAAACAGAATGGCTTTTGCAAGGAGGCATGTGGATTGGGAAATCCATGATTGGGAGCAAGTATTATTTTATTATTTACTTTGTTTTGCAGATTTTTTTCAGACGTTTTTTGTATTTCTCTCCGAAATCATGCTTCGGCCGCGTGTGGTCCATTTTGGCATTTTGCGATACTCCCAGATATTTATATACTGAGCCATCCTCGAGCTCGCAAATCCCATGGGATCCATCCCCATCCCTATTGACTGCCTTTTATGATATTAATGATTGCGCATTTGTCAATCCCGAATGAAATTTTTAATCGCTGCTGAACGTTTCGACTGTGCTTAGAAGGATCCTGAGCTTATTAGAGTTTTCAGCATACAATTTGAGATCACCCATCAGCAGTAGATGGTTTAGTTTTTTTTTAAATATTTGTAGTGATGGTATATCCAATCCTTGTGTTGTTGAGTAGGTCTGAAATAGGATCATCAATCAAGTTCTCCATGTTTTCATCATACTAGCCAAGAGGTGCTTAATGTTCGGTGCGATCTTGATTAAGGACCCTGAGCAGCCAGTCATGGGGGACGCTTTCAAAAGCTTTAGCGTAATCAATATCAGCCAAGCTCAGGTTGCGTTGCTTAATTTGGGCTTGTTTCAGCACTACTGCATCTATTGTTAGCTGATGTTTGCAGCCGAGGATGTATCTGATGTATCCCTTCTGTTCTTCTGCGATGATCCCATTCGTTTCACAATGTTTTTATATTTTATCGAATATTACAGAAGTTAGGTGCTTATAAAATACTGATAGATAGGTAATAGGTCTATAGTTCCGTGGGTTCCTTTTTTATGTAATAAGTGCGTAATTCCTTCTGTCAGCCAATCCGGGGTTCTGTTTGGGTCTTTCAATATAGCTGTGAAGCCACGCGCTAGCGGTTTGTGTGTAGCAGGTAGGTATTTTATCCAGAAGTTTTGGATTCCGTCTGGACCCGAAGATTTCCAGTTGCTGGTTCGTTTAACTGCACCGGTGACATCTTGCTCCGTGAACTCGGCTTGTGGCACTTCCGGCAGGTCCGTGTATTTTTCAGAAGTTTTACAGATCCATTGCCTCAGCATTGAAATTCCAGAACCAGAATGAACCAGACAGACTTCCAGTAATCGCTAAAGTCAGCGTAGTTGACCTCAGTCCCAAGACTGTTATTATCCGTTTGATTTTCCAGCTGTCTAAAGAACGAACGTTGGTTTTTAGAGTAATTTGCATTTTGCTCCTTTCGCTTGGTTGCTTCATTGTTTCGTCGCAGTCGTGCACCCTTTACCTTAGCTTTTTGCCTGTAGGTGTTTTTCAATTCTAATAGTTGTCGTTGAGCATTAGGTTGGTCCAGATTAATTCTTGATTCCACACGCAGTCCAATAACTTTTCTCTTCATCTGCCGGGATCTTTTTCCTGTAAGCCATTGATCAATGAGATCCGCGTTAATCTATACTGAGAAGATCAGAGGAGATCAGGAGATCTGAGTTAATCTATACTCTTTTCCAGTCTCCATTTCCATGCTGGTTTCCTCTTAGTTGATTTCATGCAGTTTTCTTGTTTTCTTTGGAATGTCCTTTGTCCATTTAATTCCATGATTGTAACGGCAGCGCAGTAGATAGCCAGTTGTATTTCGTTGATGTGTTCTTCGTTTTTCAGGTGCTCATTTAGGATATTATTAATTATTATTAGATTTCTTGAAGATTTTCTGGACTTATCTAGCTTAGGTACTCTTGGTCTGCTGGATGGATCAGCATTTCTATTAAACTCTATGAGACTATAGAATCGGTTTTTCAATTCGGTGTTTTCTTGAGGAGTTTCATCCATCAGGTTTTGGTTTATTTCTTCTGCTTTCTGTGGTATAATTAGGGCAGGATTGAGGATTGGTATGTTTTCGGGTTGTTTGAGGTTGATATCATCGTTGAGCGCAGCTTGCTGTAGCTCAAGCCTAACTTGTCTGTAGATTGTTTGCATTTCAGAGTCTGTTAAGTAGCCGTTCTTTTCAATTGTATTCCAACGATCACTTACGTTTTGTTCAGACATTGCTAGATCTTGTCTTATTTTGTTAAATTCTGCATGTAGCAGTTGTCTATATCCAGGTGGTCTACTATCACTGCACTTGGTGGCTCGGTAGTAGGCTCTTGCGATTTCAAGATTCATTCCACGAGTCCACTTGATTCGCGTGCGTTTTCCTTGAGCAGTCCTCTCTAAACATGGAGTGGACAAGCTTAGTGGTAAGTTGGCGTTTGATGTTGTAGCTTGTTGGTTCGTCAGTTCTAGGTGTTCACTCATTTAGTCTGTATCTTTTTGTGTGATAGACGCTCAACTCGTCAGCTCCCTGTCGCCGATGGTTCGTATCATGTCATGCCCAGCATCAGCTCCAGATATGTCCTGGCGATCCTCAGGCAGCGGTCCCTTTGTATTCCTAGTACGTCTCATTTTCTGCAGATGTAAATTGTCGTCGTTGATCTATGGTTTGGCCGCTAGAATAGAATAAAATTTTATTCGTCTATGTAACTACCTACGCCCTTTTTTCGGGAGGAGTAAAATGAAAATTTGTGAATTGTCAGAATTTCACGACCTTTATTATTATTATTATTATTATTTTTTAATAAAATTCTGGTCGGGACTGCTGTGAGCTCCGACTCTTCCCAGCGGCCGCGCCATGTTGTCGCCATCAGTGTCCAAAAGTTATTTCTACAACTGCTCCTCCCAACCGGTCGGTGAACAGCTGTAGGTTCCAGAATCGTGTGCCCTCAGCAGACGAAGGGACCCCAAAACGACAGCTTTCTGCATCCGACCTGCCAAAACTGCAGCGGAGTTTCTGCATGCCGGAATGATCTTCAACTCCGAAAGCAGCGATGAACGGATTCCCCCAAAAACACCGATGATTGGGACGACCACCATGACATCATGGCCAGGGTAAAGCGTGCGGGGCTCGAAAACTAGGTCTTGGTATTTGGTCCGTTTTTCCTCCTCTTTCAGGACTATGTTCTGTTGGGCTGGAGCGGAAAACTCGATGACGGACATACTCCTGGTCTGTTTATCGAGGAGAACAATGTCAGGCTTGTTGGCGCGAATGAGCCTGACCGTCGGGAATGGATAGTTCCAAAAAATTTGGCATTTCTCGTTCCCGACAACGGACTCAATTTCTCCCGGCAAGTAAGGCGGCACAGGCTCCTGGTCTATCTCATACGAGTGCCTAAGATGGTAATAGAGCACTCGCAGTGCCGCGTTATGTCGATGGATGTACGCCGAGACAGCTTTTGTCGGACAAGCCGACAACAAGTGCAAGGTGGTATCAGGGACCTGTACACCCATCACGTGCCTACGATAAGCCAAGGTGTTGATAACGCCATCTTGACAGGCCGTAATAAATCCCTTGGTCTCCGCTGTGAGCCCGGCTGACCTCAGATAACCGAAGATCAGCCTTATCGAGAGACCTCTTGCGTCTATGTGCCTATAAAAGACACCGTGCATCGGTCTGTCGACATGCCGCCCGAAGAACATGTCCTGTTCGGCGGTCCTAATTTGGGCTCTTGGACGATTCGTCTGCAACTCGGTAATCAACTCGGGGTTGCCACCTCGTCCGCCTCCTCGTCTAATTTCGAATTGGAGACCAAGTTCTTCAGCGGCCCTGCTTGCTGCCTTGAAAATAAACGCCCCCGCTCCCATATGTTCGTGATCCCTCACGAGAGATAGGAGCGGGTCCGAGCTCCTTAAGATCATATAAGCTAAACCCAGAACCACTCTGCCATGCATACACTCCAGGCTCAGGAGTCCTCTGCCCCCTCGATGACGTGAGAAGTACATCCGGGGAACGGACGATTTCGGATGCACTCCTCGGCGTATGTGCATCGTTTTACGGGTATCCCTGTCGAGTTGACGCAACTTATCGACTGTCCACTTCACTACTCCGAAGGAGTAGAACAGGACTGGAACGGCAAGCATATTAGTGGCAGACACCTTATTCTGTCCGGATAATTCGGAAGACCAAATCTTCCGGACAAGGTGTCTGCATTTTCCGCGGAGAGCCTCTTTCACCCGTGGGACATCATGAGCATAGTGCTGCTCAATCCCCAGGTATCTATAGCTCTCCGGCATCTAAATGTTTCAAGATGCTTCCATCGGTGAGCTGGATATCGTCAGGGAGCTCCGGTGATCGTCCTCTCCTAAGGTGCATCACTGCGCACTTATCCAACCCTAGCTCCATGCCAACGTCCCGTGTGTACTCCTGGACCACTGCGAGAGCCAGGCGGAGGTCTCTCTCCCTGGAGGCGTAGATCTTGAGATCATCCATGTAAAACAAGTGGGTGATCTCATGCCTCCGGTGGCTCGGTGGTCCACATGCATAGCCACGGGTACGTCTCAAAGCAATGGAGAGCGGCAGCAGTGAGATGCAAAACAAGAGGGGGCTCAAGGAATCTCCTTGAAACACATCCCTCCTGAAAGTTTCCAATTCCGTTGTGACCCGCTTTGTACCGGGTGTTGTGGTAAAGCGAGTCTCCAGTGTGGCAACAGGTGTTCAATTCATCTCACTAGTGGAGCTGGTACCGCAAAGCATCCGAGCAAGTGTAACCAAAGCTCATGTGATGTTGTGTCAAATGCCTTGCGATAATCAATCCAGGCCAAGTAGAGATTGCGTTTGTAATGCCGGGAGTCCAAAGTGACAGAATGATCTATCACCAGGTTCTCTCGGCATCCCTCCACGTCGGACTTTGCCCCACGCTGCTCGCTTACCTGGTGCAACACCGGACCGACCACCCTCAACAGCTAAACATACAAGACACGTTTGAATATCTTGTAGCAGGTGTTGAGACAAGTAATCGGCCGGTAGTTGCGCGGATCGGTCAAGTCTCCCTTTTTAGGGAGCAGCACAGTGCGCCCTTCGACAACCCAGCTCGGAATACGCTCCCCGGATAGCCAAGAGTTATAAACTCTGGCCAGACGGCGATGGGTGCACGGAAATTTCTTCCACCACCAGTTGTTAATGCCGTCTGGGCCCGGGGCAGCGTAGT
Source organism: Phosphuga atrata (assembly GCA_944588485.1). Taxonomy (NCBI): domain Eukaryota; kingdom Metazoa; phylum Arthropoda; class Insecta; order Coleoptera; family Silphidae; genus Phosphuga; species Phosphuga atrata. The sequence continues at coordinate 17,006,718 of OX155899.1, read as the reverse complement.
CCTTGGCCCCGACAAGTGCTTGTCGGACCTCATCCTCGCTGACTGCCTTGCACACTTCGACCTGGTTTTGATGCCTTCTACAATAGGCGTCAAAGTGCACAAGCGCTGGAGTGTCTAGACGTACCGGAGGGGACATGTCGTAGACTCCCCTCCAGAAGTTTTTAACCTCCTCCACAGTCTGCGGATTGGCAACAGTAGGTTTTGGAGCCCCGAAAAGTCGAGACGGATTGTCACGAAACAAGGAATTCTCTCTGATTCGCTTAATCCGCCTCGCGAGACTTCTCCTCACCACCTGCAATGCTCGAATCCTATCCACAAAGTGCTGCTTGATGGTCTGCAGAATAATGCTATTTAGTGTGTGATGGTGGCGGAGTAGAGTGGCTGCCACACGCCTGATCTTGGGCGTAAACGCCCTGCCGCTCAAGATATAATCCATCACACACTGGATCCGAGATGCGTGCCTTCTCGCCGACTGAACTTTGGCCTCAACTTGTTCTAAGCGCCGTTCGGTTTTCTCGACCAAGTCGGACGACCTCTCACATCGCCTTTCCGGGACGAGTCGCCTTGCAGCGCTATATACGCCCTCGTTGATTTGCCAGAGGTCTCCATCTTCTGGAAGTTCATCGTCAACCAACCCATCCATATTCGCTAAGTCACGTGCTTTAAGAGAGATTTTGGTGTTAATACGTTCCCTCCTTGTCCTCAGATTAACCTCGGTGTTCTGAAGCAAGCTAGCCCTACCATACCGATTGCGCCGCACCAGCGGTGGCGTTGGCGCTGGTTGTTCTTCGGCTAGATTTGCTTCCTGCTGGAGATCCGCTCTAATGTAGCTAACCCTACACAGGTAGGATACCTGATCTCTCAGATGTTGTTGAGAGAAGGCGCGGTGTTCAGGTTGCATAATGCACCAGAGTCCATGCAACCGCGCCATGTATCCCCTGCGGGTCGGCTCGCTGCGATTGTAGCATGCGAGGTCGTCCCTAAGGCCATTCGTCCACCTAAAGCGTCCGTTAACATGGCCAAAGTCATTACCGTCGGGACCATCCGGTATGGCCCCTCCCACCTGTCCCTGTTCCTCATCCGATAAGGAACTGTTGTGGGGGGGCTGTCTTTTATTTGTAGGGACAAATAGAGTAAACTCTGCTGGGTCGTCAACCAAACAGAGTGCGGCACTGCTATTAAGGGGGTTAGCAGGACGACTTAAACCACATGTTTTTTTTCTCGAGGTTGTCTCCTCTACGCTCGGAGATGTGGTGGCGCTGCTCACCAATAGAATTAATTAATTCTACCCTGCATATTTATTTATTATTATTATTATTAATATTATTAATATTATTATTATTATTATCCTCGGATTGCACCCAATGTGGATGGCGCTAAGTTTTCATGGTTTTCAAATATTTTTCTTCTTCTTGGCCCAGATTTCCCGCATTTTCTGTGTGTGTGTCTGTTTTCTTTCTTCGGTCCAGGAGGTTCCAGTCTTTTTCTTGGTCTCCTTCTTCACTTCCCACTGGTGTATTTGATGTCTGAGAGTCGTTCTGTCCTGAGTATCTGTGATGTTTGCTGCTTCTAGGTCTTGTGTTACTTGTTTCATCCACTTGGTACTGACTTTACGTTTCTGTATGAAGTTCAGCATCTGTTTAGTTAGTCTGGTCTCCGGGAGTCTTGAGATGTGTCCGTAGAATCTAAGTCTGCGTTTTCTGATGTCGTTCTCTATGTTAGACAGTTCTTTCGTGGTATCTATTGATTGTAGTCTATATCCTTCCTCTGTGAGTTTTGGTCCAATATTTTTTCTGATGATTAGCCTTTCTTCTTTCTTTAGGGCTTCCATGTCACCTTTATTCGAGGCTATAGTTTCTGATGCGTATAGTATGGCGGGTTTGATGACTGTATTGTAATGTCTGATTTTTGTTTGGATGCCAAGGTTCTTCTTGTTGTAGATGTTTGCAGTCATGCCGTAGCCTTTTCTTACTTTCTCTATCCTTGTCTTTTGAGTTTCTCAATTCCTGTATGTTGTATGATTTCTCCAAGTTATTTGAATTTTGTAACTCTGTTTATTGTTCCGTATTTCGACTGTAATTGTTGTGTGTCTTTTTTGTCTGTTGACATGTACTTAGTTTTCTCGAACGATATTTGTAGTCCAACTTTTTCAGCGCACTTTTTGAGGGCTTCTACCTATTGGATCGCTTGTTTCTCAGTGTCTGCTAGAACTGCAAGGTCATTTGCGAATGCTAGGCATTTAAAGGTGATACCGCTTCTGCCTAGAGTGGTGGGTGTTGTGTTCCATTCTCTAATTACTTTGTCCAAAATGAGGTTGAACAGGTGTGGGGAGAGGCCGTCACCTTGTCTGACTCCTGTTTCAATTTTGAAAGGTCTTGAAATTTCTCCCATGAATTTCACTTTGGAGTATGTATCTGTGAGTGATGCCTTTACTAGGTTCAGAGTTTTTGTGTCCAGTCCGAGTTCGTTTAGCGTGTTGAAGAGTGATGTCCGGTCTACTGAGTCGTACGCCTTTTTGAAGTCAACAAATGTGCAGACCGTGGGTTTGTTGCTGAGTGTTCTAATTCTTAGGCAGCTTTTGAGATTGAATATTTGTTCTAAGCAAGATCTGTGAGGCCTGAAGCCCGCTTGGCACTCGCCTATTTTGCCTTCAAGTTGTGTCTGAACTCGTTCTTGTAAGAATGCTGAGGAAATTTTGTATGTTACTTGAAGAAGGGAGATCCCTCTGTAGTTGTTCACATCTGTCCGGTCTCCCTTCTTGAAGAGCGGATGAATGAGAACGCATCTCCAGTCTTCGGGTACTTTTTCTGTGTTACCAGATTTCGTGGATAATTTCTGTGAGTTCTTGGAGTGCGTTTTTGCCTAGGTTTTTCAATAGTTCTGCGACTATGCCATCTTCACCTGAGGTTCTGTTGTTCTTTAGCCGTTGTATGTGTCTTCTGATTTCTTCTTAGTTGTTGTTGGGGGAGGTGATGGTGGTGTTGTGGGTTCTCTGTATTCGTGTTGGAATCTCTCTGGTGGGGGTGGGTAGTTCAGTAGTGAGTCAAAGTATCGTGCTAGGAGTTCGCAGTTCTCCGTGTTGGTCAGTGCTAGAGTTTTGTCTGGTTTTCTGAAACATATATTTTGAGGTTGATAGCCTTTAATTTTATTGGCAAATGTTCTGTAGAAGTTGTGTGAGTTATAGTTGCGGAAATCCTGTTCGATCGAGTCTAGTTGTTCGTGGATGTATCTACGTTTGATCTGTCTGATTGTTTTTGCCGCTCGTTTTCTGATCTCCAGAAACTCTTTTAAGGTTTCATCAGATTTTGTTGTCGCGTATCTTTTGAGTGCTAGTTTGCGTTCTTCCATCGCGTCTTCGCATTCTTGGGATTCACCAGGGATGTTTGGACTTTCCTTAGAGTGGGATTGTCTGTTTGGCTGTCTGTGTGATTTTCTTCTGGAAGTCAGGCCAATTATCTGTGGGGATTTTTTCCCATTGTTCCTGTAAGTTGGATGTGTGTATTTTCTCTATGTCAATTTTTTGTGGTGTCTGCTTGAGTAGTGGTCTTTGAGTTGTGGTGTCTGAGTCAATGTTGGCTTCTCTTCTGACTTTAATATCTGAGATCGTCCTGTAATGTTCTCTTGATATGGCTATGTGATCGATTTGGTATTCTCCTAAGGATTGTACTGGCGATCGCCATGTCGTTTTCTTGTTTGGTTTGCCTCTGAAGTGGGTGGTTATAATTTTGAGGTTGAATTGTCTGCAGAGTTCGACTAGTTTCAATCCGTTGCAGTTTGTGTTGTGGTGTGCAGAGCATCCACCTGCGGTGTCTCTGATATATTTTTCTCTGCCGATTTGTGCATTGAAGTCTCCTAGTAAAATTTTCACACCATCTTTGTGAATTTTACTCAGGGTTTTTTCTAGCGTGTTCCAGAATTTCTCTGTGCTTTCTGGGTGTGTCTTGGTTTCCTTGTTTACAGGAGCGTGTGTGTTATTAAAGGTATAGTGCTTGTTGTATGTTCTAATTCTCATGGTAATTAATCTTTCGTTTACTGGTGTGACTTCATTGATTGAGTTGACTGCATCTTTGTGGACTAGGAATGCCATACCCAATATTGGGGTTCCGCCCCTGCCTACTCGTCTCTCAGTTTTTCCTTTGAAGATCCTGAATTTTGCGTAGTCCATTGTGAGATCGTCTGTGTACCTGGTTTCCTGTAGAGCCGCTATCATGCTGTGCTGTCTTTCGAGTTCTGTGGTTAGGTGATGTAGTTTTCCTACTTGTATTAGTGTATTGATGTTGAGTGTGCCTATATATGTGGGAAGTTAGGACTCCGATTTCCTCTTTAGCAGTTTAACTCTAGATGTTCTAGATGTTGATTATTATTATTATTATTTTTATTTATAACTTGTTCTCGGTCTACATTTGCCGGTAAGTACTACTTGTAAAATTCACGAAGAGAAGAAATTCATCTTATTCTATGGTGAATTCACCATATTTTTACACGAAAATTTACGTATAATGCGACAGGTTTGTAGAATAACTGCTTTTTGAATACTTCGCAATAGACCAGTAGGAATACCTAAGTCGTTCAGATGTTTAAGGAATTGGTTCTTGACTAACCCAGTGGCCGATATGATGATAGGTATTACCCGGATTTCTCGCAATTGCCAGGTATGCTGCATCTCGATAGCCAAGTTCTGATATTTCCGAATTTTTCTTTTCAACTTTTCAACTTTTTGTAAATTATTTGTCAGCGGGCAGCCTATATCTATAAGTGTGGCATTATTTTGGATTTTGTCAACTATGACTATGTCCGGACGATTGTGATCTACACTTCGATCGGTAATCATGGCTCTATCCCAGTACAGAACAGCTTCATTTGATTCCAAGACTGCAGATGGCGAGTATTTATAAAAGGGGGCTGGGTTTTTATGTAATTTAAATTTTAGCGCAAGTTGTCTATGAAGAATTTTAGCAACTTGATTGTGTCTGCCTAAATACTCATTGTTGGACAGAGCAGGGCAACCAGCAATGATGTGCCCGATAGTCTCTCCGGGTAAGTCACACATTCTGCATTTATCGACGATTGTCGTATCCTTCATTATGCATTTCTCATAATTTTTTGTTCGGATAACACGATCTTGAGTGGCAATAGCAAATCCTTCGGTTTCTGGAAATAGTTGTCCTTTTCTTAACCATTCAAGTGAAGATGTTTTATCCACTGCAGGGTTGTTAAGCGCCGCTGGATATTTTCCGTGTAAGACTTTGTTCTGCCACATATCATGGGCTTGTTTCTGATATGTTCCTTTAATCGTATGCTTATATTGTAGTTCTTGATTGTTAATATTAAGGGCGGTATAATTTTTATCCATCTGAATTATTTCTCGAATAAGGGGGCTGTTGCTCATACAGAAACATTGACGTATTTTGTTCTCTTGGGATCTACATAGCTCAAAAATGTTAGTCAATCTTCTTCCGCCTTCCTTTCTTGGTAAGTATAATCTCTGTACAGCACTGTGAGGATAGTGAACTCTAAATTTTGTACATACCCTTCTAGTTAGTCGATCTAGTTCTTCTAGGTCACTATCTGTGTACTTCAATATTCCAAAGCTATATGTTAGGACTGGTATGGCATAGGTGTTTATAGCCTGTATTAAATGTTTAGAGTTGAGTTTGGTGTTCAATAGTTTATTGAGTCGACTTTTATATTTCGATTTGAACTCATTTTTTAGCTTCGTGTGTTCATTGCGCTTATTCTGTTGTATTCCTAAATGCTTGTAAGTCTCTCCTGTTCTCAGTTGTTGATAGTTACATCTTTGGATTGGCAATTCCATAAGTATTCCCTTTTTTTAATGGATTTCAGAACACTTGTCTTCTCCAAGGGTCATGCATATGTCTTCACTAAATGTCTTGACGGTTCGAATTAATTTTCCCAGATTTGTATTATTTTCTGAATACAGTTTGATATCGTCCATGAAGAGAAGATGACTAGTTCGGATATTACTTTTTATGTCTAATCTGTAGCCCACGTTGCATTCATGAAGTAATCGGGAAAGGGGGTTTAGCGCTAAGCAAAACCAAAGTGGACTTAACGTGTCTCCCTGATATATTCCTCTTTTAATATTTATTGTAGTCAAAGGATTGCAATTTATTTGGATTTGCGTCTGCCGCTTCGCATCATGTGTGCCAGTAGATTAATTATACTCGGGTTTATTTTATATATTTCAAGGGTTTTCAGAAGCCAGTCTTCTGGTACTGAATCAAATTCTTTTTGGTAATCGACATAACACATGCTTAAATTTCGTTGTTTAGTTCAAGCTTGTTTTATAATAACTGCATCGATTATAAGTTGTTCTTTGCATTCTAGGCTTCTTTTAATGCAACCTCTCTGTTCCTCGCTTATAATATCATTTAGTTGACAGTGATCGTATATTTTCTGATGGAGAACCGATGTCAGCAATTTATACAATACCGATAAACAGGTAATTGGGCGATAATTTTTCGGGTCAGTCTTGTCACCTTTCTTGCATATAAGGTATGTAATACCAGGCGCTAAAAATTCTGGAAATTGATGAGGATCTCGTATTATTTTGTTGAAGCATTCAGCTATTAGTGGATGAAGCGATTCAAATTGTTTTAGCCAGAAGTTGTGAACTTTATCCACTCCCGTTGCTTTCCAATTGGATGTTTTACTTGCACAGGTCTTAATGTCACTCGCCGTGACCATAGTGTCTGCCATTTCTGCGATATCCGATGAATTTTGCTCGAGATCCTTAAGCCAATCAGCTTTCTCATTGAATGTTGATGAAGTGCCTCATATCGTTTGCCAGAACGCTTGAAACTTTTTGTTATCTATTGGATTCTTGTTTTCGCAAGAAGTTTTTTGAGTATCCAGATGGCGGTAAAAGTATTTTTGGTTGGCCTGGAAGATGCGTTTTTGCTCTTTCCGTTTCGTTGTTTTGTTGTATCGACGTAGTCTTGCCCCCTTTGCTTTAAGCTTCTGTCTTAGATCATCTTGGTACTCGATAAGTTTCTGTCTTAGTTCTGCATCTTCTTTGTTTAGTCTGGCTTTATGTAGAATGTGGTTGATTTTGAATTCTACTTTTTTACTTGTATTGTCCTTGAGATGTTCGTGAATTATATTTATTTCTGTTCTGAGGTAGTTTATATTTCTCTCAATACGTGTTCTCCACGCAGGCTTCCATTCTTTTCGTTTATTTGATATTGGTTTTTTTTCGTGTATTTTTTGACCATTTAGCTCGCACACAGCGGTGGCAGCGGCATATATCGCTACATGAACATCGGATAGATCTTGTAGATGGTTTAACATTTGTTCTAGACCATGATTTACGTTTCTTATAAGTTCGATGGTGTTTATTTTGAAGATGAGTTTAGGGATAATCGGTCTCTTTAGTGGATCAGAGTAGCGAAATAGGTTAAAATAGCTTTGCACTTTCTCAATAGAGTTCTCCTTTTCGTTCGGAAGTTTACAATTTCTGGTTCTGTTTCTCCCTCCGTTTCGACTTGTAGGTCTAATCTTTCTTCAAGGATATGGAGTTCATAGCCCGCATCTCTACGGATTTCATCTATTTCTGTTTGGGTTAGGTTTTTCTTTCGGATGATCAAGTTCTTCCGGTCGGCTAGATTCTGTTCTGATAACGCCAGGTCGGGATGAGATTTAGTAAATTCAGTGTGCAGTTTCTGCCTCTATCCAGGTAAAGGGTCATCGCGACATTCATTTATGAGTAGGTAAGTTCTGATTACATTAATATTCATTTCTCTGCTCCATTTTAGTCTACTAGTTGTTTCAGTCCGATCGAGGGCCCTCCTGTTCGCCCGAAGGCAGGGTGGGTGTTCGATTGAAGCTATAGTTTCACTATTACCTTTACCTGAGCTTAGTTGTCCAGTGACATGGCTATTTTCTGTTGCAGGTCTATTGTCTAGACCAAGGGTCTCCAAACTTTCCAGCCTTAGGGCCATACTGATTACTCCAGTAAGTTCCGAGGGCCAAAACCATATTATCATTGTTGCCGGTGGTAAAAAGTGAAATAGTCCACTGATGAAAAAAAAGTCCGAAAAAGTACGCAACGTTTAAAAAAGGCTGCAAATCGGACTAAAGTCCGCAAAACGGCAACACTGCATATTATTAATATTCCTGTCATTATCTGTAATTTCTAGATTAGTCGTAGAGTACGAGCCATGAGGAGTAACGTGACACATCTGGTGGACACAAGCGGAAATAGGTAGTACCTTCTATCGCTAACAGATGGCGCTAATAGCACGTACAGAATAATCTCGTTGGTTCGAGAAAGTTCTGGTGTCTTCCACTCACTTCTAGATGGCAGTAATTGGAATATATAGAAAGGCTAGTGACGCAACCACAAGTCAGTTCCTATGACACTGTTGTGAAATAAAATAGTGCGTACCTCCTTAAAACGTGTTTGTGCGTGTTTAAGTTTAAGACATCTTTGTAACAGTATTTTTATTTGAATTGTTGCTTTTGTGTGTGATTTAGTAGTATGGAAAAAATAGTGAATGCAGAAAATTCAAAAATCAGTGGAACATTCAGTATTTCGTAATTGAGTCCAGTCCAACAACGCGCTATGTTTGATTTGCAATGAAAGCATAGCCGCTCTCAAGGAATATAACATTAAACGTCATTATGAAACAAAACATTTTCAAAATTACTCAAAATATACAGGAAGTTTGCGGACAGAAAAATTCGAAAATTCGAATTTATGAAGCGCGGATTCAAATCGCAGCAATCTTCATTTACAAAACTCAAAACTGAACAAGAGGCTGCAACTCGTGTCAGCTATCGTGTGCCTCTCGAAATTGCAAAACGTGGAAAACCATTCACCGATGGAGAAATGACCAAAGAATGCATAATTGCAGTAGCCGAAGAAATGTGCCCTGAAAAGGTAAATTTTTTAAAAACTGTCAGTATGTCAGCAAACACTGTGGCTCGAAGGATAGAAAACATCGCTGAAAATATATCCTCTCAATTGTTCGACAAAAATGGACATATTGAGTGGTTTTCTTTGGCCTTGGATGAGTCAACGGATGTGTCAGATAGTGCTCAGGTGTTGATTTATATTCGAGGAGTAGATAAAAGCTATGAAGTGCATGAAGAACTTCTTGATATGTATAGTATTCATGGCACAACTACTGGTACAGATATTTTTAAAGGAGTTGAAATGGCCATTAATCAAAAGAACCTTCGATGGAAAAACTTGAAATGTATTACAACTGATGGAGGCAAAAACATGAGTGGGAAAGATAAAGGAGTGGTCGCTCTTGTCTCAAAGGCTGTAGAAAATGACGGTGGTTCAAAACCATTAGTCTTACATTGTATCATTCATCAACAGTCTTTGTGCGGAAAATGTTTGGATATGTCTGAAGTTCTGAATCCAGTCATATCAACTGTTAATTTTATCAGATCTTTTCAGACAATTCCGACAATTTATTGATGAGATTATTGATGAGATGAGGAGAAAATGACTTACCTTATCATACTGCCGTACGTTGGCTTAGTTGTGGGAAAGTCCTTCAGCGCTTTTTTGAACTTCGAGCAGTGATCGAAATTTTTTTGAATGAAAAGCATCGCCCTCTTACTGAATTACAAAACAACGCATGGCTGTGGAAGTTAGCATTCTATGTTGATTTGACAAAACATGAGAAAAACTGAATTTGAGATTGCAAGGAGAAAACCAGCATCTTCCTGATTTATACACTAATATCAAATCATTCCGGAAGAAATTGATACTGTTTCAATCACAACTACGAAGTAAATGTTTTTCACATTTTAAAACATGTGAAATATTCAGCCACACCACTGAGACTGAGTTTCCTATCGATTTTGCAATCGAAACTTTTAGTGCTTTGAAAATAAATTTTGATACTCGTTTCTCGAACTTTGATGCCATTGCGAATCAAATTAAGATTTTTCAGAATCCTTTTGATACTGACATTGAAACCCTAGCCCCGGAACTTCAAATGGAAATGATTGATCTACAGTGCAGTGATATAATTAAGAACAAATATCAAAACTCATCTTTGTTGGAATTTTATAATAGTCTTCCACTGACACAATTTGATAATTTGCATAAATTTGCTCGTGGGCTGTTTTCTGTTTTTGGTACTACTTATTTGTGTGAGAAGACCTTCTCCAAAATGAAGTACACAAAAAATGTTTACTGATCTAAATTAACTGATGAGCATCTTAAATCTCTTTTAATAATTAGTACAAGTAAAATTAGTCCACAACTACAAACTATTGTCAGTGGAAAATCTGAATTACATAAATCTCATTAGTATTTCATATGTCATTATGCTTGTTATAAGTTATGTTTTTATTTAAAATGTATAAAATGTTAGTTGGATTCATTTCAATAATTTGTTAGTTATTATATACTGAAGTTAAATTTTCTGCATATTATACATGTCTTTACTCATTACAATTCTGTGTTTCTTTATCCAACTTTTCACAAAAACAATAACAATAAGCCTACAACAATGTTATGAGTAGTTAGCCCATGACCATATCAATGTAGATGTCATATTAATAATTATTCAACATAAAATTAGAATACTTCAGTAAACTAAATTTAATTTGCTATAAAAAATATGTTCTCTAAAAGGAGTTTTCAAGTATGCTAGCTCTCCGCGGGCTGGACAAAATCTGTCCGCGGGCCGGATGTGGCCCTCGGGCCGTAGTTTGGAGACCCCTGGTCTAGACGGTTCCGATCCGGGTTCTGCTGTCCCGGTCCGCCCGAATATCTTTTGTGCCTTGACCGCACAGTAACTATTTCACTCCTCCCAGGTTGCTAACCTAGGGAGAAGGTTTTGTCCTTTCGCGTTTTCCATGTAACAGTTCACCGTCCACCGGGGTTGGTTACCTGATCTCAAGTTCCAAATTACAGGTTATCGGGGGCCACCAGTTTAGGTGCGAAAAGGAATTGGGTAGGAGAAGCTATGAGAGACACACTCTTACCCTTTTACGCCCCTTTTTCGGGAGCAGTTAGTTTAGTTTATATATAGATGTTTAGAGAAGTAGGATATATTATAATTAGTCGTCAAGCTCTTTATACATATCAACATATAATTCGTTAGCCATCAAATTAGTAGAACATAACTATAAGTATTTTCGTAACATTATAAAATTAAGATAGAAATAAAGTTTTTTTTTTATATTTTATTTCACACCAAGAAATAAAATTAGCTTTTAACTACCCTCTTTCAAAATATTTTTTTTTAATTTTTTATTGTCAAAGCAATATGCTTTGATTTAAAATATTATTTTGATGTTATTTTGATGGTTTCATACTATCCGTAAAAAGGAGTAAGATTATATTATTCTTTCGATGTCCACTCTCGTGGTACAATTGAACAGAAACAGCACTGACTGCACTGGAGAAGCGACAACACTACATTAGTGCATAATACAGTCAGTGTTGCTGAATTGGTACCTCGCTGCACTAAAAGTAATGCAAAACGCAAATCACATAACCAATGACACAATGCACGCCATTTACAAACTTATTACGCCATTAACAAATGTATTTAAATATTTTACATTAGAATCTCGCGACCCCAATATTTCGCTAAGTGACCCCATTTGGGGTCGCAGCCCATAGTTTAAGAAGCCCTGAATAGGCTATGATCGCTAATAATAGTGTTAAGAATGTACCGTTTTCGACATTTATTTGGCATTTTATTTTTAGACTTTCGTCATGGAAAGTTACGAATAAAAAGCGTAGGTAGCTGCTTATTCTAAGCTGTTAACTTCTTGCATTGAGAGTTTACTTTATAGAGAATTTTAGATTAAAATTATGGTATAGAAGGCTTGTGTGCCTAGTATTATGATGTATTGTGATGTATAGAGGAGGATGACATAGAGAGGGTACAAGTGCAGTCTATCAAAAAGATTCTTCAGCTAGAAAAGTCCACCCTTGGTATATTGTCTTTCATATATCGTCTATCCGATGAAGCTGCCGTGCTACGACGTCATCCGGACAAATAGTAGCAAAATCTCTAGTAGACAAATAAACTACACGGTCAGAGTTTAAAAAGAAAAGAAAATAGAATGGGATAAGAAAGTGGCTGAAATTACGATTGAGAGAATGATGAATAAGGGTATTTTAGTTGAATGGGTTTTGGAAGACATACTAATAATAATTATTTAATTAACGAGTATGTGCTCTAATCTAATGTATGTCTTGGCATGCATTGCGAAAGTCTTCGAAGATCTTTTTGTGGTATAGCGTCCCATTCTTCACTAAGAGCCGCCGTTAACCACGAACACGTCTGTCAAGCAAATCCCAAACATGCTCTATGCGATTTAAATCAAGACTTAACGCAGGCCACACCATTGTTTGAATTGCTAGTTCTTGTAGGAAGTCTAAAGTGATTCGCGCAGTATGTGGTCTTGCGTTATCCTGAATTAACAAAAAAATTGAACCTATTATAGTGAAAAATTTAGATAAATAATTTAATACTAAATAAAATTGAATAGATTGACAACAGATAATGTATGAAAATAAAAATAACGGCTAAAGGAACAATATATCTTCTTTAACGCTAAAGCTGACAACTTTTCACGTCTTAACACCAAAACTCCGTCGTTCGATCTGTGTCTACCGGCTACCCTCTTCTCGCTACCTCACTCGCCCCCTCTGCTCGCACCTTCCTCGGCTAGGTTACATGATCCAGTAGTTTTCGGTTGAGATTCAAATCCTACACTGTTCCATATGCCACAGGGACAGCATGTTCTTCACAACGTCAACATCGAAATTAGCGTTAATATTTCCTGGAATTACAACGAGGTAGGTTATATTGTTGGTACTAATCCCACCCCAAACCATAACCACCTCTAAAACTGTCGACTTCCTGGACAGTAACAGCTGCGTGGTGTTCTCCTGAGCATCTGTAAACGGAATACGGAAGCAATACGGAACTTTGATTCATCAGTGAAGAGCACACATTCCATTGTCATAGTTGCCATGCGGTCGTGTCATGTTCGAGAGCAAAATTCATCCTTGCTATTCTGTGGCATCCGGTCAAAGATGGTTTTCGAACGGGACGTCTTGCCCTCAAATTTGATTCCCTCGTCCTATTTCTAATTGTCTGGTCTGATGCAGTGATGGGGTATGTCGTTCTGAGGGAAATTAAGAGGTCTATCGCCGTAGAATCTTCGAATAGAGATTCGAATTCAGTAAAAATCGGTCTTGATTTTGAGTTGTTTTGCTTTCGCGACCCTGCGCACCGCGTCTGGTATATTGACCTGTATTCAAGTACTTATTCCACAATCGCTGAATAACAGACAGGCTTACGTTGTAGTTTCTTTAAACTTGTCGAAAGTTATTTTCAATTAATGTTATAGCACGAACAACTTCCACTTCATTGAAATACCTCACTTTCACCTAACTTAAGTCAAACTGTCAGTTGCAAACATTTTCTTCTGTATATTGATCTGAACAAGGCCTTTCTAGCTCTTTGATTCAGATTTGCGATAAATCGTTTGAATTTACTTTTGGTAGTTCTTGTTAAATATTGCGAATACTCCGGAAGTATGCGATGCCGATAATTTTCAAATGTGTCAATTAAAAACACAACGGCAAGCCAATTCATTTATGAAAGTAGCCTCAAAACTCCGATGGATGACTTAGTTCAGAACCTAGTGGCCATCTATAAAGGCCGTCTGAAAATCGACCGAATTTGCTACGAAATCCAAAAATTATCCAACCAAGGAACCTTCTACCCACCAGAAATCCTGGGTTTAACTGACCAAGTTCAAGATATCAAAGTCGTGGAAGTTTGGGGCTATAATTGCCCAGCGGCGGCTTCTTTCCCAGCAAGGATCCCATTGGGACAATTCACTAAACAAATGCCAGAAGTTGGCCAAAACGGTAGACGAGGTCAAAAGCTTGATTTTGAAGGACCTGACGCTAAGGAAACAAGCCCTGTTGGTGAAGGTTGTTCAAAAATTCCTGTAGCTTTTGAAGGTAGCGGTGATCGTCTATCCGATGAAGTTGGAGCCCTTCGTCATCCGGAGGGAATTTAAGCACGTCGAGGATTCGACAGCAGCACAACAAAACGCTGATTCTGTCGGAAGGAGATGTACATGGATGGCTAAGTCGTAAGGTGATTATAGGAGCTCCAGGTTGAGAGCCGATTATGAATGAGAAGCGGGAGCAGATGATGCTTCATATAAATAGGAAACAGGAGGAGATGCAGAAGATTTTGAAAGACGTCGACCACACACACTTTGGCTCCAAGTGAGTGGACGGTGGGAATTTTTTGGTGGCCAGGAAAATTGATAAATGCATTCCGTTTTTGTTTCCTAATATATAAAGACAATTAAATTGAATTTGAAAAAAACATCAATATTGTGTAAACTCAGTACTTTCCTATCTATCTATTATCTCTCTATTATGTTTAGTCTTTCATTTGGTGAAATTCGTAATTATGTTTTAGCTGGAAGACCCAAGGTGCTCGTTGCCCGTGCTAAAAGTAATAATTTTTTAGAAGAATTGAAGGAGATAAGGGATATTTTTGAAATATACAATCAATCAAAGCAGAATCTTACGTTTGGTAAGTCAAAATATTACGAATGCTGCCTGCTTGTCAGTTTCTTGTTCAAATAGAATTTTTATCTTGATGTCATTAACAATAACATTATATAAGTATCAGATATAAGACTTTTCATTTGTAGAAGATGTATCTAGGTGATTTTTGATTTTGATTTAAGCATACTGTTTTCATATTTATTTGTTCTTATTTTCAATTCCCCTTATATGTTTTCGAAATCTTTATAGTTATTTTCAATTGGATTTTCTTCTAATTGTGTGAATCTGGTTAAAAATTTTGCACATTAAATTAAATAGACCAGGAATGTACAAACACGACCGCGGCCCGAAACAAAAGCAACATTTTTTAATTCATTTGACTTAACGGCATAAACCAATTAAGAATATTCACAAAGCCATAAACCTTTATAGATACTTTTTGATAGAGTAAAGTCTCTAGATCAAAAAGTATTTATAAAGTTTTATGACTTTATTTCATAATTCATATTTGGCTTTAAAGGTTTATGGCTTTCTATTATAGATATTTTTGAGGGGAAATGAAATAATTGTAAATGTGTGAATTGGGAAGGAATACTAAATAAAGTTCATTTTTTCGTCTTAAACTATGATAATATACTTGTGGCCCAAAACTTCATGACTTCTTCCAATGAAACCCAGAGAAACAAAAAGGTTGGACACCCCTGGTTTAGACTTTACCTATTCTTGCTACTTCCAGCTGTTGAATTTCAAGACGATTTCAAAATCAAAAAAAACTTAATTTTCATTTTGATATTAGGAATACATTTCCTTTTAATTGTTTTTTCCTCTTAATTTCACATCAAATTCAATTATCCATTTTTAAATTCCTCTGTTTCTTCTTTCTCGTTTTTTGTGTACACTATTTTTTGTATTCACATTGTCCACCTGCATTTTTTTTTTTCCTTTTCTGCTCAACTTTAAAGGCTGATGTGAAACAATCAAAATTTAATTTTCTCCTGAAACTTTATCATCAACATCAAAAGTTTCTTTAAATTCCCCTACATTTTTCTTCTCAAATCTCTCCTGATCAAACTTATTCTTCTCAAACTCTTCTTCTTTGAATCTTTATTTATGATTTCAATAGAATCATATAGTTGGTATACAGAACATAGAGTTGGCCGAGAGCTAATCGAGAGTGCAACGTTTGTCACCAATCACCCAAAATTTAACCGAAAAACAGGAATTATCGTGCGAGGGGCAAATAATAGCGAGTTATATGTATAGAGGTACAATAACTATAAAAAAGCGAAGTGAATACATTACATATAAGGCGGTAAAAGACAAAATAAAATATTGTGTATGCGAGGTTAAAATATATGCGAGATAAGCAATGAAACACGCACGCGGTGCGAGATCGGCGGCGCTCAGATCCATCAAGGGAAAGCAAGAAGAAAGTAAAGGAAGAATTTCAGAAAACAAAAATAGATCTATTAGGTATAACAGAAACAAAATTATAAGGGAAGGGAATCAAATATATTGGAAACCATTTACTACTATATAGTGGGGTAGAAACCAAAGCAAGAGCAAAAGCAGGAGTGGCATGCATAATTAGGGAAGAAGAAACGTGGAAGCTAACGGAATGGCAAGAAATGAAATGTATGAAAGATAATAGGACTAAAACCAACTACATAATAGCATACGGACCAGACGAAAACGAAACAAAAGAATTGAAAGACAAATTTTGGAATAAACTACAAGAAATCATGGAACACTACGAAGACGAAACATTATACCTAATAGACGACATAAACGCTAAAGTGGGAAATCAGAACAGAGGACTAGAAAACCTTATAGGAAAACACAGAGAAAACACAAAAACGAAAACGGAAACAGACTACTGGACTTCTGCACAATAAACAGCAAAGAAAGATCAATAATAGATTACATAATAAGGAAACAAACCCAAAGGAAACAAATAAAAAATGTACGAGCTTACAGGACACACGAAATAGGAAGCGATCACATCCTAGTAGGAGCAACTATCAAGCAAGAAACAGAGGCAGAAGAGATTAAAATAAAAGGGACAACACAAGAAGTAATAAAAGTATACAAACTAAAAGACCAAGAAACACGGAATCAATATCAGAAACTAATAAAACAAGAAGTAGAGAAAATGGAATAAACGAAATACAAGAACACAGAGGAAACATGGAAAGATTTCAAATATATGCTAACAAGTGCAGCGAAAGAGGCCTGTGTAGCACAATAAAAACCAACAGGAAGAAAAAACAAACGAACTGGTGGACTGAAGATCTGAAAAAAGAAATAAAACTGAAAAAAAGTTCAGGCAAGGATACCTACAAAGCAAAACAATGACAGATTGTGAAAAGATACACAGCATAGAGAAGAAAGGTAAAAAACAGTGTGAAACAAGCAAAAGAAGTATCATGGGAACAATTCGGAGAGAAAATGGAAAACAACCGCACAGAAAACCAAAAACTATTCTACAACGTGATAAGAAGAAACAGAAAAGAAAAAAACAATCAAGATACACCAAATAAAGAACAAAGACGGGAATATACTGACAGGAGACGAAGAAATAGCGGAAAGATGGAGGCAATACTTTGAGGAGCTGCTGGGCAAGGAAAATTTTACCTGTGAATGAGACGAGGTACAACAAATGAATCAACAGAAGAAATCTGGAAGAACACCAGAAGAAGTAAACAATGCATTAAGAAAACTGAAGTTGGGGGAAGCACCGGGACCAATAGACAACATCAAAAACGAACAACTAAAATACATGGGAAACGTGGAAATAGTACAATTAACAAGACTATTAAACGAAGTATGGGAATCTGAAAAAACCAAAAGGCTGGAAAACAGCAGCAATAATACCGATATGGAAGAAAGGAGATAAAAAGGAAAGTAGTAACTACAGAGGAATTTCCCTATTATGTGCCACCGAGAAGATATACGAGGACATACTGGAAAAAGAATAAGACAAAAAATAGAAAGAAACCTAGAACTTTCGCAGAGCGGATTCAGAAGAGAACATTGCACAATAGATCACTTGTTCGCAATCAGGAACCTAATCAATGAACTAAGAGAACACCAGAAACAAATACACACACACACATATATATATATATATATATATATATATATATATATATATATATATATATAGCATACATAGATCTAGAAAAAGCCATCGACAAAATAAACAGAGAATATGTATGGCAGGAACTACAAGAACAACAAGTTGAAGAAAAACTGATAAAGGCAATAAAAAGCATATATACCAGAACAGAAAACTTTATAAGAACTAGTAACCTGCAGTCCAAGAATTTCAAAACGACAAACGGTGTAAGACAGGTAGGAGCGCCAAGCCCATGCCTATTCATATTAACTATTGATGCGGTAATGAAAAACATTAAAGAGAAAATTAAAAAAAACACACATAGGACAAAGAAACCTACAAGCACAAGAAATTACAGAATGCATATTTGACGATGTAGCACTAATAGCGAAAAACATCAAGGACCTTGAAACAAACATAAAGATATGGACCAAAGAACTCTCAAAGGCAGGACTGAAAATCAATACAGAATAAACTAAAATAATGAAAATAGGAGAAGGGGAAGAAACGGAAGAAATAAGAGCACATAACACAAAAATAGAGCACATCGAACAAATTAAATACCTAGGAAAAATAATAGACAACATAGGGGAACTCGAAGTCGAAATAAACAACAGACTACAAGCAGCAACAAGAACCTGCCAAACTATCTAGAACATAATATTAAACAACAAGAATATATAGAGAAAACAAAGCTAATAATATACAAAGTAGTATTAATCACAACACTGCTATATGGATGCGAAACATGGACGCTAAATAGGTGACAAAAAAGCAAGATACAGACATTAGAGATGAAGTATCTAAGAAAAGTATATGGAGTAACCAGAAATGACAGAGTCAGAAACGTGGACATAAGAAGAGAACTAGAAATAAGAGATCTAAACAAAATAATAGAAGACAGACAATAGGAGACAGACTGCAATGGCTTGGACATCTACACAGAAGAAATCAAACAAAAATAATATGGCAAACAAAAATAACGAGGAAAAGGAAAATGGGAAGTCCAAAAAAAAAAGTGGGGCATGGGAAAAAAAATATGTCGAAAACATTATGGAAAGAAGAGGAATCTCAAACGCACGTATGAAGTAAAACAAGAAATATAAAGAGCTGGACCAAAATAATAAAAGAAAACACATGAAATAGACCAACAACAGCATTCTACACCCGAAAGGGTAGAAGAAGTTCGATTATAATAATAATAATAGAATCCTTCACTTGCTTACTTAAATTCATCGCATTCAACCATAAGCCTCTTGACTTATATTTTATCATTTCTCCAGTATTATAACTATTCTTGATACATAGTGTTTCATAAATGTTCGGCAGAAATTCTAGAGCGTAGTCTAGAGCCTAAAATAAGAAAAAAAGTTTCTATAAAGATGTGTCTAATGTCTGATGTGTATCAAAAACGCTTCCTAACTGACGCACAGCCCTTAAAAGTGGGTGGCCTCACACAACATTTTTGCTAATTCCTCAGACTAATGATACAAATATATGCTATAATGATAGTAACTAATGATAATAGGGAATATGTTTTTTATTTCCTTAATTCACTTTTTACTTCGTTTTAACATGGTAAAAATATAATAGTAGGGAAAGTATAAATAGTATATAATAAATATAAATAGTAGGGAAAGATGATATGTTCTGGCGCCACCTCCTCCTCCGACCTTGAAATTACAGATTTCTGAATTTTTTATAAAATGTACAGATTCCTGTAAATAAATTACAGATTCTGTAAAATTAATAAAAATACAGAATCCTGTAAAAAATTTTAAAAAATACAGATTCCTGTAAAATTAATAAAATTACAAATTCTTGTAAAAAATTTATTAAATTATAAATTCCTGTAAAAAAATAATAAATTAACAGATTCCTGTAAATCGTATTAGAAACCTAAAACGGTAGCTGGTGCTTTCAAATATTACCTAGACTAGAATAATATTAATTCAGACTAGATTAGTTAATGTCAGACTAGATTAGATAGGTTAAGATTTAGTAAATATCAGACTCAGATTATTTGGATTAGCAAGGACCAGATCTGATAAGATTATTAAACGGACTAGATCAGATAATACCAGACTAACTCCCGGACTAGTTTAGATAATACCAGACTAGCCCGAGGACTAGATCAGATAATACCAGACTAGCCCTGCTCAGACTAGATTATATCGGCTAAGATTTAGTAAATACCAGACTCAGATTAGCTAGATTAGCAAGTCCGTATTATTAGAAATGAATAGTGTTTATTGTTGCAATTAAATTGCTGTCGCAATTAAAATGCAAATAACACAAAATTAATTATTCTAATTACAATCCGCATTCTTAGAGCTGAATAGTGTTTATTGTCGCAATTAAATGCAAATCACATACAAATTAACTTATTCTCATTACAAGTGAATTCACATTTTTAATGGATTAAAATCAATTTTCCTCGTTATTATTAAATCATTTTCGTTTTCGGCCAAAAATGACTAAAACCGAAGCTTCCTTCTCGTTTTCGGTTGAAAATTCATGTTTGGTCGGACGCTAGTTCTGATGTTCTATCTGGTTGCTTTGGGTTGCACGCTCTACTTTATATTATATATTATATTACTTTATACATTACTTTAAATATTATATTATTTTATATATTATACTATTTTTATTTTAGATTGTAGTGTAAAACTGATTTTTTTACAAAATAACACCCCTATTCTGTTAAAATCTTCTGACAATTATCAGCTTCGACCAGACTTCGCCGGATTACTATATTTTAAAATTGGAGAGTCGTATAGAATTTCATGCCAAAACCCATACATGCTCAAGAAGATTACTTGTTAAGCAAATAATACATTCGTTGATGAATCTTCGAAACCGTTTACGCTTTCCCAAATTAAATGTTTAGCTAATTTTCCACTTGTAACAAAAGGAATCCAGAGTTGTATGTAGCCATGCTTTGTGATATGAAATCTTTGATTAAAAATAGTTTTGAGAGTTTTGTTAATATTACTAATATTCAACTGTTTTATAGATATAGAGACTCCTGAAAAAATAACAGAAGCTAAACCGAAGACAGCAAAGAGTCTATTGGAAGATTTTTTTTAAAGATATTTTCTGTAGTTGCATTGGTAATACCAAGTTTCTTTGTAGATAAATTGGGCAGAAGTTCAGGTAAAATAGCTTAACTAACCTTAATTTTGTTGAACCTAAAGTCTAGTCTACGATGTTCTAAAACTGTATTCTACGTAACGGATTCAAAAACAGAGATCAATAAGTAGTGTATGAAGCAGCGTTTCTCAACCTTTCTGCCAGCGCGGCAGAAAGGTTGACAAATATATTGGGTAGCGCACCCACTATACTTGTCTGTAGTTGTGTAGAAGAAATGAGCTGACCCAAAATGAGATGACATTTGTTTTTTAATAAAATACATCTTTGTTTAAACATAATGATTGAATGATATGTCTCGTGCGAGCATTCGGCGTGAGCGGACGTATAAAATCTGGTTTATTCAAAGCTTTGTGTTAAAACCTTTTTTAAGTGAAATTCTGTGTTAATTTATGTGATAAACTGTGTTTCATAATGCCAATGGAACTAAGATCCTATAACCTTACGGATAATAAATCTAATTCTCTGACTACTTTTCTAAAAAGTGCAGAATTTGAAAATCTCTTGTCGAAGATAATTAAGAAACATGTCCTTTACAAATGCTAATTACCGACTTAACAGCAGAAGTGAAAGAACTAAAAGTGAGTAAGGAGCAGTTATTATGTGCTACAAGTCCTACTAGAGCAACATCTGTAAATTCATTTGAAATAAATCAAGACGAAAACGAAATAAATGTGTCCATTATCAGCGATAAAGAGTCAAATCATCTACCTGCAGGGGCAAAAAAAAATTATACTGCAAAGAAAAGGCGCACTGAAACAAAAAAACAACAACAAAATAGTGGAATCCGAAAACACAGATGTTCGGAATACAAACGAAAATATTGATAATGAAAATTGGGATACACCGAGAAACAAAAAACGAAGAAGCTGGAAGCCAAGCGTTATACATGGCACAAATGATGATATCACCCAAGTTAGAGCGGCTATCAGATATGAACATCTACATATCTACAGACTGGACCTATATCTGGCAACGGATGACCTAATCCAATACCTGAAGGATCGAAAATTCAACAATGTCAAATGTGAGAAGCTGGCGTCTAAGCATCCAGAGGAATACTCTTCTTTTAAAATCTCTGTGCCAAAAGAAAATCTTGATGAGTTAAAAAAGCCGGAAGTCTGGCCAAGGAATACTTGCATAAACCGTTTTTTTCGGTATACAAAAGACTATAAAAAATTACACAAAATTCAGAACAAAGCCACGACCTAATTGTAAGACACCTCAAACTAACATATTAATGTATCTAAATATACAATCACTACGTAAGAAACTGTGTCAATTGGAAGTGGAAATGGAAAATGTAAACCCATATTTTATTTGTCTAGCAGAGACTTGGATATCTTCTGTAAATATTCCATTCATACATATTAATAATTATAAACTGATTAGTCACTATAGCAGAACCCAGTCAAGGGGAGGAGGAGTAGCGATATGGGTCAATTCCTTACTATACAAAAATAGTATTGACATTGAAAGATTGGAGTTGGAAAACTATGAAATTGAAGACTGTTGAAATATGTGGACTACACATGAAACTAAATGGAGTAGACACCATAATCTTAAATGTGTACAGACCACCAACGTTACCACCAATGTTTAATTACATTTATGGAAGTCATAGATAATATTCTACACAAATGGGCGAAGAGAAGCAGAGAAATTATCCTAGTTGGCGATTTCAATATCAATTTTGCCAAAACATCAAAGGAAGTCCAAAATTGCAAAAATCTACTAGCAGCATATGGAATGGAGGAACAAATTAAACAATTTACCAGAATAACCACCACCACTGAAACAAAAATTGATAACATCTTTGCAACATCGGGAATGTAATTAAATACCGTTGTGGAAGACACTCTGATATCTGACCATCGTATATTAAGGCTGAGCGGCATTTGCAAGAAAGTCACAGGTATGCAGCCAAAATTAGTAAGAAGATTCTCGGTAACCAGTAAAGTTCGTTTCTCTGTTCGTTCACAATATATTTGCAGGAATTCTCAGAAAATGAGGTTCTATCTATAATTGCTTCCTTAAAAAACAAATCAACAAGCGGACCCGATGACCTTCCATGTCAAATTATCAAAGAGTTCAGCCATTACCTATTGACTCCTATAACAGACATAATCAATGCCTCCATCGCGGATGAACAATTTCCAGCAATCCTCAAAATAGCAAAAATTATTCCAGTGCATAAAAAGGGATCAAAAAAGGATATTGGAAATTACAGGCCGATTGCTCTTATTTCTGTACTATCAAAAATCATTGAATATGCCATACATAGTAGAATTATCCCATTCATAGAAAAATATAACATTATTCCAGGCCAACAACATGGATTTCGTAAAGGGAAATCAACTTCAACAGCGCTAGCAGATTTCCACAGCACTATTTTAAAAGAAGTAGACATGGGAAATAAACCTATAGGAATATTCTGCGACTTAAGTAAGGCGTTTGATTGTGTCTCCCACGAAACACTATTAAACAAACTAATTAGATATGGAATCCGAGGGAAAGCCACGAGATGGCTACAATCCTACTTAGAAGACCGTAAGCAATATGTTACAATAAGAAGTGGAAATGAAACAGGAAAGTCCAACACCATTTGTACCAATATTGGGGTCCCTCAAGGGAGCGTTCTTGCACCAACACTGTTCTTATTGTACACCGCCGACATAATAAGTTATATAAACGGACAGCATTGTACATTGTACGCAGATGATACCAGTTTTATTATAACTGGAAAAAATATAAAAGAAAATGCTGACAAACCTAATTTAGTTCAATCAACACTTGGTTCTCAGCAAACAACCTTTTCTTTAATAAAGAAAAAACATAGTATGTCATTTTTCAGACAGCTAGAAGCACCTATGCTGAGAACATTGATTTGAAAATACAAAACCACTGTTTAAAAAGAGCTAAAGAAGCAAAGTTCCTAGGAATCTACTTGGAAGAGCAGCTCCTCTGGACAACCACCATACAAAAAATTAGTCGGTTACTACATCAGAAAACATTCAAAATTAAACATCTGCGCAATCTGGTGAACAAGGAAGACCTGCTAAGTTGGTATTTTGCCGAGGTGCAATCCATATTAACATATGGCATTATTCTATGGGGAGCTACATCACTTATAGAAGAAATACTTCTAGCACAGAAAAAAATTGTCCGAAATATAGTGGGAATAAAAACAACAGAATCGTGCAAACCACATTTTAAAAATTTAAATATCTTGACAGTAGTCAATTTATATATACTGGAAACTGCCTCATATATCCACAAAATTCGCGATACTCTCCAAAAACATAAAGATATCCATATATATGACACAAGAGGAAAACACCACCTTTATCCCAGGAAAACAAATTTAAACTTGTGTTGAAAAGGACTTGAGAATCAAGGAAATAAAATTTACAATAAAATACCAAACACAATAAAAAAAGAAATGTCACTTAAAAAATTTAGAAATAATTTTAAAAAAGTTCTATTAATGAACCCGATGTACTGTCTTAATGATTTTATGTATTTTAAATTTAACTAACTTATTACTTTTACTTATTGTAATATTGTATTTTAATTATTTAATTATTTTTTGACATAGCCTATAGATATTTTATGTATCTCATTTGGTAAATAAATAATTTGAATTGTACTGAAATTTTAATTGTAATGAACTATATTTGAAAATTTGGACGTAGAGAATATGCGTAATTCTTTCACAAATATTACCTATTTTGACTCCACGATTTGGAGTTTTCAGTAAACAAGTGTTTACTAAATAAGTCTATACAGGATTTTATACGTAAATGTGTATTTTAATGAAGTTCGAGCGTAACTAATGAGTCAAATAGTGTTTGAATTTTTCTATTTTAATTATGCTATTAGTTATTAAAATTCATTATTTTTATTTCTATCATAATTATAACATAATTATTTATAACATAACAAATTTAAAAATTGGTAATTATTATTTATTTAATGAAATAGACTTATTAAATGACTTTACGTTACGTTATTTTTTACTTATACGGTGTAATAAAAAGATCTGGTAACAGCGCTTAAAGGCTGATTCTCATACACGCGACACTCAGGTAAGCGACGTTACGCGACATCGCCTGTCAAATAATGATTACATTGTTTTAAATGGGCGCGTTCTCACTATGGCTACGGGACAGCTAAGTGCCTGTGCCCATTTAAAACAATCTAATCATTATTTCACAAGCGATGTCTCACGACGTCGGTTAGCTGAGTGTCGCGCTTATGGGAATCGACCTTTATTGTGTCTTGAAAGTTTATAGTACAGAGAGAGAAAATAATAGTAATTGAAAGGAGTCGGGTGTATTTTTTCTCTATATATAACTGTGTTTCCATCTTTTTCTTTTCTCTCAGCTGTTCTCATGACGTTGCCAAAAAACTCGTTATATCATCCGTCATGAATTATTGTCGATAAACAAAATTCAAAATAAAAAGTATAATTTTAATAATTTAAAAAAATACATTGGTAACGTCACATTGCTTTAATATAATTGTGCTTTGCAATTATGAAAGTTTATTGCATATACTTTTTTATTCCTTAGAGTTTCGAAATTCATACCGAAAAAATAAATAAAGAGGTGTCGGAAGCTTGTCAGCCATAAGATCCTGTGTATAAGAATCAAAAAACAACATTTTTTTTTTTTTCGGATAAAATAAATGGTGGATCACTTTCAAATTTTGAGAGAACATATATAAAGTATTGATCTGCATGTCTAAAAAGTTTCAAATCTTAAACTTATCAAAAATATTTAACATTGGATTCGCTCGAACCTCTTTAAATTAACAGCAAAAAATTATTATTTCCGGTTCAACTGAACGGATCGAATCGAACTGATAGTATTTTCTTATTGTTAATTAATATATAATAATTGAATTCAATTGATGCTTATTCCCGAAAAGTATGATATTGAAATTATACCTAAAATACTGCGTGTATAAGCGTTAGAAGTCTAAGATACATCTAAGGCTTAATCAGCACGAACATATATATTTCTTGAAAATGACGAAGAAGATATGTTCTTCTTCTTCTTCTTCGTTTTCTCTCTTTTCAGAGAGGTCGTGATTATGGTTTACTCTTTTGCTATCGCTCCTCGTATATTATCCCGCCATCTTTCCCTGTTCCCGGATTCTCTTGTTGCTTGTGTAATCGTGCTGTTGGTTGTTGCCTTGATAGTGTCGGTCTACCTCATCGGCGATCTTCCTCTTTTTCCTTCCATTTTCCCCTGTATCACTAGTTTTCCTAGGTTGTTATCATCTCTTCTATTGATATGGCCGAAACATTTTAGGATTATAGTAACAAATAGTAACAATCTATTACTACTATAATCTAGTAACAATCTGTGACAGTGGCTGGGGTTCATTTATTACTTTATTAGTAGATACGTTAGTTTTAGTATTCGCCTCCAGCACTACATCTCACATGCATCAATTTTTCGTCTATACTGTTTTCTAACCGTAGTACGGAACCATATAGTAGTACTGGGAACACCAGTGTTTTTATTATTTGCTTTTTAGTGTTTAGAGTTATATCACTATCCATCCATGTTCTTTGAAGTTCTTTTACGGTTCGTCTGGCTATTTCACTTCTTCTGTTTATTTTTGTGCAGGCACTATCGTTTGTAATGAGTGCTCCTAGGTATATACATATATGTATATAAATATATTTATTTATTTAATCGATTGTTCCCCTTTAGGAGAGCGATTGAACTTGGTTGTACATGATTTCATCTTCTGGCGTTTTCCCGCTTCTCTTCCCAAAATCTCTTCATCCTCTCAGAATGCTCCTTCTTCCGCTCAGCTGTCCATTTCCTTACAGACTGTTGTGATGGTCTATCCTCAAACTTAACATTTTTGATTTTATTCCGGCACTCAATGCGGTCCTCGATATTTTCTATGTTGACCTGTTGTAAGTCCCTCTGAACCTCGGTCAATCACTCAGTGCCACATTTACTATATACTATAACGTTGAGCAATTTCTTCGCCGTTCTGGAGTTTTTCATCCTGTAAATATGTGTATAAAACTGTGCTCGGCGTTTTCTGAATACGTCCCTTATCGTGTGGATCTTTTGGTAAAGTTCGTTTTGAGGTCTCTTCATCCAAATACCGTTAATATTAACTGCCCCGTAAATCTTTCTGAGAATTTTTCTTTCCTGTTTTTCTATATCCTTAATTTTGGAATGACCGTCGATAACTATTGTTCCGGCTGCGTAAGTTGCTTCCGGAAGAATCACCGTTCTATAGTGCCTTAATTTTGCATCTAGCGAGATGCACTTCTTGTTGTAGTGCGCTCACGTTAGCTTGTAGGCCTTCTGTAGTTTGGTGATTCTTTGTTCATTGGCGATTCGGTTTAGTCCCGATGACTGTATGATTTCACCAAGGTATTTAAAATGGGGGACATGTGTTATCTTACCGTATTGTGTGATTAAAGCTAAGTTATTTGCTGGTCGTCTTTCCATATAGTGGTTTTTTTCATAAGAAATTTGTAGTTCGGTTCTTCGCGAAATTTCATGTAATTTTTCCACTGCGTGTATGGCTTCATGTCTGGTGTTAGTAATAATGGCAATATCGTCCTCAAAAGCGAGGCACTTGACTGTAAGACGGTTCTCTTTTTTTATACCAACTTAAATGCCTTTCACATGAGGTTCCCATTCCCTAATGATCTTTTCTAGAACAATATTAAAGAGCATTGGGGATAATTCATCCCCCTGTCGAACTCCAGTTTTAATGACAAAGGCCTCCGATATTTCACCCATGAATTTAACTTTGGACATATTTCCTGTAAGCGTCTGTTCAATGATTTTTCGGGTCTTTCTGTCTATCCCGAATTCATTCATGATTATAAAAACTGTTTCACGGTTTACAGAATCACAAGCTTTTCTGAAGTCGACGAATGTAATTACTGTATTTCTACATTTTCTCATTTGTAATATTGTTTTTAAGCTCCACACCTGCTCAGCACATGATCGCCCTTTTCTGAATCCGGCTTGGTATTCACCAATTAGTGGATCCATCTGGGGTTCTAGCCTGTTTAAAAGTGCCTTGGAGAGGATTTTATAAGCAATGGGGAGCAGGGAGATTCCTCTGTAGTTATTGATGGCTGTTTTATCACCCTTTTTGCCTAACGGATGAATTAGAGGACATTTCCAGTCTCCTGGTATTCGCTCCATCATCCATATGTCTGAAATGACTTTATGGAGTTGTTGCGTAAGTGTAGGATCGTTCAGTTTCCAGAATTCTGCAATGATCACATCTTCTCCTGGTGCTTTGTTATTTTTGAGCTTTTGGATGATCTCCTGAATTTCTTCTAGCTCAGGAGCTTGTGACTCCGCGTGTGTGGAAACCAGAGAGGTGAACGCATGTGTTTCTTAGGGTGATTCGCAGTTAAGAAGGGAGTTGAAGTATTGGGCTAATAATTTACAGTTTTCTTTCGCATTAGTTTCCAACGTGCCATCGGGTTTTTTGAAGCACAAGCTGGGCGGCTGATACCCCTTTAAGTTTTCTTTAAATGTATTGTAGAAGTTTCTAGTATTATTTTGTTTTAAGTCCTGTTGGATTTCAGTAAGTTTGTTGTTTTCATATCCTCGTTTTTCTTTCCTAATTGCTTTGGAAGCATGTTTTTGGGTTGTAAAAAAGTTCTCCCAGTTTTCCTCCGTTTTGTGACTGTTAAACTTTTTCCACACAATCATTCGGTTGTCAACTGCCCGATCGCAAATTGCATTCCACCAGCGATGTTTCCTTGTGCGAGGTTGTGCTAGTTTCATGACTTCCTGAATTTTCTATGTAATTTTCTGCCAGTTTGTTGATGTTTTTTGATTAATTTGCACTATAATTTCTTCTTTGTGGAGTTTCAGTTACTCTGGATCTGGTTTGATGTTTTTGGGTGGGCCTTTTTTCTTTCTATGGGGTTGGAATTTCGTCTTTGTTTGGAGAAGATGATGATCTGATTCAAAGGCGCCTTTGCGAGCTCTGACGTTTAAAATTTCTTTGGAATTTTTCATGAAAATTGCGCTATGGTCAATTTGGAATTCACCCTGTCTAAGATTGGGTGATCTCTAAGTGGGTAACTTGTGTGGATGTTTCTGGAATTGTGTGCCCATAATTTTAAGTCCAAAGTTTCTGCATAAGTCAATTAGTCTTTCACCATTGCTATTGGTACGTTCGTGCTTAGTATAGGGGCCTGTGGTATTACTAAATTTTCTTTCCCTACCTAACTGGGCACTAAAATCATCCAATAAGATCTTCACATGGTGCTTTGGTATTTTATTGGTTGTTTTTTCGAGTTTCCCAGAAATTGTCCATAGTTTCACGGTCGGATTTGTTGAGTTGATTTATGGGAGCATGGACGTTTATCATTGTGTAAGCTTTATTGGCTGACTTTATTGAGAGCAGAGATACTCTTTCGTTGGGAGAAGTGAAATCAATGACTGAGTCGAGTACGGAATTGTGTATGGCGAAACCGGTTCCCAGGAGTGGTAGTTTGCCTCTAACTTTTATGGCAGGTTTGCCTTTATAAATTCTGAAATTCTCCGTATTAACGTGTTCTTCATCCGTGAATCGTGTCTCTTGAAGTGCGGTGATTTTGAGGTCAAATTTTTCGAGGGCGTTAGTGAGTTGTTTTAATTTGCCTGTTTTAGTGAGGGTGTTTACATTAATGGTGCCAATAAAATTCTTACGTCGATTTTTCAAAGTGTGAAGAGTTCTTGAGAAGCTCCGTTTCTCCTACGCATGGTGTTCCTGATCCCCCAGAATCCGATGATCAGGTGAGTCCAGTCTAGCCACTGGTACCTGGGGTAGTGATTCTTTTATCGTCTTTTCCATCATGCGCTCAAGTTGAGTTTTGGTTTTTGTGGTGATCTCGTTTGAGATCACGGGTATACGATATATATATATATATATATATATATATATATATATATATATATATATATATATATATATATATATATATATTGGCTGACGACCTCGTATCCATCTATATGTGTTATGTTCGTATTATTGTTGTTGCCTCGGTCTAAATCATGATTTTTGTTTTGCTCATGTTGATTTCCAGTTCTATCTGGACAGATGCTAGCAAGGCAGTGTCGTCGGCATGTCGTAGGTTGTTTATGGGTGTTCCTCCTATAACTAAACCACCATTCCAGTTTTCTAGCACTCTCCTCATTATGTATTCTGTGTATATATTGAATAGAATTGGTGAAAGTATACATCCTTGTTTCGCTCCTTTCTTGGTGTTACATGGATTTGAGACGTGTTTATCTATTCCTACTCTTGCCTTGCTATTTTTGTATAGTTGTTGTATTAATAAGTTTAGATGATGAGGGACTCCCATTTCGCGTAGTATGGTCCAAAGTTTTTCCCATTTTATACTGTCAAAGGCTTTACGAGAGTCAACGAAACACATGTAAATTGGTTTATTGATTTCTCGGGTTTTCTCAATGATCCTTCTTAGGTTGGAAATTTGTTCACGAGTGCCTTTTGCTTTGACAAACCCAGCTTGTTGTGGCGGTATTTGCCATAACAGGAATGGTTTTAGTCCTTCATTAATAATTTTGAGGAGGATCTTGCTGGCATGTGACATTAGTGCAATCATCCGATAATTCTCGCATATCCCTTTGGAAACTTTTTTGTGTAATGGTATGAATACCGATTCTACCCAGTCATCAGGCCATTGTCCGGATGCCCATATTCCGTTGCATATTTTATGTAGTATGTGGACACCAGTTTCTCCCATTTCTTTAATGATTTCGGTTGTGATGTTAGTTTAGCCGAAACGCCGAGAATCCGGTTCTTGTCAGAAGCAACAACATCTGCTGTTGTAATTTTTCTTAGGTTGTGGTGCACTACTTCCATATTCCTGTTTGTATCTTTTATCTTCTTCCTTATGTCGTCTAAGAAAATTGTAAATAATAATAGGCTTCATGTTTCTTCTTAATCCCTGCGTGGTAGTGAATTCATTAGATGTTGTTTGTTCTTATTTATATGGATGACTTCCTGTAAGTATATAATAATAATAATAATAAGGCCTTTATTCGTAATAAACAAAAACAAAAAATCACTCATCAATCAAAATTTATCAATAAAACAGGCAATCCATTGAGCAAGGTTCAGTTATACTTTTTTGCCTCCTGAATTGTAAAGGAACGCCTCCTGAATTGTAAAGGCCGGAAAGTTTGGGTTGGAGGGTCCTGAACGAACCATCTTTCCCTACTGTAAATCTATTTGTTTATTAAATAATAATTGTGGGCCAAAAAAGTTTATACAAATTTCATGCGGAAATGATTTTGGAGCGCTGATCCAGCTAATTGGGAAACGAGCCAAACGAGCTGTCGCGTTATAAAATCAAACTTTCCGCACTCTATTGTAAATATATATTACCTATTTATTTCCTCTCTTTGTCGCTATGTGTAGTTTCCTTCCTTGATTTAGAATGTTTTCAATAATGTTCATTATTGTGAAGATATGGTCTTGGGTTGAAAGTTCTCTACTAAATCCGCTTTCTGCATTCTCCATTGAAGCCTCTTTAATGTTCGTGGTTAATTTCAAACAAAATAATTTATTAATGATAAAAATTTAAATACAACGAAGTAACAACACATAAAAAGTATATGTGGCTTGTATCGCGTCGTATGAGCACTAAATCTTTTTTTTTCAATATAAAAATATAGTTTTATTAATAACACTATTTAATTATTCTGAAAATAAGATGTGATATATCATAACTGTGTAATTATAAATTTATATTTCTATATTGAAAGAAAAACAAAATATTTGGTGTTCTTACGACTTGATTTCGGGTTCTTACGAGTCACAGATAGTTTTTATGTGTTGTTACTTTGTAGTATTTGAATATTTTTTTTAATAAAACCTGGAACCTTGAGGAACCAAAATATAATTTTGAAGATTCGTGTCTCAAAATCGTGTCCCAATTATGGAGCCTCGAGGAACTAAGACATAATTTTGAAAATTCGCGTCTCAAAATCGTGTCCTAATTATGGAGCCTTAAGGAACCAAGGAATAAAATGCTGCAAAACGGATTCTGAAGAAGTGATTAACGATTTTGTCCATCTCAAATCTAGAAGGATACCTCTTCAACCTCTTCAATCACAGATAGTTTTTATGTGTTGTTACTTTGTCGTATTTGAATATTTTTTTTAATAATTTTTTAATAATTTTGCTTGTAATTAACCACGATGCATAATTGGTTGCCAACCTAAGTTGACGTGTCAGATTTTTCACCTACTATAAACCCGAATCATCGAGTCGTGTAGTGATAAATAGATACCAGAAAGTGTTAAGTAATACATAGGTACATTACTCAACGGGAAGGTGAAAAGTCAAGAAGTAACAATCCAGACGCCGAAAAACCAGAGGTCAACAAAACTGGTTTTAAGAGAGGTTAACTGATAACCATGGTCCTCTTTCCCACTGGGCACTCGGGTTCCTACAGATCACCAAACGATAACCGATATTTATTACCGAAAAACATATTTCTTTCGGAAAAATCAAGCGATAATGAATCTGACTACAAGGACCTATCTCAAAGAACAAGACGTAGAAGCTCACGCTAGATCTCACGGCTCTGCGCCGTCAGCCCAACTGAATGGAAAAGAGAAATCCATTGTCTAAACGAGTTGAGACAAAGTTGCAAAGAATTTGCTGAAATCTATTAACGAGAAAGAGTTGGAAATGTGATGTCTTAATTTAACAGAATACTTGGAAATATATTGAAAATAAAGGAACTATTTTTTTTGTATATTGGAAATATATCATCTTCTGAAAGAAAACATAATTGAGGATACATTTCCAAATGTAGAAATCGCATTTAGAATTGTTTTAAGTATAATGCTAACTAACTGCAGTGGGGAACGTTCCTTCTCCAAATTCAAAAAAAATTAAAGATGAGTCAGTTTGTCGCTAATGTCCATTCCGAATGTTACATGTATTGTCCAGTCAATATACCAGGGTGTTATAGAGGCCACGAAGAGACTTATGCCAAGGAAAGACCTTATGCCAATTGTTAGGAGAATATGAGTTCATGGGGTTTTGGAAATGTCTGCACTTAAAAGAAGCAATCTATGTCGTAACTCTTGTCTCCAATAGTGCGAACGAAAAGAATATGGAAAATGCATTTGATAAAAGGCTTGAATTTTTTGCGTACAATAAATAGATGTTTTTTTACAAATAATATCTGGAAAATACAAAATTCGGTTTATTCATACAAAAAACGATTACTTGATCCAAAAAAGGTTACTTCGTCCAAAATAAAATATTAACACCCAATAATCGATTGAATCTTACAAATAATAATGATTTAGTACAATAATTGATGGATTTGTACAAAATAAAATCAATTCACCCAAAAAAGGTTTAACTGTACAAAAAAGTTTGATCCATCCAAAATTTGATTCCTCTTTACAAACAATT
This sequence comes from Phosphuga atrata, assembly GCA_944588485.1. Classification (NCBI taxonomy): domain Eukaryota; kingdom Metazoa; phylum Arthropoda; class Insecta; order Coleoptera; family Silphidae; genus Phosphuga; species Phosphuga atrata. The sequence continues at coordinate 16,973,446 of OX155899.1, read as the reverse complement.
TTTTTTATACAAAATACAATTATTTCTTCACAATAAACGAATTTTACAAACAACGACTTGATTCCTTCAAATTTTATTTCTAAGTAACGCGGCGCATAACGAAAGAGAGACCGCAAACTCATCAGTCTTACGACCAGAAGCACTGTATGCCATGGAGTGTCTTTCAAACCAACTAACCAACAGTCTGTTCACATTCTGGCAAAACAAGAAGGTTCGTACCACTTGGTTGACAGAAACCGAGAAGGATATTAAAGAAGTGGGAATGACAGATCTCCAAAGCAGACAGTCTGTGAGATGCACCCTGAAGGAAGTCCGTGGATTTCAGGAAAAACACTGAAGGAAGTCCGTGGATGTCAGGAAAAACCCCGAAGGAAAGGTACCCCCTGCACCAAAGAAAGAAAGGAGCTACACCGGCAGAAGCTGCGACGATACTGGGCATAGATCAAAGCCCAAGAGTTGAACAAGCGTGGTCCAAAGTAGGCCTATTGGAAAGAAGAAGAGAGAGCGCACGGTATATAAATATACAATGAGAGAAAGAGAAAGAAACTAACGCGGCGTATAAAGTTTTCTGCCAAATATCGAGACCCCACTCATATCGAGACCCCCCTAAAGGAACTTCGTTCTAAAAATAGAAAGTAACCGACGACTGTTTAAGCATAAAGCTTTCTTTTTTCTGCCTGCTTGTTTAAAAATGTGAGATAGAAATCCGAGAGAAACGGAAAACGGATGATTTTACAATTATTATAATTCACAGTTATTTATTGTCATATTTGGCCTTTAGTAATTTTACAGTGTTTACTCTGATACATTTTTTTCTTTTCAGCATTTTTATGCACACCTATGTATAAGTAATTTATTTTGTACGAAGTAACCGAATTTTGGATTGATTAATTTATTTTTGTATTTATCCAGCTATTTATTGTAGAACTTCATCCATTTATTGTATGTTGAGTTTTGTACACTTCTAATCGAATATTGGATGAATAAATTTTAAGCGTTGATAAAATAATGGCATTAGAAGACACTGAAATGGAGAAAGAAGATGAATTGAATGATCAAAAACTATCATTATTATTATTATTTGCCTTTGAATTTGTTTTTTGCTTTAACTTCCTTTCACTAGTGCTACTTCCAAAATATTTTTGAAGTTGCGGTGAATAACTTTTGTTTCCTAATTATGGTGCCTTGAAGAACCATGACAAAATTTTGAAAATTTGGTTTCATAATCGTGTCTTAGTTGTGGTGCCTTGAGGAACCAAGACAAAATTTTGAAAATTCGCGTTTCAAAACCGTGTTTTAGTTGTGGTGTCTTGAGGAACCAAAAAAAAATTGCGTTTTAAAATGGTATCTTAGTTGTTGTGCCTAGAGGAATTCTAATTATGGAACCTTGAGGAACCAAGATTCGCGTCTCAAAATCGTGTCCCAATTATGGAGCCTCGAAGAACCAAGACACAATTTTGAAAATTTGCGTCTCAAAATCGTGTCCTAATTGTGGAACCTTAAGGAACCAAGGTTCCATATGCTCCAAAACTGATTTTGAAGAAGTGATTAACGATTTTGCCCATCTCAAATCTAGAAGGATACCTCTTCAATCAACATAGATTTAAGCACTAACCTGTGAATTCTAAAAGATTTACTTTTGTGGAATATATTATATTGTCTACTCATTTAATGTGACTTAAAGAAATAAAAAAAAGTCTAGAACTTTGCTTATCTACTTTCTTTGTCTATTCTAACAAAATAGTTTTCTGTCACGGTCATGGGGGCCCCATTATTGTAATGTGACCAGGGCGTCCCATAGGTTAAACACGGCCCTGCTGATAACAGATGAGAAACACACGCGAATTTATGAGCGAAGCGCGTACACTGTTGCCGGACGGCGAGAAAAAGAGCCTAATATAAGGAAAAAATACAGCTGACACCAAAAAGTGAGTCACTTACGAGGGATCGACCCGAGCTACTCCCATATTTAGTATGGTGGGTTAAAATGATGAAGCCAATAGACGGCGACGACTGTAGTAGCACCGATGATAGAGAGATGTAGAGAACAGGAGAGAATGAGGAGGTATTTAAGACATAAAAAAAAAACAAATAGAACACCAAAAAAGTCGAAAAGAGAAATGAAAACATGATGGAGAGGATGGTGGAAATGATAGAAAACTTCACAAGTGATACAAGGGATATTAAGGAAGAACAAAAAAAAAGGTAGTGAAGACATGAAAATGATACAAAAAGAGTTACAAGAACTACGAAAAGAACAAATCGAACTTTTAAGAATTAAATGAAATAAAAGCAATAAACGAAAAAGCAATGCTAGAAATAGATAAACTTAAACAACAACTCAAAAAAACAAACGAAAAAATTGAAAAATTTGAAGAGGAGGAAAGAAAAAAGAATGTGGTAATACAAGGCTTACGTATGGATTCAAGGGAACACCATAAAAGAAGAAATAAACAATTTCATCAAGGAAAAATTAGGAGTGGAAGTAAAAACTACATACGTTGGATGACAAAATAAATGTCATCAAAAATAAAGACAAGTTTAAAAATAACACAAACGAGAAAGTATCTATAATGAAAGAAATGAGCAAAGAGGAAAAAGAGGCACAAGAGAGATAAGAAAAATGGCAAAAGAAGAAATGAACAAAGGAAAAGAAATTAAAGTAGGACATCAAAAATTAATAAGAGAAGGACAGGTGTGGAAAAGGAAAAGAGAAATAAGGCATTAGAAATGCAAAGGCCAAAAAACTAGAGATAATACAAACATGGGAGGAGAAGAAAGCGACCCTGGCAATGAAAAAGGATTATGAAAAGGAATAGCAAGCTGAGAAAAAAGTGGAAACATGAAAAAATCAAAAAATGAGTCACCAAAAGATAATGTGAAAATAGGAACAAGTAATTGTATGGTACCCTGATGGTACCATACGAAGAGGGAGCAATAAAACAACTAACTTGAAAAATGATATAATTACGATCTTATAGCAATAAAAGAGACAAAACAAAAAGGAAATGAAATCGTGGAAATAGAGGTCTGTATAATTTTTAATAGAGGAGGAAAAAACGGCAGGCTAGGTACTGGGTTTCTTGTAAGCAAGAGAATAAAGCAAGCTGTCGTAGAATTCAAACCTATGTCTGAAAGACTATGCTGGATAAGACTAAAAGGAAAATACCAAAATATAACACGCACCAACACGCATAATAAATAATAAATATACACGCATAATAAATATACAAGCATAATAAATATACACGCACCAACGGAAGAAATTGAAATGGAAGTGAAAAAAACCTAATTCTAGGTGACGCGAATGCGAAAATAGGTAAAGAAGAAATTTACAGACCTACAATAGTCAAAGCACAAATAGTCTAAGCTACAATAGTTAAAGCAAGCACGAAAGCACCAATGAAAATGGACAACTGTTGATACAATTTGCAAAAGAAAAGCGCATGAGAATAAAAAGCACATATTTCGAAAATAAGGAAAAGTGGAAAGGCACTTGAAGATCACCGGACGGAACATATATTAATCAAATAAGGTCGAGTCTGAACTCTCAACGCGAGTGGTAGTGTGCTCTCAGTTCTGAAAACCGAAAACTTTTATTCTTTATTAATTTTTGGCAAAGCCGAAATATTTAAATAACTAAAATGTCTAGACATCTAAGATCTACTACAGCTACAGACAATCGCATTGATTTAATAATCACATTCTTAAGAAGCACTGATTTTGCACATTTTAAGTGCGTCGTTAAATGAAAAAGTAAACCCTCTTCAAGATTACATTACTGAATTAACTGATCAAATCAAGGCTCTTATTATGGATAACAAGGATCTAAAGGAAAAAATAACTAAAATACAATCGCAGCTGGCTCAACAGCCCACGACTATTCAAGATAAGAAGCACACGACAGGCGACAACTCTAGCGATAACACCAGTGATAGCAACTAAAAAACAGGTACCGATTCCAGGCACCGAGAATAACGTTGATTAGAGAGATGGGAAGTCCAGAAAAAAAACTACAAAAAAGAATCGTTCAAATATAATTATTTGAACAAACACGGAGTCGACAAAGATAAAAGATAAACGCATTTACACATCTCCAAACTGAACCACAACTGAGCGAAAAAGACATAACAGCCTAGAAATATTCTTCCTTTAAAGTTTCACTCCCTCTAGAAAATCTGGAGGATATAAAGAAACAGCCCCTGTAAGATATAAAGGCCCTGTTATATATAAACCGTTTTTTTACTGAACCTGGAGAAGAACAAATTAACAAAATAATTAATTTTCCTGTAAATAGAATAACTACAAATATTGTCATGTATATGAATATCTAATCTATTTACAACATTTGGAAATTTTAATTGATGAAATAAATCCGTTCTTCGGCTGCCTAATAGAAACTTGGGTCAGTCACGAAAATCTGAAACGTATATATCTGCACTGTAGCTTCACGCTGATTCCTTTGCAGTTCCTTTTGCAGATCCATATCTACCGGAGGAGGTGTCGCAATCCGGAGTAGAAATACTTTGGATGAAGGTACGATCACCGTAGAAGAAATACAATCAATCAATCGCGAAACACATAGAAATCTGTGGAATCGTTTGGAAAATAAGACAAAATATATGACATGGACACAAAAAGAATATAATCAATGGAACAAATTAATCACAAAAACAGATTAAGGAAAAAAACTACTAATTTGAGGATGTAGAACAATTTACTTAACTAGGGACAGAATTCTATAGGAAACCGGAAATATATAGAGGGATCCAAAGAAAGATAATGGCAGGAAATTAAAAAAGTAATACATAACAGAAGTATTTCAAGGAATCTTAAAATTAGAATATACAAGACGATTATCAGACCCATAGTTTTATCCGCAAGTGAATTATGGACATTGGGAGCAAAAGAACAAGCATCATTTGGAGTTTGGGAAAGAGAAATATTAAGAAAAATATATAGAGGAAAAATAACACAAGGGATGGGAAAGGAGAACTAACCAAGAAATACAAGATCTGTTTAACGAACCAAATATAATCGCAGTAGTCAAAGGACAGAGACTAAGATAGTTAGTCCACATCATTAGGATGAATGTAGAGAGAGTACCAAAGAAATTTTTTAAAAGGAGCTTAGGTTGTAGAAAGAGGAGAGGCAGACCGAAAGTAAGATGGAAAGATGTATTCAGGGACGCAGAACAGAGCAATATCACAAACTAGAGAGAAAAGACAAGATATAAAAAGTCTGGAAGAAAGCTATAAACCTAGTCATGGCCCAACTGGTCCTACAGTGGTGAAATATGTATGTATAGAGAGACTCCGACGTGATAAAAAAGCCCGAAAAGGAAAAATGGCCGAGGAAGCTCAACAAGCGGCTCTTATCACTGAAGACGCAAGAGCTACGCTGAGCGCGACATATTTACAATACTTGTTATTATCACCATCGGTTTGATGATGAGACAAAGAAATTCTAACCACCCTGCAGCAAGAACCCGGGATCAAAAAACTGATGTTTCCATCCACACAGGGGGCAGTGTGCGATGCTATAACGGAAGAAACACAAAAAATACATTGCAAAGGCAACTTTGAACTCTTCTGTAAACACCCTGTTTGCAGCTAACGACACCCCTATCAAGACTTACGGCGAGAGGTTATTATCCATCGACCTAGGACTCACAAAATCGTTCAAATAGATTTTTGCCGTGGCCAATGTAGCACGTCCTATCATCTGGGCTGTCATTACAACTTATTAGTCGACCTAAAGCAACGCCGACTCATCGAGGTACAAACAAAGCTCGCTGCTCTCGCTTCTGTACGAAAATATGCCTCCACTAACATAAATACCGTGACCAATTTATCGACGTACCACGAAATACTGGCACGTTTTCCTAAATTGGCACACCCCATTCCGCCAGGCACAGAGAGGACAAGTAAAAACGCCATATTACATCATTTCATCACAAGTGGTTTGTCACCCGATAAATTGAAGATCTGTTGGAATATCCAAAAACACACCTTAGTACAACGATTAAACGTTCTGCCCAAATCGACACAAAGTAAACGATCGATATACATTTTTTTAACGGACTTGCGGGTTGTTTGTTCTCACGTAAACAGTTTCCACTTATTATACTTATAATCAGGGCCGTCCCGAGCAAGTGCTTGCAAGTGCAAAAAATAATTTTGGGGCCTCGTAGCCAATTTTTTTTTTATAATTTAAAATCTACAAAATCTTCTACAAATGTTCTACAAATCTAGTAGCCGCACATTGTAGATTTCACGACTCATTTTCATTTTCAGTGACAGCATCGGTCTTTAGAAATTTGAGCACGCCTCCCCATTGAAGATTTTGAATTTCTGTCTATTTCTTTTCCTTTTTGTTTTCTGCGAGCCACTCTCATTTTTTCTTTTAACAAATTACAAAAAAAAAATTCCATGTTGGAAAATGAATTTTGCTAGCTTTTCTGAGCCGCCGATAAAACTAGACTCAGGAAAGCTTGCAAAATTCATTTTCCAACTTTGCAATTTTCATTTAAAAACGTTTAATAAGTTTATGCAGATAAAATTTCTGTAGCGATAAATTATCGCTACCGAAATTTTATCTATTTAAGTTCTGCAAGAAATGCATATATGTGAGAAATTAATAGTTTATTTGTTTAGGAGCATTAGTTAACTAGAGCGATGTTTTCATAGGCACTGGATAGTGGATACTACCACTCACCACTAACACTAATTTTGGGTGAGCAGAGAGTGATTTTTAATACTGCGCAACTCTAGTGAAATCTTTGTTTTGCCACGTGTCCTTTGACTCTAAAGTTGACTCGCGGGCGCGGTCACGAAATATCAAACATATAGCGTAATATCGAAGTGTTCACGTTCGAAACGCACGTGCGGTCTAAGTAGCGGGAAAGCTAACGACTCGCGCGCGCGGCGTCACGCGTGAGATGTTTGTGTGTGTTCACGTCGAACTAGCGGCGGAACGCGCGATTCACTCGCGACATCTGTAAGTTCAACCAGTACGAACTTATCGCTAGAAACGATAGCATGTTTTCATCATGTCTTTCAATACAGAAGAGTTTATTAGTGCTGTTCAGCTTAGTATACTAACCAAAACTTAAACTTAGGTTAGTATACTAACCTAACCTGACAACAGGTCTCACCCGCGCAAACGCTTGGCGGCCAATGTGAACACGAATTCGCCACGTCTACCGCGGTCCGCACCCGTTCCAACGTGAACAAACACTAAGGCTAAACGTTTAATATTTTCTTAGTCTAAATATTTGGTGCAGGCTCACGTTCGTGCCTGTCGGATCGTATAAGGTTGCGGGGCCCCCAAAGCGCGGGCCCCAGGGCCTGGGCCCCGCTCGCCCCGGTCTTTTTATTTAATACTGATTTATTTACCTCACACGTAATTCCCATTATGGGTATGGGAAAAGAAAGTATGGGAATCATTACAGGACTATCATGAGACAAACAGGTAATATGGAAGAGCATGTCACTATAATGCAAGATTTGGTTGACAAGTTGATGGCGCTTGGCGGATAAATAAAAGATCATCTCTTTGTTGCCATGCTTCTAAGTAGCTTACTGTGTTAGAAAGCCGACCGGACGATGAATTAACTGAAGACTAGTGAAAGGTAAATTGATTGATGCGTATAAAAGACGAAAGGGCGTGCCCAATTCAGAGGATTCAAGTTTAGCATTAAGAGTATCACAGAAGAAAAATGCAGATACAGTAGCCAAAGAGAGTTACGAGAGAAGAATCTGACAAGGCAAAGAATGATGATGACCCAGAAGGATAGGTTTGCTTCAGCGTTCACGAATCTATAAGTTTAACGGATGCTTGGTACGTCGATTCAGGTGCCACAAGTCACATGGAAAATGACGAGAATTTTTTCAGTTTTTTTTTAACGTAAGAAGATGCACATTGGTCCAGGTGAACTACAGTGCCTTAGTGGCTATGATCATGCTTTAGCATTCAGCATTAAAGACGAATTATATGTCCCAGATTTGACAGCGAATTTACTATCGGTGAAAGGATCACAGAAGCGGGTCATACGGGAAAAGATTGCGAGATTTCCAAAAATAATGTCTTGGTAGCCACAGCGTATTTGACATCTAATATGTATGCAATGAGAATTCATCACAGAGCATTGACAGTCAATGGAATCGAACATACACCAAATTGTAAACACAGTTGGCACAAAATGTTTGAACACTGACATCCTTAAGATGTTCAAAAAGTGGAAATAAAGAAACTGGAAAGGGGCTTAAAATTAATGGATTGCGGAATCCGAGAAGTATGCGAATGCTGCATAAAAGGGAAAATTTCTAATACCAAAGCAAACGACTACTAGAGCAGTATCTGTACTAGAATTAGTACACACAGATCTATGTGGGCCTATGCAGTATGCAACACCAAGCGGAATAAAGTATTCAATGACAATGATTGACAATGATATAGCAGATAGAGAGGTATATGTTTTAAAGTATAAGTCTGAGGTGACCAAATGCGTCAAGGATTATATTAAGTACACTGAAAACAAGTTTGGTAAGAAATTAAAAATCTTCAGGTCTCATAATTGGCGAGAATATGTCACTAAAGAACTAGAGGAATCACTTATAGATATGGGCATAAAGGTACAGTATACATCACCATATTCAGCTTTTCAAAATGGCGTAGCAGAACTCAAAAACAGAACAAGCAAGAGGCATGTTCATCGATGCGGAGATGAAGAAAGAATACTGGGCGAAGGCAGTCAACCCGGCATGTTATCTGCAGATTATATTGCCGTCGAAAGCCATTAATAAAACACCTTTCAGTTGTGGAACAGCAGGAAACCCGATGTCGAACATCTACCTATATTTGGATGCAAGGGATATGCACATATTCCGAAGAATAAACGAAGGAAAGTAGACGACAAAGCGATATTGCTCACATTTGCAGGATATTTAACTGTGTCAAAGGCCTATAGAATGCTGGACACGGTCATAAATAAAATAACCATCAGTCGTGATGTAAGATTCATTGAACATGATCTAAAGAAAGAAGAGAATAATGAATAAAAGAAAAAGGAGCAAGAAAAAAGAAACATTCTATCTACAGGCTACGATATACCAATTGATGGACAGCAGAAAGGTGGCCTGGAAGATGTCGAAATAACCTATCAGGACGAATTCGAAGACGAACAGTATCAAAATTTGAATAAACCTTCAGGAGAAACAGTAGATTTAATTGAAGATTCGCTTTTGTATCAATCATCGCCGATCAACTATCAACAATTAATCAACTAATTGTCATTTTGTCAAAAATATGTTTTCGATAATGATGTACTTGGTACACGGTATAGAAAAAAAAAGAAAACAATAAAATTTATTTAATATAACTTATGTCTTTTATAAATTATAAAACAACCTTTCTGCATTTTTGTGCTGCAAATTCCTTTATTTGCTCATCACATTCTAAGTCCTTTGTTAAATCACAATTTATGGAAAGGATCGATAAATGATTTAGTCTATTGTTTGACATTGTTGTCCAATATTTGTTTTCTATATACGACATCCTGGAGAAAACACGCTCTGCTTCACAGCTAGTGATTGGCAATGATAAAAAAATCTTTAAGATGGTATAGCAATTTGGAAAAACATCAATAAGTTTCTTTTCATAAATTAGCATAAAAATGTCACTGCAAGAGGAGTAAGACTGTAATTAGTAAGATTTTAACTGAATACACTCATGCACTAATTGTTCGTCTACGTCATCTGAATAATAATCAATAATATTACGGGCACTTTCAAGATCTATGTACTCCATGTTTTTGTCTAGCAAATCCATTAAAAATTTGAATCTGTTGCTATATGTCTGATAGACTTGGCTTCTTCTATTTAAGTCCATAATTAGCTTATCCAACCCAATGTTTAGCTTGTCTCTTTTAAATTTTTCTGCGCCGTATACAGAGACTATATCTGTAGATTTATCTGAAAATTTTGAAGTAATACGTCTCTTGTTTATGTCACTGTATTCTGTTCACACACTTGTACTTAACTTTTAAGCTTTCTCTTCGTATTGCTTTAGTTTCTGATCTGATTGGTGCCGTATATTACTGACAAACTCTTTTAATGACATAATTAACTTATTGCCTTCACAAATATCTAAACCAGTGCTCTGTAATTTTTTAAAACTAAAACTAAATTAAATCTCTCTAAAATTTCTTCCCAAAAAATAATTAAAATTGCAATATTGAGTTTCGCCAGTTTATTAAATAAATTTCCTGCTTTCTTCCTGAAAATCAACTTTTTCATCCTCATTTTCACTAATTTTTTTTAATATTTTCATAATGTTATCATAATTATTTTTCAAAGGTCGGACAGCATCATAGTGACAAGACCATCTGGTCTGGCTTAAACTTTTTAACGTTAATTTAAATTTTGTTTCACGATTTAGCAGTTCCCACCTATGGGTCGAGGCAGAAAAGAAAACGTATATTTTTTGTGCTATTCCAAAAAAGTTCATAATTTCGGTTGAAACCTTAACAGATTCTTCACCAACTAAGTTAAGGCAATGCGCAGCACACGGGACATAATCTGCGAATTTATTTTTTTGTTTTAGTCGTGCTTGTACACCATTGTAGTGACCCGCCATAATAGCAGCGTTGTCATAAGACTGCCCTCTACAATTATCCAGTAATAGTCCATTTGTTTCTAAAAAGTCTTGTAAAATATTAAATAAATGTAAGCCAGTATGACTACTAATTTTAATGAACGACACAAATCTTTCATAAACTTTCCCTCGAAAACAGTATCGTAATACAATAGCAAGTTGATCATTGTGAGACAGATCTGGGGTTGAATCCATCACAATTGAATAGTATTTTGTGTCGTCGTTATTTATATGAGTTATAATTTTCTCAATTATCTGTTTGACCATAATCTCAATTATTTCAATCCTCATATATTGTTTTTGATAAGTACGATATTGTCGGTTTTGGTCGCAATTCTGTTTGTTCAATATGTTCACGAATGAATGGGTCGAATTCTGCCTATAGCTCCAGAGCACCCATAAAGTTACCACTATATGGAGAACCAAATACTTCCTCCGAACCTCTAAATGCTAAGCCCCTTATACTCAGAAATTTTACCACTGCAATAACCCGTTTTAGGACGTTGTGATAATATTCTGTTTCTTTCCTGAGTTGATCCTGAAACTGCTTGTCTAAAACAGACTTATTTTCTTTTCGTGTCAACCACACTAACATTGAACTCTTATGTTCATTAGAATTTTCGTGATTTTCTAAACGTTCCTATGTGTTTCCAATCAGAAAATCCGTTTGTGTATTGAGAAGGGGTTTTGGAAAAGAGTTTGCAAGGCAAACAAAAAACACTACCAACACTGGTTGAATAACGTAACCACGACCTTTCCAGTAATTGGCCATTTTTCATTTTTTTAACGAAATACCTATTTGAAAATGATCTGTTTTGTTCTTTGTATTTTTTTACTGAAGATGGATATATATTTTTCGAATCTTTATTTTGCGGAAGAAAGAATGTGATTTTAACTCTAAAATTTCATTAATATATAGCACAATAACTATAAATTAAAGCAATAATAACAATAAATTTTTACGTACGCAGTACGCCGCGATTAAAAAATTGGAGTTATAGATATTATTTTGTGTAATGTAAAATTTTATCATTGTACACATTTTTCTAAGAGCTATGGAAAAATTCGAGTTAAGTAAAATTCGAGTTATGGAAGTTAATTTATGCTATCTAAGCGTATAAATTTCTAAAAAATTCAAGTTATAGAAAATTTGGAGTTATAGAATTTCGAGTTATGGAAGTTCGACTGTATAATGAAAATCAAATATAGGTAACAGAAATTTATATCATAATTAGTATTTTATGATAGACGTGTGTGAAGAAGGGCTTTTATGCATGAGTTGCGAAAACCGAAGGTGAGTGGTTTAATCGCAATGTGTGCACAAAAGTGTTTCACACACGTGTGTCATACATTATTTTATCTACGAAGCATGTTAAAATACTGTTAAATCTACAAACAAATCTTTCTTACCGATAATATTGAAAAAATTGTAATTTTAACAGACAACATACTTCAAATCACTGACACAATAAGGTTAGATCGCTCAGCACCTCCGTGGAAAAAAAATTGCTAACTAGTAAAAATGCACAGTGACGGGAACACTACTTGGTCGTTATCGATGGTTTATCTAGGTTAACCTATATCTAATCTAGATTAGGTTATGGTTAGATTAAGTTATGTTAGAGCTAGATAAATCCAGACGGAGAGACCGAGACTTCTTGATTCAAAATAAGAAAAATTAATTCAATTTTATTTTACTTACATCACTAGGTCTTTGTTTTTTGTTTAGTGAAGCGAGTTGTTGCCATGGTAACAACAAAGAGAAATCGTTTAATAATGAAACTCCATTTGATTTACATTAGACTTTTACGCACGATTTGAATTCATTTACACACGATTATAATAATGGCATCCTTCACATACAATAACGTATTTATTAATGTGTTAGTAGATAAAAATATATTTATTAATAAAATCTAAGAACAGATCTTTGGTAAATTTTTTAAAATTTGATTTAAAATTAGTTAAAGATGTTGATTGTTCAAATGTCAACGATGTTTTGAGTTCACGAACTTCATTGTAGAGTACAAAGATTCACAGAAATATGTTGTCCCAAAAATCGAAGAGACGACAAGCAGCTTTCTTTATGTTTGGATATTTTGATAATGCAAGTGCACAAGCAGTTCAGGGAAACAATCAACCTATGTGTCGTAAATAAGTCACCTCTAAAACTAAAAACATAGGATCCTCTAAAACTTAGATGCAAGCCGCACTTGACTCAGTGTAGAGGCGCATTTGCCCATGTGTGTTATAGAATGTATAGGTAACTAATCCCGATAAAACATGTTTATTTGGGCGGTAAGTAAAATGTTGTGAAATACGAGATAAAAAATTTAATTTGATGTATTTTTGTAGTAATTTTAGAAAAAAATTCTCTAAAATCAATTTTATGTTTTGCAAATTATTTGCAGAATATTTGATATTTCATTATCAAATTATGATGTAAATCGTATTTTTATTTTTGAAAAATCACTTAATTTGCACTGAAAAATCTGTTTTGAATCGAAAGGTAGATAATCTATAAACTTTGTGCAGAAACCGTGCCAGTTAAATTTATAGTTTTTACATTTTCACATAGTTTCTAATTTTGTGTTTAGTAAAGCAAATGTATATGTTACGTTAAAAGTACTTAGTTTGGAACATGTACACATTTACCGGCATATGTAAAGATATACCTTCTTAGCTGCTAAATATAAGTTCATCTTACATTTACGAACTATTTCCGACAAATGTGTACATATACCTAATGATGTTGGAAAATGTATAGAGGTTTACAAGATTTTTAAAAACATCTAATAATTACTTTCTTGGGCGTGATTAGGTCTTAACAAATAATTAATATCGATTTACAATAAAACAATAATATTTATTATACAAGCAGATAAAATGAAGGTATCTTTATAAATAAATTATGTTCAAAACGTATTAATTTTTTTTATGTATAGGTAATAAAATAATATAAATTATTTCAAATTCATTTTATCCTTAAGATACAAGTATATTTTATTTATGTTTATTATATTTTTCTCTTATATTATTTTTAACTTTTACCTATATACGTTGGAAAATATGTACTTTTACCGGTAAAAGTAGATATTTGAAGCTTATCTAAAATTTAAACTCACATTTACCTATAAAATTGGTAGATGTGTACATATACCGGTAATTGTTTACATTTGCCGATTTTGTACTTTTACCGTAACATATACACCTTACCTGTCCTTCATACTTGACAATGATTTAGAATCGTATGTCCTGTATAACGCGATTTCCTGTTAGGCGGAACGTATCCCCGCGTTATTATACGGGAGTCTACTGTAATCCGTAATTTGATAAAAAGTAATTTTTATAGTATGTAGCTAATACCGACAAACAAATTTAAAAGACCTTTTTACGGTTAGTAAAGCGCAGGCGCGTCCGCTATGTTTAAAAGGCAGGAATATTAAAGTTTCGGGCACATTTTCTTATTTTGACTGGTTATACGTCAAAAAGTGTGTAAAAGTGCGCAATATAAAGTCATTTCATGTGATAGGATGTCATGAATAAAGTCATTATTTAGCAAAACTGGCCACAAGCCAACGTCAACATATTTCTCAAACTCAAACTGAATATGTCCTAAATTTCTTTCCACCTCGGTATTAATGTGCTCTTGCTGAACAACAATATCGCTCTCAGAGGGATCAGAGGGTTGCTGGTAGTCAAGATCTTGCACATTTTCATCACTGGTATTTTTTTCTTGGTATAGCGACTTTCCGCCCCATAAGTTCCCTTCCTTTTCGCTTAAGAATGGATTTGTAGCTATTACATTCTCGTTTTTATGTTCTAATTTAAAAAAAGTTTCAATTTTTGGACATTTATTTTTTTCTTTTCCTCGATCTAAGGGCCTATTGAGCGTTGGCACTAAACACCGAAGGCAGCAATTAAATGTCACGAGGATGAAAGTGGGTTCGACGCATTACCAACGGTTTTATTAGGACTCCGCGAACGAATATCAAAGAGGATGTGAAATCTTCACCAGTAGAATTGACTTATGGAACTCAGTTACGAATACCCAGAGAGTTTTTCTTTTCAAACAATCAGTTTGAAATCGAACCAGACATCATGCGAGACATCAGAACTCCTCCGACTCACCACCATGCTAAACAAAATATTTTTCTGCACCCCGACCTAAAAAGTTGGAGTCATGTATTTCTAGGAGAGGATACCGTAAAAAAACCATTGCAACAACCCCACACCGGACTTTACAAAGTAGTAAGCCGCAATAAAAAAACCATCATGGTAGATTTTCGAGGAAAGCAGTTGAACGTGTCAATCGACCGAGTAAAGTCAGCCTTTTTATTGCCAGATCGTGAAGCAATTCACTTCATGAAACGCACAACTGACCCTATAACCTCTTCAACCAAGAAATAGGCTAACACAAAACAAGGACGAACTGTTAAGCGACCAGTCCGATTTCGTGACTATCTACGTTAGCCACTGAGCGGAGTAATGTAGCTACATCACAGTTGCATGGTTGTAATCATAAAAAATAATAGTCCTGTAGGAGATTATAGTCTTACAGGACTTGTTTCTTTTTATGTTTTTTTGCATGGTTGCAATTTGTTCTCCAATATTGCTTCGTAAATTTTAGCTGTGCATAGCAATGATTTCCCCCCTCCCGTATAGTTACTGCAGATTCTATTATCTCCATTCATATGTATGGACAAAATCACAGCCTTTCCAGTCTTTTAATATTTTGCTCTTTTCCCATATAGTATTTAATATTATTACCAATATTTGTTCTCCTTCCTTGACCATATATTTTAATTGTTCTGTTTTCATAATTTTCGTCAACGCTATCATTCAGATTAATCGCAATGTAAAAAATCTTTTCTGACATTGCTTCAGATAAATTTTTCAGTTTATCCTGCATTTCTTCTCCGTTAGGTTTTTTTTTGTGAAGATTGATACTGTTGTATCGTTTTTGGAGCCTTTCAATTTCTTTGCATTTGTCAGACATGTCTCCTTTCACTTCTCGGATCCTTCTTTTGATCTGTCTATTATGTATTTTGTGTAATCGCTATTTCTTTAGCTATTTCTTTCGTTATCCATTGGTTCTCTGCTATTAATTTGTCCTGTCTTAATAAAACTTTACTTATTTCCAGTAGGGCCCCTTCTGTATGCCAAACTTTCTACTTTTTAAACCTTCTGTATAAATATAAATATAACCGTATTTTTTTTGGGTTAATAATTTCAAATATATACAGGGTGCGGCAGCGAAACTTGCATTTCTGTAACCTGCATCTTTCAACTGTAAGAAAAAAACGGTTGCGTGTTTTTTTAATTTTATTGATATCATGTTAATATTCGTTAAAAAATATTTAAGAAACATTAATTTTAATTTGTTAATAATTACATTATTAAGGATCGATGATCGATGCAATCTTACAGGTGATGTTTGCTAAAATTGATCATTACATCACGGGGCATCTGATGATGGAATCTTTCAATTTCCGGACGGATTCTCACCTTCAGTTCTTCAGGAGTACGAGGCCGCACTTGGAAAACTTTGTTTTTTAGCTAACCCCACAAGAAAAAATAGCATGCGGTGAGATCGGGTGAAAACTTCATTGAGAAGATTTGTGCTCACACGGGCCGTGTGACTTGTGGCTCCATCTTGTTGAAATAAGGTGTTATCATTAAGTCCATGTTGACGAATGCCAGAAATGAAGAATTTTCGTAACATTTCCGAGTAGCGCATCGCATGCACGGTAACAGATTGCTCCCTTTCATTTTCAATAAAACATGGGCCTATGATTCCCATTTAAGACATTGCGCACCAAACTGTTAACTTGGCCGAATGGAGAGGTTTTTTTATGGAGTTCTTGAGGGTTTCCATCACTCCAGTACCTAAGATTCTGTTTGTTCACATAGCCGGAAAGATGGAAATGTGCCTCGTCGCTCATCCAGAGCAAGTGGACAAGTTCCTGATTTTTTTTCAAACCGTTTTTTTCAATCCTTTTTTTCAATCCGTTCCGAAAACTTACCACCGAAGTCTCACAAAACCGCCGTCGAGCAGCGAAATAATTTTCAGTTATAGCTTGAACCATTTGAATTTTGCAAGGGTGATATCAATATCCTTCGGACATTCCTATATGAAATTTCTAGCGCAGCACTATGTCGACGCCCTGACCTCTGCGGGCTTCTTGTCACAGCGATTCTTATGCGTTCAACATTCGCGGGAGTTCGCATTAATCTCGCACTGCCGCTTCTTCTGTTACTCGTTTCACCGATGTTTTCAAAATTTTGTACCCATAACTTTATTGAGTTAACAGAAGGCACGGGCCGACTAAGATTAACGGCGTTACGCAGATGCATAAATACCGTTTTGATAAAATGCTTTTTGCTTAATTTACTTGGACCATTGCTGCTGGGCTACTGAAACGATTTGAAGCGAGGAACGCAATATTGCCAACTCGCCCCGTGCAACCGTTTATTTGTTACAGTTATTTCAATAGGGCAGGTTTGGCTGCCGCACCCTGTATTATTCCGAAATCTTACCTTTGGCGTATTTATTAAATCGGCGCTTATTGCGGGGACCACATTGGCAATACCCTAGTTACTGCTCTGATGGTATTTTTTTCAATTTTGTATATTTCGGGAACAAGCATGAAAACATCACTTGAACAATGTTATTCTTATCATTTTTTATTAAATAACAATAAGAAAATGCATACGACTTACAAGATATTAAATAGTGGAACTATTTACTACCCTTAGGAACGAGGAATTTGTTCAATCATTTAGAATAAAATCTTTTGCATTTTTTAAAATGGTTCAATGAATGAAGAGTTTAAAAATATATATTAAAAATATATTAAATAAATATTCTTTAGAATGCAGTGTATGGACACGGCTTATTCCTTCAAACGCATTGTACATGCAAGCTTTGGAAGATGAATTTATTAAAACTGATCACGAAGGGTTTTATGATTTTAAGAAGAATGAGTCTTTTAGAATTATCTGCGAAAGCCCAAACATTACGAAAACTATAACGTGCAGAGGAAATCAAATATTCGTTGACGAAACATCTCAACGTATAAGTCCTTACAAAATAAATTGCACCAGAAGATATGAGCATGCAATTTTTACTGGAAACATATGTATCAACAATAACAGTGAAATTTCAGTTGGTTACAAAATACCTAATATAGTGTTTATACCAATATTACAAATTTGCTTCAATGAAGAAACCAAAGAGGTTTTGTTTAGTAAACAAATTATATCAGCAATTCAAAAGTTTCCACTAGAAATCAAAGAAGCGGATATTGAGGAACTAATAAATTACAACTCCGCGTTATTTGGAATCAATGAGAATGAAATCAAAGATTGTTATGATAAATCTAATCAAATGATGCACATAAACAAATTACTTGACTTACCATTAAATTCTACTAAATATTTAGATAAAAAACATGATAACTATATATACAAAGTTCAATTAAGTAGTTATACCAAAGATGATATATTTTTACATTATTCACTAAATAGTTATTATGTAAATACTGCCCCAATGTGGCACACAGTCAAAGAGGGTAATTGGAAAGCATTGACAAAAGGCATACAGAAATATGTCTTTAGCCAAGGCAATATTACAGATGATATATACATGAGTTATACGGGAACCTATGGTAGGAGCAAATTGGAAAATAAAGAAATCTATCTCAAAACCATTAATAAAAAGAAAATAATGTTTGTCCCTGAAACATTTTGGAAAATTTTATACAACCAAAGCAAACAACAGGGCTATGTATTTCTTGTAAATAATCCATACTTAAAATCGTATACACCTTTTTGCAAAAATGCATGTCCAGGCACGCCTCCAATACCGATTAATTGGCAGAACAGTAATGAAATAAAAGGTCTTGCATATTGTTGTAAATTAGAAAACTTTCTGGACCAATACAATGAAATATTATCATCTTATAATTGATATTTCTCATGTAATTTTACTGACATTAAATCTATTATATTAAATCGTTATTTACACCTTGTTAACTTTGTAAATCTGAAGTAAATTTTTAAATTAAGTCACAGTTATTGTTATTTCTAGACAGAAAAGAATGTTTGTTTATATTTCCAAATTAGAAAAATATATGATGAGAGCCAAATTTTCATATCATTATTTTTTATTTAGGTGGGGTACCTACGGCCTCTGATGTTTCCCACATTTCGACCGCCAGCGATCTCTGTCTCGCCAGTCTTTCTCCTCAATTGCTCTGTCTTCCATTATCTTCCGGATGTTATCTTTCCATGTCGTTTCTGGTCTTCTTCTTGTTCTTCTATGATGGGGTATTGAAGATTGTAGATATGGTGGTGACGACTTGTACTGCGACCTTTATAGATCTATTGTAACCCACCCTCCTCCTCCAAGTGTTGGTGTACTTACCCATTTAGAGCGCCTCCTCTAATAATGATTCATTTAGGAATTTCAAGATCTGGGTGGGATTCAAGGCCTGCAGCTCCTCTGTGTTCAAGCAGTGAGCCCCAAGGTACATCTGTCTCTTGCGGAGTAATGCTCCGCAGTCTTTGAACAGATGTATGGGGGTTTCCTCTGCTGAGCCACAGAATCTGCATCCGTCATCCTCCTCTAGGCCTAGGGCCTTGAGATGTTTCCTAAGTATGTAGTGTTCCGTCAGGGCTCCTGTCAGAATTCTGAGCTTGTTCCTGCTTAGTTTCAGGCAAGCTATTATTCTCTTCTGGTAAAAAGATCCCAGCATCACTTTGGATTGCCTTAGCCCTGGAAGTTTTTTCCAGGTTTTCATCCATTTTCCTCTTGTTTCTTCATCTAAAATTTTGTGGCTGGTGTTCACACTCATACCGCAAAAGGGTTCCGGACCTATAAAGGGGCTACTGGATCCCTTGTTTGCTAGGTGATCGGCTTCTTCGTTTCCATCTATACCAGTGTGTCCTGGTACCCAGTATAGCGTTACTTTATTATCCCTGCCAAGCTTGTTCAGCTTCCCCACACAGTCCCATACCAGTTTGGATCTGATGGTGTATGATCTAATGGCCTTGATGGTTGCTTCGCTGTTTGACAGGATAGCAATTCGTTTTTTGCGGTAATTCCTGTCGAGGTTAAACTGTGCACATCTTTCGATTGCGTGTACCTCTGCTTGGAAGATACTTGGGGATGTTCCCATGGATTCGAAGTACCTGGTACGAGGTCCAAACACTCCTGCACCAGTCTATATACCACTTGATGGCATTTTGCTCTATGTGGTATGCTGAGAATTCGTCGCTCCAATCGGCTTTACTACTACACATTGCTGTGTAGTTTTTCTCGAAGTGGTATTTGCATACCATTTCGTCTTTTGGTACTTCCAGCCAGGGGATCTTGGCAGCGAGGCTGTTTCGGTCTCTGCTCCCGATTATTTTACCACGGCCCATTCCTTCCTTGCTGAACCTTACATTCGCCGATCTGCCGGCACTTTCCACCACAAGGTGCCGCGGAGTCAGATCCAGCAGCAGCTCCAATGCTGCTGTCGGACACGACCCCATCGCCCCCGTGATGCAGACACACGCCAGTCTTTGAATCTTCTCAAGCTGTTTCCTCATAGAGGCCAGCTTAATTCTACTTCCCCACGCAACTGCCCCATAAGTGATTGCAAGTCTCACTATCATGGTGTACATCCATCGCAAGATAGTGGGGTTACAACCCCACGTTTTTCCTGCCAGATTTCTGCACACCATTAGGGCGCGTTTGGCTTTACCTACGGCTGCCTCAGCGTGTCTATTCTATAGGAGTTTGCTATCTAGTGTGATACCCAGATACCTTATCTCCTGTTGGTATTCTACTGCCTTCCCATCTATGAGTATAGGATATAGGTAGTTTAGTTTTCTCCTTCTAGTAAATGGTATCACCGTGGTTTTGCTCGGGTTGTGTCTCAGGTCCACTGTTTGACACCATCTACTAGTTACTTTGAGGCCTCTCTAAACAATTTGACAGAGCGTTCTATCAAATTTTTCTTTGGCCATTATGACTATGTCATCGGCGTAACCTTGACATTTGATGTCTTGGTTGTTTAGCCTAACCAGTAGTTCATCAACTACCAGGCTCCACATAAGCGGTGATAGTACACCTCCCTGTGGGCACCCTCGAGTTGTGGAGATCTTAATGGTATCTCTTCCCACTTGTGTCTCCGCCGTTCTAGTTCTCAGCATTTCTCCCATCCACTTTGAGATAGTGCTGTCGATATTCCTTCTTTCGAGGGCCGCCTTGACAGCCTCGTGTGACGTGTTGTCAAAAGCTCCTTCTATATCCAAGAAGGCAGATATCGCTACTTCCTTTGTCTCTAGTGCTGCTTCTATTTCGTTTGTCAGCTGATACAGGGCAGTTTCTGTGAATTTCCCTGCACTGTAAGCATGCTGACTCTTGTGTAGTGGTGTACCTACCAGCACTATAGTCCTAAGGTAATTATCAATCACCTTCTCCATTGTCTTTAACATAAAAGATGTTAGACTAATGGGTTTAATGACTTCGGTTGAGTGGTGTCTTTCTTCCCCACCTTCGGTATAAATACCACCTTAGCCCTTCTCCATAGCTCCGGTATATATCCGAGCGCTAAACTACTTCTAAAGATATTTAGAAGATACGGCATTAGTTCACTCTCTCCCTTTTGTAGGAAGGCAGGAACTAGTCCGTCCACACCTGGGGCCTTAAAAGGCTGGAAAGTGCCGATAGCCCATCTGATTCGGTTTTCCGTACAGATGGACGCTGCCCTCCTCCAGTCGGCCCGACTTGGTTTCCGTAGTTGCATCAAGCCCTCGGTCTCCCTGTATAATCTACATCACGGAAAAGGGGTTTCTAGTAGGAGGAGAGCTCTTTGCTCTTCATCCTCCGTGAAGGGCCCTCTCTATCCTTCGCTAGTGCTTTGTACAGTCTAGCTTGCACCGGGGTGGATTCTATGTTTTCACAGAAGGTCCTAAAGTTTTCCCTTTTTGCCCTTCTGATCTCTTTGTTGTAGGTGGTAAGCACCTCGGAGTATTCTAGCCAATTTCCGTATTGCTTGGCTTTGTTGAAAAGCCTACGTACTTTTGCTTTTATTGTAGACACATTTTTTTTCAACCATTTTTCGTCCTTATGCTCCTTCGCGGTTTTTACCGGGCAGCTGGATTCAAATGCCTTGGTGATTGCTATATTTATTTCTGCTACAGCTTGCTCCAGCACGGTGTAGTGTTTGATACTACCCCGCACTGTTACCTGCTCTTGGTTTTCTTTTAGTTGCGAACTAAACATAGGCCACACTGTTCGTCTGGGGCTTCGAATGGGGGTGCTTTCCTCACTCGCTCCTTCCAGCTCAAACTCTATGATCCTATGATCTGACATTGAGGGTTCACTTAAAACCCTCCACTTTTTAATTAGTTTACTTACGTTAGCGCTACCTACCGTAATATCCAGTACCTCATTTCTGGCCTTAATGACAAAAGTTGGAGTGTTCCCGACGTTATACACAATTAAGTTCTCTTTAATGAGGTATTCTAAAAGGTACTCACCTCTCTTATTAGTGTCCGTGCTACCCCACATCTCGATGTGGGCGTTCGCGTCACATCCCAAGATGAGTGGCAGCCTTCTCCTAATACAGTGCTCGACCAGCCTTTGTACCTCCATGGGTGGTAGCTGTTACTATCGCCAAGGAAGTATGCTGATGCGATCACTACTTCGCGGTGGAGGCCCTCGATCCTGATGAGGACCTGTATCGAAACTAAGTCCCGCGTTAAGAATTCTGAAAGACATAAGTAATTAATGTCCTTCCTTACCATAATGCAAGTTCTAGGGGAGGCTTCACGGCTGTCCCATAGCAACTTGCATTCCCTGTTGCTGAGGCCTTTGATCTTACCTCCGTAGGTCCAGGGTTCTTGCAGTAGCACTAAACCTAGGTGTTGTTTGGTGAACATCCTAGCCATCACAGCCGAGGCTGCCCTGGCATGGTGGATGTTCACCTGGGCTACTTTGGTGCGCCTGCTGGTCATTCTTGGTTTGTGACAGGAGGCGGCAAGTCCTCCTCTGTCCCCACCAGAACAACATCTACCTCTTCCTCCATAGACATAGCTGGACTGCTCATGTCTACGAGTGTGAGGTCAAGGTCGTCCTCCCGGTAATCCGGGATGATGGAGTATGCAATCTAATACATTTTTTGGTAATCTTTCTTCCCCCATTCTTTTCAGATGTCCGTACCATATTAACTGTCTAGTCTCAATCCTGTCTATAGTGGAATACACACTAGCTATTCTTCTTTGTATATCTTCGTTTCTAACCCGCTCTATTCTGGATATTCAGCATGCTCTCCGCAGATAATCCATTTCTGTTATTTCAATTTTTCTTTTATCTTTCTGGGTCAGTTGCCAAGTTTCTGCCCCATAAGTCATGATAGGTTCCACAATTGCGTTATATATTTCTTTGTTTTTAAATTTATATTTTTTGACCATAATAAAGGATTCAGTATGCGGACCACTCTTCTGCCTTGCTGAGTTTTGTTTTCTATATCTCTCTTAGAATTCCCTTTTTCTGCTATGATGGAACCCAAATATTTATATTCTTTGGGCTTCTTATTTCGAGGTCCTGTTCTTCTGACTCATTTCCTATTAAGAGGTATTCTGTCTTTGTCAAGTTCATGTTTAAACCCCACCTTTCATATTCTCTATTCAGCTTTCTGAACATATAGTCTAGGTCTTCTTCCTCATTTGCTATTACAACTTTGTCATCTGCAAAGAATAAGGTTGTTAGGAATCTACCGTTATTTATATCAATTCCCATTCCCGACACTGGTCTTTTCCATTTTACCAAAGCTGTTTGTATGTATATCTTGAATAGTGTTGGGGAGAGACAGCAGCCCTGTTTAAGACCTTTTGTTATCGGGAAGGATTCCGATAAGAAATAACCATGTTTGATTTGACTCCTGGCATTTTTATAAATGTTTTTTATAGTCCGCACATGTACCCCACCCCATTTTGGTCTATTTTCGTCAGTGTTTGGAAAAGTTTCTTCAAGGGTACCGTATCGTAAGCCTTTTCCAAATCTACAAAAAGTAGATAAGTTTCTAGGTTCAGAGCTTTCCGCTTCGTGAGAATTTGTTGAATAACAAAAGTATTGTCTGTTCACGATCTGCGCGATAAACTAACCTAACCTAACCCTAAAAACCTAACCTAACCTAACCTTTTCTTTACTATTCGACGGTACAACCTCCCCATCGAACTTATTAAGGTTATGCCTCTATAGTTTGAGCATTTTCTTTTCTCGCCCTTCTTGAAAATTGAGCTTATGTAACCTATATTCCAATCATCTGGGATATTTTCACATTGCAACCAGTGTTCCCTCTCATTTTTATAAGTGCTGCGCGGTACAAAGTCTAGGGTGTGCAGAAAAATTAAAATTAAAAACAAATTGCGCAATTTTTTTATACATTTTTTATACTTTATATTCAAACCATAATATCAAAGCAGCACGAAAAGCCCGCGCTCCGATACTGGACATGAGAAAGTTGAAGGACTCAAGGATTAATGAACAGGTGTGCCAATCTTTAAGCGATGGTATAAATAACACGAAATCAGTAACACAAACAGAAAAGTGGAACGTCTTAAAACGCCTTATCGAAAATACGAGCGAAAATTACACGAAGCACCAAAAAACAACAAAGAAAGAATGGATGATGAAAGAAATTCTTCAGTTAATCGAACTCAAAGGACACGCTAAACGCTAATAACGACGGACCGGCCATTTCAAAAGACAAAGTTCAAAAAGTCATAACATACATGAAGAATGCGAAAGCAGCCGACTCATATAACATCCACTCTGAAATGATTCATTTATGTTGCAACTCGCACAAAGAATTACTGAACATCATCACTGACTTATTTAATCAAAGCTACAATACAGGACAAATGCCAGCAGACTGGATGACCTCTATGTTTGTTAAAAACCCCAATAAGCCATCTGCGAAGAGATGCGACGAATATAGTCTGATCATCTTAATGAACTACATTTTCAAAATATTTTTGAAGATCATACATGCCAGGATTTATCCTGACATGTATGATCATAGGTGTGAGGAACATGTAGGAGAGACGCAGATAGGCTTTCGGAATGCGCTCGGAACGAGAGAAGCCATCTTGACACTCCAAGTCATGATACAGAGGTGTAGAGACATGGCACGAGATGTATACGTTTGTTTCATTGACTTTGTCAAAGCGTTTGACACTGTACAACATGATACATTGATTCGTATCAAGCAAAGGTTCTGTAATATCTCCAATCTTGTTCAAAATATATATTATCAAGATGAATGGCGAAAACATCAATAACATACAATACGCTGATGATACCATCATAGTAGCAAACACCTTGGAGAGCCTACAGAGTATAATGAACAAGGTCAAAAGAACAAGCGAGCGGTATGGACAAGCGAACGGTATGGTAATATCTAAAAACGAGGGCCCACACCAAGATACCCTTGTACTAGGCAATGAACACGTTGAGAGAGTAGAGAAATATGTCTACCTTGGTACTCTCAAAAATGACGACTGGGATTACTCCAAAGAAATTTGTGCAACAATAGAAGAGGCCAGATCTTCTTTCCACAAATTAAAGAAAATGTTCTTCTCCTACGGCTTGTCACTTCCCCTTAAAATCCGAATGGTAAGGTGTTATAGCATGCCTGTTCTCCTATATGGCGTGGAAGCCTGGACATTGACAAAGGCGATGCAAAATAGGCTGGAGTCTTTCGACTTTAAGATATATTGACACATCTTGAGCATATCATGGATCCATCATTTCACAAATGATGAAGTATTCCAATAAATCAATAAAAATAAAGAACTGCCTAACATCGCCAAAGAAAGAAAGCTGCAATACTTAGGGCATATAATGCGAAATGACAAATATCGCATATTACAATTAGTAATGCAAGGAAGAGTAGATGGGAGAAGAGAACCAGCAGACGACGTAACTCCTGGCTTACGAACTTACGCCAGTGGTTCGGCCTTACACAAATTCAACTGTTCACTCACCAATTCAACTATCAAGCAGTTGATAAAGCCAAGATTTCCATGCTAATCGCCAACATCCGCAACTAATAGGGTACTCTAAGAAGAAGAAGATAATATCAAATAGCAAAAGAATAGTTTTGTATATTTCCAATGAAACTTTATTTTTTTGACATGTCTCTACTTACATATGTCTACTGACATTTCTCTACATGTTGATACTTACATGTCTCTATTTACTATATTGATATGTCTCTACTTACTATTCATACAATACTATACTATACAATACTACTAACAATTCATACTACTAACAATTCATATTTTTGCTGTTTTTCATTTTATCACTAGAGTCACTTCAACAAAGCATCCTAAACAAAATACATGCGCAGTTTATGTAACGTATTAACGCAGTTTATGTAACGTTTACGTAATTACTTGACTTGTGTTGCGTGTAAATAAGTGTTTTATAAAGTCGTGCGAGATGTATGCTGATAACCTCAACAATCTATTTGGTAAGTAGGAATAATTACTGCGTGAAACCCAATATTGATTAAACTTTTACTGATATGTCAACTGTAAGATATGTTTGATAAGTAGAACGTAAGATATTTGAGGATTCTGCCCAAATAATCCTTATCATAACCCTTTAAAACTTGTGTACGCAGTTGCCACCACTGGGTGTCGCAAAAATTGATAAAATTGATAAAAAATTAATTTGTTTACTGTGCATTCTTAGATAATAATGGAATTGCTGCAATGACTTTTTATGGCAATGTAAAGGAATTATCCCGAAAAATAACGCTGCAACTGCAGCAATATTTGCATTGCCTGATTCGGACGTAGAAGATGAAGTGGAAAATATAAACGAAATGGATATTGCAGAGTTAAATGAAGAGTCAGATGAAGAGAAGAATCCAAGAAGAGTCCAACATTCAAAATTAAAAAAGAAAACGAGAAAAAAATTAATTGGAAGCGAGATGTGTTTGTTCCGCTAAACGTTATTTTTACTCCCTCTGGCAGTGATGACAAAAATACCAATAAGTGTCAAACTCCAATGACCTATTTTACAAAATATTTTCCAAATAATATTTTCACTGAACTTTCCGAATAAACCAACATGTGCTCAATACATAAGAGCGGAAAAAATAAAATTCGTTTTCCCAGATTGAGGATGGACACCTGCCACAAAAATAAAATTCGTGGATGATGTTTCGAAAAATCGTTTCGAAAACCTTAGAAATAATCTGCATATTGTGGATACGATAGTAGAAGGGTTGGCATTTTCTAGTTGCCTAATTAGTACGCCGAAACGAAGTAGGCATTTGCTCGAAAGTCCCAACAATCCAGTACCAATCATACGTAAGAAAACGCATAATATTCCGGTAAACGACGTAACCTAACCTAACCTAACCTAACCTTGGTCACTTGCCGGCACATATAAATGGCAACGTGCAGCGCTGCAAACTCGAGACATGTGAAGGGCACTCGCTCGCTGCTTGTCCAAATTTAGGAATTGTTTCAAAAAATTTCATATTAAATAAATTATGTTTGTGTTTATGTACGAAACGGTAAATTTATTAGAATAAATGTAAATTTTCATTTTTGGCATATTTTAGCTTTAGGACCCGCTGTTGGCATTTGCCACCACTAATTAATTCCTATACTAATTAAGCTAATGAGTTCAAATTTGGTATTTATGGTCTTAAGAAGCTCCCCATCAACAATAATTAACAAAAATAATTTTTTTTCAACTTTAAAAATCCAGGGCTCTTGACCCTGAGTTGCATGTACATCGGCATGTCCAAAGGGATGTTCGACAGAACTCACCCAGCGCAGCGTTGTATGGCGCTGCAGGTCTGTTTGTTGATCATAGTAATATGTTGCTGGTTACAATAATATATTAGTTAATCTAATATTCCCAATTTTGAAGACGAAATCAACTTCTCGAAATTTAAGTGAGCGGAAAATAAGTTATCTGCGCAAATTTTAAAATGTAACGAAAACTACTGCGCATCCGCGCACCCGCGCAGCTTACAGGGAACATTGCTTGCAACAAACATTTGTTAAAAATGGTGATTAATATCTCATGCAGAAGATCTGGCCCATATTTTTTTAGCTGGATGGATGTGTTTCCGGGTCCTGCCCATTTTTAGACTCTTTCAAGGCATCTTTCATTTCTTTCATGGTTATTGCATCTACGTCCGAAAAATTTGTCTCTCGCTGCCATTCAATTTATTGAAATTCGTCTCTGTTTTCTGTTAACAACGCCTTATAGTGTTTTTCCCATTCCTTCATGGGTATTAAATTTAGTTTAGTTTTAGTTCGCAATTAAATTTAATTGTCTTCCAAGCTGCTGCTACTTTTGTTCCTCCTATATACCTGTCGATTTTCTCACATCTCCTTTCTCACATTTCGTTCTTTTTCCTTGCAACATCTTTCTTTACTCTTCGGTTTAGTTGTGAGTATATTTGGTGGTCTTCTTCGCATCCTGTTGAGATCCATTTCTGATATGCACTTTTCTTTTCCTCTACTACTTTTCTTGTGTCCTCTGACCACCACTCAGCATTTGTTTGCCTTTCTTCTTCGTATCCCAATGCTTAAATGGTATTAGAGTTTGTGAATTTTAATAATACAAAACACTTGTAAAACTACTATACTAATTGTTTATTAACGACTTTACAGGACATAAGAATTATTTACTCCGACAAAAACAACTTCACACACAAACATAATATAATTGACAGTGTTGCCAATTCAAAAACATTATATTGACAAATACTAAAAGAATAATGACGCCCGAAAAGACAAAATTACAATACTTTCCCTTATTTGGCAATATTCCGAAACATCCATAAATTCAAAGCATTACACAAAATGCATTCCCATTCCTTCAATACATGCTTGATTTTCCTTTTACACAAAGGTTTATTCATGATGTCAGCAATCATCTCTCCCGTAGGAAGGTACTTTAAAATTATTACACCATCCAACAAACACTGTCTGACAAAATGATATCTAATATCGATGTGCTTTGTCCTCTTGTGATAAACATGGTTCTCAACCAATTTTATTGCTCCCTGGTTATCACAAAAGATTAGTACTGTTTCATTAATGCTCACTAACTCTTTCAACAAGTTTCTTAGAAACAGACACTCCTTACTTGCCTCCGATACAGCAACATATTCTGCTTCTGTGCTCGATAGAGCAATATACCTTTGTTTTTTTGATTCCCATGATATGGGACAATCACAAAAGCTGAAATCATAACCAGAGTACGATCTGCGATCAGCCTGGTCATTCCCCCAGTCAGCGTCGGCAAACCCAATAAGGTTTTCCTGAGATCTGATAAAACTGATCCCCAGATCAATAGTCCCCTTAAGGAATCATAAGAGCCGTTTCGCTGCCTTCCAATGCTCTTCCTGGTAGCAAGAGTTAAATTAGCTGAGATAACTAACCGCAAAACTCAAATCTGGTCTGGTGCAAACAGCCAGATACATTAACGATCCTGTTAAACTCTGGTAAGGTATATTATCAGCCGGTTCAACTCCTTTTCTGTTAGCAAGCTTTGAATTCTCCAAAGGAGTTGACACAGATTTTGAATTCCACATTCCAAAATTTTTTAGTAAACTTACAATATATAGTCCTTTTGATTCGCATCTATTTTATCATCACTACATTTAAAATTAATCCTTAAAAAATATTTGATAGAATCCAAATCTTTAATTTTAAATTCTTTGGACAAAGCTAATTTTACAGCACGCTTTTCATTCTCACAATTTGATAAAATAACGAAATCATCCACATAGATGGCTACAATCGTTAGGGTACTGGCACTATGCTTAAAATATATACAGGGTTCGTATTGTACTTCTACCCTTCTATTCCAAATCCTACTGCTTTGCTACAAACCATATATAGCGCGTTTTAAGAAACAAACTTTTCCCATATTTTTACTATCAATGCAACCCTCAGGCTGCTCCATATAAATAGTTTCTTCCAACTTGCCATTTAAAAACGCAGTCTCGACGTCGACATGGTCGACACTCATGCCTAATCTTACTGCAAGTGCTAGAAGCAACCTGAAACTGCTAAACCTTATTACAGGTGAGAATGTTTCACAGTAATCAACACCATAGCGTTGTGTAAACCCTTTTGCTACCAGCCTTGCTTTGAATTTTGGTTTCCCTTCATTTCCCCCATCATATTTGATCTTAAATACCCATTTATTTTTAACTATATTTACACCATCAGGCCTATCTACTAGGATCCAGGTACAGTTCTTGTTCAAAGATTCTAACTCGGCCCCAATAGCTTCTTCCCACCTACTAGCATCTACAGACCTTCTAGCCTTATGTATTGTTAAGGGTTCTAATGGACTTATACAAGAAGCATAAAATAGTTGATAGTCATTAAAGGATACAGGTTCTTTTCTTTCCCTCAATGGATACCGCCTTGGCCCATCAGGAAGGTCAGCTTCTTCTACTGCTTCTGGAATCTGGTCGTCCTCGGATCCAGTTGCATCTTCAGGCTCTGAACTGTCTTCCTCTTCACTGACGTGAACCGTGTTCTGGAGTGATTGAAGCTCTGACATTATCTGCTCATCCTTCTCAATTATAGGGTCGGAAACCACTGTCATAATTTTTTCATCTATAAAAATCACATTCCGACTACGAACAACCTTATCTTCTTCAGAGAACCATATTCTATAACCATCCTTTTCATCACAATTACCAACGAAATATCCATGGATACTCTTTTTGTCCCACTTGTGTCGTTTCACCTTAGGACTGTGTACATAACACTCCGTCCCAAACACTTTGAGGTGGTGAAATGACTCGAACTTCTGACCAATCCACAATTCGAAGGGTGATTTATCTTTCACTTGAGTAGGTCCACTTCTATTAATAACAAAAACACCCGTGTTCAGGGCTTCAGCCCATAGTTTGGTTGGCAGTCCTCTTGCATGCATCATGGACCTCGCACTTTCCACCAGAGTGCGGTTCTCTCTTTCTGCAGATCCGTTTTGTTCAGGACAGTATGGCATGGAAATGCGAAATGTTATGCCATGCTCCTCAAGGAGTCTGCGAACTTCATCATTATCAAATTTTGTTCCTCCATCACTCATGAAACACTTTATAACATGTCCAGAAGTTTTGCATTCATTGATAAAAACTTTTAAACAACTCGAAACTTCATTTTTCATTCAAAGGAAAAACACTCAAACCTAGAGAAATCGTCTTTCAAGCGCAGAAAATACCTTGACTTTCCAATTGAATCTTGTTCCATGGACCCACACAAATCAGCATGTATTTGTGTACCTGGAGAACTCGGGCGATTCTTTCTCTTATGAAATGATGCCCTTTTTTGTTTGCCATAAACGCAACCCTGACAAAAAAACATCTGAATAATCTGATGTCTCAATCATTTGGTTATTTAGCACCCTTTTTATATGTTGCTTGTCCTGGTGACCCAAGCGTTCGTGCCATAACTGAAGAGACTCCTTCTTATCTGCCAACAGTGCCTGCCCTGAGATCCGAACTCTCATGTCCAATGCGTACAAGCCACTGCTGGTCGCACAGCCAGTGATCCTCGTTGCAGCAGTATATTTATTGTAAAATCTGCAACTCAATCAACTTCATCAAATTTATAACCTCTTTTTGCAATTCTTCTTCTTAGGGTGCCATACTAGTGTTCTAGCGTAGGCAACCTCTCGCGCATACTTGTGGAACGCATCGTCACACTCATATGCGGGACCTTCAGTTTATCGCCGGTTCCGAACGGCACTATTTGAGAGGTTTTACCAGGTAGAATTACTCGTGGCAGTTTGCCATTGCTTTCCACGAGGTGGCCACAGCATAGTTCCGTGAAAAATTTCACGGTTTATCTGGGGATCGAACCCAGGATCTCGGTGTAGCGAGCGGATGCGTTAACCACTACACCACTGTGACCACTGACAGAAATCAAGTTTTCTGCAATTTCAGGCACATACCATACATTCTCAAGGTAATTTGGTTCCCATTTATTACCATCAACCAAAATTTAAATGTTTATGTTCCCTAGTCCTTCAACCTGAAGCAACTCGTTGTTACCAACTCTAACTTGATCAGGAACCTCAAACCCTTTGTAGTCAACAAACCATTCCTTTACACTGCACATATGCTGTGAGGCACCTGTATCTGCCAACCAGATCCCCGACTCTTTTGCGCCAGACGTGCAGACAAAAGCTTCTCCATTAAGTTTACCAGATTGTCTTTCATTGGATTTCATGGGACAATCCTTTGCGAAATGACCTTCCTGGTGACATTTAAAGCATTTTAGTACCCTTTTGTTGCTTTGTTTTTGTCCCTTTTGGTTATCAAAACTTTGTTTTTGTCCCTTTTGATTACCAAAACTTTGGTTTTGCACCTTAGGAGTAACCAATGCAACAGGTTTTTCTTGCTTCTCAGGCAACCGCATTTCAATCAACCTTAACCTTTCTATCAAAAGGTTGATTGTTCTGTCTTTCACATCAATTGACTCCCAAACACTTTTGAATTCAAAATATTCAGGTGGCAAGGTTGACATAATCCTACTCATGAGTAATAAATCTGGTAATTTCGTCTTAGCAATTTTTTCAACTTCATCATTCAATTCACAAAACGTTTTTTGTAGTTTAGCCACGTGTGTTGCAATTCCATCATTATGAAAAGATTCTTTAAAAAACTCCTCAATTAGAAGATCAATTCTTTGACCAGAGGACTATTCATAGACACTTTTCAACTTAGTCCATGTATCACAAGAAGTGCTACATGTGCCTGTTAATTAAATGTTGCTCTCATTCAACGATCCAACAATTATCAATTGGGCCAAGGCATCCACCTTTTTAAATTCCTTTAACCTTTTTAAAAAATCAGGATCCTTTTCTTTCCCTGCCTCCGGTTCAGGCTAGTTCTACTTGTCTTTTCCACTTTGACCAGTTTCTTGCACCTTCAAGTTTTTCTATTTGTGTTTTAAAATCCATTTTCAATCAAAAAAGTAGAAATTTAAGAAAGTAAAATAATTATTTGCAACAAAGGCAAAACAAACAACATAATCTTCAATTGGACAACACACTTCTTTTTATTTATTCACTGTAAAACAAATTGAGTGTTAGGCTGGGTCCATAACCTATTAGAGTTTGTGAATTTTAATAATACAATTACTTGTAAAACTACTATACTAATTGTTTATTAACGACTTTACAGGACATAAGAATTATTTACTCCGACAAAAACAACTTCACACACAAACATAATATAATTGACAGTGTTGCCAATTCAAAAACATTATATTGACAAATACTAAAAGAATAATGACGCCTGAAAAGACAAAATTACAATAAATGGCAGCCTCGTGAATATATAGTTTGACTTGCTTATATATTTTCTCAGTTCTTGTGAGCTCTCTTTGCACATTTTGTAATTTGGTGCCTAATCTCAGTTTATACAAGAATTTAGTGGAATCCTGTTGCAGACTTTTTGTTGCTCGGGGGTTTTAACTCTTTCTTCTTGTGATATGTTTTGATGTCTGTAGGGAACTGTCACTTTTGCCGCTATTAAATAATGATCCACGCATTCCGATTCACGGTACACCCTCACGACATTTGTCTTTAATTGGGACCTTTGGTACTGTATTATATAGTTTATGATTGAAGAGAGTTTTCTAGTAGGTTGTCTCCAGGTGAATTTATGTATATCCCGATATTTATGTATATCCATTCATTATTCGGAGTGACATGCTGTGACAGAAATCTCTAAGACGCATTCCATTTTCGTTTGTTGTTGCTTCTCCATACTTTCCAACTACATAGTCATCTTCTTCCCTTCCTACCCTGCCATTTAAATCACCTAATATATATCATTATTTGTTGTGTCCAATTTTCGTCACAATATCAGTCATCTTTCCGTAAAACTCGTCTTTTATTTCCGGGTTTGCATCTTCACTCGGGGCATATACACCAAGAATGACAATGAAGTGGCCATTCTTTTTGATTTCTACGCTAATAATCTGTTCATCTATTTGTTGACATGTTTTTATGTTGTTTTTAAGCTTTCTGTGTATTGCAATAGATACCCCTCTCTTTGCTCTGACATCTTTACTCACTTCGCTATAGACATGAATGTATTTTCCTACTTCTTCATTGCCTTTGCCCTTTTCTGTCTCTGAGAGTACACATATATCCACTTTTCTCTTTTCAAGCTCTTTAAAAACTTCTATCCCCTTTGTCCTAGGTCCTTGTACGTTTCACGTAGACAGTTTCATAATCCGTTTCCGTTGCGTTCGTGTTCGTTTTGATCCATCCACTTTCCGAGGCTTTAAGTCGAAATTTTTACCATATAATATTTTCTACGAGTGACGGGTTGCTAAACCATCGCCTCAACCTTTTGACGGGAGGAAACCAAATTTCCTGTTGGGGTTTATTCCCTTAGCCGAAAAAAATCCAAATTCAAAATCCGGCGTGTTTTGGCGCCGGAAACTCGCCTTCCACCCTGTTCCGTTAGTTCCATAACGCACATCCATTGTACGCCATGGATTTCCCAGTGGTCACGACGGGGACGTGGAACTTGGATTTGCCAGTATGACTTTGGTAGACTGTGGGCATTTCTCAGAATTTTAGTGGATTCGGCAATCGTGATCCCCTATGAGACCCAACATCGGCCATTTGACCCCCAATTTTCATTACTTTTTTCATTAACAATCAATCATTACAATTTTCATTACTTTTAAAATACAGTACAAAAATTAGAAAATTAGTAAACAAAATCTGGCAAAGTTTTTTGTAATATCGCGATAACATTGACACCTGATATTATTTTAGATTTCTGTTTCCCGTTTTGGAAAAACAAAAAATGCTTTTAAACTATTAGTTATCACAATGAATTAAGTATTAAGCTAACTGCGTGGATTAGATAATTATTTAACAAACTCTTGCAACGTTTCAGCAAAATCGCGATAACTTTATAACGGGGAAATGTTTTCAATTTGTGTTTTAAGGTTTGGAAAGACAACTAAATTACCATTAAACTGATGTATTAATTATAAAAAATCGTTAGGAATTAAGCTAAGTGTGTTAAGAAATCAATACACTAACTTTTACAACGTGTTAACTATTAAAATCGCGATAAGTTTGAAACGGGCGAATATTTTCCATTTCTATTTTCAGTTTTGGGAAAACAAAAAAGTACCTTTCATTTGAGATGTCAGTTATCACAATCCACTGGGCATTAAGCTAATTAAGATGATTAGAAAGTGAATCAAAAAACTATTGCAAAGTTTTAGTAAAATCGCGATAAATTCGAAAGAACGATTTTTTTTCGATTTTTGTTTTCAGTTTCAGTTGGGAAAACAATAAAATTGCGTTGAATTTGAGATATTAGTTGTAACAATTATTTTGGTATTAAGTTAACTATGTAGCTATAAAATTTTGCAAGATTTAAAAAAAATCATATTAACCATGGAACCCGGAAATAGTTGTTTAACTTAACCAATCCCTGGTAGAAATGAAGCCGGGAACCTGGTCGGGCGTGGTAAGATTATGTCCCATCAGAATCGGGCTCCTTCGAAATGTCCCTTTGGGTGCCCGTTACCAAATGTAATGCGCTTTGAGGAAGGCTCCTCTACGGTGGACCCGATCGGCTAAATAGTCGGGCACTAGTTTAGTCACCTGATTCGGGCATGAACTAGGATGACTGTTTTCTAAATCCCATCGGTCGGATCGAAAACGTGCCCTACTATCCGCATGATCGGGCTACCGCACAGGGGCTTTTTCAATAGCACATTACTTTCTAGTCGGGTACCCTTCAGGGGCTTTACGAATGTACGTGAATAAGGATTACCTGAATAATATTGAGGCAGAATCATACCACGCCCTATTAGGTTCCTAGGTTCACTATCATGTTTGTGTTTTTTTAACTATAACATAATTTTTTGTCATGTCGAACGAATCAGTTGACAAAAATCACAAAAAAATATTGTAATTAAAATATACTGATTATATCTGGAAATTGATGTGTGTAGTTAATTATTTTATTCGACTTAGGTTGATAATTAAAAATTGTTTTATAGTTTAACAAACCCAAAAATAGGTAATTTTATCATTAAAAGTTAATTAAAGTCCGATTATTTCAATTTTATTTAATTTATGTAAAATACATGTTTTGTCTTTTGAATATATTAATTATGAAACATCGGAAGTGTATTTTGCTTTTAGTTATTAGGCTATATTTCTATTTTTATCTTTATCCATCCCAGTCTTTTAGATTGCATCCCCAATAACTTTTACATTTTTGGGAATTTGAGTATTATTCCGTAAAACATCTGTAAACAACATAAATGTATCAAAATTAATATCATCCGAGATTCTTACCGATTATAATTGTTGTAACCTGCAACTCCTTTATTACTTTTTATCCCTAATTGCTTTCTGGGCAGTGAGTTTCTATGCAGTTTTCGGTTCACTCCACGCACAGCCCACGTTAGACTACAGCGCCACTATCAAACATTTTTTGACAGTAAAAATGTAAACAAACCAGTGGCGTAAAAATGTCGTAAGAAGGACGACTATAACCGGACAATGCGCATGATTTTCAAGACGACCGGAAATTTCAAAACGACCGTTGACATTTTTAACTAACAACCGATATCGAAGCCTACTACGAAGATGGAAGCCTACAACACAGACAAAATAAGAAAAGTCACAGAGACGAATGAATTGGCCATTGAGTGGCTAATGGATTTAGGATTGATATCTAACTACTATATTTGTTTTATTTGTGGAAGTAATATGAAGCTAAATAAAATCAAGAGCATGGATGGCTACGAATGGAGATGTAGGAAAGGTGCTGGAGTCGAGACACATTGTGTATTGAGGAGCTTTCCTTTCAACAAAAATTGCTAGTTCAGAGTCAAAAGTCTACGTTAATGCAATTACAAACTGGAATCACTTCTGTCGGGAAGTGTGCACAAAGATTTGTTGCAGAGAGAATGAGATGATTGGGGGACCTGGAACCATCGTCGAAATCGATTAAAGTAAATTTGGGAAGAGGAAGAACCATCGAGGGAAGTATGTAAATGGTAGATGGGTTTTTGGAGGAATCGAGAGACACACAGAGAAGTGTTTCATGGAAGTGCTCCCAGAGCGGAGCAAGACCGTGCTGCTGACAATCACCAAGCAGTTCATTCATCCCGGAACAACAATTGTGTCAGATTGTTGGAGGGCATATGACTGCCTGGAAGATGAGGGCTTCCGACACCTGACTGTCAATCATTCAATTGAGTTTAGGAATCCAACGACTGGTGCTCATACAAATTTCATAGAGGGTACCTGGAGTGCAATAAAGGGGAATCTGCCAACGTCCACTGTTCACGGTGACTTTGATAGCTACCTCTTTGAGTACGTCTGGAGGAGGAAACATAAGGCATCCCTGATGGCCGATTTTATTGAAGCCATCAAAGAAATATACCCACCCAAAGAACTCAATAGGTGATTGTAAATTATTAATTTTTGTCTCAAGATAAATTATTAACAATTGTATTTAGATTTGAGGAATTGCCTTGGAAGATGAGCACAAAAAACAAAAGCATTTATGCAATGTAAATTTTAAATGTTCGCTTAATTTTAATTTATTAATAGTTTTATTTTTTAGTTTTTACTCAATTGATGAATGAATTGGTTGCAGTCAGGAAAGGACTACAATTTAATTCTAAAATGGTTTGTCAATTTTTCAACGTTTTTTTTTCATTTTAAGATACTATTTTCATTTTTCAGTTTTTCAAACAAGCTCCCAAGATTTCACTTTTGACAGGAGAGGACACTACATTTACAAAAATAGATTATATATAGTTTGTCAATTTAAAATGTTAATTTGATTTTAAATTACTAATAGTTTTAATTTTTCAGTTTTTCATGCAAACTCCCAATATTTTGTTCTCTACAGGAGAGGACTAAAACTTTAAACCATCAATTCTCAAGGGTTTATCAATTTTAATTGTTCATTTCATTTTAAATTATTAAGTCAGTTTTATATTTCAGTTTTTCATAGAAGCCCCAAGATTTCTGTTTTTATTTATTTTTTTATATATTTTCTTCTTTTGTCTTGTTGAGTTATAGAATTGATTTTTTATTTTGCTTTCTTGGGATATAGTATTTATATTTTGTTATTTTAATTCTTATTCTATGTATTGTTATTTTTATTTGTTATAGTTTATATATGTTATGGTTTCCTATATGTTATTTTCCTTTTTTGGATTTCCAAGGTGGATCAATCGTAATTACAATATTATATTACTTAATTTTAAAGTAGCATTCTTATTTATGGTAAATATAAAATAATATTGTATAAAATACGATTTTTCCAGGGGTAAAAAATCGTATCAGCACCGCCACGTGGTTTACCCTGGGTAATGCTAAAGCTGAACGTAATAGTTATTTACATTAGAGTGCGGAAACATTGATTTTATATTCTAATTGACAACTATTTATAACAGTCACACAGACAATGCCTACTCAAATTTGAAAAGTTTTAATAACATCCACTTTGGGACAGCTTTACTAATTAAATCAAGGGAGGGTCACGGAAATCTTCTGTTACTCTTTAGCACACAGCGCTCTAGATGCATTGTGTGAGCCTTTCGCTACGTCAAAGCAAGTAACGAGAAAGGTCAAGACCTAATATGTCAGGGGCTGAAGGCCATAGATTTATGTACTAGTAAAGTAACATAAGAAAGTTGTAATTTGTGTAACCTCACTCCTTAGGTAAAACGAGAAACCTCACCTTTGTTGGCGATTTAATCCCTTGATTTAATTAGTAAAGCTGTCCCAAAGTGGATGTTATTAAAACTTTTCAAATTGATTTTATAATGCAACAGCTCGTTTGGGGAACGAGCCCGAAGGGCTCGTTCCCCATTTGCTGGAGCATTGTAAAATCATTTCTGCACGAAATTTGTATAAGATTTTTTGGCCGACAATTATTATTTAAGAAACAAAGAGATTTAGATTATTTACAATATTCGAAACTCTTTAATTTTTTAATGTTGGTACTCACAAACTTTGACATTTTTGCTAATTCAAATTTATTAGGTACATAATAACCGCTATATACTTGACAGATAAATAAAATATTTTTAACTATAACTATTTTTATTCAATTGGGAATCGTTTGGGAAGATTTGGGAATATAATTTTATTATTTAGGACTTATTAGTTATCATGTAATTAATTAATCTTTTTTGGACGTATAGTTAGCAGGTCTGAAATTAAATCAACATTATTTTTACGTAATTTGATAGTAATTTATTTGGGAATCACGTTAAACACGGATTTAGCATTTGGGACTGTATAATTAATTAATTACACCTATTTTTTGGTTAGTTATTTTAGTCACCAGAACACCTGCAATGACGTCATTGACTGATATATGGCGGCAAAATTCAAATGTTGGTTATATATTAGCACGAGCAGTTACCCTCCTGCTTTGCCAGACGTAAATTGCACTTTAGTAATAATTGATTATTATGAGTAAATTACTTTAAAATACCTATAGCTTTGACCTGCGATTTAAGAATTTCTATTCTATCAATTCCATGAACTCAAAAGTGACAGCAATACAAACACAAATTCCCTTTAAGAATTATTTTTATCATATAAAACTATGATAATGAAAGTCTGAAGGTCTTGTAATAATATATAGCAATGAACCTTTTTCAAAACACACTGAATCTTGGGGTGTGAATTTTATGTCAAAATATTCAATTTTTACGAGATAAGAGTAAAAAAAAAACACCTATCATTACATTACCTTATTGCATTCCGCGAAACTACTCTCAAATTTTTGTATTAATAGTATATTACGTAATGAGAGTTGTAAGAAGCATATTACGTAAGAGCAGAACGGTTACGCGCGACCCGCGTAGAGGGGAGCGCCTAATTCCGCGAGTACGTAATTGCCTTGCAACTCGAATTATGTACTATACTTTATCTACGACCACACTAATTTGTTTCTGTTTAATAAGAATAATATGTTTGATATAACACCTTCGACCTTATTTAACTTGATAGAAATGAAAAGAAATACATTCACAATGGTTACCTTTTTATTTAGTACTTATTTGTAGTTTTCGTTAGATGTAAACGTGAAAAAAACGAAATGAATGACAGCTTCTATGTGAATGATGTGACGTTTAATGATTATTTGCAAATCAGGGAGTACTATATTTAAAAATAGTATCAACATGCAGCTCATCTCAACAAATCAACGAATCGTAAAGCAAACGTTCATGGGTGATTTTGAATTATTACATAATATTAATGGCGGATTGTTACATATGTTTGTGGTATGATGTATTTACATACGCTACAAACTGTATAGTAATGGGCATTTACAATAGTGGTCGTAGATAAAATACGTTATTATTTTGAATAAAGATTAAAAATTCGACCAATGAAAGAGGTGTGAACTATAAATGATAGTGACATTATTTTTGCTTTTTATATTTTTCTTTTGTTAACTTTTCTTTTTTAAGTTAAACAAGAAATAATTTAAATTAAAAATAGTTTCATAAAATGTCTCGTTTTTTGTCCCCTAGACATAATGTTGACACAATTCTTGAAATATCATCGAGATATGTATTAAATGAGGGCTAGTGACGGGATATTAGTTTTGTTTTGGTTTTGCTTTTTTCATTTTTTTGTTAATTTGTAAGCACAACTCTAAACAATATGCAATGGTTGTATCAAGGCTTAATATAAATTGTATTTATATTACAAATTTATATTACTCTGCATTTAGTCCTGAGTCCTGCATTTTTGTTTGTAGTGAGTTCATGTTATTTGTGCTCACTTGCGCATTATTTGGGTTTATAAATTATTATGTTTTGTGTCATTATATATACATTCTTTTCTTTTTCATTTTTTTTTTTCAAGATATACGTTTTAATCTATCGCCCTCAAAAAAATTTCTTAAATAATGTACCCGATAAGAAAAACCCCTAAATAATTGAACCCCCTAAAAAAATCCCTTTACATCATGGTTCCCCCTAAATTTGGGGGTAAAAACCCCAAGTTGGCATCACTGGAGGGAGCACAGATCTTTATCGCTATTATTGCAGCTTAAAAAAAAAATCAAATTTTTACTCTGCATAAATAAAACAAAAATTAAATTGATGAATACCTAACGTTAATTACATAGCTATACAAAATACCCATAAATAGCATTAATAGAAATATAATTATTTTAAAAGGAGCAACGTTTGAATTTTGCCGCCAGTCAATTACGTCTGTTGCCAGATGTTCTGTTGACTAAAGTAACTAAGCAAAAAATAGGTGTAATTAATTAATTATACTGTCCCAAATGCTAAATCATTGTTTAACGTGATTCCCAAATAAATTACTATCAAATTACGTAAAAATAATGTTGATTTAATTTCAGACCTGCTAACCATACGTCCAAAAAAGATTAATTAATTACATGATAACTAATAAGTCCTAAATAAAAAAATTATATTCCCAAATCTTCCCAAACGATTCCCAATTGAATAAAAATAGTTATAATTAAAAATATTTTTTTTATCTGTCAAGTATATAGCGGTTACATAATATGTCATTTTTCCAAATGTCAGACGCACAGTAAAATTTAAAAAATCCCTCTTCTCTTCTAAATTATCGTGACAAATATGGTGTAAAGTAGCGTTTTTTAATTATATTTTATTGTCTTATACTTTATTTATTTTGTAAGTGTCCCTGAAAGGTTAAAATTTACTGGTCACTTTACCGCATCGTAGCCGTACTTTGCAACATTGTATGTAAAAATCTAGTTTCGCTGGACGCATACACGATGTCAAAGCTAGCTTTACAATTCAGGAGGCCAAAAAATATTTTGTTCGTTTATTCATTCATTTTCTGTATTTATTATATAAATTTATCAATTTAATGAAAATGTATAATAAATTCCATATATGAACATAAATTTCTTTATATTACCAGAAAAGTTGATTCTGCTGGAAACTATTCCACCCAATTCAACATTTCTCCAACGATTAAAAATATTTCTTAGCATTTCAACAAATTTACTTGATTCAAAAAAACATTCAGAAGCAACGAAAAAACAGAAAAAAATTTAAAGATTCAGCTGTAGGCACTAGGTGAACATTATAAAACAATATTAAATAATAGACACTAGGTATGTTTCACAAATTGATTTATTTAACACTTCGATTTCGGCTTCTTAGGCGTTCTTCAGAAGATTATCTACAATACAAAGATATTACATGTTTATATATACCCTTTTTTATCATCTGTGAGGGAGACGGGATTATTTTAGGAAATTCCTAATTAGGATTTGGCAGACGTTGGAATGGATTAAATCTACCCGGTCGTTTACGATGTTTGCGCCTTGATGTTTCATAGGCCTTTCATTATGAAAGGCGCAAACATCGTAAACGACCGGGTAGATTTAATCCATTCCAACGTCTGCCAAATCCTAATTAGGATCCCGATTAGGAATCCCGTCACCCTCACAGATGATAAAAAAGGTGTATATATAAACATGTAACATCTTTGTATTGTACATAATCTTCTGAAGAAGGCCTAAGAAGCCGAAATTGTAACTAATAAAAACGCACTAATAAAGACGCATAGTGGCGGGAGCACTATTTTACCTCTATATATAATTGTCATAACAAAAGTCAAAATTCATTAAACATTAATACCACATTCTTGTACAGAATATAATTTTAATATGCCTTCTCAACTTTAGACTATTTCTTAAAACCAATTTTAAATTTTTATTACAATTTCAGTACTTATGCGTAACTCTTATTATGAGACAACAAATTTGATTCTTTTGTTACCACTGTTCTAAAGGTTTGTTGCGCATGCGCAAGCTTAATTTCTGAAACTGCCACCCAACGTGGGCTATTCCTTGACTTTACCCAGTGACTGGTGACAGTTGACTTTACCCTTTTTTTAATATCCGGGTATAGGGTATTATTTTTTCATATATCTGGATATTTGCAATTTTTGCAGAAAATGAGACAATTTTCTTATAATAATGTTTTATTTTATTACGAAAGAGTAAAGTATGTCAGTCAATAAGTCCCCTTAACTTATAGTACAGTTACACAGTTAAACAGTCTTGTTCTTGTTGTAATTATATTTTGTTTGAATGTCACCATACTTATGTACTATGTGTTATGTTGGTACCATAAAGGTTACCAGTTCTATATTGGCAACACTGCTAGTCTTGTAAGCATTTGTCGCAATGCGCCAACCATCTCTCTCTACTTTTGTGCTGCGACCTTAGTGGGGTATAGACGCGTGTTACTCTGAGTTCTTTAATTCTTTAATATTACAATTAAATCTGTGTGCATCCTTTTTATTTGACGACTAACATTGTTAATTTCCACATTAATTAGTCATTAACCTCAACAGGTTATGGGCCCAGAACGAATTTTCTGTAAATTTCGAGTGTTTAGTGATTAAAATCTTGAACTTAGTAAGTTGCGCGAGTGTGAGCACGTGTTTGTGAGTTCGGACAGTTTTTCTTGTAGTACGTTACTGCCTTGATTGTTTCAATAACAATGGAGTTTAAGGCTCAGATCGATAAACTGAGTGGAGCACAAAATTGGGCGATGTGGAAACGTCAAGTGTGTTTGGTACTGAAACACCACGAGGTGTATGAAGTTGTAACCGGCATGACGGTCGTCCCGGAAGCTTCGAACGACCAAGCAGCACAAGCAGCATTAAGAAAGTATAAAAAAGCTGACGCGCTAGCCCAACTTGTACTTGTTTCGACAATGAACGAATCGAATGTGGGCTTGACAGCCACATGTGACACAGCTAAAGCTGTTTGGGAAAAACTACTCAGTGTATATGAACAAAGTTCAGGACAGCGCTTAGACAGGCTGATGGAAAGATTTTTCACCTATGAAAAGGATGAAAATGAGGATATCATGACACATATCGCTCGGCTTCAGCGCATCTTCAGGGAAATGAATGAAGAACTTACGACGGTTGCCCAAACGCAACTTCCTGACCTGTTACTCATGAGTAGAATTTTGTCAACCCTCCCCACAGAGTA
The DNA here is from genome assembly GCA_944588485.1 of Phosphuga atrata. Classification (NCBI taxonomy): domain Eukaryota; kingdom Metazoa; phylum Arthropoda; class Insecta; order Coleoptera; family Silphidae; genus Phosphuga; species Phosphuga atrata. The sequence goes on along the minus strand of OX155899.1, from coordinate 16,929,674 downwards.
CTTCGAATTTAAGAGTGTGTGGGAGTCCGTTGCCATTGCTGATCGTTCGATAAACAAGTTAACCGAGCGTCTACGGTTAATAGAAATGCGTTTGCCAACGAAGAAAAACGAATCTGAAGCGCTAGTTGCAGAGGACAGGAAAGCCTATAAACGTAAGCCTATTTTAAAGTGTTATTGTTAAAATGTCACAAAATGGGACATGTTGCTCGCGAATGCAGAAACAAAAATTTCAGCAATAACGAAAGTGCGGGTGAAGCTTTCATGGCGGTTGCATCGTTCGCGAATAGTGCGGTAACTGACAGTGAGACTTGGTTTGCGGACAGTGGTGCAACGGCACACATGACGAGTAGAAAAGAATACTTTGCTTCTTTTAACAGATTCGAACAAGAAAAATCCGTGCATCTCGGGGACTCTAGTGTCATAAAGGCAATTGGTCATGGAACAGTGAACGTTCAGATGCGTTACAACGGTGCGTCAGTTGACAACTACTTAGAGAACGTCTGGTATGTACCAGATCTTGGGCGCAATCTCTTCTCAGTCAGCGCAACAATGAAGAAAGGCTTTAAGTTTCAAGCTGACATCCGCATGTGCAAGTTTGTGAAGAACAACGATGTGCGCTTAACGGGTACAATGACCACACGAGGCTTATATGCACTAAATATGACTGTTTCTCGGACAAATAATCTTTGTCTTTTTTCATCAGAAGTCGATGAGTGTGCGACCATGTTGGCGGCCGTGGCAACTACGAAAACGGCGTCACTCCAAACTTGGCATGAGAGATTCTGTCACCAAAACAAGCAGCATGTTCGTGAGGTGTTAAAAAGATACAACATTAGTGCGCTAGATCGTAATGACGCAGTTTGTGAAGCGTGCATTCTCGGGAAGCAACAACGAATAAGTTTTCGTTCGCGGAGAGACAAGGCAAAGAGTGCGGGAGAGCTCGTGCATTCCGATGTATGCGGGCCAATGCAGGTGACCTCTCTCGGCGGATCGAGATACTTTCTGTGTATAAAAGACTATTTTAGCAAGTTTCGGCGCGTGTTTTTTATTCGACAGAAAAGTGAAGTTCCTGAATGCGTTAAAACTTTCATAAATGAGATGACTAGAGCCGGTGTAACAGTTCGCGAGTTTCAAAGTGACGGAGGAAAAGAATATGACAATCAGGCTCTCAAGTCTTTCCTCTCGGCGAATGGTATAGTGCAAACAATTACAATGCCTTATTCGCCAGAACAAAACGGGACCGCGGAACGCGAAAACAGGACATTGGTTGAAAGTGCGCGCACTTTAATACACGCGACAAAGATGCCGTTAAATCTTTGGGCAGAGGCTGTCAACACCGCTGTGTATGTTTTAAACAGAACGGGCCCTACCTCTGTGGAAGCAAAAGCTCCGTACGAAGTGTGGTTTAACAGGAAACCAACCACACCGTTACACTTTAAAACGTTTGGAACAAGGTGCTACGTCCACATTCCTCACCAGATGCGTCGAAAACTTGATGCTAAAAGCAAGTCCGCTTGTTTTGTTGGATACTGTGGAGAGAAGAAGGGGTACCGGGTCTGGCTGCAAGATGAAAAGAAGGTAACTATCAGCCATGATGTGATTTTCATGGATAAAAATTTACAGAAATCCCTCGATCACATTGAACCATGTGCAGTGGATGTTAATCCAGTCCTGGAGGCTTACGGCGACGACGTTCATCAAGTTCCAGAGGAAGTGACAAACGACGATGTCCATCAACATCGAGAGGAAGAGATGAATCATGATGACGATGATGATGTCCATCAAGTTGTTCAAGGTAAAGTGAACCAGGGCCATGATGACGACGATGGAGTCAATCAACCTCGCGAGGAAGAGGACGATCATGACGAAACAACGAAAACCAAACGAAGAAGAAGATGTCCAGTACGAATGAATGACTATTTGTTGGAGGAAGAAATTGATGCTGAAGTTCTGTTAAGCGAATCGTCTACTGACGAAGCAAATTGGAAAGAAGCCAAAGAAGAAGAAATTGCATCTCTCATTGAGAACCAAACTTGGGTTCTGGTGAGCCTTCCCAAAGGAAAGAAGGCTGTTGGTTGCCGATGGGTATTAAGGCTAAAGAAAAATGCAGATGGCTCAATCGAGAGATTTAAAGCACGACTGGTGGCAAAAGGTTTCGTGCAGAAGAAGGACCTGGACTACAATGAAACCTTTAGTCCGGTAACCAGGTATAAAACAGTAAGAATAATATTAAGTATTTCATCATCCAAGGATTTTGATCTGGTTCAATTTGACGTTAAAACGGCATTCCTCTACGGAGAACTAGAGGAAGAAGTATACATGGCACAGCCAGTGGGGTTTGAAGATGGGACGGGGCGCGTATGCAAGCTACAACGTAACATCTATGGGCTAAAACAAGCACCTAGATGCTGGAATAAACGGCTCGTAGACTTCCTGAAGCAACAACACTTTGATCAAAGCAAAGCAGATCCATGTCTTTTTATCAAACGTACTTCGTTGTACGTCATCATGATCGCCATATATGTTGACGATGGACTTGTGGCCACCAACAACCAAACAGAAGTCCAAAAATTTCTCGTCGAACTCAAAACGAACTTTAAAATAAAAGTGTCCAATTTAAATTGTTTTCTTGGTTTGCAAACCAAACAATGTGCTAATTCTTTATTTGTAGGTCAAAGCACATACACAAAACAAGTACTGGAGAGGTTCAACATGGAGGAGTGTAATGCGGTTGCCACTCCGAGTGATGACTACTTGTCAGACAGCGAGGAAGACCCATTCCTTGACAAGTCAACGCCATTTCGCGAGGCAATTGGTTGTCTTATGTACCTGTCGGTAGCAACAAGGCCCGACATTAGTTATGCCGTCAGCGCAGTCTCCCAATTTCTGGAGAATCCGAGAGCATCACACTGGGGCGCAGTCAAGCGCATATTTCGCTATCTTCGAGGTACAGCTGATTTGGGTTTGCTGTACATGAAGGAAGATTTGGCGATTCCAAAACTGGAAGTTTACAGCGATGCTGACTACGCGAGAGACAAACCTACCAGGCGATCCCGAAGCGGCGTGGTTTGCAAAGTCACAGATGCAGCAGTCTCATGGAGCAGTAAGAAGCAGACTTGTGTTGCTCTATCAACAACTGAGGCTGAATACATTGCAGCCTGTGAAGGCACAAAGGAAGCAATCTGGCTGAGCAGATTGCTGAACGATGTAAACGGGACAGACAGTAATTTACCTACTCTCTATACTGATAGTGCTAGTGCACTAAAATTGGCTAAAAACCCAGAATTCCATAAAAGGACCAAACATATTGAAGTCAAATTCCACTTCGTTAGAGAGAAACTAAATTCTGGAGATATAACAATCGAACACGTTCCAGGAGACGCACAAGTGGCAGATATTTTAACGAAGCCACTTCCAAAGCCTAGATTCATTAAACTACGTGAAATGTTGGGACTCAAGAAAATGAACTAAATTTTGCATGATAACATTAGAGGAAGTGTTGTAATTATATTTTGTTTGAATGTCACCATACTTATGTACTATGTGTTATGTTGGTACCATAAAGGTTACCAGTTCTATATTGGCAACACTGCTAGTCTTGTAAGCATTTGTCGCAATGCGCCAACCATCTCTCTCTACTTTTGTGCTGCGACCTTAGTGGGGTATAGACGCGTGTTACTCTGAGTTCTTTAATATTACAATTAAATCTGTGTGCATCCTTTTTATTTGACGACTAACATTGTTAATTTCCACATAAATTAATCATTAACCTCAACAGTTCTCATTAACTAATTAGGAACTAAAATGATTTTTTACTACAATAAATTCTGTTACAAAATACAAATATAACTAAATAAACTTTCTTCTCTGACAGTTGAAAATTAAAAATCACACACAGTTAACGTGTCAAGTTTAACTGCAAACTCAAGTTTACTGCATAATATTATAAATAAAGAATAAAATCCACTAGTTTGTCTTTTAGAGTTTTTATTACAAAGAAAAACACCACACATTAAATACAATTTCTACCATTCTTTTACTCACACATACAGTATATCTTTTTACAGTGTTGCCAATAGGTATATATGTAATACCAAAACGCCTCATTACATTTATATTGCAACAAATAAATACAAGTAACATAACAAATTTTCATATTAGAACACAGAACAGTCTTATTAATCCTATTTCTACATATTTTCTCTAAACCTTTATATTTAAAATCTCTCTAAATTTAAGGAATTTAACATTTCCCAATGCTTTAGTTAATATGTCCGCAACATTATTTTCAGACTCTATCTTAACAACTTCAATCATTCTTTCCCTGACATTTTCATGGACATAATGATAATGTACTTCAATGTGTTTCGATTTTTTTGTAAAATTTCCATATTTAGCTATGGCTACTGCGCCTGAATTATCTTCCTATATTTTAACTGGTTCACAAATTTTTGCAAATCATTTATTAAGTTTATAAAAAAAAATATTTCTGTTACTGCTTCAGACAGAGCAATATATTCAGCAAATGTAGAAGATTTTGTAATTCAGTTCTGTTTTTTTGATTTCCACACGATAACATTGCCAAACAATCTAATTACATATCTGGTGGTAGATTTTCTATCTATTATATCTCCTGCCCAATCGGAATCAACAAAACAATCTAATATATTAGCATTATCATTTTTATATTTTAATTTTAAGTTTTTTGTCAAATATAAATATTTCAACACCCTCAAAGCATATCTAAAATGTGTCTCATTGCAACAATTCTGAAATCGACTCAGGTAATTAACACAAAAAGAAATATCTGATCTAGTACCAGAGCTAATATATAATAATGCACCTATCAAATTTCTATACTTGACATCTTCATTTAATTCAGATTTTTCTAATTTCAAGTTTATTTCCATAGGTGTTTTGTACAATTTTGCATTTTCAATATTGTAACGTTTTGCTAATGACTCAATGTAATGTTCCTGACTCAAAGTTAAAATGTTGTCTTGTTCATAATTATATTCAATGTCTATACCAATGTAATTTTTCACTATACCTAAATTTTTCTTTTTAAATTTATCAAATAACATAATCTTAATGTCATTAATGACATTTTTGTCTTTTTGCGAATTAAAAGATCATCAACAAATAATAAAATGCAAATAACTAAGTCATTTTCTATTCTGAAATATAAACAATAATCATATTTACATCTTAGAAAATCAATGCTAGTCAGAAATTCGTTAAAACATTCGTACCAAGCGCGTGGACTTTCCATTAGACCATATAATGATTTATTTAACAAATATACCTTTTCAGTGTCATCTTCATAGCCCATTGGCTGTTTTACATAAACTTCAGATAAAACTTTACCATTAAGAAATGCTGTCTCTACATCCATTTGATGTATTTCTAAAGAATTTTGACAACAATAAGACAGTAAAAGTTTCAAAGTTAGCATTTTAGCTACAGGAGAATAAGTATCATCTACACAATCAGTTTGTTGGAATCCCCTACCCACTAACCTAGCTTTATATTCACTTTCACTCTTCCTTTTGTAAATCTATTTCACATCGATTATTCTTTTTTCCTTGGGTGGCTTATCAATGAGTATCCATGTTTTATTTTGCACTAGGCTGTCCATCTCACGGTCCATGGATGCCTTCCATTTGTTTGAATCCTTACAGGTCATCGCCTCTGAAAATTTTCTGGGGTCATAGCATCACAGTAGTTTGCACTAATACAATAATAGCTGAATTCATACTGAAATCGTAGTGGTGGCTTAACTTTTCTTTTTGGATTCTCTTCTTCGTTGCTTTCATCCATTTTTATATCATCATTACTAATTACTTCATCTGCATTATTCTCTTCCAGGTATTTTCTAGCATTCCTTTTTTCTTTCTTTTCTTCTTTTTCGTTTTCAAAACCACACAATGTTATATCTTCTTTATAATATCACAGTGTCTAACTAATTTTACTTTTTTGTTGATCAATACTCTATATCCAGCATCACTATAACCCAGTAATATTCCTGTTTCTGCCTTCTTGTCCCATTTGGATTTTCTTCTATAATCTGGAATTCGTACAAAAACTCTACTACCATACATTTTCAGATACTTTAAAAGGAAACTGTTGGTTTCCTTTTAAAAAATATTTCATATGGAGTTTTTCTTTCAATAGTATTAGTTAAGGTTCTATTTTTAAGATATGCAGCTGTTTTAATTATTTCTGGCCAATATTTTCTTTCAACTTTTGCTTATGATAAGAGACATCTTCCCATATCCATTAAAGATCGGTTATACCTTTCCACACTTCCGTTAAGTTTATGTACATATACTGGACAAGGTTTTATTATTATTCAATTCTCTTTTGCAAACTGAAAAATTCTCGTATTCATATACTCCTTACCATTGTCACATCACAATTCTTTTATCTTCTTAACAGTGAGATTTTGTACTTCATTTACATACTGCACTAAGCAATCATATACTTCATCTTTTGTTCGAATACAATAAACTTTGACCAGTTTTCTATAGTCATCTATAAAACTCAACAAATATTTTTCACCATGATCTCCAGTTGTTTGATGTGGGCCATTCAAATCTGTATGCACAATCTGTAATATATCCTCTGTTCTTCTTCGGTTATTTTGAAAAGGTAAGTTACAGAAAACAGTTACGCTGCGCGCGCATGTGATCGAGAGTTCGCGCTGCCGCGCTGTATGCGGTCTTGATCTATTCTCTCTCGGACAACCTAACCTAACCAACTCTCAATTAAACCACATGCGTGCGGCAGCGCGAACTGTCGATAAGACCACAAAGTATCCACCAATTTAAAATAAAATTAAATATATTTAATACATATAATACTTAAATTGTAGCGACACAGAAAAAAAGTATAATCCCTGCAAAAGAATTGAACTTGGCAATAGCGGATCTGCTGCATAAACACATTTTCTGTCAATTAACTGGACAGAAGTTGCAGTTATATTTGTTGTTGTATTAAAAAATGTCAGTTTTTTGGATTACAAAAGCCCGGATATTTCTTGAACCAGCCGACGTAGAAGATTCATTTTTACTTTCCACGTTTAGAAATACACTTTGGAAGACGATTAGCAAAAGTTACTGAAGGTAACTCCACAATTCCCATATTCTTAATAATAGCGTATTTTTATTTTTAAAACCATATCTTTTTTTGAATTTATCAAGCCATCCGTCACTTGCTGTAAAATTTTCTTTACCATTTAAACGTTTATTATATAATAAAGCTTGTTTTTTAAGTATTGTACCAGGAACCGGACGCCCCATACTCCTTTGTTGAATAAACCACTTAATTAATTTTTGGTCTAAAAGATTTTCTTCTTGCCCCTTATATCTTTTCTTTCCAATATTTCCTTCACATTTTTGCAAAACATTCTTTGAATTTAAAATCCTACTTTCATTTTTTTTTTGATCCAAGAAATGGCTTGTTTTAAAACCATAAATTCAGAAGCTAGTGTTGCCGCAGATTCACCAGCATTCAATCTCTGTATTATATTACAACGTTCTTTAATCGTCAAATTGCACCTTTTTTTCTACAAACATAAAAATTTTATTATTATTATTATTTCACTTTTACTGTTTTTAAAGTTCCAAACAAAGTCATTAATGAAATAATAGACTTTTAACATACTAAATATTATTCCCACCTTAAAATTTTCTGTATTATTTGACATTTTTAACTTTATATATTTATTTTTTTAGAAATACATACATAATATTTTTATAATAAAGTTAGGTGGTTAATTCCTACAACCTGGCCGGAAAAAACTAAATTTGGTGCATGCGCATTACAATTTCTGACATGCGCATTACAATGGGAGACAGAGGCGTAGTGAAAATAAGTTGAATATATTTTGTGACGAGTAATAAAATATATTAAAATATATCTAGACAGACAATCATAGATTGTGAGAGATCATATATTTCCTACAAAACGCCACGTTTATTCTGCCCGTTTATATCAAATAGGATCCGATCCTCTTTGCTTTTATATGAAAAACTGTAACTATGGCAACATATATATTATTTTAATCGTCGTATTGAATTTGCATGCAAACAGCTACGGTACAATGTCTCGTGTGGATTTTATTGGTGGTCTTACCTTGGTTAGATTAGGTTGTCCGCCGCGAAGCGGGAAGATAAATCAAGACAACATACGCGCGGCAGCGCGAACTCTCGGTCCAATGTAGGACAAAGTGACAAGGACCGTTGGTTTTACCTTGGTTAGATTAGGTTGTCCGCCGCGAAGCGGAAAGATAAATCAGGACAACATACGCACGGCAGCGCGAACTCTCTGTCCAATGTAGGACAAAGTGGCAAGGGCCGTTGGTTTAACCCTGGTTAGATTAGGTTGCCCGCCGCGAAGCGTTAGTTAAGTTGTTACGGATAATAAGTACTATATTATACAATAATGTTTTATATATAATTTAATATTCAATTTCAAATTTAGATAAAAAAAAAAACAATTAAATCCAAGTATATTTTTTTCGTACGCCAATGCATATTCAGCTGTTAGTTGTCAATGGCTGCCGTGTCAATTCACAATTGTCATCTGATCTGTTTGTATTATTTAGATTTTTTGCGTTTTTCTCTATTTATTTGTTTGTATTTTATAACTATTGTCGTGTGTAATTTGGTGTATTTAATCTGTATTTGTCTTTTATATTCAAGGAATTTTTTGCTTTTATATTCAAGTAACTATATTTGAATTTAGCGCCAAATTTTGTAACTAGATTGAACATTTGTCATAGTGTAAATCAGGTATCTAAATACTGCATTCTTAAAAAAAATGGACTATAGTGGGTTGTAGTTATAAATGTCATGACAGTATATTTTGTATAGGAGTGGGGAAAGTGGGGAGCCTTGAGGGAGACCTTGCAGAGGGGAAAATGCGGTAGAAGAGATGGAGTTGATTTTCACCTTTGAGCATCTGTTAAAAAGGAAACTTTTAATTATGTGGATTAGGTAGAGAGGGACATTGATTAGCGACATTTTGAAAAAAAGGCCGGCATGCCATACGCTATCAGATGCTTGTCTATCAATTTCTTGTTTTAGAGGTGTGACGATTGTATACTGTTGGTTAGGATGAACATAGGATTGATAGTGGAATGGAAGGGCTTGAAACCGAATTGATATTTGGGGATGTGGTCTGCAACGGAATTCCATAATCGGGTTTTAAGGATATGTTCGAAGATTTTGCCAAGAACAGGGAGGAGAGAGATCGGACGGTAACTGCTGGGAATGGATTTATCTTGACCAGGTTTAGGGATTGTGACTATTGTGTTCATTTTCAAGCAGCTTAATAAGAAACATTTCAAGAGGCAGAAATTGAATATTTTTGTTATAAAAGAGTGGATGTCTTCGGAGAGGAGTCTGATGAGGTGTTTAGTGACTAAATAGAGCCCAGGGGAGTAGTTTTTTCCGTGGAAGAGCGCAGAAGGAAATTCTTCCAGGGAAACATCATCAATGTTATAGGAGCGGGTTATCTTAAAGAAGTCGGTAAACCATTTATTTTTTCTGTCAAAGTTATGTTTGTGAAAGTCATGAGAGTCATAAGGTGAAAATGATTTTTTAAAGTGTTCTGCAAAAAAGTAGAGCCTTGTCTGAGTTACTAGCGTAGGTTAGATTGCTAAATGACAGGTCTGAAATATGAGAGGTCGGTTGATATTTCGATAGCTTTTTATTCTTGGTCCAGTAGGTTTTTCCCTGGTCATTTTCTATTTCCTGGAAAACAGTGAGCCATCTATGGAAGCGGAACTGCCAATGAGTTGATGGATGTCTTTGTTTAGTCTGTTAATTTCGGTTTTGATGTCGGGAAATTCGGTCTCTCTGTAGTCTCTGTATAATTGTCTTTCAAGTATGTGAGTTGAGTATATGAAGGGGGCAAGTTGTTGGCGGTAGAATTTGGATGACAATGGAGGTGAGTGTTTTATTATTGAGTCCGTCACAGTTTTTTTGAAATTCGGTAATGATGTCAAAGATTAAGTCGTCGGAGGTTATATTGGAAATATAGTTTGGGATATCAAGGTTAACCTTGGGAATGAGGGTTTTCTTTAGGTTGGGTACAGAGACAGGTATTTGAGGTAGTGGGGCATAGTCAAGGAGTATTGGAAAGGATATAGCTAGGTGGTCGGATTCCAGGTCAGGAGTTAGGATAATATCTACGAGATTGTTGGTAAGGTTATTGGAATGGAGGATCAGGTCAGGAGTTGAGTCTTTGTTTAAAGGCATGAGGAAAGTAGGATTGGCTTGCCTGTGGATAAAATTTGAGTTATCAAGGGAAAAATTGAGGATGCGGATTTTTTACTTGTTGCAATTGAAGTCCCCGATGATGAGCGAATATTCATACAATGCTGCCATTGTCAAGATATTCTGCTCAACAACGGAGTGGAGATGGATATAGACTAGGAAAATGTGCAATTTGTTATTATGAAAAGGAATGGTGAAGTGGATGCAGTCGTTGAGTGGGTTATTTAAGGAAGGAGGATTGGCTTTGCCGGAATGTAATTTTGGGTTGATATGTGCTAATGTACCGCCCCTGGTCCTATTTGTCAGTAAATGTCCATGTTTTTGTATTGTATTCCAGTTTTTGTATGTAGTATTAGTGTCTTCGTCTTTGTCTCAACAAAAGAGTCTCAAAGATGACAATCTGTATTATTCATTTCCGCAAAGTTTTCAATCAACGAACGTTTGTTGACGTAACTATTGATGTTTGCGTAGACAAATCGCATTTTGGGCATCGATATTAATAATGGATTGTGCGAGGTCTTCAGTGGGAAGCGTTAGAGTTTCGGAAGAAGGGGGGGAGATGTCAAACATAAGGATGTACATGCGGTTACCAGAAATATGTATCGATTAGGAAGTCAGAGGAGAAACGAAGGTTAAGTTTTGTGAGTAGTTCAGCGCGATTATTTTGAATAGGGTCGTTTACTCTGGTCAAGTAAGTGAATGTAAATGGATTATGTAGTCGTGTGTGGTCATGGGTGAGTGTATGCGTGAGTTGTGAGTGATTTCAGAGGAGGGGGGGGGGTGTCTGCAGATTTTTTGTTTGAGCTTCTAATGGTGACATTAGGAATTCCCTCGATGGGCGCAGTTGGTCGATTCGGGCACTTATGTGACCAGGCTTCGTGGTCGGTCCGACCACACGAGGTGCATTTAACAGAGAGGATGGTTGTGCATTTATTTGTGTCATGTAGACCACCATATTTCCGGCATTTGACAGGGGTGTGGCAATGTTCGGTAGCGTGTTCGAACGACTGGCATTTGTTGCAAGGTCGGAGGATGGGCGGCGGTGGTGTGCTTGTGGAAATCGGATACAGCCGATTCATAAAAAAAGGCCTCCAGAAGAAATCATGAGCTCGAATGTATTTATGTCAGAGGTTATAATTCTTCTGAGCCTGGTGGGATTGTTTGTTGCCTTAGATATGATACGCTTGCAGTATTGGAAGTTGTATTTTAAATCCCTTAGGTGGATGGCTAATGATTCATCACTGATCCCGTATTCAACGTGCTCAATAACTGCAGAGTATGACTCGTTTCTGGTAGAGGACGTAAGAAGCTAGAGATTTGTTTGAGGAGAGAGTTTGAAGAGCGGTGTTTGCCTCTAAGTCGGTTTTTAGGAGAAAGCCAGAGGAGGTTTTGATTAAAATGTCTTGATTTTTGGGACGAACTGTTTGCCATATTGTAGAAAGTTGGATGCGTGTGGTAGATGGATTTGAAGTGGAGTATTGTTCGGCTGTGGCGGCTGATGTGGTGGCTGAGGTAGAAATCAGTTGTTGCGGCTTTTTGGTAGATGCTGATTGAGTGAGGTTTTTGTTGCTGAGGGTTGCGACTTCTTTGGGCCATCCTCTCTTTCTCGTCTTCGTCCTCATCGGACACAATTGAGGTCTCGTCCGTGAGTATTTATGCCAACGGAGAGTGGGTATAAATATTGTTAAAATATAAATACAAAAGTATTTCTAGCACGCACACTTTATCGAAAGAGATAACGGACAGGTTTTAGATTCGTCTGTACGCTTTAAAGTCTCGACAACGACCAGTTTACTGCATTTTTGTAAAAAACTCAACAGTCTTGTTTTCATAAAAAACAGTCTTGTTTTCAACTAATTAAGAACTAAAAATACTTTTTATAACAAAAACTTTTAATTTTTGTTATGTTATAAAATAAAAAAATATAATTATATATAATTCTTCATTCTTAATCTTCATTTTAATTTCTCCAAAGAATAAACAATTTTAAAATAAATCATGTTAATATAAGTTACGGATAATCAACTTAAAACATGGCGACATAACCAAACCTAACCTCAAGTTTACTGCATTTTTGAAAAACTCAACGCCTTCTTTAGAGCTATTTTATTTGTTTGTAGTGCAAATTTGCTAATATTAGTTTTAATTCGTTACTTAATAATAATTTTCCGAGAATTTTGATAAGTTCTTTGATCAAAGTATGTACTCGAGCCTGACAATGAAATAGTACCCGTGTACTAAAAATTTCATATACCCGGGTAGAAAACCCTATTCGACACTCACTTTTACAACAGCGACAACTATTGTTACAATCCGCTGTTGGACAAGGCGATAGCAATTCTTTGGATTCATAAAAATTGTGGGTTGCTTTATTTTGCATAATTTCTGGGTGAAAAGCACCGGATTGCCTCACTCGTGTGAAGTTAGCACCCTGAATTTTTTGTGCTGGCAGAGAGTTATGAGTTCTGGCAAGATTTTGAATAGTTCTAGAGTTCTTGCTTGAAAATTGCAATAGTTCCGGGAAATTTCGGGCAGAAATCTAGAAAATCAATTTGGGGGCCAACTTCACGCAGCCCCCATTTTCAGGAAAGAGAGTTCTGATGTAATATGTCAGTTATATATATGGAGTTCTAGAGTTCTCAATCGATAATGCATATAGTTCCACTTTTTTTGTTTTTGTAAAATATTGTAATTTATTAAAAATCTGATAACGGTTTCCGATTGTACTACGGCAGATAAACAACAAATGCATATTAGACATTTTTGTAAAATCAATACCTATAAATTCATTAATAAAAAACTTTCGACGAAGATAAAAAAATAATACAAGAGTTCTGATTAACTCTCGGAGAGTTCTGAACAAATAACCTATACAATTTCTTTGTCAAACGCACATTTCAAAAATTTAGCGCCTCGTTCTTTGCTTATAACTTCTTTAATATTGGTTTGACCACTGAAATATATACTAACTGGAACGAGCGCTGGCTTCTAAGCTTGCGCGGGTAGAGAGAGAGGGATGCCAAGGGGAGCCCTGGTATTGCTCTGTCTCCGTCTAGTACAGTCTTAGTAAAAAATCTAATGTATAGTATAAATATATCTATATTATTTTATTCCTGTAATACAGGGGTCGCCAAACTTTCCAGCCTTAGGGCCATACTGATTACTCCAGTAAGTTCCGAGGGCCAAAACCATATTATCATTGTTGCCGGTGGTAAAAAGTGAAATAGTCCACTGATGAAAAAAAAAAGTCCGAAAAAGTACGCAACGTTTAAAAAAGGCTGCAAATCGGACTAAAGTCCGCAAAACGGCAACACTGCATATTATTAATTTTCCTGTCATTATCTGTAATTTCTAGATAAGTCGTAGAGTACGAGCCATGAGGAGTAACGTGACACGACATCTGGTGGACACAAGCGGAAATAGGTAGTACCTTCTATCGCTAACAGATGGCGCTAATAGCACGTACAGAATAATCTCGTTGGTTCGAGAAAGTTCTGGTGTCTTCCACTCACTTCTAGATGGCAGTAATTGGAATATATAGAAAGGCTAGTGACGCAACCACAAGTCAGTTCCTATGACACTGTTGTGAAATAAAATAGTGCGTACCTCCTTAAAACGTGTTTGTGCATGTTTAAGTTTAAGACATCTTTGTAACAGTATTTTGATTTAAATTGTTGCTTTTGTGTGTGATTTAGTAGTATGGAAAAGAAGCGAAAAATTGATAGTGAATGCAGAAAATTCAAAGATCAGTGGAACATTCTGTATTTCGTAATTGAGTCCAGTAACAAGGCGCTATGTTTGACTTGCAATGAAAGCATAGCTGTTCTCAAGAAATATAACATTAAACGTCATTATGAAACAAAACATTTTCAAAATTACTCAAAATATACAGGAAGTTTGCGGACAGAAAAATTCGAAGCTATGAAGCGCGGATTGAAATCGCAGCAATCTTCATTTACAAAACTCAAAACTGAACAAGAGGCTGCAACTCGTGTCAGCTATCGTGTGGCTCTTGAAATTGCAAAACGTGGAAAACCATTCACCGATGGAGAAATGATAAAAGAATGCACAATTGCAGTAGTCGAAGAAATGTGCCCTAAAAAGGTAAATTTTTAAAAAACTGCCAGTATGTCAGCAAACACTGTGGCTCGAAGGGTAGAAAACATCGCTGAAAATATATCCTCTCAACTGTTCGGCAAAAATGGACATGTTGAGTGGTTTTCTTTGGCCTTGGATGAGTCAACGGATGTGTTAGATACTGCTCAGGTGTTGATTTATATTCGAGGAGTAGATAAAAGCTATGAAGTGCATGAAGAACTTCTTGATATGTATAGTATTCATGGCACAACTACTGGTACAGAAATTTTTAAAGGAGTTGAAATGGCCATTAATCAAAAGAACCTTCGATGGAAAAACTTGAAATGTATTACAACTGATGGAGGCAAAAACATAAGTGGGAAAGATAAAGGAGTGGTCGCTCTTGTGTCAAAGGCTGTAGAAAATGACGGTGGTTCAAAACCATTAGTCTTACATTGTATCATTCATCAACAGTCTTTGTGCGGAAAATGTTTTGATATGTCTGAAGTTCTGAAACCAGTCATATCAACTGTTAATTTTATCAGATCTTTTCCGACAATTCCGACAATTTATTGATCAGATTGGAGAAAATGACTTACCTTATCATACTTCCGTACGTTGGCTTAGTTGTGGGAAAGTCCTTCAGCGCTTTTTTGAACTTCGAGCAGTGATCGAAATTTTTTCGAATGAATAGCATCGCCCTCTTACTGAATTACAAAACAACGCATGGCTGTGGAAGTTAGCATTCTATGTTGATTTGACAAAACATGAGAACGAACTGAATTTGAGATTGCAAGGAGAAAACCAGCATCTTCCTGATTTATACACTAATATCAAATCATTCCGGAAGAAATTGATATTGTTTCAATCACAACTACGAAGTAAATGTTTTTCACATTTTAAAACATGTGAAATATTCAGCCACACCACTGAGACTGAGTTTCCTATCGATTTTGCAATCGAAACTTTTAGTGCTTTGAAAATTAATTTTGATACTCGTTTCTCGGACTTTGATGCCATTGCGAATCAAATTAAGATTTTTCAGAATCCTTTTGATACTGACATTGAAACCCTAGCCCCGGAACTTCAAATGGAAATGATTGATCTACAGTGCAGTGATACAATTAAGAACAAATATCAAACCTCATCTTTGTTGGAATTTTATAAGAGTCTTCCACTGACACAATTTGATAATTTGCATAAATTTGCTCGTGGGCTATTTTCTGTTTTTGGTACTACTTATTTGTGTGAGAAGACCTTCTCCAAAATGAAGTACACAAAAAATGTTTACAGATCTAAATTAACTGATGAGCATCTTAAATCTCTTTTAATAATTGGTACAAGTAAAATTAGTCCACAACTACAAACTATTGTCAGTGGAAAATCTGAATTACATAAAATCTCATTAGTATTTCATATGTCATTATGCTTGTTATAAGTTATGTTTTTATTTAAAATGTATAAAATGTTAGTTGGATTCATTTCAATAATTTGTTAGTTATTATATACTGAAGTTAAATTTTCTGCATATTATACATGTCTTTACTCATTACAATTCTGTTTCTTTATCCAACTTATCACAAAAACAATAACAATAAGCCTACACCAATTTTATGAGTAGTTAGCCCATGACCATATCAATGTAGATGTCATATTAATAATTATTCAACATAAAATTAGAATACTTCAGTAAACTAAATTTAATTTGCTATAAAAAATATGTTCTCTAAAAGGAGTTTTCAAGTATACTAGCTCTCCGCGGGCCGGACAAAATCTGTCCGCGGGTCGGATGTGGCCCTCGGGCCGTAGTTTGGAGACCCCTGCTGTAATATATAATAAAAAAGAAAATTATTATGTATATATATATATATATATATATATATATATATAATACTAGTAGCACATGACAAAATATTATTAGTTTTAATATTTTGTATTTACATAGTGTCAGAGGCGGATTTAAGGGCGGGCGCAGCGGGCGCGCGCCCGGGGCCCCTACCTCCAAGGGGCCCCGCAAAAACCAAGCTTTAAACTTTTTTCTATTTGGGTTTCATATGTGGTAATTTTGGTTTCATATGTGCAATTTTAATTACTTACTTAATCTTTGAATTAATCACAGATCTAAAAAAAGGCGGTCTAAATTTTATATTTTCCTTTTATTGGTGTCTGGAAAATGAAACTACATCTATCAGGATCCAAAAAAAAAGACGAAATTAAAAAAACTCAGGAGCAAGCTGGCAACCAATAGTATGGAGCATTAGACAAATTTATAAATGGCCCTGGTCACTCAGGCCATCATAATTCGAGCAACAATTAAAATGAAGAACCAGGACCTTCCATCAGTCAACGAAAAGAGTTAGTTTAAGTTGAAAACCAAGGTATAGAAAGCAACAATGATGACCAAAATGAAGAACCAGTCAATAGTCAACCAGGTGAAAAAGTTAGAAAGCAATGAAACGCAAACGGAAAATATACCATTCGAAGTTGCATTAAAAGATATTGCTGTCTGGCCTAGCGTTTTATCGATATGATTATATTCGATATAACTACACTTACATCGGTCTATAAACACGGTGATCACATTTACCACAGAGGCTTGTGTAAAAATCATTTTTACAGAAAAATTTTGAATGGTGAAAAAGGGAGAAAGGTCGTGGCTAATTTTTTACGATACATCAAAATCAATTTATTGTTACCCATGCAAAATGTTTTCGGGCTTAAAGTCTAGGATAATTACATAAAATGGGATACATATTGGAATAACTTTGTCTGAGCATGAAATGTCAAAAGAGCAGGTCGCTTCAATGTGTACCTTATACAAGAGCTCTTCTTCATTAAATCGCATCGATGTTGAAAATCTGCAAATTGCTTTACAAAAAGAAAATTATTGGAAAGAGGTTCTGCGAAGACTTGCATCCTCAACAAAATTCCTCGCAAAGTTCCTTTAAGAGGCCATAATAAGAGTGCAACATCTTCGAGAAAAGGCAATTATTTTACAGTATTTGAGCGAATATGACGATTTTTTAAAATTGCACTTACAAAAGTATAGTAATCCAGGTAGCAGACATGTAAATTACATATCGCATCAGAAGTGTGATGAACTTTTGAAAGTAATTGCCGATTCTCTTATGTCACACATTGTGGAGGAAATAAAATGCGCATTATATCATTTTAGATTCTACACCCGATGTTGTGCATGTGGTTCAACTTACCTTCGTAGTGCGCTATTTATCAGAAAATGGGAATATTATGGAAATATTTTTAAAGATCTTCCCTATAGAAAGACATGATTCGGAGTATCTAGAAGAGACAGTTTTATCTAACTTACAAAATTTGTCAGTAGCTATAAAATATTGTCGTGGACAATCGTACGACATTGCAGCAAATATGTTGGGCAAGTACAATGGTCTGCAAACAAGTATAAGTAAACATGCTCGATTAGCAACGTTTATTCCCTGCTCTAGTCATTCACTTAATTTAGTTGGTAATGTTGCTGCAAAGAGTTGTAGTAATGCGTCCAGATATTTTTTATTCGTGCATAATTTGTTTTTCTCTGCATCACCGATTCGATGGAACATGTTATGCAATAAATTAGATAAAGGGTCTTATACATTAAAGAAAGTGTCAGATACAAGATGGTCTGCCAGGGCTTATGCAGTTTCAGCGTTAAAATGTGGCTACAAAAATATTAAAGAGGCATTATATGAAATATACAACTCCATAAAAGAAAAAAAAATGGTTGTTATTGAAGCAAAATCATTACTTACAAAATTAATGATTATGAAATTACTGTTATGACAGCCCTATGGAATAAAATTTTGCAAAGAATCAATGCAACAAGTAAATCAATTGACAATCTTTTACAATCTATTGACTGCAAAATTGTTAAAGGTGCAAAATTATTAAATAGTCTAGAAATATTTATACATGAAAAAATCTGACATAATTTTATCGAAATAGAATCGGAAGTTAAAGAACTTACAAATAAATCATTTGAAGAAGTCGCAAGAAAAGATTTGTTTTTACATTATGTACTCTACATTATATGCGATCATTTAATAGCAGAACTGAACAGACGTGGACAAATCTATGAATATGTTAATTATTATGTTAATGGTAATTTAGAGTTTTTTTCGTGTTTAACTTGTGTGTAGAAGAAAGGAAAAAATGCGTTAATAATTTAATAGAAATGTACAAAGATGACATTGATTCAAATAATTTTAAAAACAGTTTTTAATATTTTTAGATGCAGAAGACAAGCAATCAATTGATAATATATTATAAGGCCTTAACGAAAGCAACTTTCCCAAATGTGGAAATTATTCAAAAAAAATTGTAACCAATTTCAAACGCATTCCGGGGAAAGATCATTTTCTTGTTTAAAAAGAGTTAAAAATTATCTAAGAAATTCAAAAACTATCAGTTCAAAACTTGAACATTATTATGCTATTAATACACTTAGAAATAAAACATTAGTTGTACTTATTATTTTTTTTCTATTTTGCGTCTGTAATAGACTCATTACAGCACTCATATGCGATACAATTTTCTCAATATGTATCGGCGATTTTTTTATTTATAAATGGCATAAAAGGGCGCAAAATAGAAAAAATAGTATCAAAAACTCGTAAACTCGTAAGTCGATTTTCAGCACTTGTCCATTAGAAAACTACTCGCTACGCTCGTCGTTTTCCAAAATTGCACGCGTGCTATAAAATCGCGCTTACTGAACTCGTCCATTAATATACTATTATTTATTTAATATTATGGTAAACACATATTTTTCTTTTTCTTGTTTCTTTCGTTTTATTGGGGGGCCATTTCTTCTGCGCCCGGGGCCCCAACTGTCCTAAATCCGCCACTGCATAGTGTGGAGAGTGGATAAAAACTTGATTTGGTTTGATTAAACTAGCTTTTCGCTCTGACTGTACCACATCCTCCCACTCTCAAATTCACTGTTGGCTAGACAAGCTGCCTCCTTGTCAAGCCAAGAGTGAGAGGGCTCCCCTTGGGACCTCTTTCTCTACCCTTGCTACCCGCACCAAAGAGGATAGGATAGAGGAGAAGGTCGCGTATAATCGACACAAGTGCCCTCTGTTGAGTCGTCTGCGTTACTGAGTAGCTGTGAAATTTGGAGGGAAAAGTAATGCCCAGCATTGTTAAAATACCATCGTTCATTTCAAGAGTTCAGTTTTAATAAAATTATTTTTATTATTAACAACGAAAAATATGGTGACGCGTGATCTGTGTAAAGTGAAAGGGTGCAGTAGAAGAGCTGATGAAGATAAAAATCACACTTTTTTTAGATGGCCAAAGGATGAATTCATGTAAGTAAATTTTACTTAAAATGAATTATAATTTCTCAAACTATAAGGTTAGCAATTGTTTATGGATCCTTACATGTAGATAAATATAACATTTTTTTGTTGTTGTTTAGAATAAAAAAATAAAACTTTTAACCCTTTAAAATTAACCCGATTTAAAAAAACGCTTATTACAAAAGTATTTTTAATACTATTAAATCTTTTGAATCTGCATGGTTTTCGCAGAAAGATAAATAATGATTGTTTTAAATTGCCGAGCTCAAAATCAATTAAAAAGATTTAAAACAATTAAACATTTCCAAATACTTTTGAATCACAAAATAATAGTCTGCACTGCATTTTTTTAATAGTTTTCAATCATTTTTTTTTTAATCAGAGACATTAAGATAATACTTTAATTAATATATAAATATATTTATATAGACGCCAACAATGGAAAGAGTTTGCTCAGTACGAGGGACCTGCAAAAAATTTATTAATCTGTTCGGATCATTTTGAAAGCAAATATATTAAAAAAAATACTCCACCAAGGCGATTATTAGTTCCAAAAGCCGTGCCAACTTTACTTATACCTATTTAGACTTTGGAGGGGTCAGAAGGTCATCCAACTACAGTTCCACTTCGAAAGACTTTCGAGATGCCTAAAGTTGTGCCAAATATTCCCCAAACAAGTACAGAAATTCTTGTCATGGATTCCAATGACCAAGGAAATATATTTGAACGTCCTGCTTTGAAAGGTATTGTGTTTGAGTTATTTATAGAAATATAGAAAAATATAAAGAATTTTACTAATAACTAAATACTTGAGAATAATACTAATATTTATATAGGGACTGTGCACGAAATATAGAGGCAGCACTTTCGCCGAAACTCGCGCGCCCTGGTGTTAAAGTTATACACAAAACGGGTAAAAATTTAAGAGTAAAATAGTTTTACGGAATATAATGTTTAATTTTGTGCTTAATATTTAAGTAAAGTATTTAAATAAAAATTCTATTACATTGACATGATTATTATGCATTTTATTTAATGTTTCATATATTTACAATGTAATTTTTCATTTGGCTGATGGTCGACTGATCTTGCTGCTTAAATAATGGCTTTTCAATATTTATTATAGCACATATGACATAAACTATTTCATCAATATAAGGGAAAAGTGATACTGGCACTCTGGAAAGAATGTTAAAATCCTTTATTCTCTGATTAACTCTTTCAATGTGTATTCTCACTGAAGCAATATTATAAGTTTCATCAACTTCTTCTGGGGTAAATTGGTCTTTATGGCAAAACAGAGGCATTACAAAGACCACATTTTTTTCTTCTACTTTAGTTTTTATTTGAGGGAAACCTTTATCTGCAAGCACATCTCCGGGCTCAATTAAATCAATTATTCCACAGTCATTTGTAATGAAACAATTACCCGAGCGACCACCATAACACTTTGACAAAAAACTTATAAATCCATTTGGAGCACATCCCACTAAGAATTTTATTGTGTGATGGTGTTTATAATCTGAGTACATTAAAACTCTGAGTTTAAGTTCTGGTGGCAACTTGGTATTAACTTCGGTACAGTCAATAATAACACATGTCTCAGGGTAATGTAATTTAAATGATTCTGGTATGGTTGATTGTACTGCAGCTTTAGATGGCCAAAATATAAAGTTTATCATTGCAATTTTTAACTGACGTAGATTATGTATGAATACTCGATTTACAGTAGTGTGATGAATATTGAATAATACAGACATCGCAGTAAATGTCAAACCAGTTTTTAGTTTCATCAAAGTAATCAACAATTTCGTTTGTTTATCAAGTTTGAAAGTTTTACATCTGGAATTAAATTTAAAATTAATGAGAACATAGCAAATGTAACACCAGTTAAGCTACTCATAGACTCATCAGTTTTGATAGAAGAAACCCCATGAAAACCTTGGTAGTCTGCTTTTACAAATTCAAAATTAATTGGATCACAACTTGAATCTTGAACATTTTTCTTTGAAACCGGCATCGAAGCTTCACACATTTTATCCATACTTTTTTTTATTGATATATGAACCTGAAATGCAGAAGTATTTTGGCCGTCACAATTATTCAAATTACAAAAGAAATATGAAAGGTTTTCCTCTGTTGAATAATCCAGTCGTTTGTCAGTTTGACAACTTATACTTCGATGGTTAGGCTGAGAAGCATACAAAACATTCATGACACTCTGATACTGTTCTTGAGCTTCTATAAGATCTCCCGCATCTTGCTCCATTATAATATCCTCGTTGTTTATATTTTGCTTCAATTGACGTTTTCTGAAGCGCTCAAATCGTTGTAAGGATTGTGTAGCTTTCTTTTTTTGGAAAAATAGAAGGGATATAAGATCGATGAAGTGGGTGCTCCGATTTACTGTTATTGATAAAATGAGCACTACAAATCCTCGTGTTTATTTGGCTCCCATTCCTTTGGTTTTTTACTGAAATAAACGAAAAATTGGGTTAGGTATATATTATTCAAAGAATATTTATTTAATGATTGTATTTAAAGAACTATCTCATTTTTTTTATAATAATAATAAATTTAATAAGTTACTTACACATAATTTTTTACTGCATTTATCCACTTAATACGTTTTTCATCCTTCCACAATGCACCGCAGTTACTCGAAGGAAAACAATAAAATTTCACAGGTGAATCTACTTTTCGCTTTCTCCGTGTTTTTTCTGAACACCCTTTGACACAACAAGATTTTATCGACACAGACATTCTAAATTATTTTAAAATTTCTTTAAATAAAACAGTAAATAAAAAAAACACGTATTGCTGGCTTTTATTTTTGCCCGAAAGATGCACATTCTAGCCACCAGTTGGCGTGACGGTCTACATGCACGGTCCCTATTGCATTTGTAGGTGATTCCTCACATAATGACAGAGGTATCATATTCAAAGAAAAAGAAGTTGAGCAATCATTACAGCTGCAGACCCCTGCTCAATGTAGTACACCGAGGAGAAATAAGATGTTTTTAAGAAAGTCTACACTTTCGACGTGCACCCAAAATGTGTTGATTTGTTAATCTTACCAAAAAGTGACTCTAAGTATCATGAATATAAATTATTTACAATAACGAAAGATTATGTAGATAAAAATGGACTTCATTATTCTACTGAAATGCTTTTCACAGCTGTGTTGAGGTGGGATAAAAAATTTAAACAGATCATTCTAAATAAATTATTACATTACTTTCTAAATAAATTCTAGATAAATACATAGAAAAAATGTATCAGTTCATTTACATTAAGAATTATCGAATGAGTGTACAGATTTTCGATTGTGTTCTTTGGAATCAACTGATTTATTTTTTAAAATATTTATAAAATCACGTTGTTTCTGGGAAGCTAGGTTCATTAGCCGTCAATTGAAAAAAAAGACGCGCTTACTGTTGCAAAGAAAAATAAGAAAATGTAAAAATTTGTGACATTGACTTCAGAAGGGCCATCAGCGAAGAACTTCAAGAAAAAGAAGACTATTAAGAAGATATTGATTGAAAGACCAATTATTATTAGACCAATAATAAAGACCAAAAATTATTGATAAGATGATATTTAGATTTGCCAAACTTTTTTACATATATATTTGTCAGAAAAATTTAATAAGTTGTCTGTTACTACTCTTGAAGTACAATCAATTTCGATTTTGTCGAAATATTAGTAATTTATAGAACATTCCATGCGTCACCAACCACTCTAAAACTTTTGAAATTTTTCAAGACAAACAATTTTTTTTCTTTTTCTGATAAATATATAATTAATTTGTAGTTAGACAAAAAAAAAATTGATAAAGGCTTCTCTCATTAGGTAAAATAATTTATTAAAATCTCAAAAGAATCAAAAAGTTTCAAAGTGGTCAATTTGTTATGGGATGTTTCTAATATTAGAATAGACATTTCATATTTTAAATTATTATAACTGTTTTTTTATTTTGATTATATTATAATATTGGTTATTATAAAGTTTATATATATATATATATATATATATATATATATATATATATATATATATATTAAATTGGATGTAATAAGTATTTAGCAAAGTACCAATTATCACATTTTACTGAAATAAATTCTTGAAATAATAATTTTTATTAGCATTATTATTTATTTATACTATTTACAGATATTTATGCTTACTTCGATTTTGGGTTGGATTTATTAACTTCGTTAATGTTTTCTTTCTATACTGTACTAAATATTAATATGAAATTTGGTGACGGGGTAGTGTGTGGAGAAAAGGAAAATAACAAACCCGGAGACGATGTGACTTTTTATTGCGCGTCACGTGACGCGTGATAGTTTTGATGCGAGTTGTGGAAGTTGTCTCTGATGTTCTGCTGGAAGTTGTGTTCACTGATGTTCTGCTGGAAGTTGTGTCTGGATGTTGTTTCGAAGTTGTCTCTCGAAGTTGTTTCTAAAAACTGTCCTGGTGTCACTCCCGTCCCGTCCTTTTATCCCTCGGTCAAACGCATCTTCTCTCTGGTAACCTTGGTGGGAGAGGTTTTCCGTTGTCCCGATTGGTTGTTCGTTCTTCCCTCCTATTGGCGCTGACGCCAAGTAAGAGGGAGGAAAAATCGGTATTGTTTGATCGGCTCCAGCCCGCTCATAAAAACGGTCTGGGCCATAAAACGATTAAGAAAAACCCGAACCTATCGGCTTTGTTTGATCAGCTCCAGCCCGCTTATAAAACGGTCTGGGCCATAAAACGGTTTAGGAAAAACCCGAACCTGTGCAACTCATCTTGTCAATAATGAGTCCCTACAGGACCCCCCTGATAGTGATTAACGATACAAGTGCATAATTTACAAAGTTACAGGGTTTATCTCAAACCGGCCTGGTAAAATTCGGTGAATCTAACGCGGCGTCCTGATCTTGTTCGGAGGCCTGGGTCGGTGTTGGGAGTCACAGGTTGGGGTGCAAGCGATGGTGCTGGTGCTGGCGCTGGTTGCATGGGAGCTTGGGTTCCGCCCGCGTCGTCCGGAGGGTCGTCATCGGAGTCGCTCTCCAGCTCTGGTTTTTCGATGTTCTCGTCGATGATGTACGCAGGTTTGAGTCTATCGATCGTAACTGGTACGTGTCTTCCCCGCATCAAGAGAATGAAAACCTTGTCAGTGCGAGAAATTACTTTGTACGGACCATCATACGGCAGTTGGAGAGGTCCGTTTGGTGCGTCGTGGCGCACAAAAACGTGGGTAGCAGTGACGAGATCCTTAAAGACGAAGATTCTGCGCTCACCGTGCCTGGACCCACTGACTGGACGGAGTGTCTCGAAGCGTTGACGAAGTTCCTTCACGAATTCAGCGGAGTTGTCGACCTCTGGGATCGCCCGGGATACCAGGAATTCTCCGGGAAGGCGAAGGGGCTGACCGTAGACCATCTCGGCTGTTGTCGCCTGTAGGTCGTCCTTCCAAGCTGCACGTATGCCAAGTAGCACCGTTGGGAGCGTTTCAGTCCACCGAGTAGCCTGCAAGCACTTGATGGAGCTTTTTAGCTGCCGATGAAAACGTTCGACCATGCCATTGGCCGCTGGGTGGTACGCCGTTGTGTGCAGGTGCGTCGTCCCTAGGAGTTGGTTGAGGCAGCGGAACAGGTGGGACTCGAACTGCCTGCCTTGGTCGGTGGTGATCCGGAGAGGTGTGCCAAAACGTGCAACCCAGCTGTTGTAGAAAGCGCGGGCAACGGTTTCGGCTTCCTGGTCCTGTAGAGGGATTGCCTCCGGCCATCGCGAGAAACGATCAACGCAGGTTAGGCAGTACCTGTATCCCTGCGAGTACGGCATGATGATCAGGTCCAGATGAACGTGCTCGAACCGGCGGGAAGGTGCTGCAAATGAGCCGACTGGAGCGGATACATGCCTGGTGACCTTGGATTGCTGACACTGGATACAAGCTCGTGCCCAGGTGCGACAGTTCACGTTGATGGAGGGCCAAACGTAGCGCTGTGTCATCATTTTCGTTGTTGCCCTGATCCCAGGATGAGACAGCCCGTGGATGGCGTCGAAGGCTGCCCTGCGGAACGGCGTCGTGAGAAAAGGCCTGGCAGTGTGTGTTTTGACGTCGCAGAAGATCGCGGCGTCTGAACCCGGAATGCGGATTTGTCGCAAGTCCAGCTCGGAGCTGTCATCTTGCAAGAGTCTTTGAAGTTCCTGATCTTGTTGCTGCGATGTCGCCAGAGCCTCGAAGTCCATTGGAACAGTGATCTCGTCGACCCTGGATAGAGCGTCGGCGACGACGTTGTCTTGCCCCGCGATGTGCCTGATGTCGGTTGTAAATTGGCTAATCAAGTCCAGGTGACGGAATTGGCGTGGCGAGCATTTGTCGGACCTCTGGCGGAAGGCGAAAATTAGCGGCTTGTGGTCCGTGAGGATGGTAAACGGACGGCCCTCGACCATATGCCTGAAATGCTGAACTGCACAGTAAATCGCTAGGAGCTCCCGATCGTATGCGCTATATTTATTCTCGGAGCTACTAAGCTTCTTTGAAAAGAATCCAAGCGGCTCCCAGTGATCGTCGACTCGTTGTTGAAGGACTGCGCCTATGCTGTAGTCCGACGCGTCGCACGCCAGAGACAGGTCTGCGCCGGGTCGAGGATGCGCCAAGAGTGCTGCGGTGGCCAGCTCCTCCTTGCACTGCATGAAGGCTGCTTCGGCTCCGTTGTTCCACTGAATCGGCGTGCTCCCCTTGATGTTACCTTTGAGGAGGTCGTTGATGTTCGCCTGTGTTTTAGCAGCCCTGGGTAGAAACCTTCGATAAAAATTGAGCATCCCCAGGAACTGCCGTAGTCCTTTGGCAGTCTTCGGCTTCTCATATTCTCGGATCGCGGCGACTTTTTCGGGAAGCGGTTCTGTTCCTCTCTCGGAGACGCGGTACCCTAGAAACTGTATGGTTGCCGCGCCGAAACAGCACTTGTTGGGGTTGATCACGACACCAAACTGCTGCAAGCGTTCGAACAGGATTTGCAGATGACCACGATGCTCCTCTTCGGACGATGATGCCACCAAGATGTCGTCTATGTAAGCGTAGCAGAAATCCAAACCGCGGAGGACTTCGTCGATGAACCGCTGGAACGTTTGCGCGGCGTTTCGCAACCCGAAGCTCATGGATGGAAACTCGAATAATCCAAATGGTGTGGTAATGGCCGTTTTAGGAACGTCTTCTTCCGCGACTGGAATTTGGTGATATGCCCTTACCAAATCGATCGAGGTGAAGATCTTCTTCCCGTTGAGCGTCTGCGCGAAGTCTTCGATGTGGCGCACCGGGTAACGATCCGGGATGGTGCGTGCGTTGAGGGCCCGATAATCACCACAGGGACGCCATTCGTCGCCTTTCTTTGACACCATGTGCAAAGGTGAAGCCCAACTGCTCTTAGATGGGCGGCAAATGCCCAACCGCAGCATGGACTCGAACTCCTTTCTGGCGTTCAACAGTCGGTCCGGGGCAAGTCGACGCGGTCTTGCGGCTTCAGGTGGTCCGGGCGTCGTGTGTATGTCGTGGACGGTGCTGTGTTTCACTGTTGGTGCCTTGCATGCTCCGTCGGGTCGCGTGATTTCTGGGTAGCGCTGCAAAAGCTCGTGATATTCAGAATTTCCGATGACGATTTTGACACTTGCGATGTTACCCGAACTCGGCCTATTTCCGGTCGTCTTGACTTGCGTCAGGCTATCTACGAGATGTTTGTTTCGCATGTCTACCAGCAGGCCGTAGTGAGCCAGGAAATCGGCGCCAATAATCGCGCGTGTTACGTCCGCGATCACAAGGTTCCACGTGAAGTCGCGTCTCAATCCGAAATCCAATGTCATTGTCACTGAGCCGTACGTCGCAATCGGCGTGTTGTTTGCTGCGGAAAGTTCGTAGTTCGTCTTTGTCCGGCGACCACGCACAAGTTTACGGGGAAAAATACACAGATCCGAACCAGTGTCTATCAGAAATTTCGTGCCGCTAATGCGATCTGGCACGAACAAGCGGCGTACGTTTGGGCAGTCATCGCTTGCCGCCATAAGCGCTGATCCGCTTAGTTTCCCGAACGCGCGGTGAAGACGGCGTTTAACTCGCACGGAGGCCTGCATTTGCGCGCACTGTCACCGAACGTGTAATGGTACCAGCACATTCCGTCGTACTGGACCGGAAGGCGAGAACCTGAGCGGTTGCGGTTCGACGGTGACCGATCCGAGCGGTCTCGACTGATTGAACGGCTGCGGCGCGCTTGCTGGAGCTCTGACCTAATGGCCGAGATTTCCCGTCGGTTGTCTATCTGCACCTCCGCCAATTGTCGTTGGAGGCCGGCCAATTGCTCTAAGATCTTCGACTCGAGGGAAGATGACACTGCGGATACCTGGTTTCGCGGCTGTAGGGTCCCGATCGAGTCCAAAACGTTGTCCGCGATCCTGGCCAACTCGTCGAGGGAGGTGTTTTCTTGCTGCGTCGCTAGGCAGGCCCGCACGACCGGGTTGAGGCGGTCCATCCAGAGGGCTTTGGTGATGTCCTGGGCCCCGTGTTCGCCGGCAAGTAGCTGCAGATGTCGCAAAAATTGTGACGGAGTTCGGTCGCCGATGTCCTCGCGCTCCAACAACTGCCGTGTCCGTTGTTGCTGTTTTTCCGAGTCTCCTGATAAGTTCGTCCTTCAGCTTCTGATACGGGTCGTCGGCTTCCTTTGGTGGGTCGAGAAGTAGGTCGCGGATCTCCTTAGCGTACCGCGGCTCGAGCGACGTACCGATGTATTCGAACTTCTCGGTACTGGTAGTGACACCAGCGTTTTTCAATGCCCAATCAGTTAGTTGGAACCAGAGGTCCGGGTCCTCTGGTAGAAATGCGGGCAGTCTCACTCGCGCCCCGTTGGAGTGGTTATTCGCCATAGCTTGTCGCGAGTGTCTTGGCGCACGTTGCTACCACCGTCACTTGTAAAATATGTAGATCACGTCGGGGTCACCACTTTGGTGACGGGGTAGTGTGTGGAGAAAAGGAAAATAACAAACCCGGAGACGATGTAGAGAGACCTTTTATTCCGCGTCACGTGACGCGTGCCGGTTTTGATGCGAGTTGTGAAAGTTGTCTCTGATGTTCTGCTGGGAGTTGTGTTCACTGATGTTCTGCTGGAAGTTGTGTCTGGATGTTGTTTCGAAGTTGTCTCTAGAAGATGTTTCTAAAAACTGTCCCTTTGTCACTCCCGTCACGTCCTTTTATCCCTCGGTCAAACGCATCTTCTCTCTGGTAACTTTGGTGGGAGAGGTTTTCCGTTGTCCCGATTGGTTGTTCGTTCTTCCCTCCTATTGGTGCTGACGCCAAGTAAGAGGGAGGAAAAATCGGTATTGTTTGATCGGCTCCAGCCCGCTCATAAAAACGGTCTGGGCCATAAAACGATTAAGAAAAACCCGAACCTATCGGCTTTGTTTGATCAGCTCCAGCCCGCTTATAAAACGGTCTGGGCCATAAAACGGTTTAGGAAAAACCCGAACCTGTGCAACTCATCTTGTCAATAATGAGTCCCTACATGAAATATATTTAAAATTTGAATTGAACGGAATTCTACCGCGTTTTCTCTTTTTAGTCTGCAGGAGAAACACTAGGAGCGCTAAAAACCGTATACTCTATTTTAACATTGTCTCTTATGGAGACCTTCCCCTCTATCCTATCCTCTTTGACCCGCACAAGCTAAGAAGCCAGCGCTCGTTCCAGTTAGTATATATTTCAGTGGACAATACGTACTAAAATAACTTTCAAATATAATAAAAAGAGACGACAAACTAAACGTCGAAAATATCGCAACAACGTTATAACACACTAGGGAAATATGACAACATATTCAGTTATAATATCACAAGAGCATCGAAAATATTCGATTATTTTTCGAGTCACGAGACGTAATCTGTGAAAAACCACGAGCGTAGCTCGAATGGTCTTTTAAGGATTATGTCGAGTTACGGGTAAAAATAATCAATTATTTTCAATTGCTCGAGTGGTATTCGTTACAATTATATAACGAATAATAATAAACCAAGCGATTTATAATTAACTAAATTGACATTAAAATACAAAAACTTTGTAAATACAACTTTGTTGTCATGACAAATATTGAATCATGGCTCTGGATTTACATTATTATTCATTGTTTTTGCTTTGTTGGGCCCACCGAATAACCGAGGTGATTATAACACGTCGTCCAAGGTATATGCGTTTATCTATACCCGGTAACTAAGTAAAATTCTCAATTGCTATTGGCCAATTTTATGTTATTTAATCCTTATTATCATCACATATTTTAGGAAATTTTCGTGGGGTGTTGTTTTGTAGTGCGCTGTTACGTCGCTGTGATATTATCAACGCGTTGTTCAGTCGTACGTTGTTTTATCCCGGCCAACTTAACTACATGCCTATCGAGGTGTTGGCAAGCCTGGTATTTCCACATTTCTATCAAACCATGATGTGTATGAGGTATGGCAGAGGTATTAATGGCGTGTGGTTCGTTTGCAGTTGGTGAGTGTGAATAACATTTATAATTTTGGGTTAAATTACATCAATATTTCTTATATTAAACTTATAATGATATCAGAGAGGAGATAAACAACAAAAACACAACAAAAAAGTTTGTTTGCAGCACAACAAAAAAGGAGCAGTAAGAGACACTATTTATTCCCACACGAGTTATAAAGAACTACCTGTTTTTTCTCCGAGTGCCACCTTTTGCTAACCTAGATATTTAGAATTCAAAAGAATTATAATTATATCTAAATTTTATCTATACAGTACAATTATATAGGAAAAAGATAAGAAAAAAGTATCTAAATTTAATGATTTTCTAAAACCTAATAAAGTCGGAACACAGGCTGAGTATATAAATATATTCAACCTTTCCCGAGCTCTATAACACTAATGAATATTTTTAGCACTACCAAAAACAAATTTCATGTGAAATTTGTCAGTTATTTTATAGCTTTCAGTCCACCTTCATGGCACTCAAAAAATCCAGAAAAATCATCTGTAGAAGCATTTCGAGATTTATCTCTCATCAGTACAGATTTGCTTTTATGAATAACAATTTGTAAACCACTCACTTGAAACCCATGTGGGTGATAAAATTAGATAATGATCTCCGATATATTACGATATTTTCTCTACTAAGGACAAACTATGTACATTTAGATATAAAATACTTAGTCACAACCCCACTATAGTGTACACAACGTATGTCGTGGCATAACAAGTTTGCAACACTAGTATAGATGCATGAAAACAGATTAACATTTGTTTAAAGCAGCATAGGCTATGATAAAACTCAAGTTATAACTAGGGTAGTGAGTAGTTGATCATATTCATATTTCGAATTTTTATTGGAATATTCTATTTTTTTCCTAAACAGTTGAATTGATCCTCTTTGGTATTAATCGACCACCGTGTATTAATCGACCCTGTTTCGACGCTTGTGCATTAATCGACCCCTGAAGAACTCTTATCGACTCCCTGTAGTAGGTATCAACCACTTTGGCAACCACTGATCTAAGCAAACTTCCCCAAATTATTAATTCATTGGAACTAGGGTTGTCAACTGTTGATCACGAAAAAAGAGTTTTAATAAAAATTTTATAAAAACAAAAAATCGAACTAAAAGTAGTTAAAGTAATGGATTACTACGTTTGAATTGAAGCGCAGTAATTCATTGATTTATCTAATTTCATTATTGAAGATTCACATAGTAATTTCTGCCAATGTTAAAAAATAGAACATTTTAGAATACCTCCTGTATTCTAGTGTAAAGGCATGTATTTCGCCCGGTTTTTGAAGCGCTGTACAAAGGAAACAAAAAATATTTTTAGTATACATTTTTTTATCATTTGTTTATTGATGTTTTATTATTACATTCAAAAAAAAAAAAAAAAAATTAAATTGATAAAGTTATGACCAGTTAAAGTGAGGGGTCCAAAAAAAGAGGGTGTCCTGGCGTGCATAATTCCAACCCTCCTGGTGATCTGAAAAATAAAAACCAGACGGATTCTTAAATATTATATATGCCGCTATCGTATGAACCTTGGTTCAAGTTATATTATATATATTATTATCAAGCTATTTGAAAAAAAAAAAAATGTTGCATATTATTTTTAACAGTTTTGAATTTTTTAAAAATACTAAAAGAAAAGTTATAGTTATGAGCAAGGTCCACACGATAAAGGGATGTATAAACAACATCTTCTCCAATTTTGAAGTAAATCGGTCCATTAGAACTCGAGATATCCTTACCGCCAGCTCGAAAAAAGTAGTTTCGAGAAAAACGCGTTCAAAGTTTTGAGACAAGTTTTCGGCAATTTTACTTATAGAATGGTACAGAATACTTACATATTTTTAATCGGCGATTCCTGCTCCATATAAGAAACCTTCCTCTACTTCAAAATGCTCATTCTCCGATGTTCTCTGGCGAAGACGAGCAGTTCTACCCTCCTTTGACGCCTCTAAAGTCCGGAGTTCCGAGCGCTCGATACGCGCTTCGTCCCGTCTCGCTGCAAAAGCATTAGCTTCTGGGCCAATCGTAATTCCCATAACATCTAAGATTTTTAATATGGGTATAAAACCTTCATTAAAAATACTAACTGCGAAGAAAGTGGCAATTTCAATTGTTTTCGGTCCAGCGTGAATGTGCTTCGGAGCAAAAGTCCATATAAACGAATTCAAAGATTCGTTATTATTTTGGGTTTCAGAACCCAAACATCGTTCCAATAAAGCATCAGCTGATAATTGTTCATAAATTGGTTTTATTACTTGTAAAACGTTGTCATTTAGAGGAGGATTTTTGTGGTCAAATTCGTCAATAGTGCCGTCTTCCATTGCCTTCTGATACTTGCACCAACTAGATGAACAATTCATGTGTTGAGGATTTTCGTTAGTTGAAATTTTATGAAAGTAGGTTGCCCACACATCTCCCTTCATGTCTTCAACAGAATCTGGATTTCGACGAATTGCCAAACCATAATATAAAGACAATTCATTGATTAGCTTATCAGTGAGTTTACCAGCTCCTTTGCCACCAATACCTCTATTCTCTTATTTTGCTTTCCGTAACCGTGAACCCATGCGTTTTTGAACGTGCCCAACACACTCCTTTTTTTCTACTACCGGGTTATCATTGTAGGGGTTAATATCAAGAATGCCTTTGAAAGTTTTTGAGTCACCATCTCCGATATATCGGATAAATTTTACATTATGCTTGGTTTCCGACCTCCCAAACATTTCAACAACCGCGTCAACCTCCATTTTTCCGGCGCTTCCTTTATGATTTATAGTACAGACTTCTTCATGCTCTTCATACCAATCTCGATAAGCTTGGATGTCATCTTTTTTTTTGTGTTTCCATAGATTACACCCTTGACAAAAACTTGATTTTACTATCGTATCAACAACTTTTTTACTGTACTTGCCGACGAGCGTAGTAACACCAAAGAGAGAATTGAAGCCTCGTTTTTTCCACGTGCCATCGCCGGAAACAGTCAAATAATTAGGATTAGCGTGAGGATCAGACTCTAATATTAATTCCTTTTCTTCTCTTACGGTTTTTGAAATTATTTGATCGTAAACCGCTGAAGCGGCCGTGTATACATTGCCAAGGCATCTGTAATATGTACCAATGGTCAAGCCTTGACAAATGTCCATTATACTACAAAATATATTTATACCTTCTCTTCCTACTCCTAGCAATCTCATAGCTGCTACAATTCTTCGATTTACTTCGAATGCTTTATTTATAAAGGGCGATGATTGAATATATCGTACTTGCTCACACTCACATTGTAAAGCAATTTTAAACCCTAACCCACGAGCAGCTGTACGACTAAATTTTATATCTTGCTTACATGTAGAACACAGGATCAATGTTGAAAGCGTGGTAAAAACAGAAAAAAATTCTAAAATACAATAACCGTAATTGTTATTAATTATAAGTTCCTCATCCTGCGAATGTTTTAATTTTGCTGCAGATGTACTAGTGAAACTGGTTTCTTCTTCTTCAGTAAATTGATTACCGTAAAATTTCCTCCTTTTAAATCTGCATGGCCGTGCAGAACTAAATTTTGAAGTTTTTCTATCCATTACAAATTGTAAATAAATTTACAATTTATAAAATAATTTTCACTTGAAAACTGTTAAACGCGTTGTTAGGTTAGCACGTGCACTCAGTACGAAGTTTGGCTCAAAACTAACTTCACTAAAACGGCTATAACTCATAAAATAATAGGAATCTTGAAAAATTCTTTTAATGACATATTCTTGAATGTCTAAACTTTGGAAATATGAAAAAAAAAACGTTTTTTTCAAAATTCTACACTAGAATACCCCCTTAAGTACAAACTTTAAATCGTCCCTCTTTCGTTTCTCTGCTCAGACTTATGTATATTATAAGGTAGCTAAAATGTCATCATTCTATATGCCTAGGCTTTAACTTTGACTATCTAAATGAAAAAAATAGAAAGATTAAAAATTTAATGCATAAAGTGCCACGAGAATGTGCCACAAATGACCTTCATTCCAATTGATACAATAATGGTCTCTTCCGATTACATATTTCGTGACATGTGTTAACATTTGAACATTAATATTTCTGTATTTAATTAACATTTAAATATACCAAGTTTATAAATCAGGGACCCCAAATGGGGTCGCTTAGGGAACGTTCAAGTATTACGTAACGCTTTTTTTTTAAATTGCCCTCCCTACCCTACCATAACTCATAGTAACGTTTCTGGGACCTCCCCCCCCTGTTCATTGCTTGTTACGTAACATTATAAATATTTTTGAAAATATACAAGACAAGTGATTTTATATCTGTGTTGCAACAAATTAGTATAAAAACAATACATTTTGATTTAAAGTGTTTATTAATTTTCATAAATTTAGATATTTAAGAAAGGATTAAATTTATTTAATAATTTTACTCAAAAAGAAATAATAATATTGAACAATTAAAGAATAGTATCTTCTGACCATGGACCCGCTAACTATTCAAGTACATCTCCAATTATTTCTATTCCTTGGGCAGATTCAGTTTCTATTTCTTGAGGTACGTCTACCTTGTCGACGTCATTAATTGGTAACCATTGTAGATCGTCGAATTCGGTTTTTGAATCAATTACACATACCATTTCATCTTCTCGCTGAGCGGCAATCCTTTTTGGTTTTATTTTAATCGTACGACGTTTACGACCATGAATCTTATGATGTGTCGCAAGTGAAGATTTAGTAGCAAAATATATACCACATTGATCGCAAATTCGTTCGTTTATATAATCTCCAAATACGCTCGGACAATACAAATCATAAGGTATTTCCTTATAATCATGTTTTGGAGTCATTTTAACCGCAAGTCGAATAAGTAATGGAGCAAATTTGAACGATTCTTTAGAGTTAGGTAGAGGAATTGTCAGGGGACCTTTTTCTCTCTGGTAAAGTGGATAAGGAGGTGGTAGAAATTGCTCTTTCAATAAAAAGCCAATATTACTTCTAGCTTTCCCACAACATTCTTCGTTATTGCACTTGCAAATTTGTAAGAAATATTGAGATTCTCTAATGAGAGTAATATACTAAGTGTGGATCGACCTTTTCGGGAAATGGTAATGTTCCTTTATTATGTTTGTATTCAGCAAAAACAGGATAGCAATTGGCCTGCATGTTCCAAATTTTGGAGCTCAAGATCATCATCAATAGTCTTTCCGTTATTATCTAAATGATTTCCAAAATGATCATGCTGCAAAATCAGTCCTGATAATTGTTTACTGAGAGGTGCCATCCTTCTTTCCACTCTATTATATGCACTTCTCCCTGGTGCATTTGTAACGAGAAATATCCAAGTTATAATATCCAAGTTATAGTTATAATTCTTAAAATGTTGTATAGCAAACCTAATGGTCTTCTGATAGCAGGGATTTTCGTCTGGTCCTCTATCGACGCTAAAAATTAAAACTGGCTACTTGATTATCAGGAGTTTTTAAGAAATCTTTAAAGATTTCTAAGTCAATTAGAGCTTCACAGTCTTCACTATGTGTTGCTGCTGTACTTGATGAATGCTTGCCACTTCTAACAGCAATATAAGTTGGTCCAGAGTATCCTACAGCTTCTGGACGACCTACTCCTTATATTAAATATATAAAATTGATTAGGAAAAAAAAATCATATTTTTATTATAGTTGATTAAAATAATTGCCTTGAGGTTCAATTTTTATCCCTGCATATACAGAAGGATTCAAGAGTTAATTTAAGGTGTGAAGCAACAACCCAATCATGATTGGGTAATGTTACTCGATATTCAATATGCATAAGTAAAGGAGCTTGATTGTTGGCTGCTGGAAGACCTAATGGGACTTTTTTTATCATCTTGGGATATCCACCCTGCTTGTCCAGGACCCAAAAGAGAAGCTATTTCTTTCAAGCTTCTTATTGTTGATGTAGTAAACTGTCCATTGGGATGTTTTTTATGTGAATCTACTCAAATTTACTGTGCTCTACTTAATTTTACAGGAACAGTATTCAAATGTCTTTTACCTTCAATAGTTGTACTGTTCCTTGGTAGCAATCTTAAATATGTTGCACTATGACTGAGTGTGAAAACGAGCTTGAGCAATCGATCATGAGTTCATCCAATGTATGAACACCGTGAACTACTTCAGTCCGTCGTTTTGGATCAGCACCTCCTGAGAACATCGCAATATCAAGAATAGTCTTATATAGTTCTGGTTGATTTTCTTCCAACTTCGGTCTACCAGGTGTTTTCTGTAATTTTAAGATTTCATCGACCCCCGGAATTTCTGTGGCTTTTTTTAATTTTAATTTTTGTGATCTAAACTTTTTTTGTTAATTAGCATTATTTTCTTTTTCTTTTTCTTCAAAAGTTTTCGTTCTCTTGCTGTTTCCTGTCGCAAATTATTAATTTGCCTTTGAATAGCAACTTCGGCTAATCCAGCATCTCTTCTTAATTCTTTTGAATGAAGTAAGTTTTGTAGTAGTTTTCAAAAACAGCTACATTGTAGCTATAAAACTATTTAACTTACTACCAAAGGAACTAAAAACAATTGAAAATAGTAATATTACAATAAAAAAAAAGCTTAAAAATTGGATCAAATCCAATATTTAACTGATTATTATAATTATATTTATTATTATTAGGGGTTACTAAACTGTTGCTAGATGTTATTCTATTCTATTTCTAAGGAAAACGGATATATCAAAGTTATTTTATTTTGTTTCTAAATATGAATGGATTTATCAGGATTACTAATATTTAAATAGCTAAGTAAAAAAAATTCTAATTAATATGCTTATCCTGCTAACTGGTTTAGTTGGATTAAGCAATGTGATAAATTTGTGAACACTAGAATAGCAAAGACATACTACTAATATTTTATTTTTAATTATTTTGTACGATTTTAGGTTAGATAGATTTAAGGTTTTGTAACCAGACCTGCTCTCAGGCTTTAAATTGCCTATGTAGGATTACTTTGTAATTAACTGGTTGAATAAATTAAAGTTCGCTATATAAAATAGCTATTTTTGCTTTTGACAATACTTGAGATGGGGTAGCATATGTTTTCTGCTGAACTGTTGCTACACTGAAGTTTGTATTGTTGTTTAAATCATTATTCTCAGATGTAGTAGTAGAATCAGTTATAATTGCTATTGTCGGATATTCCATTGATGTGTTGCTAATAGTTGCTTCTAATGATGAATTGGGATTTGTCGATAGTACAAGAGCATTATTTGAGGAAGACTCATGAGTAGTTGGGTCAATTTTTACAGACTCCGTATGATCACGAACAACAGGTTTCTGAATAAAAAGAAAAAAACTTAACGAGATAATTTTTCTAGTAGGAGTACCATTTTTCTTTTCTAATAAAAATATTTTACTGCTAAAGTTTTTATCAAATTTTTACATCAAAAATACTATTTCTAAATAAACAAACAAAAATTGTAACCTATCAAAATATAAGGAAATAGTACTTACGGTCTTGAAAAAACGTAAAATATTTTGAGTTTTCCTTTTTGTAGCGTCTAAGATATTTTTTTATGCTATTTTCAATAAAAATGTCAAATTCAGGTGTTTTATATTGGCTTTTTGTTGTGCGCCATTCTTCATTAACCTGTCGTTGAGCTTCCATAGGTTTCATGAGAGGAAAGCATTTTCGAAAAGAGCCATATAATCTTGAATATAGATCATTTCGCTTCGACATCGCATAAATTGATGAGATTAGCAAATGACAAAATTATTTTTTTTATAAAATGATAAATATAGTTAATAATAACAGTGAGAAAATATAAGGTTATGTCTAGGACTCCTTATGACACTGGCGGTAAAAACCTTAGAACTTATACTTATGGAATAGGAATACCGTATAACTTACATATACCGAAACTGTGTCCAACATCTGTGCGACAAGGAACGATATAACATTTCTTTTGTTCGCTATGCGCATGCCCCAAAATCAAATAAACATTCATTTTTTAACCATAAATCACGTTGAACTTTAATTTTGAAATATTTTTTTTCTTTTACTATAAGTACTAGTATAGTACGATTTAATAAAAATATAACTTGACACTGTAACAAGAAAACTACTATTCTTATTTTGTTTATTATTACATTACAACTTTATTTATTACAAATTTATTTAATATACATTACAATTTTTACAAAATAAAAATAAATCTACTGTACATTATTGATTTTTAAAATGCATCAATTTACTATAATAAATATATTCCTAATATATTCTTTTTTCTGTAAGGTTGGCGCATCATGAAACAGGAAACAATCTCAATTTGTCCAATCACTTCCAATCACATAGAACTGTGTCCAATCACTTCTTGGACACAGTTCTATGATTTGTATTCATGTTCCATACATATAAGTTCTATGGTAAAAACATGAAAGATAAAAACTCTACTTCTTGAACCAATCATCTTTTTTCGTTTTATAGTAGAAGATTCAGTGTAAAAACCATAGAACTTATACTAATGGAATAGGAATAGCGTATAACTTACGTGTACCGAAACTTTGTCCAACATCTGTGCGACAAGGAAAGATATAACATTACTTTTGTTCGCTATGCGCATGCTCCAAATGAAATAAACATTTATTTTCTAACCTTATAACCATAAATATGGTTGAACTTTAATTTAGAAATATTTTTATTGTTACTTATACAATTTTTATAACATTAAGTGCTTTTTATTTTTTAGGTGGTGTATTATTTAGTTCTATAATTTGTATCTGTTAAAAATATATTAAAGAAAAATTTAAAAGAAGTTAAAGTTAAAAAAAGTGTTTATTTTTTAAATGAAAAATATTTAAGTTTACATAAAAAATAAGAGATTTATCAAAAGATAATAAGTTTTTTTTTTATTAGTATAAGTACTAGTATAGTACGATTTAATAACAATACAACTTGACACTGTAACAAGAAAACTACTTCTCTTTTATTTAATATTACATTACAACTTTATTACAAATTTTAAACTTAATATATATTATAACTTTTACAAAATAAAAATAAATCTACTGTAAACTTAATAAAGTCGGAACACAGCCTGATTATGTAAATATATTTAACCTTTCCAGAGCTCTATAACACTAATGAGTCTTTTTAGGACTACCAAAAACAAATCTCATGTGAAATTTGTCAGTTATTTTTTAGCTTTCAGGCCACCTTCGTGGTACTCGACAAAAACCAGAAAAATAACATTGTTTTTTAAGATCATGTCATTCCGATACCTTGTTGATACATGATCTTAACAAACAATGTTATTTTTCAGGTTTCTGTTGAGTGCCACGAAGGTGGACTGAAGGTTGGTAGTACTAAAAAGACTCATTAGTGTTATAGAGCTCCAGAAAGGTTGAATATATTTATATATTCTGACCGTGTTCCAACTTTATTAAGTTTATAATAATAATAATAAAGGCCTTTGTTCGTAATAAACACAAAATATCAATAAAACATGCAATCCATTGGGCGAGGTTCAGTTCGCCCTGTCTACAATAATAGTAGACAAAACGTCTGTTCAACTAACCCAAATAATTAAACTAAAAATAGCCAAAATAATGAAAATAATAACATTTGAAAGTTTGTGACAGAGAAAATGCTAACCAAGCCAAATAATTACTACAACTTTCCTGAATTTCCGAAACGATTTTATTACGAATGCCGCATTGCCAGCAATATACACCCATTTTGTTGATTAGCAATATTGATATTATCAAAAAAGAAGTAATAAACTCTTAATAAACTGGATTAATAACATGCATCTAACAAGATGGCAACTGTAAACAACATCGAAAAATACGTGTAGGCCGCGCATGAGCATTTCGACCCAAAGAAATAGAATGAGACTTTGCATCTCACTTCTTGGACACAATTTTATGATTTGTATTCCTGTTCCATAAGTATATGTTCTAAGGTAAAAACGCTTCAATCGGGCTACATGTTGGCAGCGCTTGTCATACGATGGCGTTGGTATAGCGTTTAAAATAATAAAAGCGCGAAAATTCAAGTTTGAATTGTCATAATTCATAAATATCCTACTTATTAAATTAACATAGTGTTACGTAACAATGTATTTATACTGTCTCTGAAAGGTTAAAATTTACTGGCGCTTTGTGTCACATGTTACCTGAGTTGCGCTTTGCGTCATTTCTACTGCAGCGAGACAACAATTCAGCAACGGTGACTGCAGTGTTGCCAACTTGGGGGGGGGGGGGTTATCCCCAAATTTAGGGGGAATCACGATGTAAAGGTATTTTTTTAGGGGGTACATTTATTTGGGGGGATTTTTTATCGGGTACATTATTTAAGAAATTTTTTTGAGGGCGATAGATTTAAACGTATATATTGAAAGAAAAAATTAAAAAGAAAAGAATGTATGTATAATGACACAGAACATAATAATTTATAAACCCAAATAATGCGTAAGTGAGCACAAAAAGCATGAACTCACTACAAACAAAATGCAGGACTCTATACAATTATATAGTTTATATTAAGCCTTGAAACAACCATTGCATATTGTTTAGAGTTGTTCTTACAAATTAACAAAAAAATAAAAAAAATAAAACCCCCTCACTAATATCCCCTCACTAGTCCTCATTAAATAGTTTACTTAAATTAATGTGCGTAAATGTGTAAAATACGCTCACATAAATACAAAAGCTCTTTTATACCACTTAACCGTATTTTAAATTTACATTTAAAATTACCTCTCAAACAAGATGAACAATGAAAACTTTAGGGGTTTTTAATCGACATCTAGGGGAATTGAAGTTGGTCCTAGGGGGAAAATTCTGTACGAGTCACATCACTGGCTGTCTGTAGTGCGCACTAATGTAGTATTGTCGCTTTTCCAGTGTAGTCATTTGTCTTTGTTCAGTCTCTTTTTTTTTTAGACCCTTTGTTATGTTAAGTTCATTTCTATTTATTGATTTCTATTTATTATAATACCCAATAAATGCTTAACAAACGTTTAAACAAATGTAGAAAATAATTTTTTTTTGTTTGTTTCAGGAGTTAGGAACACATTTTCATCAGAAGGTGAAGTAGTAGAAATTAAAACACAAATAAAAATCCAATATTTAATTGAAGAAAATTGAAGAGAATTTTACTTTGCTCTGCCAGACTTCCGTATGTTTCGTGCTCTGCAAATCTCCTTGATACATAAAACTTCCAGAAGATTTTGTATCGGGAAAACTCCAAGGTTTCTTGGACTGTGGATTCTAAAATGAAAATTTTCTGATGAAATAAAGGCCATTTTAATTTGAGGATGGATCTAATTTTTCCTTTGTGAGATCATAGTTGAAGAAGGTCAATATGAATCTAAGCCGACAAATTCAAACAGGAGAAATATATGTGAAAAGGGAACTGCAAGAAGAGCTTCTAGCAATTTCATATGGTTTCAAGATGGTGCAGGTTTAATGCAAGATGGTGATTTGCCAGATGAAAAGACAAGTCATAAAGTCTGTGACTTTGCTTGAGAATATCTATATTTAAAACTTTTGTTCCCAATTCGGAACATTTCTATTAAGACTCCATATAGTTTCAGGGGTGAAGAAATCTTATCATAAAGTCTTTGATTAAATCTGAGTCATCATATTTTTTTGTTGAGAAAGTGTTTGTGCAACGTTTCTTTTTTTTGCTTCCTAAATGTTA
Source organism: Phosphuga atrata (assembly GCA_944588485.1). Lineage (NCBI taxonomy): Eukaryota > Metazoa > Arthropoda > Insecta > Coleoptera > Silphidae > Phosphuga > Phosphuga atrata. The sequence goes on along the minus strand of OX155899.1, from coordinate 16,887,787 downwards.
GATTTGTGGTGGTCAATCAGTTTTATAAGACAAAAGACCGATTCATAAAGTCTTGAAATTTGGATTGGGACAGGAATAAAGATTTATATCTGCAATAGTTTTTCGTAATATTTGGCTCTCTTTCAATTTTCTCTTATCAAATGTTTATTGGAATATTGCAATTAAAGGTTGTTAATTTAATTCATAACAATTTGCAACATGAAATATGAAGTCATAAAGTCTGTGATGAAGTCTTTAAAAAGTTATTTTTATTCTTGTCATGTTTTGCACAATTAGAAGGAATTCACAATTTTGCTTGACATTGTGCCCATTTACTTAAGGGCAAGTAAGAATTTTGCAAATAGAAATAATTCTGAATTGGTAAAACCATACAACATTATAGATAATCAGATAAACTTAATAAAGATGGAACAAAGCTTGAATATATAAATATACTCAACCTTTCCGGAACTCTATAATACTAATGAGTCTTTTTAGGACTACCAAAAACAAATCTCGTATGAAATTTGTCAGTTATTCTATAGCTTTCAGTCCACCTTCGTGGCACTCAACAAAAACCATAAAAATAACATTGAATTTTAAGATCATTGATTTATAAGTTTATCTGATTATAATGTTGTATGGTTTTACCAATTCAAAATTTATCATTTATATCAATAACCTGCCAAGTTCATGTCTCTCTCACAAAATGTCAAAATTAAAAACATCTAACCCTAATCAACACATGGGTTTTCAAGTGAGTGATTTACAAAATATTGTTCATGGAAGCAAAGCTGTGCTGATGAGAGATAAATCTCGAAACGCGTCCACAGATGGCTATCCACTCAAGGTATCGGAAAGACATGATCTTAAAAATCAATGTTATTTTTATGGTTTTTGTTGAGTGCCACGAAGGTGGACTGAAAGCTATAGAATAACTGACAAATTTCATACGAGATTTGCTTTTGGTAGTCCTAAAAAGACTCATTAGTATTATAGAGTTCCGGAAAGGTTGAGTATATTTATATATTCAAGCTTTGTTCCGTCTTTATTAAGTTTATAGAAATAATGCTGCTGGGATTAATGGTTCTAGTTGTTGTCTGTCTAGTCCTGTCTACCAAATCTTGTCTGTCTAGTGTTATTACGTATGAGTCTAAGATATAAATTAACTTATTAGAATTGTGATGTAGAAGTCGAACAGCTTACAGTTATTTATTTATTTGTACACAAAATTATACATTTTTAAGATAAAACAAATTTAAAGACTTAAGGGGGGAGCCTCATTTAGAAGCAGGAAAATTCGACTAACTTTGGGAGTGGATTGCGGGTAGATAAATGAATGAAACTAAGAAATGTAGGATTAATTAATTAATTTAAAAATTAATTGTTTAAAAATATCTAAATCAATTGAAGTGTGATTTCAATGTTAGACAGTATTTTTCTATTAAAAACAAAGTTAAAGTGTCATTAGTGAACAAAGACGTGACATCTAAGGAGACAAGTAGGTAGTTTTTTGGTATGATTACGTTTTTTAAGTTTTCAATTACTTTGTATGGATTGTTAACATTATAGTTGAAAGAAGGTAAAAAATGTTTAAGGACGTTAGCTATAAATTTAGCAAGAAAATAAGTGGGAGAACGAATACAAGAATCAATCGGGCGTATAGGTAAATCTTTCTTGTCTATTTTGGTTAAACCATAAAATCTCGGGGCCGTGCTGTTATGTACAATCAGAGTCCTGTATTGTTTCTCCGAGATATGTTCCAGTTCTTTAAGTTTTTTGATAAATGAGTTGTTTAAATTCTGTATGGAGGAGGTAGGATCTTTTTTAAGTAATTGATGGTTTTATTATCTAGTAAGATGGAATTAACTTTGTCGAAATAAACAGATTTTTGGAAAATAACAGTTCTATTACCTTTGTCAGAACAAGTAATTAAAAGGTTTTTGTGTTAGCTGATAAAACGTAAGGTTTCTTCGTAAAGAGCTTGAAAAGAGTCTACATGATGATGACGTCTATGATTAGAAAAATGTATATGATTAGTGATCATATTAGTGCATTTTGCCCTAATAAGATTTTTGTTGGGATTGTCTGGAAGGTGATCAATAATTTGTTCGATGTCCTTAATGTGGTTGAAGATAGGAAGATCTGTATGATTGTAATTCATGCTAAATTTAGGGCCCAAGCTTAAAAATTGCAATATATCTGGAGGAACGTACGTTTGGGACAAATTACAAATCCAGTTCGTGTTGTTATCATGATCTAACACAACTGTATTAATTTTGGATAAACGTTTTGCAAATTTAATACGTTGAATTTTTTTAGAATAATTGAATTGGCGTAAAAAAGGTTACAAGCGAAAAGACGTATTTTATCTATTAAAAACTGTGGAAGATGAAATGTTAATAGTTTTAAACAATTATCTAAAGTATTTTGCAAGAAGTAATTTGCCTATGTACAATATTGATTTCTAAATTGAGAATGGATCTTTTTGTGTTGATAATGATGCTGTCTATTTTTTGTTTAAACGCCGGCGGAGGATTAAGCGTCATCGAGCGATGAACGCATTTGAAATATTGCTGCACATGTGCAGGAATAAGGTTACGTTTCGGGCAATTAAGAAGAAAAATCTTTTGCTTGACTAATCTAGCTATCTTTGTGGTGGAGCGATTGAAGATCTTGATGTTATGTTTGATGTCTCCACCATATTCAGATTCTATGTTGTTCAAGAAACCCATACTTGTAGAGGAACCAGATAAAATTGATGTTATGTGGTTGATATCCAAAATAGTTATATAGAAATGAATGATTATCTGGTGATAATAGGACAATGAAACAAACTGTTAAAATTTGTTATTAGCTACAAATGAAATGAAACTAAGTCACTGTTTTTGCACCTTATTGGGCATATATTTAAGAGTAAAACCATGTACATTTTTTTGGAAAATGTTTTATTTTAATTGTTTTATTTACATATGAAAATATGGGTTTTCGCGTGCAGCGCTTTGGCCGGGCCTATGTGGCACTTCAGGATCGTGACTAAAACAGAAAGCAAGAAGAGGGTTTTATAGTTCACATGATAGCGCATTTTGGAGACCTCATGCCATATTGAAAAAAAAATTTTCATAACAAATTTTCGAATTGAAAAAGAAATCACGTTTTTCGCGTTTTTTTTTCACCTATTTTATTAAAAAAATACAATTTCTGGTTACATAAAACGAAAATAATTAGGTTACCGAAGTAGAGAATTCAATTCTCTATCCAGACCACGAAATCGCAATCAATTTCGACCAAATCTCTGGTCTCCAAGTGTTCCCGCAATTTTAAAAACACAACTTTTCAGGAGAAGCGTTTAAGTTTCAACTTCATGAAACCGTATGTTACACTCACTCAAATCGGCTGCAATTTTAGTCGGCTATTCCCTCTATTCTTCTTGGTAGCCCTTCGGGGGACTAACTTCTGGCTCCGAGCTCGCGGATTGGCTCCTGGATTGGCTGCGACGGTTCTGGCGGTGGATACGCTGACGCTGGGAGGTGTTACAAAATGACTTGCATCCGGTTCCGACGATGATATTGACTTGTTGCTCATTGTTCTCAGAATGAAGTTATAACCTGTAATTCGTAATTTATTTACATTGTGTCAAGGTTATACACGTATTACCAAAAATTAATAATAACCTTCGTTAAAAGTTCCAGCAAACAAAATGCAGGCAATTTTCATGATATTTGCCCCGCAGTTAAGGTGTTGTGGGATCAGTCGCCAGACTGTGGCATTGAAAGTTTCGTTGGCGTTTTGCGTGTGACCTCCAAGACATCTTTCCAGTAGATCCGGCCGTGACAAATCCTTGTAAATTGGCAAGATGTGTTTGACGATGTCTGGATGGAGAGGCATTGGATGTTTGTACGTGGAATTCGTGGCGTGTGCTGCTTGAAACTTCTTCTTCTTCTTCTTCTTTCATGTGCCTTGTCCGGTCTCCCTGACGTTGGCGATCACCATGACAAAAGCTGTACGGTCCTCCGCCAAGCGAAAGAGTTCACCAGCCCTTCTTTTGCCGGTCCAGTCCCGTATATTTCTGAGCCACGACTGTCGCTTTCTTCCAACTCCACGACGCCCCTCAATCTTGTCCTTTAGTATGAGCTGTAATAGACGATATTTATCACCTCTCAAAATATGTCCAAGATATGATGTCTCGGCATTTTACGGTCGTCAAAAGTTGCCTTTCGATGTTTGCTCTTTGTAGTACATTCTCGTTTGTAACATGTTGTGTCCACGGAATACGAAGCATTCTTCTGTGAAGCCACATTTCGAATGCTTCCAGTTGGTTCATCGTCCTGACCTTCAGAGTCCACGTCTCTACTCCGTACAGCAATACCGACCATACATAGCATTCAACCATGCGTTGTCTTAGCTTCAGATTCAGGTTGTCATTGCAAAGAAAGGATCTCATATTATTAAAAGTTGCCCGAGCAATCTCTATTCGGCACTTTATCTCGCAGTCCGTGTTTAGATCATCTGTAATAATACTACCAAGGTATTTGAACTTCAAGACACGTTCAATTTGGCTTCCATTAAGTTCTAGGGTAGTGCCATTGTGCGGTTGCCTGCTGAATATCATAAATTTGGTCTTTCCTATATTGATTTTTAAACCTTGTGTCTCTCCCACGTCACCGATTTTGTTTGTAAGCAACTGTAGTCCCTCGATTGTGTTTGCTAAAATCACTGTATCGTCAGCATACCTGATTGTTGTTATTGGCTCTCCATTTATTTTGATGCCGAGGTGTGATATTGCTTCCTTGAATATTCTATCAGAGTATAGGTTGAAGAGTAAGGGCGACAGTATGCAACCCTGCCTTACTCCACGTTGTATCTCAATACGGTCTGTTTTAATATTGCCTATTTTTACCTGTGCCGTTTGATTCCAGTATAGTTTTTTAATTATGCGGATATCTCTATCATCTATTCCAACCCCATGTAGTATATCTATAAGTTTATCGTGCAGTATGCGGTAAAAGGCTTATTCGTAATCGATAAAGCATGCAAAAACATCTTTTCGCCGATCGCGACATTTTTGGAGGAGAAGGTTCATATCGAAAAGTGCTTCACGCGTTCCGAAAGCGTTTCTGAAGCCAAATTGAGAATCATCAAGATCTTCCTCACATTTACGTCGGATGCGTGCGTGAATGATCCGTAGGAATGCTTTGAGCATGTGGGACATGAGGCTGATTAAGCGATAATCACCACATTTTTTTGGTTGATGTTTTTTTGGTAGAGCAATAAAGGTTGATGATAACCAGTCAGATGGAATTTCACCTGTCTCATAGATACTATTAAACAGTTTAACTACCAAGCCAATATTTTCCTCTGTAATGAGCTTTAGAGCTTCGGTCGGAATGTTGTCAGGGCAAGATGCTTTCGTATTTTTTGCTATAGAGAATGCATGTATCACCTCAGATTTAAGAATAGTTGGTCCCCTGCCCACATGCACGTATACCGCATCAGCTCTATGATCTTTGAAGTTGGCCTCTATATAACTTCATTATGGTCCAGGTGTTTTTTAGTTCTTGTTCCTCCAAAATTAGTTGATTACTATCATTTGTAAGTGACATAGTCGTTCTCTTCCTGTGGATTCCAGCTACTTCCTTTACTTTTCTGTACATATTAAAAGTATCATGTTTGGAGCAGAGGTCTTCTATTTCTGCACATTCCCGTTTCATCCATTTCTGCTTGGCTTCTTTGATCTCCCATCTTATGACCTTTTGTATATTTTTATATTTGTCGGGTCTGTTCTTTGCCAGTCTTCGCTGCTCCATAAGAGTTAGAATGTGATCTGTCATCCACTTGTTTTTGGGTTTAAAAGTTACGCGGAGATGTAATTTACACTTGTCCACAATGATATTCTTGATGTTATTCCAAAGAGTCTCTATATCTTGGAGCTGGTTCTCCTGCAAACTTGTTAACTTGTTATTTATTTCTTCGGCAACAATGTGTCTGACTTCAGAGTTATTTAGCCTCGTTACATCAACTGCTCTAGCTGGGTGTGTTTGCTTTTTAGCTTTTAGGTTTAACGACAGTTCAGCCACAAGGGGATTATGATCCGAGCCAATGTCAGCCCCAGGGTGAGTTTTGGCATTTTTTATTATATTTTTAAAACGCCTATTTATTAGTAGGTAGTCGATCTGATTTCTAATTGGTGCTGAGTTATTTAGTTCACTGTGTGGGGCTTGCCAAGTATAAAGTCTTCGTTTGGGTAGATCGAAAAACGTGTTAGCAATTATCATCCCTGAGTCCTGACAAAACTCGTAGAGTCTGTCGCCTCTCTCGTTGGAGCTACCAAGCCCAAAAGTACCAATTATATCTTTGCGTTGTCCTTGCACAATTTTGGCATTAAAATCTCCCAATATAATAATAACTCTATCGCTCTTTAAAGTCTTCAATGTGGAATCAATTAGCTCATATAAATTTTCTACTTCCATGTCATACCTCTTCTCAGCAGTTGGAGCATAAACCTGAATAAAATTGATATTGAATGGTTTGCAGGCCATTTGCAGTAAGCGTATCCGGTTGGATATTGCTACAAAATTCTTGACATATTTTGTGTATTCTGTTGCAACAAAGATGCCAACGCCGCCTCGATGGTTTTGGTCGTTGTCATCACTACCTGAGTAATATAGTGTGCCGTGCTCATGTTGGCATGATCCGCAGCCTGGCCAACGGTGTTCGCTTATACCCATTATGTGTATGTTCATTCTCTTCATCTCCTGAACCAAATTATCGAGCTTTCCAGCTTGAAACAGGGTTCTCACGTTCCATGTACAGATACGCAACTTTGATTTCACTACTTTGAGCCGGGGGATTCTTAGCACCCCTTGCCCATTTAAGGGCTGCCCGGGACTAGGGGCCGTCTTATTTATGTTTCTCGCCATAGTGGTTTCCTGGGAAAAGATGATCAAGGTGGTTTCCCGTTGCCTTCCTTGATTTGATTTCAGCCGCCCAATCTGGGAACAGACGCTGTTTGTAGCCGCCCATTCTGGGTCAGACGATGGACGATGGTCAGACGAGACGAGGACAATGTTCGTGCTGCGGCTCTTTATCCGTAGAAGTGAGGTGCAGAAATGTCCCCATAATGACATTCTTCATGTCTTCGACACTTGTACTATTTCTCCTTATCGCCAGGCCATAGTAGGTGGTCAGTTTCTTTATCAGATTACCAGTTAATTTCCCCGGCCCCCAAGTTTTTCTGTCTTTTTGATGTTTCGCAATCTGGTACCCATACTTTTCTGGACGTGACCGACGCATTCGCTTTTTGTTACTTTAAATTTGTTGCCGTAAGGTTTTGATTCTAGAATTGCTTTAAAAGTTTTTGTGTCCCCGTCCCCGATATATGTACCATACTTTACGCCGACCAATTCATCAGACCCAGAGAACATTTCGAGCATCGATTTGACTTCCATCGCGCCAGCCGGGCCGTCGAGGTTGATAAGAAACTTTTGGTACTCCTCTGTTTTTCTTGTTTTTCCAATAAGTGCATGCTTGAAAATAGGCCGATTTCACAAAAAAATCAATTACTTTGCCTGTTAAATTTCCGATTAGAGTTGTAACCTAGTACAAGGACGAAAACCCGCGTTTTTCCACGAACCGTCACCGGATACCTTCAAAATGTTTGTGTCTATTCCTTTTTGTTTCATCTTGTCCTGCTCCTCGCGTACTGCTTTTTTTGCGTGTCAGAGCAAACACATTCAAACCCTTCCAATAAATGCTTTGACACGCTGTCAACAATTCTTGCTCAAACCGACACGCAAGTCCATTTATCCGCAAAAAATGTTTATCCCTTGCCGTCCGAGTCCTAGCATTCTCATTACAAAAGTTATCCGTCTGTTAATTTCGTACCCAGTATTAACAAGGGGGGCGGAGTTTATATATATAAGCCGCAAAGACACTGAACCGTCACTTTGAAACCAAGGTCTGGTTGTCCACTCTCGCTGAACTTTACTTTCTGCTTTCACTGCTTGCATATCACCATTTCCGCGAGAGCGTTGGAAACACTCACGAACTCGATGATCCGGTAGAAATGAGTCAAAGAAACCATGACATCGTCGGCACTGCTGGTTTTTAACTTTTTGGCGGAGGGCAGCAGCGCCTCTCCGCACCATTGTCAGTGTTTGAATACTGGTTCCCTTTGAACTTCGCCTTCCGAAATCGGTTCGGGCGAAAGTTTGGACTGATCCCTTTTACGATTCATCGCACTGCACTTTTGAATTCACACGTGCGACCGGCGAACGGATTTGAACATATAAATATAGGTTATGTTCCTGACGTGGTTGGGGCTTGTAAACACGATGAAAACGGCTCAGCGCACACAGGCAATTTCAGCCGCCTGACAGGCACTCACTAAAATGCGTATAACTTTGCAAAAAAGTTCCGGATGGCCATATGCTTTTAAGACTTATTCTCATATAGATAAGAAGTAGTTTAAAGCAAAAAAATTTTAATGAGGTAAATACCTATACAGTATATAAAGAAGTACAAGATGTAGATTGTGTTCAGAATTAGCACGTGAGTGACTGCTACAAAGCAATATTAATTAATCAAATTTTATTTCTGTTCTGAAAGCAATGGTACAAAATTGTGATATAACACGTGTTTATTGTTCTAATATTGTGTTTATATATTAATTTCCTCTCCCTTTTTGTTAGATAATTAATATGATTGTTCCATCTCAAATTGTGGTCGATAATTATGCTTAAATATTTGACCTCATTTATTTATTTAATTTCCTCTGTTGAGTCGCGGTGGCTGTTTATCTTTGGACAAACGTTCGCGTGATCAAATCTAATCCGGTTAATTCAGGGTTGCCAATAGATTCGACCGGCACTGGAATTTAGATGTTTGGGCGAAATAAAACTTGTACGCCTCGATAAACATGTATTTATTAATTAACTCTACCTTAAAACACTTATGACAACGTGCAATGTCGGAGTTTGGAATCTTCTTGGTATATTTGTGGCAAGAGGGTTACACATTGATAAAAACGCGAAAGCTCAATCCCACCTACCATTTGCATGCCCCCACTGAACCAAAAAGAAATCCAACACCAAGTGCACGTTATAATTTCTATGGCTAATCTTTACAACTACCCAATTTAAAATTCTTATACTTAAAATCCCTAAATATAAACATTAGATTGTATTTTTAATTATTTACGACCACCAAGCATCCAAAAACCATTAGCGGTCATAAACAGCCTCCAAAGCGTATTTATTTACAAACGATTAGTGATTACAAATAGTTTTCCAAATACGTAGCGGTCATAAACAGCTTTAAAAGCATTCAAGAACTATCCACTACTCTAACGACCAGATGTTGGGACCTATTGGTCGGTTTAGCATAATGTTAAAGTAATTTAATATTATCTACTTTTAGAAACAAAATTTAAAAAAAATGGTTTTACGGCCAAATAAAATAAAATTGTTGGGTCTTAACGTACTACCAGCCTTGAAAGTCTCGACTTTCAATTGTTATGTAGCTATAACAGAGCTTACTGAATAAGTTTATACCATTCCTGAACTATGCCAAGGGAAGGGGACAGACCTTTGGTGCAGTTCTTTTTATCGTGGCATGTTGCCTTCCAGTTGTGGCCACCTTAATGTTGACAGTGCGAATGATGCCATCATCACCTGGATGCACATGTGGAGGTCTCTCGTATGATGACCAGTTGGTTGGTTGACCTTCTCGTTGGTTGAAATGGTTTTCCCGAATATTGCCACTTTGTTCGTTTTTGAAGTTATATATATATATATATGTTCGTTATATATATATATATATATATATATTTATATATATATATTTATATATATATATATTTATATATATATATATATATATATATATATATATATATATATATGAATCCAATGTGGAACACCTTCTCCAAATGTGTTGTTTTATCTGTTGGAGTATTTGCCATCGTGATAATCGATTTTCTGCTATATCTTCGAGCGAAGGCTCTTGGCAGGATTTCAAGGCGTCTCCAATTATAAAATGTCCCGATGTTAGGACTTCCAAATCATTTGGGTCGCTGGAAAGTGGACATAAGGGTGGAGAGTTCAGCACAGCCTCCATTTGGTAGGCAAGTGTTTGGAACTCTTTGTGAGTCAAACTAGCGTTTCCAACCACTATTTAAAATTGCTTCATGATCCGAGAGGCCAGAGCAAATAACTATAGATTCTACATCGTTAGGTGGTAGGTCAGACAACGTAGTCAATGGTGCTAGCTGTAGTTTTTGAGATTCTGGTCGGTGACTCGACATGCATTTAAAGCCCAATGGAACCAAAAATGGATATCAAAGATTTCTGAACAGCACACACATTAGCGAAGTCAATGTTAAAATCGCCACATAAAATTTTTCTGCTTTTAATAGGTAAAGCATCGAGCAAGCTTAGAAGGTTCTGTAAAAAAGATGAACTAGGTGATCTATAAATACATATTATATAGAGAGCGAAAAGTAGGCTGCGCACTAGTGAAAATTCAAAGACTTTCTCAACTAATAGGGAGTTCGAATATCAAAGTTCGAAATCGGAGAAAAATCACCCCTAGCTGAAAGTATTAAAGTTCCTCCATGAGCTGAGTCTATTCTATTAAACCGAGCAACAGTGGTGTACTTTTCAATAAACACCGGTTCGCCTACTTTTAGCCAATGTTCAGTTTATACATACTATTTGAGGAGCTCATTTCTTCTAAAAACAGAAACAATTCATCTGTTTTGTATCTTAAAGATTCTATATTTATGAGAACTATGCTAAGCTTGCTGTTGTTAGATTTGGAAGACGTTTGGTCTTCCGAGCACGTCAAATTATTAATTAAAATTTCTTTTCGGCGAGTTACAGGAAAAACAATTTTTTTGACTATCCCTGACTTTTTGGAGGTGTATGATCCTTTCGGAAGAGACGTAGGGCCTATAGGCGGAGAGGCCGGCTTTCACATCGGAAGTCGAGATGCCATAAGCTTCGTGAAAACTAAAGAAGATGGCACGAAGGGCTTTTAGTTCTATGGGGAGGCCTTCTGATGCTAGTAGCATTTTTATTCTGGTGTTGGTGAATCTATCATAACACACAGTGGTGGGTTGGTCATGAAGGTACGCAAGGTATAACTTAACTGCTCTCATGCTGATAGGTTCCCTCAGTCTTGACAAGGTGTATCGATTATCTCCATTAGATTTTTTTGCTAACCGAACTACTCATGGGATCCAATAAAGTTTGTGGGTCACTAGCCAGCCTAATAGGGCTGGAAATTATTATCGAGTAACTGTTAGTTAGGACATTTGATTTGCAAGCGGCAATAGCCTGCTTGTCAGATGTGATCGTAGTAACAGTCTCGGTGGCATGTTTGTTGTTGTAAGAGATGATCCCTGTAGAGTTCACTGGAGTGACGGGATTACCTTGGCTAGTGAAAATGACCTGCTTAGTCTGGTGGGAGTCAACTTCAGGATTACGCTGAGATGGCAATTGAAGCGGAGATGGTAATTGCGGCGGAGATGGTAATTTCGGCGGAGATGCGGCAGACCAATTTACGAGAACTCCAGTAGGTTGCTTTCGAATAAGCCGTAGATTAGGCTTTTTTTCACACGCCAGTTTTAAACGACAGGTTAGAGGGGTTGTAACGTTCTGTTGTTAGTGGGAAACATCTTATAAAGTCTTAAGTCCTCAATTTTTCTTTAATAAGAACCGCTTGAATGTATGAAAAGCTGGGGGGAAGATTACTTGCGACCACATAGTGCTATTTTGTTTCAATCCTGTCATGTCTCGGATTCAATGTAGAATAAGATCTTGCATTGATGGTCACTTTGACTTCCTTGCGAGAAAATTCCTCAGGTGGTGTATGACACTCCGTTTGGGTACAAGAGGAGGAATAGCTCAATCTATTAGTCCTCGGCTGATTAATTTTCTGAGTCACTGTTTTTATTTCGTAGTTAAGATCTTGCATTAGTTTTTCTACGTGAGCTAAGCTCTTCTGCGTACTCTCCAGCTTCTCTTTTACCTCGATGGATGCAGAGTCGTGAACAACAGACACGTTGAACGGTTAATCCTCCGCTTTATCGAAGAAAACCGACGACAAGTTGAAGATATTTTTCATTGAAGATATTTTGCTCCATGAGCCTTACGGATTTTATGATCGAATCGGGGTTAAAGTTATTGAAAGACTCAAACACTTTACAAATTTCATCGGCTTTCTGTTCTAACCGTTTCCATTTCGAATCGTGGCTAAGTAGCATGTCGTAGGTTTCAGCGATAACAGGAATGTTGTTCAATATTGTTTTAATGGAGCCCATTAGAACGTCAAAGTTTTCATTTGATATTTGATTTTTAGTTATGTTCGTTACCTTTTCATGGAGGTATTTTAGATTGTGAGAGTCACAGGGAACGCAGAAATATCTCAAATTTTGGTGTTTTTGCGAAAGCATGATTTTTGTAAGTGACTTGTCCAAGCCCGTGCAATTCATGCAGAAAAAGCGACGACATTCTCCACTGCACCGTAGTTTGTTATTTTTGTCTTTTTCCGGGAATTCCTTACGGCAATTGTCGCATTTTAAGAAAGCCATTGAAGTTCGAGATCGTTATTTTTTATTCACAAGTAGGTCAATAAGTAGTTCACCAATAACTCGCGTCCGCAATTTTCTGTCAGAGTTGGCAAATAAAGTGTTTATTTATTTATTTATTACAAAAGCAAACCATATCAAGACAGTTCTGACTTCTGCCACCGTTATTGTGCTGTTTTTTTTTGTGATGATGTGTGCGTCTTTCAGTTTTATATCTATTTGTAGCTTTTCTTTTAGTAATCTCTCTACTTCTTCTTTGGGCTTTCCGTTTCCCTCCATAAAAGGAATGGATTATTACTATATTGTATTTCTTGCTTTTCTTGTCTTGGTTGTCCAGTCGGGTTTTTAGTTGTTTTACAGTTTTATTTATCTCCTCTCTCTTTTTGCCACTGTTCTTCTTTCTTTTTCATTTCTGCTTTCGTATTATTGATTATCTCGTTATTTACCATAATATCTTCTCTTAATTGTCTATAGTTTCCTCTCATTTCTTCTTGAAGTTCTTGTTTCATTGAGATTATTAGCTTCTTTATTTCTTCCATTTGTGGTTTCCCTGGTTCATTATTTGTTAGTGTTAGGTTATGTTAGGAAGGCAGAATTCCTGTTTTTGTTTCTCTTTTCCCTATCTGCTTCCTTGTCTGTGTCTTGGTTTTTGCAGTTTTGAATGTAGCTAAGATGAAAATGAATTGTTTAGAGCTACATCATCAAAAGTGAAAATAGCTATGTTGAGCCAACCTTCTAAGAGGAAATGGCACTTGAAGAAGAAGAAAGGTATGATGACTGGAAATTTTCCATTATAAGGAAGCATGGAATGTCTAAGTCGGCCTGCCACCTTGAGGAGCCCATCTTTCTCGTCAATAAATGGTGCGAGATTCCTTAATCGATTTTTCTTGTCGAGCTCACCATTTTTCAGAATTTGAGCGAGTTCCGAAGCGAAACATTTCCTATTTATTTAAGAAGTGAAATCTTAGCTCGGTTCATTTCGTCTACAGATATAATGCCCTTGAGTTTGTCGGCAATTATGGTATTTTGAAAAAATCTAAAACATAAAGCTGTTATACGAAGTAACTTATTAAAATTCGATGAGATTTAGTCCTTCTATGGATACCCATGACATGACACGTGATTCTTTTACTTCCAATTCGGTGGAGTATTTAGGGTCAGAATACGAAACGCAATTAGTTTTCAGCCATTGTGGACCATTCCACCGTAAACTATTGTTTTCTATATCGTTTGGACCGAGTCCTCTTGAGATCGCGTCAGCAGGATTTTCATTAGTGACGACGTGATTCCAGTCCTCAATTTTAGAAATGCCTTGTATTTTGGAGACACGATTAGCGACAAATGTTTTCCATTTGCTTGACGTTGCTTGAATCCATGCTAAAGTTATAGTTGAGTCAGTATAATATTTTGTACTCGATACATTTGATTTTACTAAATTCTTTATTTTGTTCTAGGAAGTCTAGGAAGACTAATGATTTTTAATGGTGCGACTCTAGATTTCGCACAAAGTAAGGAGACATAAACTCAGACAGATGTATTTGATATAAATAGCGGCACCATATGCAGATTCACTAACGTCTCTGATGCCATGAAGTTCGATAGTTCCACCTAGAGGAATCTCTAGACTCTAGAGGATTCCTAGAGGATCTACTATCTGAGCAAAAGTTGTCAGGATAATGCGTTTGGACATTTGCCTTTTAGCATGAGAAAGACCTTGGTACTCAATTTGATCAGCCTTTGGGTTCCAGCTAAGTCCCAAGGTTTTGATATGATCATTTTTATCCCAACTTAAAACAAAATTATCATTTGGCCTTATATTAGGTCTTGCTATTTGATTTAAAATCTAGTCGTTGTTAGATGCAAATTTTCTCAATACCCTTTTCTAAGATGTGAGATACTTCAGCTTGAATTTATAATACCTCATCAATAGTTTCTGGGCCAGTGATTGAGTCATCTACATATAAATCCATAATGATATTTTAGGCTCTTGATAGTCCCTTTCCTTCTTGAATGGCCAGTTCTTGTGGACATCTAATCGCGAGGAATCAGCTTTGAGTTCGCAATTCTTCTTAAGTTGGTTTTCTAAATTGTAAAATCTTCTTAAAGCCAAAGTGCGTGAGGGGCCAAGTGTTCTTGGATCCTGGGCCCAAGGTAATTTTATTACGAATTTTCCATTTTTTAGTTGTGTTATCGTATTTTTGAATATTTTCTCGCATTCGGCTTCCTGTTGCGAACTCGTAGAATGATCATCATTTACCGATTCGATCCTCCAAAAGCGTTCGACTGCGTTGCTGAGTTCATCTAGCCTTACTTGCATATCCTTTGATGTTTGAATAAGCTTACACATACTTGTAGAGGTGTCAATAACCTTTGTTGCGATCCAGCCAAATGATGATTTTTGAAGGACGATCGATAGAGTGGTTACTCTACCAACACATAATATATAAAAAAACAGGTCCTTACCAATCAAAACATCAATTGTATCTGGTTTGTAAAACATCGGATCAGCCAATGGGAGATTTTTGGGAATATGAATTCCTTTCGGAGAAATTAGTTTTGATATGGTGTGGTTCCAATAATCTTCGGAGAGATTAATAATTTAAATTTCGCGTTAAAAATGTTTAATTAGGATTGTATTTGACAGGTATCATATTCTTTAATCTCGACAGAATTTCCATTTAGGGTCTGTATATTTAAATTCATATTATTTTTTGTTAAATTTAATTTCCTGACAAATTTTGACGTAACTACGTTGACATCCGAGGCTGAATCCAATGGGGCTCTTGCTTCGCGAAGTTGTCCGGAATTGTCAGTAATCAAGATATTGCATGTGGGTAATAAGCATAGTCATGAATCCAGTACACCTACCTTCGAGTCTTGGGACTAGGATTTTTTCTTCCTTCGTGATATTGTCCAAATGAAGTAATGTGTGATGTCGTCGTGTGCTCAAGAGACAGTTAAAATTCGACTTACACTCATCGACACAGTGTCCACTTTGTACACAATTTACACATAATCCCTTCTTAATGACCATGTCTACGTTCTTGTAGGGGCATGAACCTGAACGTCGTGCAGATGTTGACGAAGTGATATTCTGGACAAAAGTTACACTGCTTGTTGCTATTAGTATTTCTCTTCTGAGCGTCTGGTGCTGAAACGAACGTGTGGGCCGTGATAGGATGGGTTGGTCTTTTATGGGGTGCGCCTTGATAATTTCGTCTAGAGCAGCGTTTCCCAACTTTTTTCAGCCACGGACCCCTAGGAAATCAAGCACAGTTTTCACGGACCCCCTTAATAAAATTAACAGAAAAAAAATCGGATTAGGTATTTATTTTAGTTATTACAGATACAAAATAGGTACTCATAACTAAAGGCTGTCAACTTTTGGATAACTAAATGCGGGACATTTTTTTAGGATCAAAAAAAAAATTCCTGCCTACCATTTTTATCTGTGTATCGTAACCGCCCCACGTCGCGCCATTTTTGTGGAAAATCTCACTTTGAATAGAATTAATTTATGTTGGTGAAATTTTTTTTAAATAATACTTAGACTATCTTAGATCATACTGAATACATTTAAACTTTCAACTATGTGTGTATTTTGAATTTGTTTTAAATAAGTCACTATGCCCCAGTTCACAGTTCACCTTGTTTCTTATTCAACACTCTCACTTTTTACATTACAATTATCATACAATTCATAAAAAAAAGAAAAAGACGAAAATATTAATGTTTTATCATATTAATAATAATAACGATAATTTTATTACACATTAGAAAACAAGTCATAAAAAAGGAAAAGAGGAAAATATTAATGTTTTATCATAATAATAATAATAACGATAATTTTATTACATATTAGAAAAATACAAGTCATAAAAAAAGGAAAAGAGGAAAATGTTAATGTTTTATCATAATAATATTAAGATTATATTAAATTATATGTCACTGTCTTTTAAATTCATATTTTTGCACACTGTGAATTTTCTTCAGTAGTTCAGAGTCAGAATTCAAAATTTCATGAAAGTCCTCACATTTTCCCATATTAAATTTTACTTGCAACATTGCATGAACAGTCTCAATTTTAAGCGCCGTTTTTTCAGACGTCCACATTGCGTTTACAAGGGAGAATAATCGTTCAATAGGTCCATTTGTTCCAGGTAGACAAAACACATACTGAATGAGTAGTAAAAGGTTACTATATGGAATTGAATTATTATCAAAATGTTCAAAAATTTCTTGCCATCTTTTCTCTGTGTCGTAGCTACCTTCTCTCCACTTTGACAATATTGTATTAGTTAAAAAAGATTTTAAGTATGCACTTCATCAAACATTTCATCTTCATTAATTTGATTTTTGGCTTGAATTCTTTCCTTGTATAGTTGTAAAGTAATTACAATATCATCCCATGTAACAGGTTTATTTAAACGAATCCAAGTTATTTTTTGAAAATTGTCATATTGGTGGCTATATTTATCTAAGTATTGAATACAGTTCTAAAAAAAAATTCTCACGTGTTCCATGAAGTAATTTCTGTTGATAAGACCCTCTTCTTCTAGTTTGGATAAGTGTTGCTTTATAATGATGGGTGTAAAATTTTCTAGCAATCTACTTGCCAATTTTTCTTTTAATTCAAAATATATATCCGACACTTCAGCAAAACTAATATTGTCACATTCCATCTTTTTTACTGTGTTCTGGAAAATAGATGCTTGATTATGGACAAATTTCAGCCATAACTCAGAGCATTCATCGGAAAAAAAAATTGTAATACAATAGGAACTTTTTCTTGTGACAAAAAGTACGACTTCAGTGGATTGTACATCTGTAAAATTCGTTCCACCGCAGGCAATAAAGCGAGCCATCGCGTTTTGCTGTATCCCAAGATTTTTTTTATACTGGATTTCGGCGTCTTCGCAAAAATCTTTTAGTTCTTTCACACGTACCGTGTATATATAAAAGTATGAATATACTTTAATGACAATGTTTTCAACGTCAATCGGTAAGAGATCGAACGCTGTCTGTATGGCATTATGTACAATATGCGCTGCGCAACCGACTCCGACAATCGGTCGCTGTAAATTTTCCTGCAGCTTGTAAAATACGTTGCCGCGTCCTGCACGGGCAACACCACCAAAATTCGTGTTGGTATTATCAGCACAAAAGCCGACGATTTTGTCTGTTATATTATGTTTGTTTAAAATTTCTAGACTAGAATTCTGTATCATATCTGAAGTTTCACCCGGTAAACTCACAAAATCTATTAATTTTATATTAACACCTGTTTTTGGGTGAAAATATCTTACCAAAGTGGGGAATAGTTTTATATCTTTATGGTTAGAAGCGTCCGAAAATATAGAAATAAATGGCACAACCTCCAATTCCTTATTGATATAATCGAGACTCCATGGTGCAATAACATTTTTTATAATCGCTTCACATTTTGTTCTTCCACACGAAAATTTCTTCTCAAAAGCTTTTTGAATTAACTTTGAGGTACACTCCATGGAGTTAAAACTGTGATTATGACGTACCGTGTGAAAGGCCCACAATCCTTCAGATTTTGCGAGATCTGAATCCTTTTCACCAAATTTATCATGACGAAAATAATTAGTCAAAGGTGTAGATGTAGAAGCAATATTTATTGCTTTTTTGTGTTTTTCTGATGACAAATGTCGTATATTATCGTTTTTACCCCCGTGTGCGATTGAAAAATGCCCCATACATTTATAGCAATAAACATCCGACTCTGCCACACCCTTTTGTAAAAAGGGATATTGTTTACGTATGTCATCATTAAATTTACAGGATCGTTTTGTCGGCGGCATGGTATATGTTAAGGGCAACAGAAATTAATATTAGTTTAACCATACAGTTTTAACAACACTAATATTCCAACTTACACAACAAATTGACAACCCTAATGCACAGACACTGACAGACTATTCTTCAAAACTTTTTTTCATATAAAAATATATTTTTTTTATTTGAATGTCGAAAACATTTACTGTTTTTACAGTTGAAAGCGTACTGAGATTTTACGTTCAGTGTACGCAGCACGTGCTGTTCACGAAGTGCGAGAGCCGGCGCTCGGGTTTCTTCGTGTTCTTCGCCAGTCGCAGTCGCTGCATAGAAATTCCACCTTTGCTCCCCGCAAAGCCGTGGTCGCTCTGAATTTAGGCTCACTTCGGTATTAAATTAGAATAAGTGCAATATTTCAGAATGCGGGACATGCGGGAGAATTATTAAGTTTCCGGGACGAATTTAGGTATCAATAGTAAAGCGGGACATGGGTCGCTAATCCGGGACTGTCCCGCCTAATCCGGGACGGTTGGCAGCCTTATCATAACTGTTTATTATGAAAAATATTGTTAGATCTCATTTTAAAATCGATATTCAGCACTTTTATAAAGCGATAGATGGCGGAATATACGGCGTAATGTTGACGCTCAGACAGTTGGTCCTGCGTCGGCGAGTGCATGAGAGAATACATCGGTCTGACAGAGTCAAGTCGACAATTCAAAGATAATAGAAATTAAAATCTAATATCAGGTGTGGGGTACACGTGTAATTTCGAGTAGCTAAAGTGTTACTATTAAAATCGAAGAATTAAGCCAATCGTTAGGAGACAACAAAAGTCTTGGAGGACTTTCAACAACGCACAAAGGATCAGCCTTTGACGCCGCCGACTATTCCCTCCGTTTCCCAAATGGCTATTTATTTGGCTCTTCCAAGTTTCAAACCAGAAAGTAAGGAGAGAAGTGTCTGGTTATTGAAAATTGATGGGTAAAAAAAAAAGTTTGGGTGGTCAGAGAAACTGTAAGTAGAATCGGTCCATTTTTATTAAAATCTGCTCGAAGGTGGTTTACTGCATCGCAGCCGACCGACGAAACCTAAGAAAATTAGACTTTTATTACTTAATTTAAATTAGACTTTGCCGTTTGATTTCCCAAACTAAAAAAAAAAAAAAAAAAATGGGAAAACTTTTACCTGATGCAGTGAATTATCGGAGTACAGACGCACGTAGTTATTTGGAATACGCAATGTTTTTTGTGTGGTAAACACAAATTTGGTCAATTTTTTTTGTCACATTTCGCGAGATTGTAATGTTTCAAATCAAAATTTCGAAGCCCCGTTAATAAATGAAGACAAACCCTTTTGTAGATACTGTAAGAAATTAGGTAATAAAATTGTTTTCGTCGTCAAAACAAACACGGGCGAGTCAACGAAACGCCGCATCCGGTTACGGGCAGGAAAAGTAAACAAGAGAACGTTTTGTTGAATAGTTTTTCGATTAATAATAAATGTTCAAAAACGTTGCCGATGACGATTTGCGGTTATAATACTAACTGAATAATTGACAGGTTTAACTTGTTCCTTAATAGATGAATTAGTGCTGGATAGATTAAAACTAACAAAAAATCCCCGCGTTACCCCGTTGCAATGGTTCGATGGTACAGTACGTAACTCATTTTTGTTCTTAACAAAAGCCCTTGTGAAACTACCTGAGGTGGAAGTTGAGCGGGACCTTGTGATTGTGCCACATAATCACTCTCACTATGACATTATTATGGGGGAAAATATTTATGAACATAATGTGATTCTGTTAAAAGATAAGACCTATTTAAAAATTGTTCCTAAGAACCCTGTCAATACAGTTGCTGTAAACTCTATTAACACGGTTGCTGATATTGGTTTGGTCACAGATTTAGATAATAACGAAAAACAAAAACTTTTGATTCTTCTTTCAAGTTTTTCTGAATTAATAACTTCAGGTAACTGTGTTAATGCTATTAAACCGGTGAATTGAGCAAAGAAATTAGCTGTTATTCCAAAAGCCTTTATCTGGTCTGTAATTAATAATGTTCATGAATCTGTTATGCATTTAGGATGGGAGAAAACACTCGTCAAAATTTATGACTATTATTGGTTCGAAAATATGTCTACACATGTTCGAAAGTATGTTGACAATTGTGTAACTTCTAAATCTAACACTCCCTCCGGTAAAATTCAAACAGAACTTCATCCCATACCCAAAAGTAGTATTCCTTGGCATACTATTCACATGGATGTTACTGGTAAATTGAGTGGTAAGAATGACCAAAAATAATATGTGTTTGTCTCCATTGACGCTTTCACAAAGTATGTAATTTTGTCTTATGAAAGAAAAATTGACACAAATAATAGTATTCAGGAATTGAAGAAAAATATTTCTTTAATCGGGATTCCCAGTAGAGTTATTGTCGATCAAGGTAGATGTTTTGACAACAAAGAATTTAAAGAGAACTGTAAAAGTCAAAATATTGAGTAATTTTATATCAACCGGAATTAGTCGCGCAAACGGTCAGGTGGAACGAACAATGTTTGTTTTCAAGTCATTGTTTACAGTTTGATTGGCCATACGTCTCCAAGTGAAGTACTTCTTAGAGGTTATATCCTAGGGACCCTCTGAGTCCATGCTTGCGAGCCTCTGAGTCCATGGTGACGGATCCCTGAACCGTCTATCTACTTCACATACGTCCCTGAGTCGAATCAGCTGCTAAATATCCCTCTGTTGTCCTGCCAAACTATTTCAGAAGTTTTTCAGAACTATTCAGAACTATTTCATTGTTTACAGCAATTTAATTAGATAAAAATAAATCTTGGAACGCCTGGCAAACTAGTACATGATGCTAGAACAAATTTTACGGCAAAGATATTTAAATCATTTATTGAACACTTTGGTATAGAGTTGCACGTGACAACCCCGGGAACACATCGCTCTAATGGACAATTGGAACGATATATGCTTACCATTAGCAATATGCTTAGAATTGAATCCAATAAGTCAAATGGCCGAACAATCTGTGGAAAATTAAATTAGTTATCAATACTACGAAACAAAAAACCACTGGATATTCTCCTTTTAAATTAGTTTTTGGAGAAGAGGGACAGACAAATTCATACTATTTTAGCTGACCCACCTACCCCATAGGAGATTTGCTCCTATGGACCGCGCTAAAGTTCTAAGTAATTTAAAGAACAACGCAGAAAAGCAAATGGCTACATTAAATAAAAAACGAAAAGATAATCAGAAATACAGAATTGGAGTTGCAGTATTCTTGAGTGGAGGCCTGAAAAATTCAGTTGTGAATTCGTTGTTCCATACGTTATCAAATCATTGTTTTCTAATGACCGTTTTACAATCCGTAAAATTGGTGCTCAGAAAACTTTAAAATGTTCAAGGGACCAATTGCGTCTTTGGCCAATAGACTAGACCCCTGATGATTTTGAATATTTATTGCAAACAATTGTGAGTATTTATTTTTTTTGTATCTGTCACGATTTGCCGTGTTAGATCTTAGACTTGAAGAGACCCATCGCAAATACGTGCATTGTGCAGTATTTCCATCGTGTCTCTGTTTGTGAACTGATCACTTGGAAGGACCCATCGCAGATACGTGTAGTATTTTGCATCGTGTCTTTCAGTGTTCTGATAATGTGTGAATTTAATGAGACCCATCGCAAATACGTGCATTATGCAGTATTTCCACCGTGTCTCTGTTTGTGAACAGATCACTTGGAAGGACCCATCTCAAATACGTGCATTGTGCAGTATTTCCATCGTATCTTCCAGTGTTCTGATAATGTGTGAATCTAATGAGACCCATCGCAAATACGTGCATTGTGCAGTATTTCCATCGTGTCTCTCAAATGTTATATTCTTAAACTGTTTGAATGATAAAGATTTTGAAAATCGAATGTGTTATTGTTAATTGGAAATTTTTATCGCATAAGTAGTATTTATTACTTATTGCAGCAAACGTCGACAAACCAGGGAGAGAAGAAAATCAACATGAAGCTACGTAACCTAAGTACATTCATAAGTTCTCATCGTACATTTATTCATTTGTTTTGTGCATTCTTGTTTTTGTTTGTTTTATTCTTTTTATTTTTCGACGTTGTTTTTGGAATAATAAAAATACCCCTTTATTCGAGTTGCAGTAATGATACGTTGACTCCGAATTTCTTAAGCATTCCGAGAGTGGAATGATGTCAGTCTGGCCGTGTTAGATCTCATTTTAAAATCGATATTCAGCAGTTTTATAAAGCGATAGATGGCGGAATATACGGCGTAATGTTGACGCTCAGACAGTTGGTCCTGCGCCGGCGAGTGAAGTCGACAATTCAAAGATAATAGAAATTAAAATCTAATAATATGAAAAAAATTAATGTGAAGGTTGGTGTTGCTTTTTTGCAACTAAATCAGTGATATTCGGGTTGATGTTGCTACTAAGTTGTAATCTCAAATCAGATTCTACTTGTAATCTGTTTCTGTATTTGTTTTTTGTATATACAAGAGTAGAGAATGCCTTTTCACATAGGTATGTGGTTGAAAAAAGCAGTAAATGTTTCAGTGCTTCGTCCAATATCTCAAAAACCCAAAAACTTGATAATGAAGATTCTTTGAAATTGCGTTTCAATGCTGAATCACAAGATATTTCTATTAATTGGTTTTCCTGTGCCACAGTCAAGCCAGTAATATCACTAACATCCGTGTTGAAAGGGTTTGATATCCAATTTTTATTTTTGTCGGGTACTGGAAAATAATCCCGAAACGAAGACCTCAAAGCGCGGAGAAGGGTAACCATTTCATCTTGTACTTGTGCTGGCAATATTGCTTCACCAGAGGATTCCAAAAACGCTGACAGTGTTGGAAAGTGACTATAGTTTTTTTGAATTGTACGATTTATTCAAAGGTCAAGCTTTTTTAGCATCGTTTCAATTTTATCATCGACTCGGAAGATGTTGTTATCTCTCCCTTGTAGACCCAAGTTCAGCTCGTTAAGGGCACTAAATATATCAGCTAAATATGCTGCCATTGTAAGCCATCCAAAGTCATTGAAGTGATCATGAGCATGTTTGTTGACGCCGTGTACAGAATTCTTCAAAAAGAACATTCTGATCTCATCTCTCAGCTCGAAAACACGCGACACAACTTTGCCACGAGACAACCAACGCACTTCAGCGTGCAATAACAACTGCTTGTGAAAGCTTCCCATTTCTTCACAAATGATACCGAAAATACGGGAATTTAAAGGCCTAGCTTTAATAAAATTCACCACCTGCACTATGTCATCTAACACTGTTTTTAATTTTTCTGGCATATTTTTAGCTGCTAATGCCTCCCTATGAATGCAGCAATGATGCCAGATAATAGCTGGATTCATCTTCTTCACGCGCGCCTGAAGCCCCCTATTCGTGTCCCGGTCATCGCCCGAGCACCGTCGGTGCTAACTGCCACACATTTGTCCCATGTAATTTCATGAGTGGACATAAAGTTGTTCAATACTTCAAATATTGCTTCGCCTGTACTGTGCGAAGGCAGAGGTAAACAAAATAAAAAATCCGCACTTATACTGTTGTTGTGTTCGTAACGAACATATGCAAGCAAGTTTGCATCATTGTTAATATCTGTGCTCTCATCTAATTGCAAAGCATAAAATCTGCTCGCTTTACCGTTCAATATCAGCTGCTCTTTAACATTTCCTGACATTTCATCAATTCTCTTCTTCACTGTGTTGTTTGATAACGATACAACGTCCTATTCTTTTGAAGCTTTGTCGCCTAACATAGCAGAAACCATAATTTTAGGGCACGGTAAAATTAATTCCTCAGCAATGGTGTGGGGCTTACCACTTTTTGCAACTAGCAAGGATACTTAGTAGGACGCTAATACAGCACTTTCGTTATTGGTCCCAGCAGCAGTCTTTATCATTGTTTTTTTTTGCTTTGTTCTAATACCGAGGCTTTAACTTTGAAAAAGGCTTTTGATTTCTCACGATATTCTTGGTGTTTTGTTTCTAAATGACGTCGGAGTTTGGCCGGTTTCATCGACTCATTCGACAAAACTTCGTAGCTTATGACGCACTGAGGTCTGTCTTCCCCGTTTAAATTGGTACTTGCTAAACCGAAAGCTAGTATTCGTCGCAAAACTTACGACGTTTAATCTTTGAAGTCGAAGGTTTTTCATTTGCTTCGTCCAAAGCGGAATCATTTGGTTTTAACCAGCGTTTCATTGTCACAGGTCACAATAACTTGAAAAACGTAATTTGATTATTCTAATCACGAACGCAACGCTACATAAAACAAAACAATTGCACTAATCGCGGGCGGCGAGCGCAAGCGTAGTTTGCGAGCAGTGCGGTGCGGTGGGGGGAAGAGTCACGGCCCGGCGCCCGCACGCACTTATTTCACTCACATCATTCATTCCGTCTCGCTCACCGCACGTTGGCGCACGTTCGCCGTGCTAAGTAAGCGTAGCGATTACGAGACATTAGCATTTATGTATGGTCCAGAGATGACACCGCGGGCCCCCATACATATACTCGCGGACCCCCAGGGGTCCGCGGACCACAGGTTGGGAAACCAGGGTCTAGAGTTCTCTCCTTTGACCTCCGTATGACTCCCAGGATTCCTTTCTAGAATGTTGCATTGTTTAGACAGAAACTGTCTAAAATTATTCTAAGTTGGGGCTCGTGTCTCGTGAAAAAATTCCACTTACATCTTGTTGCGTATCAAGTTTTGAAGAAATTTGATAAATCAACATGTCTTCGAATAACTCGCCATCCGTTCGTCCAGTGGTTCTGATGGATTTTACTAATTTAGAGGCACTATCCTAAATATTTCTTAAAGGTAAATATGCTGCCCAGCTAGCAGTTGGTATTTCAGTCAATTGCGTGAAATATTTACGAATTAACTCTGCCTCTCTCTGCCTATTGTCATAACGTTCCTTTAGCGTTTCCCATGCTATTTCATAATCTTCCGGTGATATTTTTAAAGTATCAATTACATTGATTGCACTGCCTGGTCTTAGCGATGCGTTCAAGTATTAAAACTTTTGGATGGCATTCAGATTGTTTGCCATGTATTAGTATCTTGAATGTATTATAGAATGAAGGCCAAGCTTTTCTATTTCCAGAGAATCTTGGAAGGTCAATTGGAGGCAGACTTACTTGAATATTAGACTGGTTGAACAAATGAACATGATGGCGCCGTATTGTGTTGTGTTGAATTCCTTTCAATAATTCTGCGTGCACTTATCGATGTTATTGTGTAGAATCTCCTTTCAATCTCAAAATGAGTATCCTTGTAATCGTTGTCTTGGTCTAAATCTTCTAATTGATCCAACGCCTGTTTATACTCCTTACTTATTGGTTCTCTTAATTCCATTTTCTTTACAATCAAGGCTATTTGTCTCAACATATTTGGACAGATTAGTCATTGACGTCTTAAGCGACGTCTTCTTAACCCATTAGCGCCCATAGATTATTCTTGGGAAAAAATAAATAAAATTTACATCACTGCATATATATGTGTATTATAAATGATACAATATAGGACAGTAATAACAAAAAATGTATACGAAGTGTTATATGAATGTGTACTCAATCGAGTACAATGGGCTCAACCGTGGTATTGTCAGAAACAATCTCTTTCTATGCATAAGGTAACATTGCATTTACAGCATGCCCATCTCACTCTGTAGTGGCACACTACACATCTGAACTGATTCTTCAACTTCTTGGGGAAATGTCCTCCTTCGCTAGATCGAATACTGATCGGAACTGAAGCAGAAGGTCTTTTCTTAGACGTAGATGATCGCAAGTAGTGACGTACTATATATCGTTAGAATTCTAGAAGATCCATGCTATCACGTCCATTGGCAATTTGGTAGATTCTCGAAGCATTTACTACAGTCAAATTGATCACATGGGTGAATGGCCACCAGCATTTCTTGCCGCGGATACCAATTCGGTAGGTGTTCACACACTGATCCAGTATATCCACTCCGCACATATACCTGTTGTAGGTTTGGAAGAGAATTGGTTGTGGAATATCAATCTTTCGAGGAGCAGCAGTTGATCAGCGTTTTACCTTAGCTACTGGATTGACACAATCATAATTAGTTGCCATCGTTACAATGTTATTATCCTTCCATGGAACGAAAAGCAATTTGGAGTTCTGATCAAATTTCACCTCATAAAATCCACGCTCCTTCTTTTGGAAGGTTTTTTGATCTGTTATTGAGCACTTTTTTGTTTGGTTATTTCTTATTGTTCCTGTTGCGCGAATATTCATTTCCTTTAGTAAGGCTAATAGATCATAACTCGAAAAATAGTTATCAATAAAAAATGTATGGTCAGATGGCACTGCAATTGTATCGAGAAGTTCTATTACAATTTTTGAACCAAATGGCATGTTCTTTTCGCTAGCAGCAACAGTTTTTGCACCACAGTAAGTGTCAAAGGCGAAGCAGTATCCGGAACTACTGCACAACATCCAGTCTTTATATCCAAATCGGACAAGATTTCCCTTTATGAATTGCTTTGACGAGTGGCGCTAGAAATAGCTAACCATTGCTTCATCAATTGATAGTGCGTTACAAAATATTCGTCACTGTCAGAACTTCTGATTCAAAATGTTCATAGTCGGGTCTATATTTTGCCACTCGACAGCCATCTCACCTCAGCATGACGAAGAAGATGAGTATACTCGGAACCCATTTCTTCGCAAAGTGCCTCAAATATTCGAGAATTGAGTGCTTTGTGTCGAATTTCCTTTATAATTTCAATGACATTTGATAATACTTCGTGTAGTTCTGGGGACATTTTTTTCGCTGCAAGTTGTTCTCGATGTATAATGCAGTGTGTAGATAAAATGTCTGGGTGACCAACATTCTTCACCTTTACAACAATTCCTGAAAGATGTCGAGTCATATTTGCGGCACCATCTGTGCAGATCCCAATACATTTTTTCCAATCAATTTCCTGTTCCCGGAAATAACTATTAAGTGCTTCAAAAATCTCAGAGCTGGTTGTTCTACCCGGCAAATTAAGCGAACAAAGTAGTTCTTCATGTAACTCTCCTTCACACTCAACCCTCACAAAACAAAGAAGTGTTTTGTTTGTAATGTCCGTAGATTCGTCAAGTTGGAATAAAATGAAGAATTTTTCACCATTTTTATTATCTGATTTTCAATGTCTTCGGCCATATCTTCGATTCTGCGCTTGATAGTATTATTAGACATAGGAATTACTTTAAATTTCTGAACAGTCTGCATTCCAAAATCTGTTCACGGGCTTTTAACATGCATTGCTTAATTAATTCTTCTCCAACCGTGTACGGCTTTTTGCATTTCGCGATCTGATTTGCTATGAGATAGGAAGCCTTTAGTAATGATTTATCTTCCATGGTCATTTTTCTTAAAGCAATAACTTGCTTTTGCATATTTTCATGCATTCTTTTAAAATATTCTAGCGGTTTTTTTTTTTGCTAAATCCGTGTGTTTTGAATTCAAGTGTCTTTCAAGTTTTGAAGGTTTTAATGCATCGTTAGATAGGCTTTCAGAACATACAACACAGAGAGGCCGTGGATCCAGCTCACTGTCAGGTTCTTCAATGAATCCAAATTTTAAGTAGTAGGAATGATATTTTCTTGATACTTTGTGTTTTTTCTTCTCTACACCTCCCGTTCCAACGTGTTTCCTAATGGTGCCTGATGAAGACTGTGGAGGGTCTGATTTATTGATCAGTTCACGGTTACGTGAAGTATTATTAATGTTATTATTATCGTTCTCATTACCTTTTGCATTACTAAAGAAATGCAAAATATTCTTGCTTTTTTTCACTCATTATGGGTTTAATTTATTTGAATCTAAAATAAGGAATAATTGGAGTTTAGGGGTTTATTGAAAATTAGTGTTATTGACTTTTTACCTGGTGTAACTGTTATTAATCGTCCTTGGCACGGGTTAACGGAAAAGTCGCAAAGGTCAGAAAGCAAAAATGAAGCTTCTAAGTTATCTGGTTCAAAAAATATTCGTGTTTTTCTTGAAATAGTTGTAAACATTGTCAACCTGACAGATAGTCGACTCGAACGCAAATAACTAGATGTTGCCACGTTTATTATTTTTTCTAATTATCAACAGATTTGTTTCGAAATAAAAAAAAATGTAAAACTTTTAATATATCCAGAGAAAAATATAAATAAATTAAGATTTTCATAAAATTAAATAAAAAAAAAATCGCCAGATCCTATATATGGAAAATAAAATTTAAATTTTGAAATTAAAAAAAAACATATAAAACCTTATAGGTAATGTCCAGTATAATCATTATCAGATTTTCTTCAAAAAATAAAAAACGAAATCTTAAAAATACAAAAAAATTGAAATTTAAAAAATAAAAACTAAGAAAAACTTACAAATAATGTCCTAATTCATCATACGATTTCTTCAAAATAAGAAAAGAAAAAAAAAGTTGGACCAAGTCTTCTTTCGTCTAAAAAACAGAAATAAATTCAAATTTTGTACAAATACAAGTTGCAAACTAATCTAACCGGGGTTAAACCAACGGTTATTGCCACTTTGGCTTATTTTGGATCGAGAGTTGTATGTTGTATGTAAGTTATGTTTATATGTAAGTATGTTGTCTTGATTTATCTTACCGCTTCGCGGTGGGTAACCTAAACTAACCGGAGTTAAACCAACGATGCTTGCAACTTTGTCCTCTAATGGATCGAGAGTTAACCCCGGTTGGATTAGGTTGTCTTAATATTTATGTTATCTTGATTTATCTTTCGACTTAGCGGCGGAAAACCTAATCTAACAGCGGTTAAACCAACGGCTATTGCAACTTTGGCTTATATTGTATCGAGATTTGTATGTTGTCTTGATTTATCTGTCCGCTTCGCGGCGGAGAACCTAATCTAACCGGGGTTAAACCAACGGTGATTGCAACTTTGGCTTATATTGGATCGAGAATTAACACCGGTTAGATTAGGTTGTTGTTAGGTTGTTGTGAGAGTTCGCGCTCCCACGCGTATGTTGTCTTCATTTATCTGTCCACTTCGCGGCGCACAACCTAATCTAACCGGGGTTAAACCAACGGTCATTGCCACTTTGGCTTATATTGGATCGAGTTTTATATGTCTTATAAAAACAGAAAAAAACTTACAAATATTGTCCTGCCTATTCATCATACGATTTCCTCAAAATAAGAAAAGAAAAACAAAGTTGGCCCAAGTCTTCTTTCGTCTAAAAAACAAAAATAAATTAAAATTTTGTTCAAATTCTAATTCTTGGACAACCTAATCTAATCGGGGTTAAACCAACGGCCATTGCCACTTTCGCTTATATTGGATCGATATTTCGCGCTCCCGCGCGTATGTTATCTTGATTTATCTGTCCGCTTCGCGGTGGACAGATAAATTAAGAACTATAAATATACTAAAAGAACTATATTATGTATGTTGTCTTGATTTATCTGTCCGCTTCGCGGCGGACAACCTAGTCTAACCCGGGTTAAACCAACGGCCATTGCCACTTTGGCTTTTATTGGATCGAGAGTTCGCGCTCCCGCGCGTGTTGTCTTGATTTATCTATCCGCTTCGCGGCGAACAACCTAATCTAACCCGGGTTAAACCAACGGCCATTGCCACTTTGGATTATATTGGATCGAGAGTTCGCGCTCCCGCGCGTATGTTGTCTTGATTTATCTGTCCGCTTCGCGGCGAACAACCTAATCTAACCCGGGTTAAATTAACGGTCTTTGCCACTTTGGCTTACATTGGATCGAGAATTCGCGCTCCCGCGCGTATGTTGTCTTGATTTATATGTCTGCTTCGCGGCGGACAACCTAATCTAACCCGGGTTAAACCAACGGCCATTGCCACTTTGGCTTATATTGGATCGAGAGTTCGCGCTCCCGCGCGTATGTTGGCTTGATTTATCTCTCCGCTTCGCGGCGAACAACCTAATCTAACCAGGGTTAAACCAACGGCCATTGCCACTTTGGCTTATATTGGATCCATATTTCGCGCTCCCGCGCGTATGTTGTCTTGATTTATCTGTCCGCTTCGCTGCGGACAACCTAATCTAACCGGAGTTAAACCATCGTTCATTGACACTTTGGCTTATATTGGATCGAGAGTTCGCGCTCCCGCGCGTAAGTTGTCTTGATTTATCTGTCCGCTTCGCGGCGGACAACCTAATCTAACCGGAGTTAAACCAACGCTCCTAGCCACATTGATGTATATTGGATCGAGAGTTTGCATTTAACAATAAAAACCAACGTGCGGCGTATAAAGCGTAGGGAAATGTAGGGAATTTTGTTGAAAATCTAGATGCAAACAGTGTAGCCTAACTACAAAATAATGATTGTTAATTTTTTAAAAACTTTAAGGCTTTCACAAAATTTACAAAGTTAAAAAAAACCAAAGTATAAAAAAAAACCATATAAGCCAAAGTTGCAATCACCGTTGGTTTAACCTCGGTTAGATTAGGTTGTCCGCCCCGAAGTGGACAGATTAATCAAGACAACATACGCGCGGGAGCGCGAACTCTCGATCCAATATAAGCCAAAAAGTGGGAATATATAATACACCTCTTTTGTCATCCTGCACCAACAGTTCCAAAGCCGCTAAAGCTTTACAAAGTTTAAACTATCAATAAAAAAAACCAAATAAAAGGTAAATAAAATATAATTAAAAGCTGAGGGAAAAATAAATCAGACTATGTTAATGAAACTTATAATTTTAATAAGGCTGTGATGATAGGAGTTGAAAACTTAGTGATCTCGTTCAAGACAGTTAACTTACGATTTAAGCAGGCTTTGTAAATTTCAAGTGCCTATAGGTGATTAAGCTTACAGGATTTGTGGTGAACATGTAGGAGTTTGGTGTTGTCGATGGAAGAACTATGCCCTGTAACTAGATGGTGGTCTGCTAAAAAGGGAGTAGGAAGAGAAGTTGGAGAAGTTACAATGCCTGAATTCATATGTTTGTGGAACTGGTTAAGATGTTCTTTTATACGTAGTGATATAGCCCTGATAGTTTGGCCAACATAGAGGGAATCAAAATTATCAAATAAGAGGGAGTAAACCCCCGGCATGTGATAATAGAAGCAAGCTATCTTTTGTACTGACCAAGGAACCAAGGGATAATGAGCCTGTCGTAAAGTAAGATGAGAATTTATGGGAAGAGAAAAGATATGCTAAATCAATGGAAGCTTGAACGACAAACTTCAGAGGAGCCCACACGGTGGGTGTTTTCAATGCAGGAAGAAAATTAAAGGATAGTTAATGTTTATGTGGCGACTCGCGGTTGGTTTACCGCGAGTTATGATGCCGCCCCCATTGAACCGTTTGGTTCAAGCTAGTGGAGTGAAGTCGTTGTCTTCTTCATCGATTGGAAGTGGGCAAAGTTTCTTAACGCAGCGGTCATATTCGCCCGCTTTGGTCCTCAGCGTGACTACTCTTACAATTCCATCCTTTCCGGGGTGAATGGCCGTGATGCGTCCAAGAGCCCACTGTAGCGGGGGTAAATTTTCTTCAAAGATGAGTACTAAAGTTCCAACCTTGATATTTGTTGACTCGCGCTGTGATCCACGGAATTTCATGAGCTGATGGAGATATTCTTTATGCCACCGTATCCAAAAATGTTGCTTGAGCTGCTGAGCGTGCTGCCAAGCTGACAGACGATTGATTGGGGCGTCTGTGAAATCGACCTGTGGAAAAGATGTCAACGGACTACCTGTGAGGAAATGGGCTGGAGTCAAAGGAAGAAGGTCATTAGGATCAGATGACATAGGAGAAATGGGTCTTGAATTTAGTATTGCTTCTATCTCAATGATGTATGTTTCTAATTGTTCAAAGGTTAGTAAGGTATCACCCACGGTCCTAATTAAATGATGCTTGAATGATTTAACTGCTGCTTCCCAGATTCCACCAAAGTGCGGAGCTCGGGGAGGGATAAGGTGCCAATTAATCTTTTTTGCGCTACAAAAGTTAATTATGGTATTTTGATGAGCTTTAGAAGTAAATAAATCATAGAGCTCGTTAAGCTCATTTTTAGCTCCGACAAAGTTAGTAGCATTATCGGAATGAATTTCTACTGCTATTCCTCGTCTTGAAAAAAGCCGTTTGAGGCTGGCTATAAAGGCTTCGGTGGTATGATCACTGACAAGCTCCAAATGAACAGCCTTTGTGCACATGCATACGTATATTGCCACGTAAACTTTTACGCGGCCGCGATTGCGATGACGTTTTTCTTTAATATAAAAGGGTCCGCAATAGTCAACTCCAACACGCAAGAAAGGTCGCGAGGAAGCGACTCGCTGAATGGGAAGAATTCCCATTGGGTGATCGGCAAGGCGCGGTTTCGCATGGAAACAGGGTATGCATTTACGAATTAAGCTACGCGTGATGTTGCGGCCATTTAGAGGCCAGTAAGTTTGACGAACAGAGTATAAAGTTGCCTGCATACCGGCATGTTTAAGTCGCGAATGCTCAGCTTCTATAATTAGCTTAGTCACATGGTGTTGAGCAGGTAGCAAAATTGGGTGACGCTGCTCTGCAGCAATAGAAGAATGAGCGAGCCTACCTCCAACACGTAAAATACCGTTTTCATTTATAATTGGATTTAATGGAATTAACTTGCTAGATAAAGGAAGTGGCTCCCCACTTTTGATTGATTCAATTTCTTTTTTAAAGTAATTGGACTGGACTAAACGTATAATCAGATCGTGAGCTAACGTAAGTTCACGAGTGAGTAGTGGACCGAGTTCACGCTGTGAGCTGAGTTTCTTAGTATTATGAACAAAGCGCAGAATATATGCCACAACTCTCTGTAGCTTATCGAAGGAGCTGTATTTTTCGATGATATTATGATTTTTAATTTCAATTTTCATGCAAACAATTTTGGGAATAATGGGTTTTAATTCTGGAACAACCATAGGAGTATAAATTCCGTTAGGCCATGCTGAGTTTTCCTGAGTCAACCATGAAGGTCCGTTAATCCAAATGGAACTTTCAATAAATTCCGACGGAAGCTGTCCTCGAGATATAAGATCTGCAGGATTGTCTTGAGATAGAACGTGCCGCCAATGACACGATTCAGTAGTGGTTTGAACTTCCGAAACACGATTCGATACGAATGTTTTTAAGCGATGAGCTGGCGTATTTATCCAATGTAGCACAATTGTCGAATCTGACCACAGATATGATTCGTGAATTTTTGTCAAAATAGTGGGTTTAACAGTATGATAAAGACGAGCAAGTAATACTGCGGCGCAAAGCTCTAATCTCGGTAATGTCAGAGGTTTGACAGGAGCAACACGTGACTTAGAAGAGATCAGACGTATATATACGTGACCTTGAGAATTAATGGAACGCAAGTACAAACAGGCACCATAAGCCTTTTCACTAGCATCGCAAAATCCATGCCATTGTACTTTAATTGGGTCAGGTATGGTAATTCCGCGAGGAAAACGTAAATTTTCTATTAATGGTAGCTGGTCCAAATAAGCAGACCAAGACGAATGAATCTCGACAGAAATAGATTCATCCCATGCTACTCCGGCCTTCCACAGGAGCTGCATGAGAATTTTGGCATGCACGATGATCGGACCAAGGAGACCAAGGGGATCAAACAACCTTGCAATTTGAGATAAGATAGTCCTTTTTGTGATAGTTTTGGAAACCGAGATATTGACAACGTAAAAGAAGTAATCTTCTCGAGAGTTCCACCGAATACCTAATGCTTTTATAGATGAGTCAGGATCTAGTGACATATGTGCGCTATTTGGATGCTCTTGATCTTTAATAAGTAGAGACGAATGATTTGAGGCCCATTTTCTTAAGCAAAATCCACCCTTTTTTAATAAAGCTATAAGTTGATCGCGTAGAATAATTGCCTCGGGAATTGTTTGTGCACCTGTGAGCACATCATCTACATAAAAGTCTCTACGCAATATTTGAGCTGCAATCGGAAAATTATCTTCCTCATCATTAGCAAGTTGGTATAATGTTTTTATGACTAAATAAGACGCACAAGCTGTACCATATGTGGCAGTTTCAAGTGTATAAATTTGAATAGGGTCAGAAATATCTCGTCGATAGAGAATCTTTTGATATTGAGTATCTTCAGAGTTAACGCGAAAAATCTATTAAATTATTTAAGGTAGGGTGCGCAATACCACTACTGCAATCTTCCCATCGGTCGCGAGCGGAAGAATCAAGTTTTTCCCGTAATAATACAATTAATATGGAGTCCCATGAATTTATGGGTTCTCCCAGCGCTTGAAGAGCGCGTAAATGTTTTTGAAGGCAATCTAAAAATGCACGAAAAGAATAGTCTTTTGATATGGATGACATATCTACAAGAGCTTTAATGTGACAATCACGTATGTGTTTCCGATCATCATATCTTTCCTTTAAAAGATCCCAAGCTACAATGTAATTTTCGTCTGAGGATTCAATAGTTGAAATAATATCGGCTGCTTCACCTTTTAAACATCCTTTTAAGTAGAATAATTTTTTCACAGGAGGAATTTTAAGATCCTTGTGAACAAGCGAGTTAAATAAATCATGAAAGCCTAACCAAGTATCATGGGATCCACTGAATGTTGGCAACTGAATTGTAGGCAAGGATGATAAATGAAAATTATCAAGAGAGTTTTTGGATAATTGAGACAATAAAAGTTGCTGACTGAGAGCGTCTAAATTTTGTGTACTTTCTTGTTGAGAAGGTACATTATTATCATTAACGGGTTGTTGCCCCTGCTGTTGTGGATTAATCGATTCCAAATCGCGAGTTGGAGTTTCTAAATGAGTTTGAGTCGAATTCAATAAATCTGTAGAATTATTAGTTTCCGTTGTAATAGCAGGTGGAGAATAATTTTTAGAGTATTGCTCTAGAAGTTTAGTGGCAGTACCAAAGGCGCTGAAGTAAACGTCTTCAAACTCTTCGCGATGTGCAAAAAGAGCCTCTGATTCGTCGAGCAATCCTTCAAGCTCGTCTTGATATGATCCGAATTTATTGCGAATTTGCTCTATTTCACGAAATCTTTTTTCAAGAACAAGAATATCTGATTCCGGATTGAATTTATTTAAAAAATTGGAGTACGCGGTTAAAGATCGTTTGGCACCGGCGCGCTTAGTCGTTAATGCCTTTATTTGTTCATCAGCCATATTATGAGAATAATTAAAGCAAATTAATGAAAAATAGTACAAAAAGAAAAAATATAAAGAGATATAGGCAATACAAATTGTGAAAATATGATAGGAAAAAATTATAGGTAGCCAATTGACTTACTTGACCAACTGGAAGATAATTGCAGAACCAAATAATGATGCAGGATACTGGGCGCTGCACAGGAACAGACGATGCAGTTTTCCAACAAGTGATGGTCGTTGAACAGGAACAGATGATTTCCAACGGGTACTGGATAATAGTTGATGGTGACCACGTGCACTGAGCGATGATTAAAAAACTATGTTTCACTTAATTCCTTAAACGATGAGTACGCACTGACTCGAATGTAATAATCAAAGTTAACACTGGAACGCTACGTAATTTTAAGCTATCCGGTTCGAAGGACCAATGTGGCGACTCGCGGTTGGTTTACCGCGAGTTATGATGTTACGTGCAAATTAATGTTATATTTCCACCAAAAATGTCTTATGATATAGGAGAAAGAATTAAGTGATTGGGTGAATTGAGTTAAGAATATAACAAGGAGATACAAGTGTATTTGAAATGCGGCTGGCGCTACAAAGTATAAAACTTAACTTTAAACAAATTTAACTCACAAAACTTAACTTAACATAGAAGTGATAGAACTGAAACTCTCAACTGGACTGGTGGTGAACAGATGACACAAACCTTTTTTATGCTAAAATAAGATCTAGGCGTTAAAACTAAAAGGTAGGAAAATCAGGGGTAGGAAATTCGGCAACGAATAGTAACGTAGGAAAGTGATTATAAGGCGGGATAATTAACAAATCCTGCACTTCGGAAACTATGCAGGGAAGGGGAGAAAGGTGCAAGACTTTCTACCTGGATGGGCCGAGCATTTACAAATATTTACACAGATTATAAGATTGAAACGATATATAAACCTATCCCTTCAGATAATTTTGGTATGCAATTT
Source organism: Phosphuga atrata (assembly GCA_944588485.1). Lineage (NCBI taxonomy): Eukaryota > Metazoa > Arthropoda > Insecta > Coleoptera > Silphidae > Phosphuga > Phosphuga atrata. Next base: position 16,851,248 of record OX155899.1, on the reverse strand, counting down.
ATGGCTATAAGCGGATCAACAAAAAGACCCAAAAAAAAAAACATTACTAGGAGAATATCTATACGATAGATTTACAATTATAAGTAGAATAAGGATAATAAACTAAAAACGATTTTACTATTTAAAACCTCGCAAATAACTTAAGTATCTAACAATATACTTTAGACAGGAGTATAAGCTTACATTACTTATTTCCAGCCATAAATAAATCGAAAAACAAAATATATTTAAAATTTACATAAAATAAAAGGTGTTAAATGCACGTTTTCAAAGCCATAAATAGATTATTTATATGGCTGTCTAGCAGACGTAACGGTTTTCGTCTGTGAATTATTAAAACAAAATAAAATTATTATCTAACCAATAATTAAGAATCATTGTATTATTACACGTTATTTTATATATTAGCTACACGACGGAACAGTTTAACTAAATTTTTAATGTAAAAGCTTTCTATAAGATTGATGGGTGAGATATTATTGAAAGCGATCTGTAAAATGACATCCAATTCCTTTTCAAAGGGCTCAAGGTTAAGGGGAACTTGAAGAATCTATGCAAAAGGGGATTACATGACGCAAACTAATGGGAGAAAGGATTCAATTAGAAGAAAGGAAGGCTATTATTAAGAATATGGGAATTGTGGAGTTACCTTCACTAACTGTTGCTAATCGTCTTCCAAACTGTATTTCTAAACGTGGAAAGTAAAAATGAATCTTCTACGTCGGCTGGTTCAAGAAATATACGGGCTTTTGTAATCCAAAAAACTGACATTTTTTAATACAACAACAAATATAACTGCAACTTCTGTCCGGTTATTTGACAGAAAATATGTTTATACAGCAGATACGCTGTTGCCAAGTTCAATTCTTTTGCAGAGATTATACTTTTTTTCTGTGTCGCTACAATTTAAGTATTATATGTATTAAATATATTTAATTTTATTTTAATTCTTTTAGGGGGTCATGTTAATCTTCTATGTATTCTTCTTATTCTTATGCATATTCACTAATGAATGTTTGCGACCACGATAATGACTTGAATATCGTCATCATGTGGTTCTCTTGGGAAGTATAATGGAGGTGATTTCCCGTTATCTTCCTCCATGGGTATGAAATTACCATGGGTATAAATTAGATTAGGTTGTCCGAGAGAGAATAGATCAAGACCGCATATAGCACGGCAGCGCAAACTCTCGATCACATGCGCGCGCAGCGCGCATGTGGTTTGATCGAGAGTTCGCGCTGCCGCACGCATGTGGTTTAAACTTTAACTTCGTAGATCCAAACTTTTATGGTACTCTCGGTCCAATGTAGAACAAAGTGGCAACGACCGGTGGTTTTACCTTGGTTAGATTAGGTTGTCCGCCGCGAAGCGGAAAGATAAATCAAGACATCATACGCGCGGCAGCGCGAACTCTCGGTCCAATATAGGACAAAGTGGCAAGCACCCTTGGTTTCACCTTGGTTAGATTAGGTTGTCCGCCGCGAAGCGGGAAGATAAATCAAGACAACATACGCGCGGCAGCGCGAACTCTCGGTCCAATATAGGACAAAGTGGCAACGACCGGTGGTTTTACCTTGGTTAGATTAGGTTGTCCGCCGCGAAGCGGGAAGATAAATCAAGACAATATACGCGCGGCAGCGCGAACTCTCGGTCCAATGTGGGACAAAGTTGCAATGACCGGTGGTTTCACCTTGGTTAGATTAGGTTGTCCGCCGCGAAGCGGGAAGATAAATCAAGACAACATACGCGCGGCAGCGCGAACTCTCGATCACATGCGCGCGCAGCGCGCATGTGGTTTGATCGAGAGTTCGCGCTGCCGCACGCATGTGGTTTAAACTTTAACTTCGTAGATCCAAACTTTTATGGTACTCTCGGTCCAATGTAGAACAAAGTGGCAACGACCGGTGGTTTTACCTTGGTTAGATTAGGTTGTCCGCCGCGAAGCGGGAAGATAAATCAAGACAATATACGCGCGGCAGCGCGAACTCTCGGTCCAATGTGGGACAAAGTTGCAACGACCGGTGGTTTCACCTTGGTTAGATTAGGTTGTCCGCCGCGAAGCGGGAAGATAAATCAAGACAACATACGCGCGGCAGCGCGAACTCTCGATCACATGCGCGCGCAGCGCGCATGTGGTTTGATCGAGAGTTCGCGCTGCCGCACGCATGTGGTTTAAACTTTAACTTCGTAGATCCAAACTTTTATGGTACTCTCGGTCCAATGTAGAACAAAGTGGCAACGACCGGTGGTTTTACCTTGGTTAGATTAGGTTGTCCGCCGCGAAGCGGGAAGATAAATCAAGACAATATACGCGCGGCAGCGCGAACTCTCGGTCCAATGTGGGACAAAGTTGCAACGACCGGTGGTTTCACCTTGGTTAGATTAGGTTGTCCGCCGCGAAGCGGGAAGATAAATCAAGACAACATACGCGCGGCAGCGCGAACTCTCGGTCCAATGTAGGACAAAGTGGCAACGACCGGTGGTTTTACCTTGGTTAGATTAGGTTTTTATATGGTCTTAAGAGTACCGCCTATATGGTCTAAAATAAGATAAAGTTGCAAGAGTGGCAACGACCGGTGGTTTTACCTTGGTTAGATTATGAATTTAGTTCGCGCTGCCGCACGCATGTGGTTTAATTGAGAGTTGGTTAGGTTAGGTTGTATGAGAGAGAATAGATCGCATACAGCGCGGCAGTGCGTATTCTCGATCAATCCACATACGCACGGTAAATGCACGGAAAATGTGGCAGTGTATATTTTTTAAAATAATTGATATAAAAAACATAGGCGTAGTGAAAATTAATTATCTGAGAAATATTGAAATACTTAAACTATTATTTTTAATTATATTTACAGTTTAATTTAATATACTTACGTCAGAAAATTTATTTTTACTACGCTTATGTTTATTTAAAAGTTACTGTAATGCGCGTGCGTTATTTTACGCGTGTTATTTGTCTGTTTATTTATCTAGAAGGTTAAACAAAATATTTTGTTTAAACAAAATATTTTATTTAAACAAAATAAGTTTTTAGAAGAGCTTTTTTAAGTAGCAAGGAGTTACAAAAATAATGGCTTCTTCAAAAATAGATTATTTAAGTTTATTAGAAATTAATGAAATTTTAAATGACTCCAAAAAGAAAATCCCAAAATTAGTAGAGTGGGGATTAATTCCAGCAGAGGGGAGCTACAAATGTTTGAAGTGTGGTGGTGTATTAAAATTATCTAAAGACGTTGAAAGGTTAGTAGTTGTTTATTTTTATTATTATATTTTGAATATTTTTTAATGTATCCTTAAATTTTGATATCCGTAATTTTTTTATTGTAGAGTGGATGGTGTTCGTTGGCTGTGCTCTAATAAAATTAGTCAGGAAGGTGAAAGGAACAAAACCTGTGGTTATAGAGTTGAATTCCGACGTGGCACCTTTTTTGCCAATTCAAAGTTGCCATTATTGAAGATACTTGGGTTTGTTTCTTTTTGGGTTCAAAATGCATCACTGACATTGATCGGCAGACAATTGAAGATGTCCATGCCTACATTAGTTGATTGGGCATCTTTTTGCCGAGAAATTGTTTTTGATAATTTTTTTACCCAACCTGAGAAACTCGGTGGTCTTAATAAGATCGTTGAGATTGACGAATCCAAGTTCGGAAAGCGCAAATATCATAGGGGTCACAGAGTGGAAGGGCAGTGGGTTTTCGGCGGTTACGAACGTGGCACTGGTCGCGTTTTTATGGTAGCCGTTGAGAAACGCGACTCTGATACTCTTGTGCCTTTAATCGAGACATGGATAGCTCCGGGTACGACGGTTATCAGTGACTGTTGGAAGGCCTATAGCGGTCTCAGTGACTATGGCTACAAGCATTTAACAGTTAATCATTCAATTAACTTCGTAGATCCCGTAACTGGGGCACATACAAATGCCATAGAGTCATCTTGGAGGGCCGCTAAATCTTCCATGTCGTCATCTGGTCGTACCAAATCACACGTACCCGGTAATCTTGCTCGATACATGTTTCAGAAGAGGTGTAAAGAGCTTCGGCTCGATCCCACTCTGGAACTTTTCCGTATGGCAGGTAAGTTGTACAATCCCGTACATCCCCTGCCAGAAGGAGGTCTTGGTAAGGATCGTGACACAGATGAGGAATACGAGGATGACGAAGACTAAATCACAGTTAATTAGTAAGTTTTTTAACAGTTAAAATTGCAGTTTTTCTGTTAATTTTTTTCCTTTTTATAGTGGTCTTTAATGCCCTCTGGTTCTCAATCGTCATCCCTTTGTTTGTCCGCTCTCCAGGTTTTAAATTGAGTTCGGACATTGTTTTCATATGGATTTTTTGCATTTCGATTTCTTAGATAGAGGATTTTTTTGTGATTGTGATGTGGTTGATGCAAACGAGAATATTGAATATTTATTTTTTTGATATGTATTTTTATATCAAAATAGTATTATGTTTTGTTATTATCAAAATTTCAATTAATTTGTATTTTTTTGTTTAAATGGTAATTTTTTTATAAAATTTTTAGTAAAACTGTGTTTTGTTTTTTTTAATACTTTGCAAAAATTAGATTTTTTTTGTCAAATTCAGTTTATAATATTGAAATATAATAAAATTACGTCTATGTTCTGCTACAACAATGCGTATGCGCAAAACTTTCAAATAGATGTGAAGTTGCAGACGGGTCTGTGTCTCCTTCGGTACCTATTTTTTTAATAATACCGTCAAGGGCCATAAATTTAAACGCACTGCTGCGCCTATATGGTCTAAAATAAGATAAAGTTGCAAGAAGTATTGAGTTAACCTGAGTTAAACCAATTAGAATGAAATTAGAATTAAAAATTAAATTTATATTTCAATGTTGTTGTAAGTGCATGTGAAGAAATTGTATATTGAATGTTTACCAGAACAAGGTAAAATAAAAAGATAAAATTGGCAACATCGGTTGGGCTTCTCCTGCACTTTTTGTTTGACAAGTAATTAGAGAGGTTAGGCAGTGAAGGAAAATATTAACTGTTGCGTCAAAAAAATGTCATTTTTTTCATAAAAACCCGTATATTTTTTTAATAAATCGACGTAGAAGCTTCGTTTTGGCTCTCTAAGTTTGCAAATACACTACGGAGGACGATTAGTAACAGTTATTCAAGGTAAAAATCCGCCAACTCCAAAAAAAATGGCCATTCCCATATTCTTTACAAATTCCGAAAGGAATAACGCAATGGATTAAACAAACATTAAACAAGGTTAAGCAAGGACCGTTGGTTTAACAAACTCGACTGATATCAATTTCCATTCAATTAATTTTCTAATTGTTTAGTCGGGATCTCTTAAAGTATTCTGAATATTCAGAATAGACAAATAAGTTATGTGATCAGCCATAAACGTCAGTAATTTTTTATTACAAAAATCTAAATATTTGGAAAAAAGAAAAAAATATTTATAAGGATTTAATTCTTTCAACTACAATGTGCATGCAATTTATGTTATGGTGGCATTAATAAACAAATACAAAAAAACTAACCTTGAATTATCCCGACACAGTTTCAAGTGGCCCTTTCTACACTTGGGGCAATTATATGAACCTTCGGCCGGAATCAATCCCCACTTGACCAATTTCTTAATTATTTCGTCAGGATCCTGCAGTATTTAAAAAATATGGAGGACACCAATAAAATCCACACGAGACATTGTAGCTGTTCGTTGAAATCTGGTTGAAATATCAATGCAACTTCAAACCGACGTTTAAAATAATATATATATGTTGCCATAGTTACAGCTTTTCATATAAAAGCAAAGAGGATCGGATACTCTTTGATATAAACGGACATATAAACAAGAATAAACGCGGCAACATCCAAATAATTGCGTTCACATATACTGTCTGAAATCTTAAAAATGTAAAAAAAAAATTTCAAGAAAAACAACGTAGAGGCTTCATTTTTGCTTGCGGAGCTTAGTTAAAGAGTGCAAAAGACGGTTAAGAACAGTTACAACAGGTAAAAATTACACAAGCATATTTTCATATATAAAAGTCCGTAACGAAAGGGTTCAGCACGGAACGCTATTAGTTATTAAAAATAAATATTATGAAGTGTGAAAATTGAGGTTATGTATTGACCTAACCGTGCAATTATTAAAATGAAAAGTTTGGTACTTAAGGTGTGTTCTATTGTTTAATGTAGATACTCAGCAGTATATTAATATTAAAACTGACTCCAATAACTCACATTAAAAAACTCACATTAAGAAACATTCAGCAGCAGTGCGACTTATTTCCCGCGGCGTTATTCTACGCGCAGAAAGAGTACGATTCTGCGCGACAGAGATGGAAGACCGCTCGTCCAATGGCCAGTGTGTACAGTATACGACAGAAGTTTTTATAACTTGTCACGTATTGTTATGAATTGAATCATGTTTTAATGCATCTTAAACCATAACTTAACATGATGAGTAAGTATATTCCACATTTTTCTGCGGACCAGCGAAATTTTCTCGCGGACCACCACTTTGGCAACCGCTGGTCTAGAATATAATCTCAAATTCCCCGAAATATCTAATCTTAAAATCTTGCATAACTGCAACAACGGGCCAAAGCTTAATCTCCTAGAGTCATTAGAAATTTTCAAAACAACCCGCAATACCACCGTTAATCTCCTTAACGTGCAAACGGACCTAATCTTTTCCCAACTTTTTAATCTTACCCAATCCCCGGCAGATAAGCCCTCAACTACAGACAAACAACCCCCCTCTCCACCAAAATTATAGGGTTATATATTCAACATCATCAATTTGTTAAGTCACTTGAAAATGAGGGTCAAACGTCGAAACATAAGTTGTGATATGTGTAGAAATTTATATTTCTGTGAATAACAAATTGTATAACATTTTTACATAGTCTAAGTTGGTAAAAACATAGTTAATTTTTCAATTCAATGCAAGTATGAATTACCACGTAGTAACTGTCGCAACCATCCTATTCACAAAAAAACTATGATTGTTTTTCTGCGTTGAATATAAATTAGTCTGTTCCACAATCATACTGATAACACTGCTATCCATCAGTTTTTAAAATACCTCGACAGGATTTAACCCATCAACTTCTCCCTTTACACAATCCTCTCGATCGCGACTTCCTTGTGTACCTTTCATACTTATGTCTAATGTTTTATTCGTCCACTTGGGTTCAAACTTTTTTGTTCGTTGGATACGGCATTGCAATACGGAGAGTGGTTTATCATCTTCGGAGTCTCCATTGGTCATCCCATTATCCATGTGAATTTCCACATGTCAAGGTATATCATCCGGGATTAATTTAGGATTTTGTAGTTCGTTTTCGTCAATATTTTCCTCATCGGTTTGTTCATCAACGTCAGGTGGTATAACAACCATATATACATCACCAGTTTTTTTTCTGATGTTTCTATGTCATCTACAGCTGCTGTTATATTGGTAAATCTTCTGCCATAAAAACATGGGGATGATATAGTGGGAAAATCGGATTCTTTCATGATGAGGATCTAAAAAGGGTTTACATTAGAAAATTTCGCTCAAAAGTAATGCTATAACCCTACATTAGCCCACTGTACTTGCACGAGTACAGCGAGTTATAGGACCTCGTATGAGGCATTGAGCGCAAAAGCGGAATAACCCGCTAATATAATTGGATTATAAAGCATTTTTTCTTTGAAACGTTTTTGCATTTGTTCATGTTATGTAGCTTCTGACTCTATGCAAGATGTCTATTATTGGAAACAGAACTAGTTACCCCAATATTTAATGAAAAACATGATTTTGATGTGGGTTAGTCTGCTTTTGAATTGGCTTGTTTTAAATTTTTATGGGATAGTCCGTTAACAAATTCATTTAAATGCTAGAGTGCGACTTATTAAAACCAAAACTTTATTACTCATCTCCTTTACTACAAAAATCAAGTACAGGTACCTCATTTACATCATTGTTGGTGGTTGCGTGAAAAATAGGTGGTATATATTCCAACAAACTAAGGTCTCTCTTTCACAGATTTATGCAGCGCCCATTAGGATAAAGTACATCTTTTTTTTAGATCAGTTTGGAGTGTCTTTTGCTGATATCAACTTTATTTGTTTGAATATTTGATATAGATTTTAAACGGCTCTTCTCTCACAAAACGCAACCATTGAATCTTTAACCGCTCCACTATTGATTGGTCCTCAGCAGATTTTCGATTTGTTATATTCCTCTCAAGCAAATCTAGTGTTTAGCCTTTTGGAATACTGATTTTACGAATATGTTTGAGATTTATATGTTTGCTCTTCCGTTATCTTCGAATAACACTTGTTGCAATGGCATGCACCTGTTTTTGGTTGTTTTTTAGGTACAAGATTACCCTTCGAATTTACATATTCTTCACCATGCGTATGCTTTTGTTTTCTCTGATTCCGCATACAAACCCGTTTCTAACACGTTTTTTTTTCCTTTGCTTCGTATACCACAACTCTCATCTACTTCCAATGAATCAGAATCCGGTATACTTGCAGAAGACCGGCTATTCTCATCAGATGGCATGTATTCTGAGTTTGATTCTCGAAAATTATCTGGCTCCTCGCTAGAATGAATTATAATATAAAAATATTACCCTGAATTTCCTCTCCCACGGTTTTTGATTGTTTTGTCATAATTTATGCACAATATTTGTGTATAATACAAAAACTGCGGCTTAATAAACCTACAAAACTTCTACTTATTTTCACAATGTCAAACACATTAACCTATCTTTTTAACTACACATTCCACCAGAGCAAAAACAGACCAACCAACTTTAGTCCACTATTGCACACAGACAATATAAAAAACATTCAATGCAGCAACTCTTTTTATTGTGCCATCTAATTTTGATTCGGAAAATGTGGGTTAATTCACTTTTGCTCGATTCAGAAAGTAAAATAAAGTACATTAATGCCAAAAACGCAAAATCAGAAAATTTGTGGCTTAGTCCGCTTTGGCGCTCAATGCCTCATATAAAATCAACAAATCGGCATGCAGGCGGCTTACTATCACATTGTCACATAAATGTATCACATAAATAATCAAGTCCTACTTGCGCAAAGCAACTGCCAAAATTAATTGCATCTTTTATTCAAGCATGTAATACACTTTTCAGAAGGGAGTGCATTGCGAAATGTATCTGTTACCACGTTCCCAATTCAAAACATAGCTGCACATGTCAACTGTTGACGATGGTAAGATATACACCTGTATTGTAGGTTGCTATATGCTTCGTTAGTAATTACCTACAATGCCGTACTACAACCTGTATTATAGGTTGCTATATGCTTCGTTAGTAATTACCTACAATGCGCAATGCAGCTATTTAAATTTAGATTGCGGTAGAGGTCAAGGAATGTCTCAATATTTTTTGTACTCGAGCGAGTACAATTGACGCTAATGGGTTATGTTTATTCATGAAATCAGTGAACTCGGTGATGTCAATGTCCCCATTGCTCTCATTTAAGGAGTGGAAAGTGCAGCAGTGCTCCACTGATATCTTCAGTGAAAAGGTCGATCTTTTTAGAAAAAAACTCTGATTTCAGAGAAAAGTTCACACCCAAGTTTCCCTTTCCTTTGCAGCTTGAGATTTAAGAAATTCATATGCCGAAATATGTCTGTTAAAAAAGCTATGTAAGCCACGTTTTTTTTAGTGTCGAGGAGGAAGCCTAAATGCTCCTTTGCTACTTCTTGATCACTAGTTGAAAGAAATTCTTTAATGTCCTCCAATACTGCAAAAAAAATTCATCGTTCTAACATCATGCCTTTGCTTAGCCATCTGACGTTTTGTGGAGAAGCAAATCGTAATTCCCTTCTAATTTGGTTACACTGCTGGTGTTTATTTATTGTTTCGGTTGTTTTTTAATAATTTGATTTCATTTAGAGGGTTTCTTATGGGTTTTTTGTTTTAAGATTTATTTTAAGTTTTTTTTCGTCTATCGGTATGTCATCGCGGTCCGCATAAAACTAGCCGGCGCACTGTGGTCTAGATATCGAATCTAGCGCGAATTAATTCAACAGACTAGAAAAAAGATCTTCCGCAAAATTTGATTATGTAATTTTCTACGCAGAATCCGAATCTTGCATCAACATTTTCTAAAAAGTATCAGAAATTATGTAATAAGGTATGATTAATATTTTTTATTTTAATCAACACAGTCAGTCGCATTTTTTCGAAACAAGTTTATAATAAAAATATAAAAGTTAAAGAATAATGTTCATTTGTACATATGTATATATTTAATATATTATATGAACTGTTAATAACAAAAAGTATGTAAAAGTACACAGTTATTCGCTATCTGAAGTTGCAGAATAGGAATAATTTGTTTTATGAGGTGGACATTGCAGTAACTTTATAGCTTCAATTTCATGTTTCAATTTGTTCTTATTGAATTTATTAGTTAGTGATATATGTGAAATTACTGGATCTGATGACAGTAAAAAGTTATAGAATATCTATATTTGTATGCTCGGTTGTATCTTTCCTCGTTCTGTGCTCTCTAATGAACTTAAAATCCTTATTTTTTTATTCCCAAGCCTCTTCACCAAGTTGGCCTATTGACGTATTTTATTATTTCGGGGCCATGTAATAGCACTTTATGCACTGTTGGAGGCATGTAAAACCATGGATATTTACAAACAAACAATTTAGCAGTATTTAAGCTATATATTTTAAATTTTTCAAAATCTACTTCGTATCCACATGGTATAGTTGAAAAATTACATAAAACCTTTTAATGAGAACTTCATCTATTCCTGTAATTTCCGCTGAACTTTTTGAGTTTCTGAAAAATAACCAGGTTTTGGCTGATCAACCAAAATTCCCAGTTTGTTTTTAAGCCTATCAATAATATGCTTCTTTTTAGTTTCCATTTGTTTTTTGTTTTTTTTTTCTTATTTGCCAGCATTTTATATCCATCCGATAACCAATGTGTAAACAGCATTCGAAAAGTCGAATCCAGGCATGAAGCGTTGATAGACCAAAGGTAGGGTAAAAGCCGGATAGTTGCCCCACTTTTCAAAAAAGCTCTGTTATTAGAAAATATGTACTTATTAAAAATAATGCAACATGTATATCAAAACATAGGTCTTTGATCTTTTATATTAGCCTATTTTTGTAAACATAATTAATATTAGTTTTGAGTAAATCCTCTTTTATTTGACCTCTCAAAAAAGGTAATGTAGGCCTACTGTAGCGGATAGTAGCTAGCCTAACGTTAAAAATGCTTCGGGGGATACTTGCCTCGTCCGGGGGGGGATAGACGCCTCACTATGATTTTTTTAGATTGAAACAAATTTTTATCAATCTAATTAATTAATCTTTATTATTTACTGAGATCCTTTATTAAGTACTAATCGAAATATTAACATTTTAAAATAGTATTAAGTTTTAATGTTTTAAAATATAAAAATTCAACAAAAATAGCATCCAAACTTTAAGTTATTAGTATAATATTATTACTATATTGAGTTTTATTTTAATATTATTTTATGTCACATTATATTTATTTAGATAGGTAAAAGAATGTACAGGCAGGGATTCAGAAACCTCGTAGGTGAAATAAAGATTACTATATATAGTAAAATATTATTAGTTATCTTAAAGATAGAACAATATGGCAATCTATTTTGGTATTAGCATTAATTATCACCAGAAGCCAGGGTTTTCAACTTTCCACATCTCATGCAATGATTTTTAAATGTTGTACAAGTTTCATGCAACCACATTCGACACATCTCACATTGAATCCAATCTGATTTCGATTTAGTAAAATTGTAATTCTCAAAACATTCTGAGCAATAATCATCAACTGAAACTTTTTTATTCGTTTTTTCTATTTTTGAAATAGCGTTTTTCACTTTTAATATATTTTCAGTATTTCTTATCGATTTTTCGCCCTTTTTTCTTTTGAATGATAGTCCTTCGGTGGTTTTTCCTTTAAATGTTTTTGAACTTGTAACATTTTCTTCATTTTCACTGTCAGAACTATAAATTTTCATTCTTCTCTTCCTTAAAGCTCTTTCTTTGTTCGGTTCAATAAAATCTGTGTTATCAGATTCAGTTTCACTGCTGGTAATAACGATATATTTTTGGTCTTTTTCTTTTTTTGTGGTTTTCCTCTTTTCTTCACAATGCTTTCCTTGCTACCAGCTGGTTTGTTTTTTACTGTCTTAAAATTATCTTTTTTCGCTGTCCTAATTTTAGTTTCCGTTGTTTTGTTTGTTTTCTTTATATTTTCTTCTTTATTCTTCTTCTGCACAATTTTATCGTTGGAGTTTAAAATTTCTGCAGATTGTTTAGCCCTTTTAGACATGCTCAGCGGTATTTTTGGTATAGGAGATGATTCATGTAAAAATTTAGATGGTGTTTCTTTTTCAAGATTTTGATTATGTGATTCATTTAAAGATATCAGTGATGGCAACGATAGGTCAGTACCATCAAATATGTAATTTTCAATGTCGCTAACTCCTAGGGTTAAAGAGTCTTGAGAAATATTCAAAAGGCTTGAAGATGGCCTAGGTGGCGTTTGATTTTGGTTCAAGCTTTTCTGCTCAATCTCATTTAAGACAGTTTCTAGTTTCTTTTTATCAGCATCGCTTGGGACTTGATAGCCTAGCGGAGGCACTTCGTTCCGCTGATTTATTGCAAGACCTCGATCAGACTCAGATTCCTGTCACGAATCGCAGGTACTACAGAAACGCCTGGTACTTGGTTGCTTAGGGAAGACATTTGGTCCCTCCCATTTGGTGTAAGACTCAGGATCTTGTGAGCGCTCTCCTAACGCAGGCTCTCCAAAAACGTCTGGTACTTGATCATTTAGAGCAGGGGTCTCCAAACTTTCCAGCCTTAGGGCCATACTGATTACTCCAGTAAGTTCCGAGGGCCAAAACCATATTATCATTGTTGCCGGTGGTAAAAAGTGAAATAGTCCACTGATGAAAAAAAAAGTTCGAAAAAGTACGCAACGTTTAAAAAAGGCTGCAAATCGGACTAAAGTCCGCAAAACGGCAACACTGCATATTATTAATTTTCCTGTCATTATCTGTAATTTCTAGATAAGTCGTAGAGTACGAACCATGAGGAGTAACGTGACACGACATCAGGTGGACACAAGCGGAAATAAGTAGTACCTTCTATCGCTAACAGATGGCGCTAATAGCACGTACAGAATAATCTCGTTGGTTCGAGAAAGTTCTGGTGTCTTCCACTCACTTCTAGATGACAGTAATTGGAATATATAAGAAGGCTAGTGGCGCAACCACAAGTCAGTTCCTATGACACTGTTGTGAAATAAAATAGTTCGTACCTCCTTAAAACGTGTTTGTGCGTGTTTAAGTTTAAGACATCTTTATAACAGTATTTTGATTTGAATTGTTGCTTTTGTGTGTGATTTAGTAGTATGGAAAAGAAGCGAAAAATTTATAGTGAATGCAGAAAATTCAAAGATCAGTGGAACATTCAGTATTTCGTAATTGAGTCCAGTAACAAGGCGCTATGTATGTTAGATTTGCAATGAAAGCATAGCCGTTCTCAAGGAATATAACATTAAACGTCATTATGAAACAAAACATTTTCAAAATTACTCAAAATATACAGGAAGTTTGCGGACAGATAAATTCGAAGCTATGAAGCGCGGATTGAAATCGCAGCAATCTTCATTTACAAAACTCAAAACTGAACAAGAGGCTGCAACTCGTGCCAGCTTTCGTGTGGCTCTTGAAATTGCAAAACGTGGAAAACCATTCATCGATGGAGAAATGATCAAAGAATGCATAATTGTAGTAGCAGAAGAAATGTGCCCTGAAAAGGTAAATTTATTAAAAACTGTCAGTATGTCAGCAAACACTGTGGCTCGAAGGGTAGAAAACATCGCTGAAAATATATCCTCTCAACTGTTCGACAAAAATGGACATGTTGAGTGGTTTTCTTTGGCCTTGGATGAGTCAACGGATGTGTCAGATACTGCTCAGGTGTTGATTTATATTCGAGGAGTAGATAAAAGCTATGAAGTGCATGAAGAACTTCTTGATATGTATAGTATTCATGGCACAACTACTGGTACAGATATTTTTAAAGGAGTTGAAATGGCCATTAATCAAAAGAACCTTCGATGGAAAAACTTGAAATCTATTACAATTGATGGAGGCAAAAACATGAGTGGGAAAGATAAAGGAGTGGTCGCTCTTGTGTCAAAGGCTGTAGAAAATGACGGTGGTTCAAAACCATTAGTCTTACATTGTATCATTCATCAACAGTCTTTGTGCGGAAAATGTTTGGATATGTCTGAAGTTCTGAAACCAGTCATATCAACTGTTAATTTTATCAGATCTTTTGGGCTGAATCACCGACAATTGGGCTGAGTCACCGATTTTGCAATCGAAACTTTGAGTGCTTTGAAAATAAATTTTGATACTCGTTTCTCGGACTTTGATGCCATTGCGAATCAAATTAAGATTTTTCAGAATCCTTTTGATACTGACATTGAAACCCTAGCCCCGGAACTTCAAATGGAAATGATTGATCTACAGTGCAGTGATATAATTAAGAACAAATATCAAAACTCATCTTTGTTGGAATTTAATAAGAGTCTTCCACTGACACAATTTGATAATTTGCATAAATTTGCTCGTGGGCGGTTTTCTGTTTTTGGTACTACTTATTTGTGTGAGAAGACCTTTTCCAAAATGAAGTACACAAAAAATGTTTACAGATCTAAATTAACTGATGAGCATCTTAAATCTCTTTTAATAATTGGTACAAGTAAAATTAGTCCACAACTACAAACTATTGTCAGTGGAAAATCTCAATTACATAAATCTCATTAGTATTTCATATGTCATTATGCTTGTTATAAGTTATGTTTTTATTTAAAATGTATAAAATGTTAGTTGGATTTATTTCAATAATTTGTTAGTTATTATATACTGAAGTTAAATTTTCTGCATATTATACATGTCTTTACTCATTACAATTATGTGTTTCTTTATCCAACTTATCACAAAAACAATAACAATAAGCCGACAACAATGTTATGAGTAGTTAGTCCATGACCATATCAATTAATTTGCTATAAAAAATATGTTCTCTAAAAAGAGTTTTCAAGTCTGATAGCTTTCCGCGGGCCGGACAAAATCTGTCCGCGGGCCTGATGTGGCCCTCGGGCCGTAGTTTGGAGACCCCTGATTTAGAGGATCCGACTCTCGTTCTTGCGCAAGTTCCCCCAAAGCAATATCTGATATAGCAAATTCAGCGTCAGACAGAGCATTTGGATTGACTGGGTAGATTCCGCTGCCGCGAAAACCACTTATTGCATTGGCAGGAGTAGCTGCTGGAATCCAGGCCTTGGCTATTAGCTGACCTGAATTGTACCGGTTCAGTTTTTTTTTTTGTAGATTGGTGTGCATGAAATTGTTTGTCTCAGCATAATAATATTTTTTAAACGGTCCGAATACTGATATGTCTAATGGTTGCAAAGAAGTAGTGTGACTAGGTAAACAAAGTAATACCACATCATTATCCCTAGCAGTTTCTAGCATATTGACAGCACTTGAGTGCGATGAATGACCATCTAAAATATGTAATGTCTTTCCTGGCGGCTTGCGTGGAATAAAGTGTTCAGTCAGCCATTTATAAAAAAGGTCTGAGGAAATGTAAGCCGATTTCTTTTGCATGTAAACTTTGGAACAATGCGGAAGTCCCTCTTCAAATTCCGGTTTTTTATTTACTCCCTTCATAATAAGAACCGGTGGCAGAAAATTGCCGATAGCGTTGCAACAAGCAACAATAGTAATAGTTTCTCCTTTTTCACCGGAAGTTACTGATTTAACTGCTCTAGCACCTTTCTTGGCCAATACTTTGCCAGGTTTATTTCATTCATCCATGTTAAATATTCTATCCGGTTTATCCAGCAAATCATTCTTAGTTAAGATAGTTATGAGCAGATCAAAAAATTTTGCAACTTCTGCTCTGTTGAGACCCTTCGCTCTTTCAATTGATAAACCCTCAGCTTGTCTTAAAACTATTTCAGGATTTCTTTCAAGAAAGCTTTTTAACCATTGCGGTCCAGCG
Organism: Phosphuga atrata; assembly: GCA_944588485.1. Taxonomy (NCBI): domain Eukaryota; kingdom Metazoa; phylum Arthropoda; class Insecta; order Coleoptera; family Silphidae; genus Phosphuga; species Phosphuga atrata. The sequence continues at coordinate 16,835,150 of OX155899.1, read as the reverse complement.
GTTTTGGTTTCATTGTTAAAATTGTGCTTCAATTCCATCTTTTCGGCAAACTGGTAAGCTAATTGGCGAATTGCACTTCTTTCAGGAGGAAATCCTGCGTCTCCAAGCTTTAATATATGAGCTACCAGTCTTTTTTCATTATCAAAGCCAAGGACAAGGTATTTTCCTAGAAGTGACAAAAAATAGGATTAGGTCAGATAATAAGGAATGTACATAGAATTTGTCATTTTAATGTTGATAGAATTAGTGCTAAATATAAAACTTTAAACCGAACACCTTGGGTTAGCAGTTGCTGGTTTTTCTTTTCGAAGCGTCTTCTTAAGGTTCGGCAGGATATTCCGAAAATTCGAGATATTTCGTTGATTCCTTTTTGTTTTTTGTCCAGTTCTTCGAACGCAAGTGCTAATGTATCTTCTGTCCAGCTAATGTGGCGCGGCACCACGCCTGGTTTTCGCTTATACTTGCGAGGCATTTTGATCACCTAGAATGAACGCATGAAAGTTACAGTCACATTAAGTTGGAAAAAACATACACAACACACACAGAAAATAATCTGTCTTTGCTCGTTAAAGAATTTATAGTGGCGGATAGTTTCCCCTAGAGCAACTATCCGCAATAGTAAATAGGGCGACTCTCATTTTTGATACGGATACTTGCCCTTTTAATTTGCGAAATAAATAAAAATTGTTCAACAATAAAACGTAACAAACAGTGTAATTTAAAGTCTAATACATGCAAAGAAACAAAAAGTTGACTGAAACCACAATCAGTAATAAAAATATTCAAGAGAAATTACTTACCAATATAATTTCGACATCCGTCAAAGCTTCGCCGCGAAAGATTTTTGCTCAGACGGACAAAACGCGTGCGCCTACTTCATCGGCTTACATGGCACTGAGGCCTGCGAGAGGGTCTAATCATGGTAAAACACTGGCGCCACCAATATCCCTAACATAGTGTATTCAAAACCGGGACATGTATCCGACTGAGGCAACTATCCGGCTCTTACCTTATAGTTTTCTATCCGTGGCAGTTTTTTCCCAATATTTTCCAAGTCATTCATTTCAGTTGGCTTCGCTTGGCATATATAACAACTTTGGGGAGACTTCGTCCCAGTCAACGAATTAACCACTTTGCCGTCAATCATTGTTAGGATAAGTTTAAAACTAATATTCTTCTCGTTATAAATAAAGTCGCATAAGTTCGCGATTTGTGCCTGAATTTTTTCGGTTTACTCCAGTATAAGTTGGTTGGTTTCCTCGGCAAAAATAAATTTTATTGGTCTACAAAACCTCGTAGAGGATGTGATAGGATTTTGCCATACAATGATTGTTTCATCTGCAATGTCGCGCAATTGTAACGGGAAGGGTGAAATAATTATAACAGGTGAATCACTTTTTCCTTTTATAGAGACTTGTCTATAATTGCTCTGTCCAGAGCTACCATGAATGCCCCACTTGCACAGAAGAGTAAGGCGAGTGCTAGGAATGGAATTAGGCACCTCAGCTTGAAGCGCACATAAGCGTCGTGCTGTCAGATGTAATAAGGCTTGCAGCTTGATTTCAACAGCATTATCTATCAATGCCATCGATTCTGTGTCAGGATAGCACTCACGTTTCGCTACTAATATTTTATTCCACTAGGGATATATATTTGCATTGCTATTCTTGGCTGCCATCCGGTATGCCAAGTAGGTAGACTTGCTTGATTTTGTATTTATTATCAGTGAAAGTGCTTCTTCTGGACTCATGCCTGGAGATGTTTCCTTTTTTAAATAAACTTACGTATACGCGCTCTTATACTTTTTTGCTCGTTCTGGAGAGTTTGATTTAGTAACTTCTTGAACGACTTGAGCTGCAGCACGCTTACCACATTTTCTTAAATTCATCTGAGTTGCCAAGGAAAGCTCTTCTGTACTAGTAGTACTAGCTAATTTTTTCATTTTTTTTTTTGTTGCTCTTTTGCCAAAGTCTATAAATTTTTAGATGGTCTACCAAGTTTAGAGGGCCCTGGACTGTGAGCACCATGTGTGCTTTCGGAAAATGTAACGGGTGAATCTAACCATTTCCTATTTTTAGCTTCATATCTGGTTTTAATTCTATAACATGCTTTGCAACGCTGTTCAACATTTTTTATAAATTTTGTCAATATATCGCGAGTATTTTGTGGATTTATATTTTCATTATTAATTACGAATCAATTAAGTGCATCGCAGCACTCTTTTCGCTTCAAATCTTTCACTTTCAGCCATTCATTGTAGAGCTCCAAATGAGTAATTACGATCACCAGTGCTAGAAAATTAAGTTAAATTGAAAGTTGCGCGTATGAGCACCTAGTTTTTGTTTTTTCTGAAAATCGATATCATAGTGTTTAACACAAAATTAGTTATAAGAGCTGCAAATGTCTGCATTTTTTTTTAACCATAAAAATATTTTCATTTCAACAGAAAAAAAAATGTATCAACTTTCTTCTTAAAATTATGTGAAGAAAAGTTAAAATTGAGAAGATAATTGGTAAAATACCTTGTCGATCATTCTCCATTGCGAAATTGTCGAAAAGCTATGCACTTCTTTTATGAAAAACACTGGAAAACACAAATTAAAAAGTTGTTTACAAATAAGTGTATACAGAAAATTATGAGAAGAAAATGTTTAAATCATGTCCTGATTATCCTCCAGGATGTGGTTAGCGCTGGTAACCAGGAGGCACTTACCTACCTAATTATTTTGTGTGGAATAATGTAAAACAATTCCTGTCTTTATTAAGACACAAGCCCACATTGCAAATAGAACATTTCCAAATTGTTCTATGTACTTCTTTTGTTGTGCTGCAGTGTGCACATCGTAGAGAGCTTACCCGTTCAGGCATATGTGCAGCTTTATCATACCTTAGTTCTTGTGGCACACATTTTTTGTACTTGTTTCCTGGCATTTCCTTCGATTTTCTACCACGCTTTGGGTTTTCTGGTGCAGCACCAATTAGGCCGCTCGCAACTGAAAGGCGAAAATTCTTCAATGTCATCTCGTTTGGACCTCTTATCCGAAATAAAACATATGCATTTACAACGCAAGCATCTACAAAATACCAAAAAATCCTATGCCACCATTTATGGGATTTTCTGTCAATTTGATACAGTGAAAGTAACATATCAAATTTGTCCACATATCCCATGTGTTTGTTATATAGATTACATATAAGGGGACAAGAAACCTCTTCTACAGACCCATCTCTTTTTCTTCTTGTGATAATAGAGTTATTTGAGGGATCAATATAATTCGCAAGAAACAAAACACTGCGATTGTCCATCCATTTGAGAGCTACTATACCATCAGTTGATACCCGCCAGTCTGAATCTCCTCTCTTCAATTGCTTGTCCGCTTTGAATTCTGACAGATTTTTTCTTCCTTTACGGGCCGTGCCACAGGAATAAATGCATTCTGCAAGTAAATCTTTTTGCAATTTGACAGAATTGAAATAATTGTCAAAGTAAACCTTATGGCTTTTACGAACTAATGTCCTCGTTAGGTCTTTTACAACCCGACTGCCTAAATTTGTTTCAGTCCCATGATTGACCTTTCCAGTATAAATCTGGAATTGACACATGTAACCGCTTCGGTCAGCTGGCACCCAAAGCTTGTACGCTCGTTTCGTCGGTTTCATCGGCATGTATTGCCGAATACTGCTACGACCTTTGAATTTTATCATCGACTCATCAATTGATTGATGTTCGCTTGGTTTCAGTGATGTTATAAAAGTTTCAGATAAGGTGTTGAGGAGGGGCCTAATTTTGTAGAGTTTATCATAATTTATATGATCTTTTTTAGGTTGCATAGCATTGTCGTTAAAATGCAAATTGGTAAGCAACCAGGAAAATCTGTCTCTGGATATTGACGAACTTACGTAGCTATCCCTCATTCCCATTCTTGACGACCAATAATCACGATAGCTAGGCATTTTTTTTAAACTCATTATCATGTTTACGCCTAAAAACGTTTTTAGTTCATTTCTTGTTGTGGCACAAAATTGCTGTTACCACCATTGTTCTGTGTCGCATACAAATTTGTATGAAAAACAATTTCATCCATCAACCTCTCTGGAAAAAGATATTTCAATATTTCGGTTGGAGTTTCAATGTCTTCTGGAATATTTGATCCACTATCTTCTAAAAAGGAATTAACATTTCCTACATTTGAGGAATTGCTTGTCCAAATAACGTCATCCCCTCGCTGTTGCATTTGCAAAACGGATAGCGGTACCTCATCCTCGCTTTCCCAATCACTATTTATAAGATCTTCATCATCATCTTCAAGACGTTCAGTTTGAAAGTCTGTATTGACTTCCACCAATAGCTCATCATTTTAAAATTCCTCTTCATCAGATTCTGAGGCATCACTGGGTATATCATCGATAAAGGCATATATTTCATATTGGGTCATATTTTACAATTCTTTAATAGTGTGCTTTTTATTCATGGCTAAAAACAAAATTTTACTGAAAATTGTGCACACAGATTGATACAATATTTATCCCTCAACAAAATTAAAAATACACATTGTGTGCCTGGTGGTTAGCAACAAAGACCATGTTTTATAAAGTATAAATAAAAGCATTTATTCTTGAAAATATGAGGTAATATATAACACTACTTATTTTTAGTATTATTATGACTATAACTCACCTGTCATTTTGTTTATTTCGTTCAATAACCTCACAAAATTGATAAACTAAGATACATATAACCTATAAATATTCCGACATGTGCACATCACCACAATGAATAGTCTGAAATAAGCTCCAAGACAATGATACCAACATGAAATCTATACAAGCACTATTTCTGTTACATATTGCAACACATATTGCACTATGGCTTTAACTAGAAACCAGTAGGCACTTAGACAATCTATTTTAAATTGGTGGTTAGCAGCAGTAACCAGTTGTCCTGAAAGGGTTAAGTTGGTTTATAGACTTAATTCGCGCTAGAATCGTCATTTAAACCACAGTGCGGCGGTCCGGATCCGGACCGCGGTCCGCCATTTGGTGACCACTGCTCTAGGTGAATGCTAGGGGTTGATGTGTTTTTCGTTTCTTCTTTCTTGTGTTCTAAGTTTGGAAACAAAATTGGTGGATTTTGATCAATTTCCTATTCGTTCATCATTTTACTATCTGCTGTAGCTGGTTGGCAGCTTTTCGGGATGTTGAAAAGGTATGTTCCTTTTAGTATGAGGATCTCTTCTCGCTTTTGACATTTTAAATAAACTTTTGCTTCCTCTGTAAAAACGTTTATCTATTCTAGTCTAGTTGATAGGTTCCTAACCTTTTCAATACGATTACCACTGTGGCCTATTAGAAAACTGATTTTACCCCTACTTGTTATGTTATCGAAACAAACAATACAAGCAAATACAAATATCTTTATTTATCTCAAATTATACTACAATCTTACAATTTGAATACACAAAACAACATATTTGAATAATCAGTCTGAAGGTTGGTATTCTTTTGCATTCAAAAGTCTTTTGAATGTTTTAGTTTCACTTAAAGGTTTAGTTTCACTTAAAGCGCATCTCAAGTCATGTTTCACATTTAATGTAACTAAAGTTGAAAAACCACTCTCACATCTATAGGTGGTGGCAAAGGGTATTGACATTTTTAAAGCTCCATTAGCTATAACCGGATATCCTGCATTTGCCAAAAAGTGCCGAGATCATAATTTTGAAATTCTACTTTTAAAGTACAGATAAACCTGTTTTTATACGACAGATTGGTTCCAGGAGAATCCACATAAAAAAAATCGCATAAAAAAGTACATACTGTATATATATATATATATGGGAAATCGATACATTGGTTCCCGGGTTCGAAAAAATGTACGATAAACAGGTCATTTTGTTTGAAATTATTAATGTTATATTATTTTTATTGCTTAAAGCAAGGGTGAGCAACCTTTTTAATCAACGGGCCAATTTAAATCTTAAAAATTTTTGGCGGGCCGCACATAAAGTAACACTTTTTTTTATTTTACAAAACTTTATTTATAATAAGCATTAGAATAAAAAAACATAAATTTAAAAAAAGTAAAGATTTCATATACAAATTTTAATACAAAATTAAAACAAACAAGAAAAGAACAGAAAAACGAATTTACTTGAAATTTATAATGCGAAATTTGGCATTGTTTTTTTGATACAAGCTGATCAATATCAGCCGGAATTGAAGAGGTAGAGCTACACGTACGCAGCTTTCTAATCGGGCATCGTTTAGTCTTGATCGGTAGTCATTTTTTTATTAATTTCATGGTTGAAAATAATTGTTCGCAAACATACGTACTTCCGAACAGAGACATCATTTGCTTTGCATTTTTAGTTAAAAGCGGAAATTTTTCAGGGCTAACATAAGATTTATAAAAATTTTCGAAGCTAACTGAGAAAAATATATTTTTTAAATCGGTATTATTCTGCAGGTCAATTACTTCCATTTGAAAGTCTTCGGGTACTGTATCCACATGGATATTAAATGGCGAGGAAAACATTTTCATAGAAACCGCTGTCTTCTCAGCTTTAAACATTTTGAATCGAATCGAATTGAAATTCGTTGATTAAAATGTCTATATATTCTGCGTATTTTTTTTTAGTAACGTTTTCTTTTTCTAAATGTGGAAAGTGAGACACCTTATTCTGCAAAAGATGCTGTTTCCACAATTTTAATTTGCGCTCAAAGCCCTAAATTTTATCATACACATTGTGAATAAACTGTCCTTTGCCTTGAAGTTCCACATTAAGATCATTGAGATGCTGAGTCATGTCGATAAGAAACCCAAAATCGCACATCCATTCTTTATTACCAAAATGAGGAAAAAAGGCATATTCCTTCATATCCAAGAACAATTGTATTTCGATTTTTAAGTTGTATACTCTTTTTAACATTGCACCTATACTAAGCCAACGTACTTCGGTATTAAAAACCACGTCGCTATATTCAGTTTCTAATTCTTTCAGGAATTCTTTAAATTCACGGTGATTTAACGCGCGCGACTTTATAAAATTGATTTCTTTAATTATTGGTACTGTGACATGTGGCAAACTCAATCTTTTCGCACACAAATTTTCCTGGTGAATTATGCAATGGTTAACGAATATTTCCCTTCCTGTAGCCTTCTTAATGTCTTGAAATAGCCTTCCCGATACTCCTACCTCCATGCTTGTCGATATACCAATAATCTTTTCTAATAAAATTGAAAACTTTTGAAAGTGAATTAGTGAACACAATTCTTCGGTAATATTAAATTTGGTGTCAATACCACGTAAAAATATAGCCAGTTGTGCTGTATCGCTAATGTCGCAACTCTCATCAAGTGCCAAAGAACAGTATTCGAATTTTGCAATACGTTCACGAAGCGTTGTTGCTATGTTCTCGGACAAGTCTTCAATTCTTCTTGCAATGGTGAATCTTGATAAACTAATGTTTGAAATAATATTTATTTTATCAGGAAATGCTATTTCTGCAACAGCAGTCAGACATTCTTTTATCATCTCTCCATCCGCAAAGGGTTTCATTTTTTTTGCCAGTATTTGACTGACAACAAAACTAGCCTTTGCTGCCGAATTTGATAAAATAGCTTGATTTTTAAAAATAGCCTGTTGTTTTCCCAAATTTTTCTCCATTTGATTAAACTTATCTATCCGGAGTTGTCCTGTTAAGTTTTTATATCGTTGTTCATGTTTTGTATCGTAATGCCTTTTTAGGTTATATTCTTTTAATGTCGACACAGTCTCTGAACATATTAAGCATGCAGCTTTATCTTTGACGAAAGTGAAAAAATAATCAAATTTCCACTTTTCTTGGAATTACCTGTGCTTATCCGCAACCTTCCGTTTTTTTGTTTGATTTTCCGACATGCTATTATGGATTAAAAATTAGTTAACAGCTTACTAGTCTGACTGATTGTGTGACAGAGCAAACGCAAAGAAGCGCAGACGCGGCGCAAATACAACGCGTTTACGCGTTCGTATTGCATGTTTGACAAGTCGCCGACAAGTGAGTATTTCGTCACAAAAAAACGCACAGACGCAGCGCGTTCGTATTGCATGTTAAACAAGTCGCCGACAAATGAGTAACTAGTCACAAAAAATTGTTTCGGTTTAGTATGTACTACCATTTTATTATAATTATTTTTATAACAATATATTGATGGGAGAAAGTAGATAAAATAAATTCAATTTTAGAAATGCTTGGCGGGCCGCAAAAGCGTGTTTAACGGGTCGCAAGCGGCCCGCGGGCTGCTCATCCCTGGCTTAAAGTATGAAGATTTAATAAAATATAAAGATTTAATAAAATATAAAAATTTAACAAAACTTAAAGATTTAATAAAATATGCAGAAAATAAAGAGATCTATCGGTAACAAAATAAAAATTTTGGTGACGGGGTAGCTGCGGCTAAATGAAACGACAGGCTCGGAGACATCTAACTGTTTATTACATATACTGTGTCGACTGTTCGACGCTTGTTGGCAGATGTGTACTGTACAGTTGTCGGAGACGTTCTACCTGCTCGAGTCCTCGGTAAAACGCATCTTACCTCCCGGGAACTTGGTGAGGAGGCTTTTCGTTGTCCCGATTGGTTGTCCGTTTTTCCCTCCACTACTTGGTCCGGACTACAAGTAAGACCAAGGAAAAACCGGCCTTGTTATTCAGGGGAAAAAACAGCATTGTTATTCGAGGAAAACCGAACATCTGGGTCCGCTCCATCCCGCTCATAAAACGGTCTGGGCCAGATTATACGTTTTGTTGTGGACTAAGTTTATAATAATTTATAATCCGTTTGAGGAAATCCGAATATGTGAATCTGCGCGTTGCAGTCTGGGATGACATTAATATTAATATAACGGAAAAAAACTTGTAAATAATGAGTCCCTACAAAATAACTAATATAAAAAATAAAGTGATGCAATTAATTAGAATAACAATTCAACCATTGTCACATTCAAATATGACTCAATCTTTTTTTTTTTGAACTATAATATCACTTCCAACAGTGGAAGTTTCATCATTCTTCTTTTGAGTAATACTTTCTCCAATAAAATTTCATGATTCCAGCATTCCAGCATTTTAATTCTGATTTATCAAGAATTCTGTTATCAGTGGTTGTTTCTGCTTCTTATTTAAGCCATTAAACAATTCCTGGTAACCGGACATCCATGTTGCCAATTCACGGCTGAATTGGATAGCCCTTTCGACAAGAGGATCGTGTGTCAGAAAATGTTCTAATTCAATGGCTAGTTGAATGCCTTTCGATATTATTTTCGCAGTGAGGGGAGTCTCTTCTCAACGTCGTCACTAACTGCTTCTTCATGATCAGAAGGTACAAGAATAGTGTCTATCATTTCATCATCGTCAAGGGGTTTGTCAATTACCATTTTTTCAATGTCGGCAGGTGTCAAATCTTCGAAACCTTTCCCACCAATTCTATGCGCTAGACAAATGATATCACCGTACACATTGTCATGTTGTGGAGTTGCTTCTTGGCTCTTAACACATGCTGGCCAAATAGGCTTCCAACATGCATTCAGGATTGATTGTTTCATCATTGATGTTGCCAGTTTAATACTTTTGACACAGTCCATTATAGAAAACTTCTTCCATGCAGCAATAACATTCAGTTCTGCATCTCCATCAAGTTTATTCAGAATGTATTGAAATGAATTCTTTGCATAATGACTATTAAATGTAGCAATAAGGCGTTGGTCTTGTGGTTGTAACAATGCAGTCGTATTAGATGGAAGAAAACAAAACTCCACATTAGGGTGATCCAGCAAGAGATGACCAGGTGTGTTGTCTAAAATCAATAAAACTTCCTGATTAATTCCTGATGAATTCTTGATTAATTTTTTCCAAATAACGTCGAACATCTGGGATAAAACAATCATTGAACCACTCACTAAAGATGTGTTTTGTCATCCAGGCCTTCTTGTTGGCTTCCCAATGAACTGGTAATGTTTCAATATTTATGCCTTTCATTGCTCTTGGCTGCAGAGCTCGATTAATTAGCAATGTTTTAATAACCAGTCACCTGAAGCATTGCTGCAAAATAGTAAGGTCACACGATCCTTAGCTGCTTTAAAACCCCCAACTTGTCGTACAGATTTGTCCAAGTATGATCTACTTCGCATTTTTTCCAGAATAGGCCCGTTTCATCGGCATTCCAAACTTGTTAGGGAGTGCATTCGGAATAATTGGAGTTTAGGGGTTTATTGAAATTTAGTGTTATTGACTTTTTACCTGGGGTAATTGTTATTAATCGTCCTTGGCACGGGTTAACGGAAAGGTCGGAAAGCAAAAATGAAGCTTCTAAGTTAACTGGTTCAAAAAATGTTCGTGTTTTTCTTGAAATAGTTGTAAAAATTGTCAACGTGACAGATAGTCGACGCGAACGCAAATAACTAGATGTTGCCACGTTTATTATTTTTTCTAATTATCAGAATTAAACAGATTTGTTTCGAAAAAAAAAAAAAAAATGGAAAACTTTTAATATATCCATAGAAAAATATAAATAAATTAAGATTTTCATAAAATTAAATAAAAAAATCGCCAGATCCTATATATGGAAAATACAAATTAAAGTTTGAAATTAAAAAAAAAAACATATAAAACCTTATAGGTAATGTCCAGTATAATCATTATCAGATTTTCTTCAAAAAATAAAAAACGAAATCTTAAAAATACAAATAAATTGAAATTTAAAAAAAAAACTAAAAAAAACTTACAAATAATGTCCTGTCTATTCATCATACGATTTCCTCAAAATAAGAAAAGAAAAACAAAGTTGGCCCAAGTCTTCTTTCGTCTAAAAAACAGAAATAAATTCAAATTTTGTACAAATTCAAGTTGCTACCTAATCTAACGTTAAACCAACGGTTACTGCCACTTTGGCTTATTTTGGATCGAGAGTTGTATGTTGTATGTAAGTTATGTTTGTATGCAAGTATGTTGTCTTGATTTATCTTAATTTTTATTTATTTGTGGGCAACCTAATCTAACTAGAGTTAAACCAACGATCCTTGCAATTTTGTCCTCTAACTCTAATGTATCGAGAGTTAACCCCGGTTGGATTAGGTTGTCTTAATATTTATGTTATCTTGATTTATCTTTCGACTTAGCGGCGGAAAACCTAATCTAACAGCGGTTAAACCAACGGTTATTGCAACTTTGGCTTATATTGTATCGAGATTAGTATGTTGTCTTGATTTATCTGTCCGCTTCGCGGCGGACAACCTAATCTAACCGGGTTTAAACCAACGGTGATTGCAACTTTGGCTTATATAGCATCGAGAATTAACACCGGTTAGATTAGGTTGTTGTTAGGATTAGGTTCAGAGTTCGCGCTCCCGCGCGTATGTTGTCTTCATTTATCTGTCCACTTCGCGGCGCACAACCTAATCTAACCGGGGTTAAACCAACGGTCATTGCCACTTTGGCTTATATTGGATCGAGAGTTCGCGCACCCGCGCGTCTTATAAAAACAGAAAAAAACTTACAAATATTGTCCTGTCTATTCATCATACGATTTCCTCAAAATAAAAGAAAAACAAAGTTGTCCCAAGTCTTCTTTCGTCTAAAAAACAAAAATAAATTTAAATTTTGTTCAAATTCTAATTCTTGGACAACCTAATCTAATCGGGGTTAAACCAACGGCCATTTCCACTTTGGCATATATTGGATCGATATTTCGCGCTCCCGCGCGTATGTTGTCTTGATTTATATGTCCGCTTCGTGGCGGACAACCTAATCTAACCGGGATTAAACCAACGGTGATTTCAACTTTGGCTTATACTGGATAGAGTTCTAATCTGTTCTTATCTGTCCTAACCGGTGTATGTTGTCTTGATTTATATGTCCGCTTCGCGGCGGACAACCTAATCTAACCGGGATTAAACCAACGGTGATTTCAACTTTGGCTTATACTGGATAGAGTTCGCGCTCCCGCGCGTATGTTGTCTTGATTTATATGTCCGCTTCGCGGCGGACAACCTAATCTAACCGGGGTTAAACCAACGGTCATTGCCACTTTGGCTTATATTGGATATAGAGTTCGCGCTCCCGCGCGTATGTCGTCTTGATTTGTCTGTCCGCTTCGCGGCGGACAACTTAATCTAACCCGGGTTAAACCAACGGCCATTGCCACTTTGGCTTATATTGGATCGCTAGTTCGCGCTCACGCGCGTAAGTTGTCTTGATTTATCTGTCCGCTTCGCGGCGAACAACCTAATCTAACCCGGGTTGAACTAACGGTCTTTGCCACTTTGGCTTTCATTGGATCGAGAGTATTTTGTCTTGAATTATCTGTCCGCTTCGCAGCGGGCAACGTAATCTAACCGGGGTTAAACCAACGGTCATTGCAACTTTGGCTTATGTTGGATCGAGGGTTGGCGCTCCCGCGCGTATGTTGTCTTAATTTATATATCCGCTTCGCGGCGGACAACCTAATCTAACCGGGGTTAAACCAACGGTCATTGCAACTTTGGCTTATATTGGATCGAGAGTTGTATGTTAGTTATGTTTATATGTAAGTATGTTGTCTTGATTTATCTGTCCGCTTCGCTGCGGACAACCTAATCTAACCGGAGTTAAACCAACGGTCCTAGCCACATTGATGTATATTGGATCGAGAGTTTGCATTTAACAATAAAAACCAACGTGCGGCGTATAAAGCGTAAAAATGTAGGGAATTTTGTTGAAAATCTAGATGCAAACAGTGTAGCCTAACTACAAAATAATGATTGTTAATTTTTTAAAAACTTTAAGGCTTTCACAAAATTTACAAAGTTAAAAAAGTATTAAAAAAACCATATAAGCCAAAGTTGCAACCACCGTTGGTTTAACCACGGTTAGATTAGGTTGTCCGCCCCGAAGCGGACAGATAAATCAAGACAACATACGCGCGGGAGCGCGAACTCTCGATCCAATATAAGCCAAAAAGTGGGAATATATAATACACCTCTTTTGTCATCCTGCACCAACAGTTCCAAAGCCGCTAAAGCTTTACAAAGTTTAAACTATCAATAAAAAAAAACAAAATAAAAGGTAAATAAAATATAATTAAAAGCTGAGGGAAAAATAAATCAGACTATGTTAATGAAACTTATAATTTTAATAAGGCTGTGATGATAGGAGTTGAAAACTTAGTGATCTCGTTCAAGACGGTTAACTTACGATTTAAGCAGGCTTTGTAAATTTCAAGTGCCTATAGGTGATTAAGCTTACAGTGGTGTGGTGAACATATAGGAGTTTGGTGTTGTCGATGGAAGAACTATGCCCTGTAACTAGATGGTGGTCTGCTAAAAAGGGAGTAGGAAGAGAAGTTGGAGAAGTTACAATGCCTGAATTCATATGTTTGTGGAACTGGTTAAGATGTTCTTTTATACGTAGTGATATAGCCCTGACAGTTTGACCAACATACAGGGAATCAAAATTATCAAATAAGAGGGAGTAAACCCCCGTCATGTGATAATAGAAGCAAGCTATCTTTTGTACTAACCAAGGAACCAAGGGATAATGAGCCTGTCGTAAAGTAAGATGAGAATTGATGGGAAGAGAAAAGATATGCTAAATCAATGGAAGCTTGAATGACAAACTTCAGAGGAGCCCACACGGTGGGTGTTTTCAATGCAGGAAGAAAATTAAAGGATAGTTATTGTTTAACTACATTTTTAATGTAAAAGCTTTCTATAAGATTGATGGGTGAGATATTATAGAAAGCGATCTGTAAAATGACATCCAATTCCCTTTCAAAGGGCTCAGGGTTAAGGGGAACTTGAAGAATCTATGCAAAAGGGGATTACATGACGCAAACTAATGGGAGAAAGGATGCAATTAGAAGAAAGGAATAACGCAATGGATTAAACAAACATTAAACAAGGTTAAGCAAGGACCGTTGGTTTAACAAACTCGGCTGATATCAATTTCCATTCAATTAATTTTCTAATTGTTTAGTCGGGATCTCTTAAAGTATTCTGAATATTCAGAATAGACAAATAAGTTATGTGATCAGTCATAAACGTCAGTAATTTTTTATTACAAAAATCTAAATATTTGGAAAAAAGAAAAAATATTTATAAGGATTAAGTCTTTCAACTACAATGTGCATGCAATTTATGTTATGGTGGCATTAATAAACAAATACATAAAACTAACCTTGAATTATCCCGACACAGTTTCAAGTGGCCCTTTCTACACTTGGGGCAATTATATGAACCTTCGGCCGGAATCAATCCCCACTCGACCAATTTCTTAATCATTTCGTCAGGATCCTGCAGTTTTTAAAAAATATGGAGGACACCAATAAAATCCACACCAGACATTGTAGATGTTCGTTGAAATCTGGTTGAAATATCAATGCAACTTCAAACCGACGTATAAAATAATATATATGTTGCCATAGTAACAGTTTTTCATATAAAAGCAAAGAGGATCGGATACTCTTTGATATAAACGGGCATATAAACAAGAATAAACGCGGCAACATCCAAATAATTGCGTTCACATATACTGTCTGAAATCTTAAAAATGTAAAAAAAAATTTCAAGAAAAACAACATAGAGGCTTCATTTTTGATTGCGGAGCTTAGTTAAATAGTGCCAAAGACGATTAACAACAGTTACAACAGGTAAAAAGTACACAAGCATATTTTCAAGACAGACCCGTAAAACCGTGTATAACCGTGCATCTCCATCTTCTATAATTTTAGAAATTTTCGGAACAAATTTTTTAGCAGCAACTTCATCTGCAGATGAAATTTCTCCCTGAATTTTGACATTATGCAATGAGAATCTTCTTAAAAATCCCATCAACCATCCATTACTTGCAGAAAATGCGTATTTTTGTTTGACTCTGTTAGTTCGTTATTTCCGTTTTGTTTAATCTGCTCATAAAACTTCATAGCTTTTTGCTTCAAAAAAAAATTCCGTTTATTGGAATTTTCTTCTGATAAGAATCTTCTCTAAGTAGTATCAACGCCTTTTCCATTTTCTCTTTGATGATATCTCGTGTGTATGATGTAGATTTAGTACTTAATTTTGTGCCAGTGATAACCACTTCTCTGATAGTGGCTTCATTCTTACCAAATTCTCTACCTACTGACGCTGCACCTTCATCAGTTTCAAGGCGGTTTAAAATATTAATTTTAGTATCTAAAGAGATGCCTTGGTGTTTTCTTTTTTTTAACGGATCACACGACTTTATAAGACCTACAATAATAAGTTCAATAGGATGTATATGTGTGTATAAATAAATAAATATATATATATATATATATATATATATATATATATATATATATATATATATATAACAACGTAGTATATTTTCACAAGGAAAATATATATAAGTTTAAGGAGGGTGTAGTCAAAACTTAGGTTAGGTAAAAGAAATTCTTTGTTATATAATCGGGCTTTCGGGAATGTTTATTCCCTTTCTCAAGATATCTAAAAAATAATTTATTCGTTAGTTACACCTACGTGTTCTTAAGATAGGTTTTAAAACAATTCTTACTAACGTGAGGTTGACCGTAAACAGCAGCTTCATGCCACACTGGACAAATTTAAAACACATTAAAAAAGCATTGTATAACACCTTGAAAAACAGAATAAGATTAAATTTATAATAAGAGAGTTAAGCTCTCATGTTTTTATAATAAAACAGATTAAAACACAAAATTGAAATATACAAAGATAATTAATTAAAACATAAAGACAAATTGAAAAACGTGTGTTCCAACATGGTGCCACGGTGATGAAAACGGAAATGGACTAGTTTTTTTTTAATTATATTAAAATTTTTAAGTGGATTGTGCGCAATCAGGGTAACTACTGATTTATAGTGCGCATGTACCCGCACACGGGTGTTTGAGAAAAGAATATACAAGCTGATTCTTAGCACCAACTTAATTGCATTCAAATGAATTTAAATGATTTGAGAAAATTTACAGAAAAGCTTTTTTTTAACAAAGCAGCAGTCAATAGTATGATCATGAAAACACACAATTACGTCCTATGAATGAGATAGAAAATGATTTTCTAATTTTAGTATGTAATCATAGGTAAGGCTAAGATTGTTAACATCAGTTTTCTTGTTCATACTATTTTCCTCTCCCTTGATATAAAACATTTCTTTAAAAATTCTTTTATGGTAATTTCTTTCCGTGCATAAAACTCTCACATTGCCAAAATCCATTAAATGTTGTTTCATGATGACATGTTCCGACAGGGCACATGATACTTTCTCTAGTTTGCAATCACTTTTGTGAGACGTAATGCGTCCCGACAGACACCTAGATGTTTGTCCTATATACATTTTATTACAATTCAGACACGGAATATTGTAAACCACATTTGATTTTTCTAATGTGTCTAACCTGGTTTTTGTTTTTGTGAAAATATTGTTATTGGTTATTAAAATGCGCTGGGCAATCTTGACCTCCTCACGGTAAAAATGTTTATGAGTTTAGGTGTTAAAGGCTCTATGTATGGAGAACCAAAGAGGATATGATAGAGGGGAAGAAGAATGAACTTAGCAGGTTATTGATATAAAGTTTATTTATATCAATAACCTGCTAAGTTCATGTCTCTCTCACAAAATGTCAAAATTAAAAACATCTAACCCAAACACCACATGGGTTTTCAAGTGAGTGATTTACAAAATATTGTTCATGGTAGCATAGCTGTGCTGATGAGAGATAGATCTCGAAACGCGTCCACAGATGGCTATCCACTCAAGGTATCGGAAAGACATGATCTTAAAACTCAATGTTATTTTTATGGTTTTTGTTGATTGCCACGAAGGTGGACTGAAAGCTATAGAATAACGGACAAATTTCATAAGAGATTTGTTTTTGGTAGTCCTAAAAAGACTCATTAGTATTATAGAGTTCCGGAAAGGTTGAGTATATTTATATATTCAAGCTTTGTTCCGTCTTTATTAAGTTTATAAATTAATTATATATTTTTCAGAAAAAAAAAAAAACAATTGTTTGTCTTGAAAAGCCGGCCATAAAACACAAATTGAGCAAGTTTGGTTGTTCTTTTTTTTTTTTTTAATTTAGAGATATTTACAATATAATTTTTAGGTAGAAAATGTAAATTCCGTCGCTATTTAATTGTTTTTATTTGATTTTCTATTTTATTAAAAATGAATTGCTTGTTTGCTGAAAAATTTCAAAAGTTTTAGAGTGGTTGGTGACGCATGGAATGTTCTATAAATTACTGATATTTCTACAAAATCAAAATTGATTCTTCAAGAGTAGTAACAGACAACTTATTAAATATTTCTGACAAATATATATGTAAAAAAAATTGGCAAAACTAAATATCATCTTATCAATAATTTTTGGTCTTTATTATTGGTCTAATAATAATAGGTCTTTCAATCAATATCTTCTTAATGGTCTCATTTTTCTTGAGGTTTCTTCGCTGATGGCCCTTCTGAAGTCAATGTCACAAATTTTTACATTTTATTTTTATTTTTCTTTGCAGCAGTAAGCGCGTCTTTTCAATTTGCTTTTCAATTGACGTCTAATGAACCTAGCTTCCCAGAAACAACGTGATTTTATAAATATTTTTAAAAATAATTCAGTTGATTC
Source organism: Phosphuga atrata (assembly GCA_944588485.1). Taxonomy (NCBI): domain Eukaryota; kingdom Metazoa; phylum Arthropoda; class Insecta; order Coleoptera; family Silphidae; genus Phosphuga; species Phosphuga atrata. The sequence goes on along the minus strand of OX155899.1, from coordinate 16,817,518 downwards.
CAAAGAACGCAATCGAAAATCTGTACACTCATTCGATAATTCTGAATGTAAATGAACTGATAAATTTTTTCTATAAATGTAATTATCAATGATCTGTTTAATTTTTTTATCCCACCTCAACACAGCCGTGAAAAGCATTTCAGTAGAATAATGATGTCCATTTTTATCTACATAATCTTTCATTATTCTAAATAATTTATATTCATGATACGTAGAGTCACTTTTCGGTAAGATTAACAAATCAAAACATTTTGGGTGCATGTCGAAAGTGTAAACTTTCTTAAAAACATCTTATTTCTCCTCGGTGTACTACATTGAACAGGGGTCTGGCAGCTGTAAAAAAACTTCTTTTTCTTTGAATATGATACCTCTGTCATTATGTGAGGAATCACCTACAAATGCAATATAAATATTAGTATTATTCTCAAGTATTTAGTTATTAGTAAAATTCTTTATATTTTTCTATATTTCTATAAATAACTCAAACACAATACCTTTCAAAGACGGACGTTCAAATATATTTCCTTGGTCATTGGAATCCATGACAGGAATTTCTGTACTTGTTTGGGGAGTATTTGGCACAACTTTAGGCATCTCGAAAGTCTTTCAAAGAGGAACTGTAGTTGGATTTCCTTCTGACCCCTCCAAAGTCTTAATAGGTGGAAGTAAAGTTGGCACAGCTTTTGAAACTAATAATCGCCTTGTTGGAGTTTTTTTTTAATATACTTGCTTTCAAAGCGATCCGAACAGATTAATAAATTTTTTGCAGGTCCTTTGTACTGAGCAAACTCTTTCCATTGTTGGTGTCTATATAAATATATTTAAATATTAATGAAAGTATTATCTTAATGTCTCTGATTAAAAAAAATGATTGAAAACTATTAAAAAAATGCAATACAGACTATTATTTTGTGATTCAAAAGTATTTGGAAGTGTTAGAAAAATTTAATTGTTTTAAATCTTTTTAATTGATTTTGAGCTCGGCAATTTAAAACAATTAATTATTTATCTTTATTCGAAAACCATGCAGATTCAAAAGATTTAATAGTATTAGAAATACTTATGTAATAACCGTTTTTTAAATCGGGTTAATTTTTAAGGGTTAAAAGTTTTATTTTTTTATTCTAAACAACAACAAAAAAAGTTATATTTATCCACAAGGATGGATCCATAATCAATTGCTAACCTTATACTTTGAGAAATTATAATTATTTTTAAGTAAAATTTACTTACATGAATTCATCCTTTGGCCATCTAAAAAAAGTGTGGTTTTTATCTGCATCAGCTCTTCTACTGCACCCTTTCACTTTACACAGATCGCGAGCAACCACATTTTTCGTTGTTAATAATAAAAATAATTTTATTAAAACTGAAATCTTGAAATGAAAAATGGTATTTAAACAATGCTGGGCATTAATTTTCCCTCCAAATTTCAGAGCTACTCAGTAATGCAGACGACTCAACAGAGGGCACTTGTGTCGATTATACGCGACCTTCTTCTCTATCCTATCCTCTTTGTGGAGAACCTGCGTAAATACTAGTGGCGCCTCTTCTGACAACTTTGTAAGTTTTTGTGTGAGATCGCGCTGCTTGTAAACGTGCTCTGATATAAATTCACCGGTCAAAGTATTCGATTCTAAACAAGAAATATTAAATAAAAATTAAGTGATAATGAGTGTCAACAACATTGAAAAGAAGCCAAGATCTGGTAACACAGGATGTTGTGTTGTATTGTGTCACAATACTTATGGTAAAACGGATTCTAACATAAAGTTTTATTCCTTTCCATCAAAACCACATTTATTAGAACGTCGACAAAAGTGTATAAAAGCAGTAAATCGTATTAAGTAAGTTGATAAATGACGACAGCTATATTCATTATCATACATTAACCTTATTAATTCTTTAGTTCGGATGGTACTCCATGGCAACCTACAAGTAACTCAAGAATATGCAGTTACCATTTAATTGGTGGAAATAAATCTGAAGATCCTCGTCATCCACCATATTGTCCGACAATTTTTCCAGCCGAATATAAACGAAAAGATCCTTCAAATGTTAATTTGGATCGCTTTAACCGTTGGAAAAAAAGAACATCAGTATCCGAAGCTCCATTTCTTGTTAGGAATCAGCAAGAACAAGTAAATAATTTATGTGAAGATAATCAGTTAAAAATAAGTGCAAGTGAACCACTAAAAAAATATAGTAAATCAATTCAAGTGATATCATTCAAGCAAATAAATGATGATTTTATT